>CM070522.1:21729222-22929222 GCA_036346375.1 Guadua angustifolia
TGGCTTCGAAGCTAGGGCTTTGCAATAATTATTATGTTGTGTTTTAGTTGATGGGATTTACTCATCTTTGCTGGAAAGCTAAGAAACATTGTTGAGACTCCTTTTCTCTTTTCATAATACTTTCACTTATTCAATAAGTCATTTCCCTCTGTACATTAGAAAGTATTTGATTAGGCTTTTTAACTTTTCTAGTTGGGTATGTTTCTGTTGTATGTGACTTCTGTTGGCTGTGTGAAAGGAGATTGTTTGGTGTTCAACAATGGTGGAGTTGGTATTTCTAATTGAATAATTGTGCTTCGCAGGCCTCCTTGTCATTTGAGCTGTGTGTGAGTGTTTTGTTTTTCTTGTCCTTTTGGCTGGTGTTTTGTCATGTTGCATTCATCTTCATACATGTGGCGAAATTTAGATTGCAAATGGTCAGGGCTTGGGATGCTGAATGTCATACTAATTGTTTGTCCATATGGTTTCTTTTTGCTGTTCTGAAGCCATTTTGTTTGTTTGTTTTCATTAAAATTTTCAAGTTTGTGTTGTTAAGTAGAAGATTATTTTGATGGAGCTTACATCGATATTCTCTGAAACAATTCTTTGTTTGTATTGAACTATGCAAGTCACCACCATAACGTCACTACTATTTCACAGCCCACTCTCGCTGTATTCAGTTATGTACCCATTGTATTGGCATATTGCAAACCATGATCAGGCCAACATTAATTGTTAAGTTGGGACCCATGCCACGAACGCTATGTTGTTTCTACATTTTTAGTTGGGTTTACCAAGCTTATGTTTGCAACTCAATCTGTTTATTGACCTGTGCTATACAGGCTCATTTAGTACAATTGGGGACTAAAATCGTTCTTAAGGATAAATTTGTTCTTTCACATTTTTTACCATAATAGGACGTTGTCCTCATTTTCTTTTGAATTGCCAGAAGAATAATTCTTTGGTCTTTGTATTGCTAGGCTGTTCTTTGCATGCGTTTTATTATTATTTGCACCCAAATTTGGCAAGTATGGTCAATATCGGCAAGTCCCAGGTTAACGAAACATGGAAAGAATATAACTTAGGAATATCTCGAAAAATCTGTTTGGAAGGAAGAGACCAACACGGATACTGCTCATCGGATTTGGAAGATCTTAATCGGTTTTGGAAGATAAGACGGGTTTGGTTAAGAATCAGACTCCTGAACCGATACGACGCCAAATTTGGAAGGATCAAGACGCCGATGCGGATAAGATTTACAAGAGTCCAGGGTGAATACGATCAAATCGACGACTATATAAGAGGACCAGAGGCGAGAGGAAAAGATCGCCCAGAGCCACCCAATCAACTCGCATCTACTTTATTTACTTTCTGTCAACTAGGAGTAGCCAATTTAGCTTGTAATCTTTCATCTGTAATACTCTTTGATCAATCGAGTTGCGCATCGCCGGTATTGATCTCTGTTGCATTACACCTCCCTTTGGTTCATCTTTTTCTCCGATTTTGCTGCGCATCGCCTTTTTCGGGAAGAAGTGGCCTATTTACCCCGTCTAGTCTTTCCGCCGGATCGGCTAGACTTACCGTTTGCTTTGATCGAAATCGACTTGCATAAGTCGATTAGATCCATTTATCTTCTTGCCGATTGCAAGGTCAAATCGGCTGGCACGCCTACACACTTGAACCCGGTGTTCGTCCGGTGTGTTGAGGCTGAAAACCCTCCGTCACGTTTTTGGTGTCAACACATTTTTGGCACGCCCGGTGGGACAAAAGAACCAATCTACAGGATGAACGCAAACAAGTCCATCGCTCCAGCCGACGTCAACACGGAGGCGATCATCGCCGCCACAATGGAGGACTTGACTCCTGAGCAGCGACAAGAGATCGAAGAAAGAAAAGCTGCTTTCGAGGAGATGATGCTGAGCTGCTACCAAAAAACCCGACGAGGGGTTATCCAAAAAACAGCTCTCCCGACGCTCAACCATATCGGCGATACCAACAAACCAGCCGATCAGATACAATCAGCTATTGAAGACGGTCGGCTGAAGTTTGCAGAAGAGCCGACGATGCAAGTCGATGTCAACCTTTTTTCGATCAACCTGGTCCACTGCTCACGCAAAGGAAAAGAGAGCTGCAAGTCGGACGATGGTATGAGGCTGAAGAATCTCCACGAGAAGCAGCACCCAAACTTAAGCCGACTTTTTCTCTATTACTTGAGAAATATGAGAGAAGAGGTAGTCGGCAAGGGCAGTGTTCTCATCGACCAGATAATTGGCCAAATAAATTGGAAAGAGCTCGCCGACGACACCCCCAATGGACGTCAACATGGTGTTTACTCGCCAAATAAATTAAAATAAAGACAGAATCGGCTAAAGAGGCATTCATCCAGCTATGAATTGGCCACAAGGAAGCTGAGTGTGTATCGGCTACTTAATATTCAATAGCCGATGAAGTACAAGCCGATGATGGAGATTTTTGGAAGATAACACGTTATCTCCCAAAAATGGGGGGCATATGTTTGCACCCAAATTTGGCAAGTATGGTCAATATCGGCAAGTCCCAGGTTAACGAAACATGGAAAGAATATAACTTAGGAATATCTCGAAAAATCTGTTTGGAAGGAAGAGACCGACACGGATACTGCTCATCGGATTTGGAAGATCTTAATCGGTTTTGGAAGATAAGACGGGTTTGGTTAAGAATCAGACTCCTGAACCGATACGACGCCAAATTTGGAAGGATCAAGACGCCGATGCGGATAAGATTTACAAGAGTCCAGGGTGAATACGATCAAATCGACGACTATATAAGAGGACCAGAGGCGAGAGGAAAAGATCGCCCAGAGCCACCAAATCAACTCAAGATCTACTTTATTTACTTTCATCAACTAGAGTAGCCAATTTAGCTTGTAATCTTTCATCTGTAATACTCTTTGATCAATCGAGTTGCGCATCGCCGGTATTGATCTCTGTTGCATTACACCTCCCTTTGGTTCATCTTTTTCTCCGATTTTGCTGCGCATCGCCTTTTTCGGGAAGAAGTGGCCTATTTACCCCGTCTAGTCTTTCCGCCGGATCGGCTAGACTTACCGTTTGCTTTGATCGAAATCGACTTGCATAAGTCGATTAGATCCATTTATCTTCTTGCCGATTGCAAGGTCAAATCGGCTGGCACGCCTACATACTTGAACCCGGTGTTCGTCCGGTGTGTTGAGGCTGAAAACCCTCCGTCACGTTTTTGGTGTCAACAATTATCCAATTGAATAATTGATGCAAATGTCAACTCCCTCTGGGGTTTTAGAAGCGCTGGATCATCAAAGGAAGACTACCAAGTCAGCTGAATTGTATACCATGATTTAGTTAAGTACTTGATGATGGTCAGGCAAAAGGCAAGGGAGCCCAAAGTCGATGGAGAACTCATCTTTGCGTATGCTAAGATTGATAGGCTCAGTGATATTGAAGAGTTTATTCTTATGCCAAATGTTGCCAATCTCCAAAATGTTGGTGACCGGCTCTATGATGAAGAGCTTTACGAAGCTGCAAAAATTATCTATGCCTTCATTTCGAACTGGGCTAAGCTGGCTGTCACCCTGGTTAAACTGAAGCAGTTCCAAGGTGCAGTAGATGCTGCTCGCAAGGCTAACAGTGCCAAAACATGGAAGGGGGTCTGCTACTCTGCTTTGCTTGTGTTGACGCTGAGGAGTTCCGTCTAGCACAAATTTGTGGCCTCAATATCATCGTTCAGGTATATAAATAAGAGCTTCCTGTTGAAGCTAAATCATATGCTCGGTATATTATAGTTTATTACAAACTTTTTATCTAGCCTTTTCTGACATGTCTTCTTTTGTCTAGGTTGATGATTTGGAAGAAGTAAGTGAATACTACCAGAACAGAGGATGCTTTAATGAACTTATTTCTCTCATGTTGAGTTATATTACAAGGCAATGCACTTCTATAGTTCTATCTGCAAGAGCACCCTGAGTCCTTATCTTATCAACGATCTTCTCAATGTGCTTGCACTTCGTTTGGACCATACAAGAGTTGTAGACATAATGCGCAAAGTTTGCATCTTAGTATCTAAATGGGAGCTTTTAGCCATGTATGGAAAAGGCCTTCTGTTGGTGTCCCAGTTGTTATGTTAATTTGAAATTTTGAGCTATTTTCACTATTCTGTTCAGTCAGGAAACTAAATATGAAGTGATTCATATGTAGTTAAATCACAATTATAGCTTCTGCTTAAAATAAAAAAGAATAAAATCACAATTCCTGTAGCTTATTTTGTACATTTGTTGCATGATCTGTTAGTATAAGTACCCGTTATCCGTATTGTACCCGTCCGTATAATATCCGGTATCCGTTTTCTACCCATTCGTAAATATTCAGTATCTATAGCTGTATCTTACCCGATTTTCTACTATCCGTATCCGTACCCGTATCTGAAAAAAAAATTAGGGTAGGATACAAGATGACCTACTATCCGACTGTATTCGACCCGTTTTCACCCCTAGCGGAGATCACCAATTACAGACAAGTAACAATATTGCATAAGGTCACTTAAAAGGAATTTATATAACACAAACAGAAACCAGTCCCTACATCAGCCCAATCCAATGTAAGGGCCTGTTTGGTAGAGCTCCCCCTGATTCTGATTCTCTGTTAGAAGTGATTCTCCGAGAGAAGTGATTCTGTCGCTGAAAGTGATTCTCTAACGAATCTATAGGATAAACTCTATGGAGAAACTGACTCTTTGTTGGGAGTGAATCAGGAGAAGCAGCTTTTTTCAGCTCCCAGCCCCTAGTTCATTTCGGAGAATCACTTCACGGGAATCACCCTGGGAGCGATTCTCAGAAAACTGCTGTTTGGCAGAGCTCCACAGATTCACTCCACAGAAGCTAGGAGCAGAGCTCTGCCAAACAGGGCAAGTTGGTGCTCTCGAGGAGCACGTCGCGTGTCGCTCACCTACTTCAGAGGCCACAACCTTCCGTCCCTTTAGTGCCGCTCTATTTTTGCATCAGTACCCTGAACATCTTTCTTGCAAGCACTTGTCATCAGAAACTGTTGTATCGTTCTCTTCGCAGGTGCTATCGGGCAGAGGCCTTAGCATCAGAAGCTGTGTTCTTAGGAAATTGTTTCAATCTTTGCGCTGTAGGTGCTTTCTACGAGGAGAATCTCAGCATCAGTACTGGTTTTGCGATCTTCACAAGAACTGCATCACCTGTTATCACGATCATCCTCACCATCTTCATGATTTTGGTTCGTTCCATTTGTACTGTCACATGCCATTGTAAGCGTTTCCCTGTTTCAACTCGAGTAAATGTACTACCCCTGATCATACCATTGTTGTCTGGACCCGGCCGGATTACAAAATCTGGAACTCTCGGTGTATATTACACTAGCCAAAGATAACACTAGTACTCACAGTGACAATATAGATAAAATATCATTCCATTCAACAAAATAACTAAGAAAGTAGCAAATTATTATTTAATAATAGCAACACACATATGATCAAGGTTTACACAACTGTGCCTTATAGGATTTAAGAAACTAATAAACACTTGCAGTGGAAATAAAATAACATGAGGCCATCCAACATACCACAAGCAATCGTATAGGGAAACACACTCCTAATTCGTGAAGTCTTTTGCAGTACTCATAAAATTATAAATTCTCTGGTCTTTCCCCTGCAACTAATCACAAAGCATATAGCTGTTTGTACATAGTGTACTCACCAAGTCATATGGAACAGTGATCAATTATAATCATGCAAGGCTTGACAAAGGAATAGTCTTATAGTTCTTTTGCAGAAAATAATAATGATCTGAAATATGATAAATAGATTACAAAGCATAATTGAAAAAGATACAATAAAAAAGTAAGACAATTGCATTTAAAACATCAAGTGAATCACATGTTCACTTCCCAACCATTCCACCATCCAACATTTCACGAAAACTCTATATCTCATGTAAAATCATTAGGAATGCCACAACTAGGGACATGGCAATTTAAATAGTTTTACAATATATACCCACAAGATATAATCAACTCACCACGTCTATCGTGACTTGCCATATAAGACTGTACAATTGAGCGATCATAACAAAGGCATTTATGTTACTGCACACTAGCACCATCTTGCCTAGTGAGTTTATCCCTTAAACTCTAGGACATGAACTAGCTGGTCTACTCTCAGAACGATCCATGTAACCTGAGTCTATGTTTTTAATGAGGGACTAACCATTGTGAGATTGTCTAAATCGCAAATCAGCACTATATCCCACTATCTCATCGAGTCAGAGCAATCCTCTACCCGCATAATCCATTGGAGTAATCCTTCAATCCAACCATGGAGGGCAACACAAGTATAAGATACTTTATTATGCTAGGTTCATCCCATACTAGACATATGGTTGTACGTTTAGACCTAGTTCAATAGCACATAAGATTAAGTCCTTAAGTAGCCTCAGATGAGACATCCATAGCCCAAATGTGCTAAGGAAGTGAAAACCACTATTGCACGATCACCTAAAAAACATATATTGCACATCCCTCGGGCGCACAAGAGTTAGTCATTGAATAGCCCCTTTATTGCATGGTCACTTGCCCAAGTGAAAACCATGTTATATAACTAAGACCAATGGTGTACCTTGCTATGGCATAATAAATTTTACAATAATAGCTACCCACCATAATTTTATATCTCATTAAGTCAAATTTATCATAATTCATAGTGTGATATGAGGTCATCGTACAACTAAGTATAGCTAGGCATAGCTACATCGACCCAATGTTAGTAATACAATTATGTACAACTTTTAATGACACAACCTAGGGTGAAAATGGACCCATGGCATTCAATAATCAAGGTGACATAATGACAAATAGGTATTTAGCTTCTCCTAGTAAATAACATTGATAGGAAAGTATCATGTAACTAATATGAAAGTAAAATATGTTTGCAAACATAGGATCAACATGATCAAGGTTACGAGTTGCTTGTACACTATTGCTATCCAATGCTGCTCTTCAAAGCCTTCGTTTGCTTCCTGAGGATCAATGTCTACCAAAAAAGAAAGTAAGAAACATAAATAAACAATAAATAGAATCTGATGAACTCCAAATTCAAAATGGATGGTATTGAAAGATAAGGCTTGACTTTAGATGAATTTAGAAACATGTAAGGATTTAATCAGAGCTCGGATGAAGGAGAACGGTCTTCTGGAAGTTTGGTTGAGAGAGAAAATCGAGAAAAAAGGGAGATAGAATATGAGTGACTGACAATTGGGTCCCACGGATTTTCAGAATTTTTGAAATAAAAGAAATTCGGGAAAATGATTAGAGGTGGCAAGTGGGCCCTAGCATAAGGACTAGGTCCATGATTTGGCTCTAGTCCACAATGGATATGATGCATGGGACAAAGAAGATGTTCACCATGGGTGGACACGGTCCACGGAGCTGATGGTGATGACAGTGGGGGCGGGACTCACCTGAGACTAAGATCAATGGTGAGGAAGAGCTTAGGTTTAGCTTCAATGGTGACAATGTCTCCTCCAACTCTAGCGAGCTCGAATGGCACGAAGGCTACTAGGGTTTCAGGGGGCGGTAGACAAAGGGCACTTGATGCGAGGATCCTTAGGGCTTTAAATAGGATCAAGATGCCTGTTAGGTGCAAACGCCAAAACTGCCAGCGGCGATGTTGCTAGAGTAGCGGCGTGGGCGATTAGGGTTTCATAGAAACGAGGTGACGTTGGTGCATGTATCGAGCCTTCATGTAACTGGGCCAAGTGGGGAAAGAGAGGGTGAGGGAATTTTTTTATTTAATATTTATTTTAAATCATTTTTTCAAAACTAATCGGCGGAAAAAATAATTTACAAAAATACACGTCTGTCGCCCCAGTACGAGGCGATCGCCCCATATTGGGGCGACAAGTGACTATGCGTAACGGCCGTTAGAGCCAACCATTGGCTCGTTCGAATGCGCGCGCCACATGGTGCCTGTCGCCCCAGGGTGGGGAAATCGCCCAAGGGTGGGGCGACAGGCACATTTTAAAGCCCCTGAGCGAGGGTACTGTGCTCATTTCGGTTGGGGGGAGAGCAACCGAGCGCTGCGCGCGAGAGAAGAGGAGAGGAGAGGAGAAGAGAGGAGAGAAAAGAAAAGAGAGGAGAGGGAAAAAAGGAAAGAAAAACAGAGAAGAAAAAAGAGAGGGAAAAAAATTGATTCAGCGTTTTTTCGGAGGTAAGTTGAAAATTTTGATATGCAATATTTAGAAATTTAATTTAGTATTTAGGATTGTCTAGTATTTAGAAATTTTAGGATTGTGTAGTATTTAGTATTTAGAAATGTAGAAATTTAATGTACTTGAAAATATTATACAATATTTAGAAATTTAATGTAGTATTTAGAAATTTTATGATTGTGTAGTATTTAGTATTTAGAAATGTAGAAATTTAATGTACTGAAAATATTAGACAATATTTAGAAATTTAATGTAGTATTTAGAAATATTAGGATTGTGTAGTATTTAGTATTTAGAAATATTGAGATTCAATGTAGTAGAAATATTAGGCAACATTTAGAAATTTAATGTAGTAGAATTGAATAGTAAAAATGTTGTTATGCAAATAATGTATTAGGCAATATTTAGAAATGTAATGCGGTACAAATTTAATATTATGATGAAACATGGTAGGCTAGCTATATGTTGCGCGGATAATGTTCCGAAAATTGCAACGTAGAAATTAAAGGAAGTATGATATATTTAGAGTCGGATTTTTTTAGTATGATCACTATACGTTTTATATATTGTATTTTAGAGTAGTATTTAAAAACATTATAGGCTAGCAACATATCGTACGTTGTCAAACACCGTGCTACGTTAGAAATTAGTAGGGTAAAAAAAATTGGAAATGTCAGGCACCGTTAGAAATGAGTAGAGAAAAAAATTGATAATATAATGTAACATTTATATGGTAATGCATGATGCGGTTAGATGGAGAATTGATGAATTTTTCGGTCCGACGTTGTAGGTAGCATGTCGGAGAAATTGTATTTTCAAATATTTTATGGAGATGGAGAGATAGCACAAGGGCGGATGGAGTGGATTTATCGGCATTTTCAACAGTCATACGGAGCATATCTAGGCTGAGAGATAGGACATACAGGGGTTTGTTGGAGTGGATGTTTTGGATGTTCAATTTGGATGCCCAGAGTGTTCGGCTGTAGGTTAGAGCAGTAGTAAGCCGTGCGCAACACTGTTTTTATGGAGAGTTGATTCCTATTAACACGACATCGTCATGGAGGAGCTATGTTGGGTATGTCGTAGAGCAGGGCTGGCCGCTTATGTTGCTGGTAAAGTGGTACCAGGTACCTCCATCGGTGTCGGAGGTTCATGATGTCGGGGTAGATATTACGGAGGAGGGGAAGACAGATATGCAAGAATGTGATGATGAAGGTGGCGAGGACCCTAGAGACGGGGGACACGAGGTTGGCGGTGGCGAGGGGATCGGGGGGAGGGGCGAGGACACAGTCGTGGAGGCGCGGGGGGTGGCCGACGAGGGGGAGGAGGTGGGGCACATAGTTGACTTGATGGAGGAGGAGGATCGTGCGGATGAGGAAGTCCCTGATGGCGAACACTCGGAAGAGGAGGTCAATACTCCTGAGGTGCCTGTCCCTGGTGCGTGGGCTAATTATAATTTCGAACACCTAACAATGAATGAAGGGAACAGAGATGCATGGGAGTATCATGAGAACGAGGTCACGCAGTGGGCCATATATAAAGACAAGGAGGCTGTGATGGATGCGGTGAAGTACTGGTCAATATCTCTTCGGCGGCAATTCAGGGTAGTGAAGTCCAGCAAAAAAGACTACGACGTAAAGTGCGTAGTTGATTCGTGCCCATGGCGGGTGCATGCATACAAGGGGAAGTGGACGGACTACTGGAAATGTTCCATAGTGATGGAGCATAACTACGAACCGGAGGAAGCAGACTAGGAACACCGCAATCTATCGTCCACTTGGGTGGCAAATGTGTTTTATGGTCAGATCGTGGACAATCCGCACCTACAGCCTCAATCTATTATCAAAGCCGTGGAGGAGAGGTTTCAGTACAAGATTAGCTACAGAAAGGCATGGAGAGCAAAAAGGACAGATTTGCAAATACAGTTCAAGACGTACGAGGCTTCCTACGAGAATATTCCACACTTGCTCAGGGCAATATCAGGTAGGAATCCCGGTATGGTCATCGACCTTGCGGAGTTTCCCACAGATGGTGTGTGAGCGGGTAAGTAGGTCTTGCAGCGGACCTTCTTCGCCCTCGGCGCATGCATAAATGCGTTCCGACATTGTTGTCAGGTCATTTGCATGGACGGCACATTCCTCACAGGGAAATACAAGGGCCAGATTCTAACTGCAACCGCGGTGGATGCCAACAACCAGGTTTGAAAGTGCATCTAGGCCCCTAATTATGTTTTGGATGATTAATGACAAACGATTAAGGGACTAATGGCTTAAATAAGTGTATGAGCAGGTATTGGTCCCAAAAGGAATGCATCTACGGACAATGGTGACCCTCAAAAGTGAAAAGAAGAACGGCGTCGACTAAGCGTAGATTTTTTCATTTTATTGAGTCAATAGGAACGCCGTACTATTAAGAGGGATGGGATGTAGATGTCTTAGAAATGATTCTAGTGCTCAGAAGAACATCTTTTACAAAACAAGTTTTCGAAGTCATCTAGCACGACGCTCACCCTGTATTCATTTCGTTCTGATAATATCGGAACATCCGATGTATATATCGGATAGTCCGATAGTATCGGACTCTCCGATGTGAGTGTAGGTGCTGTCGAGAACTCTCGAAAAGCTCTGATAGTCCGATGCCTCATATCGGAATGTCCGATGTTGTTTGAAAAATTTTCTAAGTCTTTTCCTTGGATCTCTCGGGAAACATCGGATAGTCCGATGTTGAAATCGGAATGTCCGATGTAAAATGAAAATTTTTCTAAGTCCTTGGACTGGAACTCTCGGATTTTATCGGATAGTCCGATGTCATATATCGGATAGTCCGATGTGGACTTAGAAATATTTTTGAAGTTTGTTTTTCGCTCTGGGACTCTCTGGAATTATCAGAATGTCCGATGTCAATATCGGATAGTCCGATATACACTTAGAATTTTTCCATTATTGCTGAGTCTATTGAAAAATCTCTGGAAACATCGGAACATCCGATGTGTGAAATCGGATAGTCCGATGTATGCTTTTTCTCAACAAAGTTTGATTTTTCGAGTGGAGTTGATCTGGAGATTTGCTCTGATCGGATAGTCCGATGTTGGACATCGGATAGTCCGATGTGGGGGTCTGACACAAGGCAGAACGGCTATATTTTGTGTCTTGGCTATAAATACCCCCTTCTCTCCCTCATTTACTCTCACCAACCCAATGGTCTTGTGCATTAACTCTCCTCTTGCTATTTTCTTGGTCAAATCTTGCTCTCTCTTGAGTTTGTCTTTGTGAAATTTGTTGAGAGAGTTGAGCAAGTGCCTTCTAGTGCTTTGTTGCAAACCGTTAAAGTTCTTGTGAGCACTAGGGTGATTTTCAAGAGCGGATCTACACTCCATTTATTACTCTTGGAGATTGGGGTCTCCTAGACGGCTAGGAGTCACCGGTGAGCTCCCGATCTAAGTGTGGGAAGCTGCCGGAGTTTGAGAAGGTCCGATTCCACCTCCGCAAGGAAAGGAATCAAGAAGTGAAACCGGCGAGTGCTTTGTGCAACACCGGGAGGATCGTGGTCGAGAGGGACCCAGGCTTTGTGCCTCCTCAACGGAGACGTAGGATCTCCCCAAAGATCCGAACTTCGGAAAAAATTACTGCCTCTCTTTGGTTTGTGAGTTTTCTCTTGTCCCTTTTGTGATTGGGTTAAATCTTTTGGGGATTCAAGTTCTTGGTAGCTACTCGTGGTAGAAATTGGTTGATCTAACACCTTGATAGTTGCCTTAGCTCAGAAATTTCTTTTGGTAGAAATCTAGCCTCTCTAATTTCTCAGATCTACTTTTTAGGGTTTTCTGCGCTCTGATCGGATAGTCCGACTTTGCATATCGGATAGTCCGATACAAATCGGACAGTCCGATATCAATATCGGATAGTCTGGTGTTTTCCGCTGCTTATTAGATTTAAATTTTGTAAACGCCTATTCACCCCCCCTCTAGGCGACTTTATCGATCTTTCAAGGTTCTACCGGTCGCATTGGCCTTTGTGGAGGGGGAAAACACGGAGAGCTGGTACTGGTTTCTTGAAAGAGTCAAGATGGCAGTTGTCCAGGACCGCCCTGATGTATGTGTCATCCATGACCAACATGCAGGGTTGCTGAGGGCGACCGTGGATATGCAACAAGGGTCTGACGTCGTTGGAGCAACAAAGTGGCCAGACCTGAAGAGCAGGTGGTGCATGAGGCACATGGGTGCTAATTTTTTTTGTCAGTTCAGGAACAAGGAGCTTATGAACATGTTCAGGCGGCTATACAAACAAAACCAGCGGAGGAAGTTCGACGCACTGTGGAGGACGTTGGATGAACTAACCAAGAAGCAATCATTGAATCCAAGGGATGGCGCTAGTTCATCAAGGAACACTATGGTCTACCACGAGCAAGGAGATGACCCCACAGCCTTGTGTGCGCTCCTGACCGATGCACCAAACATTCGGCGTAGGCCGGGGACAAGCATAAAGAGTTTCACAGATTAGATACGACACGAGCTGTTGGAGAAATGGTCCCTTCTGCATGACGAGGGCGGTTCCCATTACGGAATAATGACAACCAACCTGGCGGAGATCTATAACTGGATAATGAAAGGCACGAGATGCCTTCCATTGGTGGGCATTGTTGAGGGTGTGTTACTAGGCACCCAAAGATATTTCGTTGAGCGGTACAAGGCCTCCGCTGCATGTATGTCGGATAATCGCCTGTCCTACTCAACGGTTGTCTCTACGTACATGGCGAACAAGACACAGAAGGCACAGACACATCGCTTGACACCGGAGAGTGGTGTGGAACGGAGGTACCACGTGCACTGCGGTGACCGGGGTCGCAGAGGTGCCCACCGGGAGAGGACTTCCCATCTATGCATACTCTGAGCTGCTGACTGCGAGTGCTCCTGCCAGAAGCCACGCCTGTTGCACTTGCCGTGCTCGCACGTGATTGCCGTTGCCGTCGAGACACACCAATCATGTCGTCCGTACATCTCCCACTACTACTACAAGCAAAGTATTCTGAACACGTGGCATAACGAGATGTACGGGTACCGAGTTGATGGATCGTTCACGGCAGCCCCCCCTCTAGGGCATCGATGGGTACCGGACATCCGAATGTTGAAGCAGAAGGTCGGGCGTTGAAGGACACGGCGTATTAGGAATGATATGGACGAGTCGGAAGCGCGTTGTAATTGTGAATAATGTAATTTTATCTCGTGTATGTGTAAATGTATTTGTTGTAACGTGTTGTATTCATCGTAATTGTGTCGTCGCGTTCTTGAATATGTACCAGTTATTTGTTGTCCCCATCATGTAATTTTTTATTCTATATGCGCGATCGAACATATATTTGAATGTGCAACATTTCATTACTTTCCATTTAATTTTGGGTAGTTGTAACGTGTAACATTTACTTATTGTCCAATTTCTTTTATCTGCTTCGTACAATTACTTATTTTATTGTCCAGTTTGTTTTATGTGCTTTCTAACCATTTATTTGCTTTGTAACCATGCGAGCACAAAGCGATGGCGGAGTTAGGCGTCTTCTTGACGCTTGCTCGAGTGCTAGATGAGACTATGGATTCGACCCACCAGTCTAGGTTGTCCGCAGTTCAGGGCCGACAGCTGACGACATTGTGGTCTAGGGTACCGAACGAGTTGCTTCGCATCGACCCACGCCGGGTTCCACAGTAAGCTGCCAATTTTTCCTACTCTTTTATGTACATGTACTTACCTATTAATGGAATTTAAATGACGCTACACACTACGTGCAGGTTACAAGTGGCCGGTTTGCTGCCGTTCTGCAGGATGGTGGAGCAAGTGGACGTTGCGGCCGAGGCCCCGCACGTCCCACGGTTCGGGTACGATCGGTCCCTGGTGACCGCACTCATGGACCGGTGGTGATCGGAAACGCACACGTTCCACCTGCCTTGTGGAGAGATGGCTCCGACACTGCAGGACGTGTCTTACCTGCTAGGACTCCCCTGTGCGGGTCCTCCAGTTGTACCGCACGACGCCCCCGTGACGTGGCACGCGCAGATAGAGGGGCGGTTCCTCCAGGTGCAGCGACACCCCGCAGCCCGGCCGTACGTGCCCCTCAAGCTGGGTGAGCGGCACGGACCGACGAAGGCGTGGCTGCTCCAGTTCACGGTTAGTACCTCCTTCATTCCTTCATTGCAATTTAACGGATACGCGCTGAGCTACTGACAATATTGTACCGAATGCTGCAGGCTGAGCTTCTCCACCCGGATGCTGATGAGGAGTACCTGGCACGCCACCTGGAGGCGTACCTGCTGCTGCTATTCGGTTGGTACCTGTTCCCATCGTCGCACGGGGATACGGTGGACCGACACTTGATCGAGTTCACCTGGGCGATCGCTGACACCCCGATGGAGCAGGTAACACATTCCGTTAAAATCTCTTATGAGAGGACATGTCTAACTTTCTTGTTGTAAACAGATGGTGCAGTGGTCGTGGGGCTCTGTCGTGCTCGCGTGCACGTACAGAGGTCTTTGCAAGGCTGTCTCTCGGGGGTTGCTGAACGTGATCTTGATGGATTGCATCCTACTGCTGCAGCTATAGTCCTAGGAGCGCTTCCCGTCGGCGAGCAGTTCGTTGTTGACCCGACGCCGCATCTGACCGGTTCCTATACCACCAAAGACCATTTGGTTGTCCCACCATGGGCCTTTACTGGGTTCAGCGGTAGGTATGCCCCCTTGTATCTTATTGTCGTGCCCCGAATTTTTACGGATTCGGACACTCTGTGTATTCCGTACTAGTCCAGGATCACGCTAGTACACACAGGATAAACAGGTTGAAGTACCACAATCATACACAATGAAATAAATAATAAAGTACTTCAAGCATAATATAATCGAGTTACATGACCTTATGGTCACCTTACAATAATTCGCCACGCAGGGCGATAAATATCAAAGTAGCACAAGTTTATCAGCGGAAGCAAAAGTAAAGCAATGAACCCTTCATAACCACAGGCTACTGAGTGCGGCTCAACCACATAGTCCTCTTGGCCTTCGACGAACTCTTCCTCCCAGGCTGGCACGGCTTCTTCTTCTGAGGTTTTTGTCGATGCAACGGTGAGTATACAACATACTCAACAAGTCATGCACAATGCAGGTCTAATACTACATGCATGGCTTATTCCAAGGGAAGGCTTAAAATGGTTATTTTGCATAAAGCAGCATTTGTTTTTAACAGGTAATCCTATTAGATTAAAGGCGGTAAAACCAATAGTAATAATAATCAATTTCTCAATTCTTTTTCAAGAGATTGGCACACAGCCCTAGTTTGATTCATCAGTCTTTGGCACATAGCCACCCATTCCACATTTTTATTTTGAAAATCTAACCCTTGATTGTAATCACCGAGCATTGTCCAATGCATGACATGGCTATTCAATAGTTTCAACACACACACTCGCAGAGGTCAGTACACTTTACCCACAGATCAAATCGCCACCACACAAGCGATTGATTACAACAAAGTCTTTCAGATACTAACATTTAACCGTTGAACCCCTTGACATTTCCTTCTAACACTTCCCTCACTCAGAGCCGAAGTTTAGACAGAGCAAGTACCGTTGAATGGGTACCAAGCCGTAGCACAGGTACGCTTCCCCTACAGTTGTACTGGTGTGCACTATCACCCCGAGGTTTCAAAGGAAAGAGGTTAGAAACCTACTTAACTAGGTCCGTCCCATTCCGGACAAGTGGTTGTACACGGAACTCAGTTCAAAGGCTCGCAAGGTTAAGTCCATAATTGTCCCGGGCAAGACATCCATTTTATACATCTCGCACACAGCCTTCACAATCTTTCATACAACCTGCTTGCCACACAGGCCCACATGGCACGAAGCCTTCTTGCCACTTGCCCCGGTCCAAATTATTTCCCACCCAGTTTTGCATTATTGCAACACATGCCAATGCCCACTTCATTGTACGAGTAGAACCACACAGGTCGCTACCCTCAATTCCATTTCATGACATCATCGCATTATTTCAAAATGCTTCCATAATTGTTTAGTCAACATTCGCTTGCAATTTGAAAGACATTCAACGATATAAGCGGGCTAGCGACTAATCACGGTCTAGCCTCCCGTGTTGGCATCATATTAGCATCCAACATGTTAAACATCTTAAGGTGGACAAAGATTTTAGGGCATATAAACATTATAATCAAAGTGGCATAAACAAGTTTGGCTTTTAGCTACCATTTCCCAATTTAACCAATAGTATTTGTACTTAACATAGCATGCGATATGGAAATCAAAATATACTTTTAAAACTAGGCGCAAAATGGTCAAAGCATGACTTGCCTTCAAATAGCAGTTGGTTCTGGTCCGAGGTCTACGATGGGTCTTCGAATTCTCCCTCGGCGAATTCCGGCGACTCGGAGTCTAATCGGTACAAGCAAGCACACAATAAATATGCAATACAGACAGCAATATTAACACCAAAAATAAAATAAAAATCACCATTAAATAGCTTACATTTTTACAAATTTTTGGGCACTAGAATCATCCAAATCCGAGTTAAAATGCAAAAGTTATAGCATTTTCAAGTTTGCTCAAATTCAATTAAATATATAACCAAATTTCTTTATTTATTTTTCTACTGAAAATCAGGATTAATTTCCTCGGCGTGACACGTGTCGACACCGGAGTTAACCACGTCGCTTACGGTCACTGACGAGCGGGCCCTCGGGTGACGTCGGGCTGACGTCAGCAAACTCGGGGGTCACACGCCGACAAGCGGGCCCATGAACAGCGCTCGGCCCCACATGTCAGCGACTGACACGCGGCGAGGAAGCATCAAGCCACGCCTACGCGATTTTTCGGACCGTTGGATTCGGATCTGACGGCGCAAAGACTACCCAAGCGATACACTGTTAATACGCCTACATGGCCTCACCTTGAGCGTTGGATGAAGATCAGGCGGCTGTGGTTGCTTGCGAGGAGTCGAAGAAGAAGCGGCGGCGCTGGTTGCCGGACTTGGAGAAGACGACGCGGTCGACAGCGTTTCCGAGCCTCTCCGGTGGAATGAAGTGGCCCAGCGGGTGCGGCGTGACGCAAGGAACTCGGAGATGGTCTTGGTTGCAACGAGGAACGGCGGACGACAACGCAACACGATGAAGAACCGAGGGAAGAGAAGTGGTTACTTCGGCGAGCTCCCGAGAGGGCTACGGTGGATGGCTGAGCACGAGAGAGAGGGCGAAATGAGCGGAGGGGAGTGCTGAGCACGGGGGTGTACTTCACCCGCTCGGACATGCCTCGAGGCGCGCGCAAAATCTCTGACAATATCTTCGGCACCCAACGGCGGGCGGCGGTGCGACAGTGCCTCGTCCCGAGACGGCGCGATCAACGCCAGCCGTCCGATCAAGATCGGACGGTATGAGCGAAGCGCCAGCGATTAGGGTTTCCTCACATGAAAGCATGTGTTGGGCCGCCCAACACTGTAGCTAAAGGATTTTCCGGCTTTTCTCAATAAAAATAAATGCAGAAATTCAAAGTAATTATTTAGGGCACTAAAAATACCCGAAAAATTCTAGAAAAATTCTAGAAAATATTTCAGAGCATTTTGAGTCTAAATAAAATATTTTCATTTATTTTTGATAAATACTTTTTCTGACATTAATTAATCAAGAGAAGAACATCTTAATTGAATTTTTATTTAAGTCCAATAAATCCTCAAAAATCCACAAAAAAAATTCAATTAAATCCAAAAATTCAGATAATTTCAAATAAATGCAATTAAAGGCAAATAAGGGTTGGTTAATTCTCAAAATTTGAATAACTCTAAAAATTTAAAATCGGGGAAAATTTCGGGACGTTACAAACCTAGCCCCCTTAACAGAATCTCGTCCCGAGATTCGAGGCTTAACTAGAGAATAGGTTTGGGAATTCCTTTTTCAGATCTTCCTCTCGTTCCCAGGTGGCTTCGCTTTCCGTGTGATTGCTCCACTGAACTCTGCAGAAACGGGTTGTCTTGTTTCTTGTTTTTCGATCCATTGTGTCCAGAATTTTTATCGGTTGTTCCTTGTAAGTCAAGTCTTCCTGTAGATCAACTCCTTCCAGTGATGTTTGCTCTTCAGGCACTCGGAGACACTTCTTGAGCTGCGATACATGAAAGACATTGTGTACTCCTGCTAATGACTGCAGTAATTCTAGTTGGTAGGTGACTTCGCCTTTACGGCTTATGATCTTAAATGGTCCTACATATCTTGGTGCAAGTTTGCCCTTCTTGTGAAATCTCTGAACTCCTTTAAGAGACGTAACTCTGAGATACACATAATCTTCAGGTTCAAAGCTCAAATCTCTGCGGCGATTGTCTCGTAACTCTTACTGTCTTTGATCAAGCAATTTTTAACCTTTCTCGATCGAGCTATCTGCTCTTCGGCTTCTTGGGGTATGTCCGGTCCGAAGACACGACGCCTCTCGGTCTCATTCCAATTTAACGGAGTTCTGCAGGGTCGACCATACAATGCTTCGAAAGGTGACATCTGAAGACTTGCACGATAGTCGTTGTTGTAACTAAACTCCGCATATGGCAAACATTTATCCCAAGTCGATGTATAAGCCAACGCACAGGCTCTTAACATATCTTCTAATATCTGGTTGACTCTTTCATCCGCCCATCTGCTCTGCGGGTGATAAGTCAGATTGAAGTTCAAACGGTGCCCATTGTTTGATGCAATTTATCCCAAAATCTTGAGGTAAATTGGGTACCTCATCGATACTATCTTCCTTGGCACTCCATGCAAGCAAACGATCCTTGCCATGTATAGCTTGGCTAACTTATCTCCTAATAGGTTGTCTTTACCGGTATGAAGTGCGTGACCTTTGTTAATCGATCCACGATGACCCATATGGAGTCATAACCTCCTTGCGTCCTTGGCAATCCGGTAATGAAATCCATTCCGATTTCTTCCCATTTCCACTCTAGTATTTTCAATGGCTGCAGCAGTCCTGCTGGTCTCTGATGCATAGCTTTGACTTGCTGGCATACATCACATAGTGGTACGTGTTCAGCAACCTCTCTCTTCATATTCGGCCACCAGAACCTTTCTTTTAAATCTTGATACATTTTTGCACTTCCTGGGTGAATCCGAATACTTGGAGTCATGAGCTTCCTCCAGTATCAACTGTTTTAGCTCCTTTTTGTTCGGTACACAAATGCGCTCCTTCATTCACAAGGTGCCTTGTTCATAGCGCTTAAATTCCTTTGCTTGTCCTTCCTCCATCTTGGCCTTGATTCGCTTGATCTTCTCATCGTCCTTCTGACCTTCCCTAATCTGGTCTTCCAAGGTAGGCTTTATTTCTAAGGCAGCTACAAATCCTTTCGGAACAACTTCCAATTTCAATATCTAAAGATCCTTGCACAATTCTCCCTGGCTTTCTTCCACCATCGTATTTAGATTATGACTTTTCCGACTCAAGGCATCGGCCACCACATTGGCCTTGCCGGGATGATAATGGATTCCCATGTTGTAATCCTTGATCAGCTCTAACCATCTCCTTTGTCTCATGTTCAGGTCAGATTGGGTGAAAATGTATTTAAGGCTCTTATGATCTGTATACACCTCACATCTATTGCCAATAAGATAGTGACGCCATATCTTCAGGGCATGCACTACAGCTGCTAACTCTAGATCGTGGGTCGGGTAATTCCCTTCATGTGGCCTTAATTGCCTTGATGCATAGGCTACTACCTTCCCATTCTGCATTAACACGCATCCGAGTCCTTGGCGTGATGCATCGCAATAAATGTCAAAGCTCTGGTGCACATCTGGCTGAACTAATACTGGCGCTGATGTCAGTCGTTTCTTCAACTCTTGAAAACTTCTCTCACAATCTAGTGTCCAAACAAATTTCTTCTCTTTCTTTAGCAATTGTGTAATTGGTCTAGCGATTGTGGAAAATCCCTCTATGAATCGGCGGTAATAACCCGCCATTCCAAGGAAACTTTGAACTTGCGAAACTATCCTGGGCGACTCCCAATGCAAAGATTGCTCGACCTTGCTTGGGTCATCATGATTCCTCGGCGGTCATTACGCGCCCTAGAAATCTACCTTACCCTTCCGAGTCGCACTTCTTCAATTTTATGCATAATTGTTACTCTCTTAACTTTTCCAGCACTAATCTCAAATGTTGGGCGTGCTCTTCATCCGTCCTTGAATAAACCAGAATATCATCTATGAATACGACCACAAATTTGTCTAAGTATTCCATAAATACTTTGGTCATTAAGTTCATAAAGTAAGCAGGCGCATTTGTCAATCCGAATGACATAACGGTGAACTCGTAGTGTCCATATCTTGAAGAAAACGCGGTCTTGGGTATGTGCTCTGTCTTGATTTTCAACTGGTGATATCCTGACCTAAGGTCGATCTTGGAGAATACTCCTGCTCCTCTTAATTGATCGAAAAATCATCTATCCGAGGTAACGGGTATTTATTCTTTATTGTCACTTCGTTGAGTGCACGATAATCTATACACATCTGAAACTCCCATCTTTCTTCTTAACAAACAGACCGGTGCTCCCCATGGTGATGAGCTCGGTCTAATGAACCTTTTTCCAACAGTTCTTGATCGCTTTTTCATCGACCCGGCTCTTCGGTGGACATCCGATATGGTCTCTTTGCTATGGGTGCTGTCCCTGGTACTAAGTCAATTACGAACTCTATATCTCTGTCTGGTGGCATTCCTGGTAATTCCTCGGGAAAAACATCTGGGTATTCACTGACCACTGGTACATCTCTTATAATGACGGTTTCCAAATTGTTTACTAACATCTGTCCTTCTCGAACTGCCTTAGCTTGAAATTCCACTTTCCTACCTTCAGGGCTCTCAATAGACACAACTCTCCGCCCGCGGTCTAATATAGCCTTATGCTTGGTCAACCAATCCATTCCCAGGATAACATCCAGGGTTTGGGCATCTAATATAATAAGGTTCGCTAGGAACTCTACTCCTTTTATTACTAGCTTAACTCCAGAACATCCGACCTTAGAACGGAGTTCTGATCCAGGGGATTGAACTAGGAGTGTACTTTTAAGATTAACCACATCCAGATCATTCGTCATGGCAAAATCTCGAGAAACGAACGAATGTGAAGCTCCTGAATCAAATAATACTGTAGCTGGCACTGAGTTGACTAGGAACTTACCGAGCACGACGTCCGTAGCATTCTGGACTTCGTCTGCGGAGATATGGTTGATTCGACCTCGCGTGAACGCTGTGGTGTAGCTCCGTTTGAGCAGTCCTCGGCTTCCTCCTTGGACAGGGTCTTGGCGTGTGTTTCAAGGTTAAAACATCAAGGCGTCACACCTCCTTTCTTAGGGCACACATTGGCGAAATGCGGTTTCATTGCGCTTGTAGCGCCTTCCTGCCATCTGCTGATTTCCTCCGCTCGGGTTAACAACCTTGACTGGAGTCTGAGGGGTCTGTCCTACCAGCCTCGGCATTGGCGGTGGTGTCCTGACAATGCTTCCCTACTGAAATCTAGGAAACTGTTGGGGTATCATTCTTGTTTTCTGATGACTCTGGCGTCCTCCTTGCTGAGCCATGCGGCGTTTGCGATTGTCGTCAAGTTCTTTGCGCTTATCCTCTAGTATGAGCGCCTTGTTTACTAACTCTTGAAAATCCGGGAAAGTGTGGGTGATCAGTCCCACCTGCAATCCGGTGTTAAGCCCTTTCATAAAGCGAGATTGCCTTGCCTTATGCATTTTACGTCTTCGGGCGTAGCGCATAAGTTGGGTGAACTTATTTAAATAATCGCCACCGACCGCCTCCTTCAGCGCTCTAAATTCCTCCTTTTTCAATTCCATGATACCCTCCGGCACATGGTATTGACGAAAAGCTATGGTGAATTCTTCCCAAGTAATTTCCTGCGGATTCTCCTGCGACGCGCAGTAGTTTTCCCACCATTCAGCGTTGGTTCCCTCAAGCTGGTGAGAGGCATAAAGTACCCTCTCGTTTCCTTCACACTGCGTTATGTGCAATTTCCTTTCGACGGTTCTTAGCCAATCATCTGCCTCCAAGGGGCTAGTGTTGCCAGAAAAGGTGGGCGGTCGAGTCCTCATGAATTCGGACAATCTCGAGTAGGGACGCGGCCCATTGTTCACAGCTTGATTGTTGGCGGTTGCTTGAGTGTTGATCTGTTGTACTGTGGCCATCATCGTCTGCATTAACTGAGTCTGTGCTGCAAGAAATGCTCCTAGATTCTGCATGTCGACTGGCGGGGCTGCCTGCGGTGGTGGTGTACTACTCTGACTGCCTCCAGGATGCGAACCACTGCCTCCTGCTCCGTTGTTGCGAGTGTTCACGATCTGTTGATTGCTTCGGTGGTTTAGAGATAAGGGGGAAAAGAATAGGCAAGCATACAGCTTATACGGGGAAACAGGTGTAACTTAAATAGAACCATTAAACATTAAAGCATTAATAGTAATAGGTATGGTTGCTTACATAGTCTAGGGACTATGCAACCACAAAATCAGTCACAACATCACATCAAATTGTTCATTACAACATCGCACATCTAATGTTTGAAATTAAAGACGCGACTCAACACAGGTGAGTCTCACGCAAAAGCCGATCACTGCAACTCTGACAACGCGTCACTCCTCAAGCCATCCTGGCTCTGGCTCGCCGATCACATCTGTTGGTGAGCTGCATCGGGCAACCGTCCCCATGCCCTCCCACTGTGCACTGGGGCACCACAGACTCTTGGTCCTCCGCTGGCCGGGCGCTGCTCCTCCGGCTCCTCCTCGTCGTCGTCGAGCTCCATGACGGTGTCTGGCTCCCCCTGACCATAGAGAGCCTCCTCCAGCTCGGCGATCCTCTGAACGGCGTGCTCTCTGGTCTCCGTAGAGCAACCTCGGTCTCTCCAGAACGCAGTACATTGCCTGAAGCTCCGAAGTCGTGGCGTCCATAACCTCCTCTGCTTGCAGCAAGCGAACTGCCAGTGCACGACGGCAGCGTCGTCCTCCAACTCCAAGCGAGCCTGCAGGGGTCCACCCACGTGCGGGTGCACACGGAAGGCGGTATCCCACAGCTCGAAGCCATGGTCCCTGCTGATCCGACGCAGCGCAAACCGGGCACACTCCTGTATGCCCGCCTCGTAGCTAGCTCGCTTCACCGCGAGGCGAAGTGGACGACTAGCACGCGCGTGCTCCTGAGCGTACAAGGTAAGAGTCGTCTCCCATCCGCGAGCAATCCCGTTGACTATCCAGGTGCGGGACTTGTAGAGTGGACGATCGAAGTCTCCCAACACCTGGAGCATCCTCCAGAGCTCAGCAGCGTAGCCTCCGTGACGCTCGCCAAAAGAGTGGACCATCCGCATCTGCCAAAGCAACGCGTCAGAACAACAATTTTAAAAGAACACGAAAGTAATAGCAAATACAACAGAGGTATGAAGTAAGGAAAAAGGGATAAGTCAAGATTTCATTGATTATTCTTGTCAAATTTTTAGTCTTTAGAAATTAGCTTTTATCCTTTCTAAAATGGCCAGTCTAACTAGGGTTAAGTCCTACAGTCAGTATGGCTCTGATACCATCCCTGTCGTGCCCCGAATTTTTATGGAATCGGACACTCTGTATTCCGTACTAGTCCAGGATCACACTAGTACACACAGGATAAACAGGTTGAAGTACCACAATCATACACAGCGGAAATAAATAATAAAGTACTTCAAGCATAATATAATCGAGTTACATGACCTTATGGTCACCTTACAATAATTCGCCACGCAGGGCGATAAATATCAAAGTAGCACAAGTTTATCAGCGGAAGCAAAAGTAAAGCAATGAACCCTTCATAACCACAGGCTACTGAGTGCGGCTCAACCCCTTAGTCCTCTTGGCCTTCGATGAACTCTTCCTCCCAGGCTGGCACGGCTTCTTCTTCTGAGGTTTTTGTCGATGCAAGGGTGAGTATACAACATACTCAACAAGTCATGCACAATGCAGGTCTAATACTACATGCATGGCTTATTTCAAGGGAAGGCTTAAAATGGTTATTTTGCATAAAACAGCATTTGTTTTTAATAGGTAATCCTATTAGATTAAAGGCGGTAAAACCAATAGTAATAATAATCAATTTCTCAATTCTTTTTCAAGAGATTGGCACACAGCCCTAGTTTGATTCATCAGTCTTTGGTACACAGCCACCCATTCCACATTTTTATTTTGAAAATCTAACCCTTGATTTGTAATCACCGAAGCATTGTCCAATGCGGGACACGGCTATTCGAATAGTTTCAACACACACACTCTGCAGAGGCTGTACACTTTACCCACAAGATACAGTCGCTCACCACATAGGCGATTGATTGCAACAAAGTCTTTCAGATACTAACATTTAACCGTTGAACCCCTTCGATACTTCCCTTCTAACACTTCCCTCACTCAGAGCCGAAGTTTAGACAGAGCAAGTACCGTTGAATGGGTACCAAGCCGTAGCACAGTACGCTTCCCCTGCTTACCTTGGTGTGCCTTTGTCCCCGAGGTTTCAAAGGAAAGAGGTTAGAAACCTACTTAACTAGGTCCGTCCCATTCCGGACAAGTGGTTGTAAACGGAACTCAGTTCAAAGGCTCGCAAGGTTAAGTCCTTAATAGTCCCGGGCAAGACATCCATTTTATACATCTCGGCACACAGCCTTCACAATCTTTCATACAACCTGTTGCCACACAGGCCCACCTGGCACAAAGCCTTCTTGCCACTTGCCCCGGTCCAAATTATTTCCCACCCAGTTTTGCATTATTGCAACACATGCCAATACCCACTTCATTGTACGAGTAGAACCACACAGGTCGCTACCCTCAATTCCATTTCATGACATCATCGCATTATTTCAAAATGCGTTCCATAATTGTTTAGTCAACATTCGTTTGCAATTTGAAAGACATTCAACGCATATAAGCGGGCTAAGCGACTAATCACGGTCTAGCCTCCCGTGTTGGCATCATATTAGCATCCAACATGTTAAACATCTTAGGGTGGACAAAGATTTCAGGGCATATAAACATTATAATCAAGGTGGCATAAACAAGTTTGGCTTTTAGCTACCATTTCCCAATTTAACCAATAGTATTTGTACTTAACATAGCATGCGATATGGAAATCAAAATATACTTTTAAAACTAGGCGCAAAATGGTCAAAGCATGACTTGCCTTCAAATAGCAGTTGGTTGTGGTCCGAGGTCTGCGATGGGTCTTCGAATTCTCCCTCGGCGAATTCCGGCGACTCGGAGTCTAATCGGTACAAGCAAGCACACAATAAATATGCAATACAGACAGCAATATTAACACAAAAAATAAAATAAAAATCACCATTAAATAGCTTACATTTTTACAAATTTTTGGGCACTGGAATCACCCAAATCCGAGTTAAAATTCAAAAGTTATAGCATTTTCAAGTTTGCTCAAATTCAATTAAATATATAACCGAATTTCTTTATTTATTTTCCTACTGAAAATCCGGATTAATTTCCTCGGCGTGACACGTGTCGACACCGGAGTTAACCATGTAAACTACGGTCAGCGACGAGCGGGCCCTCGGGTGACATCGGTCTGTCGTCAGCAAACTCGGGGGTCACACGCCGACAAGCGGGCCCATGAGCGGCCTTCGGCCCCACATGTCGGCGATCGACACGCGGCGAGGAAGCATCAAGCCACGCCCACGTGATTTTCCGACCGTTGGATTCGGATCGGCGGCGCAAAGACTACCCGGCGATACTGCTGTTATCGCCTCGTGGCCTCACCTTGAGCATTGGATGAAGATCGGTAATTTGTGGTTGCTTGCGAGTCGAAGAAGAAGCGGCTGGTTCTTGCCGGACTTGGAGAAGACGACGCGGTCGACGGCGTTTCCGAGCCTCTCCGGTGGAATGAAGTGGCCCAGCGGGTGCGGCGTGACGCAAGGAACTCGGAGATGGTCTTGGTTGCGACGAGGAACGGCGGACGGCGGCGCAACACGATGAAGAACCGAGGGAAGAGAAGTGGTTACTTCGGCAAGCTCCCGAGAGGGCTATGGTGGATGGCTGAGCATGAGAGAGAGGGCGAATTGAGCGGAGGGGAGTGCTAAGCACGGGGGTGTACTTCACCCGCTCGGACATGCCTCGAGGCGCGCGCAAAATCTCTGACAATATCTTCGGCACCCAACGGCGAGCGGCGGTGCGACAGTGCCTCGTCCCGAGACAGCGCGATCGACGCCAGCCGTCCGATCAAGATCGGACGGTGCGGAGCGAGCGAGCGATTAGGGTTTCCTCCGCGCGAGCACAGTGTTGGGCCGGCCCAACACTGTAGCTAAAGGATTTTCCAGCTTTTCTCAATAAAAATAAATGCAGAAATTCAAAATAATTATTTGGGGCACTAAAAATACCCGAAAAATTCTAGAAAAAATCTAGAAAATATTTCAGAGCATTTTGAGCCTAAATAAAATATTTTCATTTATTTTTGATAAATACTTTTTCTGACATTAATTAATCAAGAGAAGAACATCTTAATTGAATTTTTATTTAAGTCCAATAAATCCTCAAAAATCCACAAAAAAATTCAATTAAATCCAAAAATTCAGATAATTTCAAATAAATGCAATTAAAGGCAAATAAGGGTTGGTTAATTCACAAAATTCAAATAACTCCAAAAATTTAAAATCGGGGCAAATTTCGGGACGTTACACTTATCCCCCACTTTGACACTTTTATAACATGCACTACTTTTTATTTCCGCAGCGGGTGTACGTCCACCTTCAGGTCAGGAGGTCGTAACCCGAGTTCGTTCAGGAGTTCGACAGGCTCCAAGACGAGGACATGCGGTGGACGCCATACAGCGCGTACGACGTTCAGGTCCGAGCACCTTACGGGCTCTCCGAGCTTTGCTAGCGGGACCATCAATTCTGGCTCACCCGTAGGGTCCTCGTCTTCGACCTGTGCATCGAGGAGTACTCGCCGCACCGAGTGCTGCAGTAGTTCGGCCTCTTCTAGACTTCCCCCTACCGCCTGCTCACGTTGTCTCACGTGGCGCGCACAGGTACGTCTACTGAGGACACTGCTTACCATTCCCGCGGAATGCATGTTGTATGTAAATTGCCGTTTTTGCATTGCAGGATGAACCGGGGGGTCTACACCAGGTACTCCGTTCATGCATCGCATGGTGCAGTGGGCACTACAGTGGGACAATGCGGAGACGGACACGGTCACCGAGACCCGGCCGTACGACCATGCCATGTACGAGCAGTACATGGAGTGGTTCGCGCCACGGACTCGGCTCAGGGTGGGGTACACACCAGCACCATATGTCGCAGCTCAGGCATCGGTGTCGGACACGTACCCTTTACAGATGTCCCAGAAGGACAACTATGCAGTAAGTGCCACAATCAAATCTCCATACGTATGTCTTTTTATGTAAATTACCTCATATCAACCTATCATTACATGCAGGGACATACTAGGGCAGGCTGAGGCGGAGGCTACGTCCATGGTGACGTGCCTCGACGCGGGCATCCAGTTCACCGCTGATGACCACCGTTCAGCTTATGATCGAATCGCCGCCATGCTGAGGCGGGCACGTTGCCTGGCCACCTGCCGGGGGGGGTGGAGACGTCGTCGAGCGTAGCGCACCACGTCCCCGTGGGCCAGCACCTCCCCCTCCTAGTGGAGTCGTGCCCGCACCTCCCCGAGGTAGCCGTCCCCCACAGCCAGACATCGGCCAGTACGAGCCCTCGTGTCCTCCCGCACAGCCACAGTGGTGACGCTGGGGTGATGAGGGCCAGTCTTCGTCTCATGCCCCAACAGGACCCCAATGTGCTTTCGGCGATGAGGACGATAACGACATCGAGGAGGAGCGAGCGTTCAACGTGGGCTAGTACCTGTCCACCGAGTACCTCAGCTCCTCTCAGCTCCTGGGAGCACCGCACCAGGACACACCTGAGTCACTGACAGACTACACTACCCCTGCGCTGCAGGGCTGGCCTAGGAGGGCTGCCCGTCCGCCGTCGTCACTCACGTACCCCCACCGACCAGATCAGGAGGCGTGGTTGTGACTGAGTTGTTTTACAGCTGTACTTTTGTAATTTCTTTATCTTCAACACCGGATTGTATAACTGTTTGAACTCAGTGTTTGCATTTTTTTAGCTTATCTTTCCCAATTAGTAACGCGAGCGCCTTTCCCGATTTTCGTAACTTCGCGCCGGGGCAATGCCCGGCTAGATCGCCCATAGGTAAGTGCTACCCCACGATTTCTTAGATCAAAAGTTACTGCGGGAAATAAAGTAGACCACACTCTTCATTACGACATAAAGCTAGGATGCGCATCACGAACAAGGAAAATAATGGTTACAACTTCTCGTCTACTGAGTGGATCGAGGCCACTTCCCTTTCGCCTATGCCTCCAGTGGGGCTTCTCTGGCACGACGTGCCCTCTCTCGTTTCCTCTCTCTCGGCCTCCTTCTCCTCCGCTTCCTTTCGACGTGCCTCCTCGTGTGCCGCGTCACGCTATGCTTCAAGCTACCGTCTGAACTCCTCGTCTCGGATGCTTTGATCAAGGAGTCTTGGGTCCTCGGGATCGATCTCCATATCAAACCACTGCTCAAATTCACACAACGGCGGAGGCGACTGCATTAAAAATAAATTAGCAAAGTTTTACGTATAAATATTACGAAACACGTATGATTGTTACCAGCTGGGGATTCTTCAAGCTCTTCTCCGGCGGGTCGAATTCGTAGTTGCGGCACTTCCAATACCTCCTCTTCCAAGTTGGAATATCCCAAGAGCGGACAAGCCTGCAATGATCTCCGCACAGACACATTGGTGGGACAACCCCGAAAGGTACGAAGAGGTCCTGGTACGCGATGTTGCGCGGCCACGCCGAAGCGCCTACCTCATCTTCGCCTTCCCCTTTCCCTTTCCACTTGCACGCCTCGGTATTTTGGATTGAACCTCTACTTATCTTTTCCTCCCTCTCCTTCCCTTCTCTCTTTTTTTCTTTCTTCTTCTCTCTCGGGCTTTATGAGGCCATGAGCAAGCGAAGGTTATAAAGGGTAGATATCGCCTAGGTATGGGGCGATCGCCCCATATTAGGGCGATATTTACCTTCGGGCAATGTGCCTCCTAACATTTTCACAGCAGGTTAATTTTTCCTCATTTATTATATGAAAAAAATCTAAAAACAAATATTAAATACAAATATGGTGGGCCCTATCCCCCCAGTATCGGGCGACCTATGATTTTTTTTTAAAATTTGATAATTTCACCGTCAAATTTAAAAATTCCACCATGAAGCACCGTTTGTATGACACGCCATACGAAAAAAGCAAACTAGCAGTCAAAAATTAGATGTTTCGTGGTCGCGATTTCGTGGCCGCAAGTGCCTTTTCCAATTTTTGCAACTTCCTGCCGGGCCAACGTCTGGCCAGCTCGCCCGTACATAAGTGGTAGCCCGCGTTGCGTAGGTCATCCTTTATTTTTTCCGTATTTTTTGGGTAGTATCCGGCCTATCCCGCGGGGCTACGAAAACCCCTAAATAGCCACAATTTCCACGATTTCGTGGTCGCGAGTGCCTTTTCCGATTTTCACCACTTCCTGTCGAGCCAACGTCCGGCCAGCTCGCCCATACATAAGTGGTAGCCCGCGTTGCGCAGGTCGCCCTTGATTTTTTCCGTATTTTTTGGGCCATATCCGACCTATCCCGCGGGGCTACGAAAACCCCTAAGTGGCCACAATTTTCGCGTGTTCGTTGCCGCGAGTGCCTTTTCCAATTTTCGCAATTTCCTGCCGAGCTAACGTCTGGCCAGCTTGCCCGTACATAAGTGGTAGCCTGCGTTATGTCGGTCGCCCTTCATTTTTTTCATATTTTTTGGGTCGTATCCGGCCTGTCCCGTGGGGCTAAGAAAACCCTTAAGTGGCCACAATTTCCGCGGTTTCGTGGCTGCGAGTGCCTTTTCCGATTTTCGCAACTTCGTGCCGGGGCAACGTCCGGCCATCTCACCTGTACATAAGTAGTATCCCACGTTGCGTAGGTCGCCCATGATTTTTCCCGTATTTTTTAGGCCATATCCAGCGGGCCCCATGAGGCTATGAAAATCCCTAAGTGGGATGCGTATCACTAACAAGTAAAATAATTTTTCCCATTCATTACATCACACGAAGTTTTTTTATCAGGTAATTTTTCCCGGTTGAATACAACAAATATTGTAAAAAAAATTACAACAAATATTGCAAAAAAAATCTACAGTAACCTATCACCCCATGTTGGGGCGATCAGCATATTTTTCAATTTTTTTGCTCTGTTGTTAAATATTGGAATTTCGCCATTATGCACCGGCAGGCAAGGCACCTGTCGCCCCAGTATGGGGCGACAGTGGGTATTTTTGTAATTTTTTGTTTTCGCCGATTACTTTTGAAAAAAAGATTTAAAGTAAATATTAAATAAAAAATTTCGAGGGTGAGGTTGGATGCGGCACATGAAAGGAGTTGGACCATGGCAAAAGGGAGAGGAAGATTGGCAGAAAGAGAAAAATGTGCGAGAAAAGAATTCAGCCCACGAGATTTTAGGGAAAAGAAAGGATTTTGGAATTAAAAAAAGTGATAGAAAGTCAAATAAATCCAAAGAAATACCAAATGAACTCAAAAGTTCTAAAAAAAATACAGAAAAATTATTTGCAACATAAAGAACTGAACTAAAATAATTTTTCTTTTAATTAACTTTTATATTATTCAAATTAAATTGTTTTATTATAGGAAAAGGAGTGAAAATTTGGGTGTTAGAATTGTCAGTGTTTCCCTCTTTAAATTCAGATGAAACATACTGCTCGCTACGTTTGATCTCAATCGCAGTCGTGCTAGTTTTGTTCGGATTATTTTTGATAGTTGTGATAACATCCACAAGTGTATTGTCACGTTTCGTGTCTTCAGCTTCCACAATATTCTTTTGTAAAGAATATTCAGCAACATCCTTTTTATATCACCCATTGTGACAGAATTCATGTCTTCTGAAAGATCACATTTGCCATCCTCAGCTTCGCCCGTAGTCCTTTCTGAATCAGGTCCAGTATCATCTTTGCTGGCATCAAGTATCATGACAGAATGCATATCTTATGAAGCTCCACAGAGCTCATCGTCGCCTTCATTTGTGTTTCTTTCTAAAGAATGTTCCTGGCAGACCATTACCTCCTCGGCATTGTCAGAGATTAAGCAATAATTGGAATCCATGATATCATGCACCTCAAGTTTTGCTTGGCTGGAAATTTTAATCTTGAAGCATTGTATGATTGATTTAGTATTTGAATTGATCTTAATTGATGATTCACCAAGCAATTAATTGAGATTCTTCATTCACCACATGTTGGATTTATCTGATGTCCTATTATTGTATGTGAATTTCCATTAGTTCCGATTGGTAGACCTTAGCGTACACCGATGATTATCCATTTCCCGGATGGAATTTATCGTAGTCAATGGATTTAGGAAAACTTTGCAGGAGAATTAATCCATCCGTGAATAGATTACATTACGTATTTGCTAATCGTTTTACATTATTAATTGGTTAGATCTGGTTATGGTATGGCTTTGAGCATGTCGCCTTAGGTTTGATGTTTATCGACTATGGATTCTACTGTGATTGATGCATCCGACTTATGGATCATCAGCAAGATTCGTTCCTAATTGCAATGTCTTACTGATTTGGAATTTTGATCTTACTAATTCATTTGATGTGTTTCCTTAACGTTACCATGTGTATGCTTGAATGCTATAGCATTTGCACGCAGTAGAGTTGTGGCCGTAAAGTAGAGATAGATTAAATGCCTTCGCTTTGCATGGTTACACATCTAATGAAATGTGTCAATATGGAGATATATGGTGACCTGTGAAGTCCATGCTGTTGAGTATTGGAAAAGTAGCATAGTATCAGACTTGTTGACTTAGTTAGTCGACCGTTCTATGGACTTATGGCAGATTTGAGGCTGAATAATGGATTATGTGTGCAATGCAACTGAGTTATAGTTCGGTGAGTAAACGGATTCATCATCTATCATGTTCATGATGCTGGATCATCGACTAACGATTGATGGATGTAATACATTGCATCTTTAAGGTTAATACACTTGCATTAATCAAGTATACAGATTTAGATACCTATAGCATATGCTTTATCATTGAGTTTGTTACTGATTCTAGAATTTTATCATGCTTATTTACGTTCTTGATCACTCGGGTTATAATGCGGAGTTGGGACTTGATGCGACTGATGGTATGTAGGCTTGCAGATGACACTTTGGGTGCAATAGATCGTATGTGATGATTTCAATGCGTTACATGGCATGCATATGGTGAAATGCTTCATTGATAATTTTGTATGATGTTGATGTTCCTATTAGCATGTGTAATTAAATGCGTGTCTTGCAACTTACTGTTGAAATGTAATATTGATCCAATCACTATGATTTCTTGATTTGTATGCAAGTCGTAATTGAGTGAGTAGATACTCGTGACCTCGTACAATCAGGTTCAGCTATAGTCGAATTTGAGGCCTGCCCGATTCTAGCAGTGTAACTGCCATTTGGTTGATGCTCAGTCTTGCCCATTGGTTCACGAGCTTGAGACCTGGGAGCTGTCCTCTTTTCGTAGCTCCTGTAACTCGTCAATGGTTATGTGATCACAAGTATATTTACAATCAGTTGGCAAACAGTTTAGCTCTCATCAATGTTGTCGTTTGACCAACTGTATATGATGTGTCTGAGTGGACTTGGGTACTATCACCTAGAGTTAGCTCTTAATGCGGCTCATTCTTGGCACTTTAGCATATGCAGCTATGGATAAGGCTCCTTTAGATGGATCATGCTTTGGCAGATTTACTCTGTCATGGTGTGACAGGTGCAATATTTCGAACATCGCATCGAGGTGCACTGTTGGACTTGCCAATGATTCATCGTGACTTAGGCCAGTTCTACCCTATGATAGACTATCGAAGAGTTCGGATCAATTTTTCCATTGCATGGTTCCTTTATGAGACAGCATTGTGATTAGACTCAGATGTATCTGCGAGTCTGCTAATGACCTGGCACGGATGATACTCGCACGACTTACCAGGCAATTGAGAGCAATCTGTCATGACGTGGAACTCTGTCATTATGGGAACTAGTCCTGTCAATTGATCATGACTTTGCGTTGATTACTGTCTGATTCGACTGACGTTGAGAACAATGTGCCTGTTCCGGATCAGACTCTTCAACTGTATAGTGGTATGATCCATGTGTATGTGCCAAGCGTGATTAACATTTCGATTGTCGATCGGTTACGGTCGTATCTGAGGATATGATTCATATACCCAGTCAATAACGTGACTAAATTCAGCGAACTCCGGATTCATCTGCGCAGCTTCCAGATCTTCCTTATGGTGACAATGATTGTCAAAAGTGCTATTAACCTTAGGGAACTATGATGCTCTATATTGAACTCGGTATCAGGTCCTAGATCCATGAGTATCTCACTCACACTTGGATAGTCGAACCTAGTTTTGACTATCTATTGCATATATGACCTTGTTGCTTGATTTTATGCTAAATTGTGGCTTAGCATTGCTTATTTAGCCTTTGGTGTGATCCTATGATTCTCATTCATTGCTAGTATGGATACTTTTTAATATGTCGGGTTGCCTGATTTGAGCATAGTCATTGAGTGTGATTATTGATACTTTGCATTCTGATTTCTCTTATACATGGTATTGTATCTCAGATTCTGTACGTTGTGAGAAGTTGACGTTAATCCGTTCCCAATAAACATGGTCCAATGCTTCGACAAAGGAAAGGATATTGTCAATGAAAGGCCCAAAACCACGCGGCAGGTCGACATACAGTCTAGTTCGAAAGGAGAAACGCTGAAAATAACAATCAGCTCATTGCAAATAGAAGCCGACCAAGATGGAAAAAATTCAAGGACAGTCAAGCCTAAAGGAGAGCTACAAGTTGGGTGATGGTACAAAGCCGAATGGTCTCCACCTCGGAAATAGGCATTCAAACATAAGCCAACTTTTTCACAGTTGCTTGAAAAGTATGAGAAGGTAAGTCGTCGATAGAGGCAGCAATCTCGCCGAATAGACAACTTGCGTCGGACAAATAACATGTTCTGGCAGGATAATTTGTATCGGCTAGACAACATAGAAAGAGCTCACCAGAGATGCCCTTTTTGGCAATTTTGTCAGGAAAGGGGCGTGGCATTGCCTTCCCCAAGATCATGCCCCATGGAACATTACCCACAAAGAGATTGGCCAAGGCAACCGGTGAAGGAGCAGCTATCTGGTACAGCGCTGGATCGGATAGAGTTATGGCACAAAAAGCCGATAAGGGAAAGGCTGGGTACGCCGAACCGAGATGAGAAGGTTGAGCCTACGGAGAATTTGGCTGGTAAAATTCGCAAGCCGATTGAGCATAAACCTAGGTGGTGTCCAACAGGACTTAGCCGATCCCAACGCAGATGGCTTCAGCGCCTAAGGACGCAAGAGATGAGGGAAGCTGAAGAAGAAAAACAAAGGGATGAGACATTCAATGAATTACGGCCGATAAAATTGTCAAAAAGGAATGGAGGAGAAAAGAGCAGGCTGATGATGAGTCGAATTCCTCAGACGATTTGTTGTCGTCAATGATCCGCGACGATACTGCTCCCATGGATATCAACATGGTCTTTACTCTACCAGCCGAGTTCAGAATCAAATCCGAATCGGCTAAAGATACGTTCGCTCAATTATGCTTAGGTGCACAGGACGCAGTGTTCGAAAAACCACAGGATCCTCATCGGCATTTAAAGCCGTTGTACTTAAAAGGGTATATTAATGGAAAGCCGATATCCAGGATGCTAGTAGATGGGGGAGCTACTGTGAATCTAATGCCGCTCACTACCTACAAGAAGTTGGGCAAAACTGATGAAGATCTGATAAAGACAAATATGGTGCTAAATGATTTCACAGGTGACCCTACTGAAGCAAAAGGAGTAATGGTTACGGAACTAACCGTCGGTAGCAAAACTTTGCCGACCGCATTTTTTGTGATTGAAGCCAAAGGAAATTACAGTGTGCTCCTTAGACGAGACTGGATACATGCCAATTGTTGTATACCATCAACCATGCACCAACTCCTTGTACAATGGAACGGAGACGAAGTTGAGGTCGTTTCAGCCGATACATCGGCTCAATTACCATGGCTAGTTCAGATGCAAATTGGCCGCATGAAGAAGCGGAGTGCATATCGGGTAAGACATTAGACGATTGCGACGTTATATGCATTGGTAAGTCCGGGTTGATGCCGATCAGTGTTAAGCCAGGCACATTTGATCGGGCAGGTGAAGTCCTAAGAAGATGGGGTCAGAAATGATTCAAGTATTGCAAGACAAAAGTAAGGAGTTATCGGCATGTGGTAAATTCTTGTGAAGCCATCGACGATTTCCAGGACGAAAAATTGGGTCAAGGTTTCACTTCTGCCAATATGCTCGAAGAAGTCGATATAGGAGAAGGCGATAGAAAAAGACCAACTTTTGTAAGTGCAAAGCTAGGTTTAGAATACAAAAATAAGATGGTTGAAATACTTAGGAATTATAGAGATTGTTTTGCCTGGGAATATTATGAGATGACTGGATTAAGCCGACAACTAGTAGAACATCGGCTACCTATAAAGCCGGAATATCGGCCATATAAACAATCTCCTCGACGTTTTAATCCAGAATTATATGATGTGATAAAAGAGGAAATTGAGGGGTTGTTGGAGGCCAAATTCATAAGGCCTTGTCGATATGCTGAATGGGTGTCCAACATTGTCCCTGTCATGGAAAAGAACGGTAAGCTTCGGGTATGTGTCGATTTCAGAGATTTAAATAAAGCTACGCCAAAGGATGAATACCCAATGCCTATAGCCGATATGCTCATCGATGCTGTGTCAGGTAATAAGATCATTAGTTTTCTTGATGGGAATGCTGGATATAACCAGATATTCATGGCGGTTTATGTCCCTAAACCGCCTTCGATGCCCTGGTGCTCTAGGGTTATATGAATGGACTGTGATGACATTCGGCTTAAAAAACGCAGGTGCTACTTATCAACGAGCAATGAATTTGATTTTTCATGATCTAATCGGCCACATTGTTGAAATATACATCGATGATGTAGTAGTAAAATCCAAAGATGATTGGCAGCATTTGGCCGATTTAGAGAAGGTGTTCCAGAACACAAGGGCTCATGGGTTAAAAATGAACCCCTTGAAATGTGCGTATATGCCTACCGCCAATTCCTTGGGTTTATGGTCCACCAGAGAGGAATTGAGGTCAATCAAACAAGAGTAAGAGCCATAGTCAATACGAAGCCACCGACATGTAAAAATGAATTATAGAAACTGATCGGCAAAATTAACTATCTAAGACGATTTATTTCAAATATGTCTGGTAGGATTCAAGCTTTCACGCCTTTGCTAAAATTGAAGGATCATCAAGATTTCGTATGGGGAGCCGATCAGCAGAAAGCTTTTGATAATATAAAGCAAGATTTGGCGCCACTCACTGTGATCGGCCGTGCAAAGAAAGGGGTCCCGTTCAAATTGTACGTATCGGCTGAAAATGAAACTATCAGAGCAGTGCTGGCCCAGGAAATCGATGGCAAGGAACGAGTAATATTTTATTTAAGCCGACGACTCTTGGAGACTGAAATTAGGTACCCTTCAGTAGAAAAGCTATGCTTGTCATTATACTTTGCTTGTACAAAGTTGAGGCATTATATATTAGCATCGACTTGCATACTAGCATGTAGAACCGATATCATCAAATATATGCTGTCTGCGCCTATCTTAAGAGGACGACTTGGGAAGTGGGCTTACACTCTAACCGAGTTCGATCTACAGCACGAATCGGCTAAAGCCATTAAAGGTCAAGCAATAGCCGATTTCATTACAGGGCATGATACTGTGGCAGGAATGGTGGATATGGCTCCCTGGCAACTATATTTTGATGGATCAGTTTGCCAGGAAGGGAGTGGGATAGGCATGGTGTTAATTTCGCCAAAAGGATACAGCACTGAGTTTGCATATCGGCTTAATGGTCGATGCTCCAATAACCAAGCTGAATACGAGACATTGCTCAAAGGGCTCAAACTATTAGAGAGTATCGGAGTGAGTAGCGTGGAAGCATATGGTGACTCACTGTTGGTGGTCCAACAAGTTAAAGGAGAATTTAGATGCAACGATGAAATATTGCTGAAATATTTGGAGCATTGTGTTAGTATTATCAACATATTTTCTTCATTTTCTATCAGTCATGTGCCCAGGGAAATGAACGACAAAGCCAATATGTTGGCTCAGGCAGCATCGGGCTATAAAGAGTATAGCCAATATGAAACATTTGACTCAATTGACAAAGCAATATTGTGTAGTGACACTGCCGATTGGAGAGCAAAAATAAAAGACTACTTGGTAAATCCATCCAGGCCCACTGAACGCAAGATTCGGCAGCAAGCATTGAACTACGTTGTGCTGGAAGAAGAGTTGTATCGGCGGACAATGAAAGGTTTACTGTTGAGATGTCTTAGTGACGAAAAAGTGAAGGTTGCTATGGGAGAAGTTCATGAGGGGATTTGTGGTTCGCATCAGTCGGCTTACAAAATGAAGTGGATACTAAGGCGAACGGGATATTTTTGGCCGACAATGTTAGAAGATTGCTTCAAGTACTATAAAGGGTGCTAAAGTTGTCAAAAGTTTGGAAATGTGCAACTCGCACCAGCATCGGTTTTACACCCGATTATCAAGTCATGGCCGTTTAGAAGATGGGGAATAGATGTAATCGGCCAAATATTCTCAGCATCAAGCAAAGGCCACAAGTTCATCCTCGCGGCCACAGACTATTTTTCGAAATGGGTGGAGGCCATTCCACTCAAGAAGGTCACCAATATAGAAGCTATCGTCTTTGTCAATGAGCATATTATCCATCGGTTTGGTATTCCGCAGACAATCACAACTGATCAAGGGATCGTGTTCATGTCCAACGAATTTCGAAGCTTTGCAGAAGGTTTGGGTATCAAACTACTTAACTCGTCGCCATATTACGCTCAGGCTAATAGGCAAGCCGAGTCATCCAACAAGACTCTAATCAACCTGATTAAAAGGAAAATCGATGAAAGACCTCGAAATTGGCATACTACATTATCAGAATCCCTATGGGTTTATCGGTTAGCGTTCCACGGATCGACTAAACTCTCACCATATCAATTGGTGTACAGTCAGGAAGCTGTGTTACCCGTCGAGATAAATATTGAGTCGATGCGAGTGGCAAAACAAAATAATCTATCGGCTGATGAATACAAAGATTTGATGGTGTGCAATTTGGACGATTTGGCAGAATTAAGATTGGTTACACTAGATCGGCTCGAAAAGAACAAAAGAAGAGTTGAGAGGGCTTATAACAAGAAGGTTGTGCCCAAATCGTTTAGTGAAGACGATTTGGTTTGGAAGATAATGCTGTCGATCGGTTTTAAAGACAATCGATTTGGCAAGTGGTCGCCAACATAGGAGGGGCCATATAAGATAAATCGGCTTGTTGGTGGAAACGCATATATACTCGAAACACTTGAAGGAACTGTGTTACCCAAGGCAATCAATGGGAAATACTTAAAGAAATACTATCCTAGCGTTTGGATCAGTGCATAGTCAAGAAGCACAATGCAAGTATTTGGAAAGGATAAAAATAATCGGTCAAACAGCCGATAAGAACATAGATTAAAAATAATCGGTTAAAGCAGCCGATTATAAGCGTAACGGAAGATACTAAAGTTTCACCAAAAGTTTACATCAGCGTGACAGAGCACGACACAAAATTACAATCCAGACCACGGGATTCTAGTGCCTAAACCCGACAACGCTGCAGCGGCCTTGGCCAAAGTCTTTGTAATGCCATATACAAGATCTTCATCAGTTTTGGCATTGCCAGACACTGGAACGACTTTGGTCGATTGATCCTTAACCTTTGCAACGGCCTGGCTGACATCATTCTTCTGGTCTTTCAGGGACGAAGCCGTTGCGCTCACGGTCTCAAGGCTATCGGCCAGCTGCTGGTTTACTTTGGCCAATTCTTCCTCAAGCTGCTTCTTAGTCGATTCTAGCCTTTGAGCAGAAGATTTGGTAGCCATAAGTGATGCTGCGGCTTCATTGTACTTCTTCTTCTTGGCCTTGGCCTCAGCAACCAGCTTGTCCAAGAGATGTTGGTCGGCTTCTTGGGTTCGTCGCTGAGCTATTCTAGCATTAGCAGCATCGACCTCCGCCTTCTTCTCATCTAAATGGCACACATTCGGCGCGCCATGGCTTCACCAGAGGTCACTTCAACAGAAGCCATCGCATTACCGGATAGGTCGGCAGCCATGTAATAGCGGCTTCCTGCTGAGTTATCTCGTAAAAATGTACCGATTTAGCTTTTCTTGCATATTGGGAGCTGATTTGACTACTGAAGCCGACGCCTCCATAGATATATCAATAATCTTTCGAATATCGGCAGGGTAGTCGTCCGTTGCCATCACCTCTGGGTCGACCAGCTCGTCAAGGGTGAAGCCAAGGAGGTTGGATAAATCGTCCAGTGCGGCCTCGGATGTAGGAAGAGCCGATAGGGCCGGTGACGGAGGAGTTGGAGGCTTTGATGTCACAGCAGTTGGGCCGAAGTTCCTTGGAGGTCGGCCAAAATACCAGCCGCTTGGGCTGATGGCGTCGGCTGCACCAAAAAGCGGAGGTAAGGATTGAGTAAAAAGGATAAAGGAAAGTTAAATTGCCAAAACCAAAAAATTACCTCTATATGGGCCGACGTACGAGGAGAGCTCTCGGCGCTCTGCTCTGTCCGTTTCTGTCGACGAGCGGGAGCCTTGGTAGACTTGGGTTTTTCTATAAAACCGGATAATAGAAGGTCGACTCAATTATCGGTTCCTTAGCAATAGAAAGCAAAAAGTAATTATCGACTCAAAGGTACTTACTCGGAAGTCGACCCTTCTCAATTTCTGAAAGAGATGGGCTTTGAATGCAGAGGTTGCCGGAGGAGTAGCCAGTCAGGCCAGTCGATTGATGTGGTCTTTTCCCTTTGGACCCACCAGCCGATGGATCCGCAACAGTTTGATTACCAGCAGCAACATCCTGGAGAAAAAAATAAGATGTTAGTGGGTGAAAGTTGGATACAAAACCAACAGGTATAAAAATCTTTTTGGAAACAAGCCGATACCTCTACAGCTACGGACGAGTTAGTATAACCCGAAGAACTGAGAAAACCCAAAGAGCTATCCTCACTTGAGTCATTGTTGTCGGAAGAAACTACCGCTTCTCATGGAAATCGTAAGAATTTCTATGATAGCCGATGGGGACGATCCAGTAGAGGGTTCACATTTGCTGACCACCAAGCGAGAATTGGTGGCTCATGGAATTCAAAAAGAAGCGTGGCAGATCAATGACTTGGAGTTCGTCAGCTAGTTCTAAGACTATCTCAGCCGCAGTTGCATTTGTCACCCTGGCCCTTGGCTGAAGACGCTTGAAAAGGGGCAGACAAGGTACAACTTGGCCAAAACCCAATTGACGGGCATAGACCGAAGGGTAATAAAACTCATATGACGGCTGAAAAGTCCTATTCCTGGAATTCAAGCTGACATGGAAAATGCAAGGAGAAATAAATATCCTGTAAAGCTCCAAAGTCGATTCTGGCATTAATGAGCTATCAGCATCCAGGTTGAGGAAGGAAGGCCATTGAAAATCGGCTACGTTGCTGTATGAAAAGAAGTCTTGTTGACCGAAAATCACGTTGTCCAAATTCAGGAAAAAGGACAAGTATTTCTTCAAGCCAGCGGGAGTGATCCTGGTATCACCACTTGAGCACATGATAAGCCTTTCCCCATATGATCGGCTGGCCCTATATTGCGGAATAGAATTTCTGGATAATCTTCACGAGGAAAAGTTGAGTCCTTCAGAGGCTCCGAAATAAGGGATCGGCTGAAGATATTGTATAACCAAAGCTGAATGAACCATAGTGGGCCACCAACTTTGCCGACCACGAACTTGGCAAAACCAGAAAAGAGTCGACTCCTTATCACGTGCATCATTTGATACACAGCTCCCAGAAGTAGTTTGCCAAGGGCAAGCCGACGACCCTCCACCAATCGCTCGCTACTAACCGTACACTTATGTTGACCTAGAGAAGTCTGCATAAAAAAATTGATCCAGCCACAGGTTCAAGAAAGCTGTGTGTTCTTCATCCGATACTAAGCCATTGACCTTGTTGTTGTGTTGAATATATTTTGACCATCCTTCGCCTTTTGAACGAATTAGCTTATATCTTGGCTTGCCACCAAAGTCGATATTTAGTCTCCATCCTGCCTAAGGCAACACACCTTCGGCCACATCCGTATGGGTTGGGCCGATTGGGCTCGAACTAAGAGGAAAGCATTGAAGGTATCCGACCGTATAACATGCGCGGCCACCAAGGGCTCATTGGCTTCGGGTTGGCTAGACTTAATGGAAGACACTCGCTATGCCCATCCTCTCCCATTCAGATCTCTTTGGGCCGACATCAATATACCACTTTTCTCCATCCTTTCAACGCCGCCGCCAAGCCCCAAAACTCTTTCCCCATTCTTCTACATTATAACCTTTTGCCGATAAGGGAGTCTAGGATATCTTCGCATCATCAGACGGCAGTTAGATTCCCTACCGGTCCTAGGTAATACTGATCGTTGCTTTCTGGGATCGGAATTAGTACCTTAGAAGAATCCATTCAAGCCGATTGGGGGGATTCGTCTGGAAGCCGATTGCAAGAGCAAAGAAGCCGATTGCAGATGGTTCGAGAGCTGGAAGGCATGAAAATGACCATGGGGGTCCCGCATATATATAGCACGGTGAAAAGTTGAAATTGGCGGGAAATGAATTCGAGGCGACGCGTGCAGTTAAACCGCACCGAGATTTTTACGGCGCAATTAATGCAGCAGTTACTGAAGCATTTCTTTAACCAACAAGGAAGAAGCCGATGGATGAAAAAGCTGATATATTTTTGAAAGACAATAAATTATCTTCCAAAAATAGGGGCATATGTTTGCACTAGATTTTGGAAATTGCAAGACAAATCGACACAACATACGAGTTTGGATAATGCACAGGAATATTTTTAGAAAGTTTGGATAACATGCGGCGAGTATCTGGAAACAAGAGACCAATTAGGAAACTATAGCCGACTCGGATTATGTTGCCGTTACAGAACAGGACTCGGATCGGCTGACGGATATTAAGGCGTGCCAGGGCTGCTTGAAGGACATCATCCACAACAAAATCACATCTGCTAGTTTTTGCTTTTTCGTAGCTTTTAGTCTTTCAGCTTTGTAATGCTCTTTTGTAAGTCGACATCGATCAAATAAAGTTGCGTATCGCCGATTGTTTGATCGTCCTCGATTTCTTCAGGTTTGATTCATTCTATCTTGTTGCGCATCGCCTTTTCAGAATCGATCTGCCTTTACCTTTCTGATTAGCCTTGATCGGCTAGTTTATTTACCTTTTAATTGGCCTTTGGGCTGATTCTGCTTTAGCCGATTCGTCTCTAAAGATCGGCTTAGATCGAATTTCACAATCCTTTCCTTATCGATTGCAGGGTCAAATCGATTGGCACGCTTCGCACTTGAACCCGGCGTTCGTCTGGTGTATTGTAAACCAGAAACCCTACATCACGTTTTTGGTGTCAACATATCCAAAGAATCCAGCAACGATTTCTCACGAGTGTACTTATCTTTTACGGCAAAAACCTGATCCCATGAACACTTCAGTATCTTCTGGTGCTTATGATCTCAGATCAAGTTGATTATTAGAGACAGCAGGAGGTGGCTCATTTTTGTCATCCTGGCTTGACAAGCAAACGACAGTATCCTTGTCTAGAGGACAAACCTACCAAAAAAATGTAAGAAGAACAAAATTTACATCATGATATTAGTAAACAAGCACAACAATAGTGAATTAACTTACAATCTACTGAAACACTAAAAGTACAAGCCCATAGCTAAAAATATACACACAACTCTTGTAGATTATGTACCGCTATGTGCTACCCCCTTTTCTTTAGAAACTCTTGTAGATTATGTACCGCTATGTGATAACCCCCTTTTCTTTAGAATTTAAGCAGATGGATTTGGATGGTTGCTGTGTTCGAGGAATTATGTAAACTAAATCTGGTTCAACAGCAGAGCACCTCTGGGCAAGGAACGATCTCTAGCTGGTTCTCGCTCTGCATTTTCACTTCTTTGATGCGTTTCATCAAGCTGCTCTTTCTGAAAGTTAGCTTTGCATAATTTTGAAAAGGTTCTGTCACCAGCTCATGGATTAACTTTCGGATCAATTAATGAACGCTTCAGAGAAGCTTCAGCAGGTGGAAACTAATAATTACTAAGCCGAAAACTACATCAAGCACGAAAAATAAGGGAAAACACCTCTTATTAAAATAAAAAATATCTGATTATATGAAAAAGGGAAATATTATCAAATCTTCTATAGAGTTGTGATAAATTAATGTAAAGAAACCTCGAATGAAATAGTTGAGGCTAAGGTTACTGAAGGAAAAAAATTTCCACGGATATCAAACTACTGCTAAGGCAAAAGTTTACTTGAAAAAACATCAAGATATACATAATTTAACAGAATACCTACTTTTCCAACTGGGAGGATGTAAAGGTGGAATAAGGTGCAAGAGAGGAAAAAAAATCATTTAAGTCTCCGTATCAACAAGATAATATATTTCTCACAACATCCGATTTTGTCAAGAAATCAGATCCACATCATTTTGTTTGTCGAACCGATCCGCATAAGTTACAACAAAAAAATCGCCCATGCTAACTTGTTAACTCGCAACACAAATTGCAAGGAGAAACTAGATTTAGCGTAAGAAAAACATATTTAAGCTTAATTGTGAGAAAAAATATGCATTGAAAAAATAACTAATATCTCATAAAGTAATATGTAATCAACAAGACAAAATTGTATTGGCTTGCACATTCCAATCGCGTAAAAACCCAATTGTGCTGTTATTCCTATGTAAAAAGCAAAATATCTTTCCAGCCCAGGCCTCACCAGGCTCGACCAATTAACCAGTGAATCTTCGTATCAGCAGTGACGAAACTAAAAGAAATTGAAAGGAGTAACTGATCTTCCATCCAGCAGGGCAGCCTAGTACCGGTAGTGTGTCGGTTTGTAGGGACCTTCCACTGGAACGCTGATGTAGTCAACCTGGGACTGCCTTAGCTTGGCCCCAAGCTTGCCCAAGTGCAAGGCAGAAACCTTCTCATCGAGGTGCTTGGGGAGAACATACACCTTCTTCTCATACTTGCCGCTACTCTTCTCCTTCCACAGCTCAAGCTGAGCAATCACCTGTAACAAACACAATTAATCAAATGATGTAAGTTATCAACAAGGTGCGAATCATGAAAAAGTGCAATATTTGCACTTGACAAGACTATTACTAAATGGACTGCCAAATGTACCTGATTAGTGAAAGAGCATGACATGACAAAGCTGGGGTGGCCAGAGTCCAGTGGCGCACCCAATGTTCATCAACCGACCCTCAGCAAGGATGATGATACCACTGTTGGTCTCAGGGAAAACCCGTCGGTCAGTCTGAGGCTTGATAGTTATACGCTTCACGCCAGGGTATGTCTCAAGGCCATGCATGTCAATCTCATTATCGAAGTGCCCAATGTTGCAAACAACATCATTATTCTTCATTTTTCTCATGTGGTCAACCATGATGATGTCCTTGTTGCCGGTGGTGGTAACGAAGATGTCAACCTCTGAAAGGACATCCTCCAAGGTGAGGACCTGGAGACCCTCCATCAGAGCCTAGAGGGCGCAGATGGGATCGATCTTGGTCACAATGACACAGCATCGGCTCGCTTGAGGGCAAAGAAGACACCCTTGCCAATATCACCATAACCACGCATAACAAAGAACCTTGCCAAAGAATCATAATGTCCGTAGCCCTCATCAGACCGTCAGGGAGGGAATGGCGGCAACCGTACAAGTTGTCAAACTGTTCAGAAGGAAGAACTATTGTCAGGTATCTATTGCATTGCAATTTTAGTACCACAGATTTAGCAACATTTCATATTTTAGTTATAGTGCTACACAAATACAGGCACAAACAAATCCCGATCAGAGATGCAGACCATTGCACATTCTCGAGGTATCAACATCTTTGCGAGAAGTTTATTGAAATTAAGCATTTATAATAAACTAATTCTAATATGAGGATCTAAACCACTCAACACCTTCAGATGCAACTACGTATGTAAAGTTTGATTACACGCATACCACAGTGGCTTTTAAAGTTATAATGTGAAATGGAGGGTGTAACAGCCCAATTTTCGTTACCTTGGTAAGTGAGGCTTGTCATGTTAACATCTTCCGCACCGTTGTTAAAATCCTCACTTAGTTGTAATCATACAAGCGTTAGTACAATTATCTTGCATGATTAGGGAGTAATCAAATCCTAGCAATCATTTTTCAAAACTACACACTTGTTATTTTACTTTAGTCAATGACATGTGGGCCATATTCATAAGAGAAAGGAGTGAAGGCTGCACATACCTACCCTACTAGTTCCTACTCTATTCACCCCTACCCCTAGTCAATGACGCATGGGACCTACCATTGCATAGGAAATTGTGGCTGCACACCCTTTTTCCATGACTATTCTCACTTCAACCACCCATACCCACTCTTCCACCTACCCTATGACATGTGGGACCTAGCCCCACATGTAAGGCATGAGTGGCAGCCATATATAAGGTGATACACCTTGGTTTCTCCTCCATTTCCTGCTCTTTTGCTGCTCCAACACCTGAAAAACAGCAAGAACACTCTCTTCAACCTCTTGCTAATCTCCCCCACAAATCCCCTCCAAACTTGAGTTTTGGGTTGTGCATGTTACACCACCTTGTAGCTAAGGTCAAGAGCTTCACATCCATCCAAAGGGATTCTTGAAGCACTAAGTTTTGGGTGAGTGGCAATCGATTTTTCATTCCTCCATGTTCTGAAATTTTGGCCATTGTGACTCATTTCTATCTTTTCCATGGAATCCATCCTCCCACTTTGAATCGGGTTGCATGTCGTATGGAAGCTTGAGGAGGAGGTCTAGTAGTTGCTGCAAGCACAAGCAAGCAAGGGCATTGTGGTCTCACGCGAGCTAGGAGGAGACGAGCTACAAGAACCGGCGTTAGCTATTTTTGTCATTCACTCACCAAACCAACACCCACCAAGTGCTAAAGCAACCCCATAGTGGTAAGATCCCACCCTAGTCCACCCTTTTGAAGTCCTAGTGCATTGCTATGAAGTTTAGAAAATCAATAGCAAAATATCCATTTTGAGACAGACCTCTCAGCCCGGATAGTCTGGAGATTTAATCCGGATAGTCCGGGGTTTTAACCCGGACAGTCCGGGGATTTAATCCGGATAGTCCGGATATGCCAGAACTCGTCACACCGAGGGGTCACCGGACACTCAGGGATTTAATCCGATACTCGGGATTTTACCCGACACTCTGGTTTAAACCGGATACTCGGGACATAAGTAAATAAAAGCTTTAGGACTTAAACTTTTGACGCAAAACTCAATTAGTATTTTCATATTACCATTAGTACTACCCATCATGAGTATTCATGCATCTTTTAATCATGTGCACCATTTGAATTCTTGATTTGGTGTTTATGGATTTGGATTTTCTCGTTAGGTGTTGACGTTTCGGAAGGCACTCCCGAGTACGACTACGCCTTCGAAGTCAAGAACGAGCAGCAAGGCACTATCTTACTCCTTGACCATGATTGCTCCCACTATTTGCAACTTACATCTTTGGAATTATTTTATCAATTGCATGCTTACTTTCAATTACAACTATGATTGGGTAGAATTCTTAGCTATTACCATGTTGTGTGTTATACCCTTAGCATGTTCACTCCATGTTCCATTGTCGCCCTAAGTGGTTGGTTTATTATTACATATGGGTTCGTGCGAATTGCTTAGCCATGCTTAGAACAACGTTAGAAACCGCGATAGATGGACTTAATCCATCGGTCGCAATGATGGAGAATTATTATGATGATGTTGATTTCAATTGTTGATTAATGAGTAGAGATATTGGTTAAGGACCCTAAGGATTAAATCCTGGTGACGTCTTTTTGAGTAACTATCGTATGTAACCACACGCCGCTTATGGGACCGTGTAACCAAGTACTTATGTATGACTAGGTTATGTAAACCATGTGCACGCCGAATTCCTTGGGCTTAGTGGAGCGTCAAGGAATGATCGCGGAATTCCACAGGCTTAGTGGAGTGCGGTGGAATGTCCTCGAGTCCCTCGAACTTTGTTGAGTTGGGGATGTCCAACAACGGTGTACTCCTTGATCCACACACACCGAGCAATCGGGCACGCAGGATCGAGGGTCACAATCATCCGGATGGTTTAGATACACTACCATGCATATCGAAAATGGTTTGTCACGCTTTCACCTCGGTAGCACATCTAAGGAAATGTGTTAATAGCTTGGCTTACGAGTGTGACGGTCGTGTGGGTAAAGTCGTACCTCTGCAGAGTTTAAACTATTCGAATAGCCGCGTCCATGGTTAAGGACGATCTCTTGAATTGTCAATCCTTTGCGAGTATTAAGGTCTTGGTAAGAATGGGATGGAAGTGGGAAAAAGACATGAGTATTGAGTACTGTGGTGTAGTCGAACATGAGCGATGGAACTCATGGTTCGGAGAATGCTTGAAGGCATGAGATAAATGTGATTATGATGATGTTATATTATGTATTAGAGTTTACAAAGGTTTATTAAATGCAATTCTTTTCAATCTATACATGTTTACGATTGATTCCAAATATTGCTTTATGCTGAAATTGCCATTTTGCCTTCCTTTGATGTAGCAACCACATGTAGTTAGAAACCAGCATACAACTTATATTATCGTGCGAGTACACTCTTTGTATTCAATCGGATTGTCCACTTGCTGCAGGTGAGGATGAGGCACTGCCCGAGGACTTTTACCGGGCGGATTTCGACAATTCTAACGTTTAGTCGCCGTTCTTGCCCCAGTTGGTTGCCTGAGGGTTTGGGGGCATGCCATGCTGGCCCTTTTGTTGTTTATCTTATGATTTCTGCTGCTACTTGATGTAATAACTCTAAATATGCCGTTATGGACAGCAGTCCTACTTTTGGAATGTAATAACGTTTATGCTTCCGATAATTGTGTATGTGTTGTGATGTCAACTGTTGGATGAGAATGCTCGTGTTGGCGAACTTTCCTGGGACCAACACGGGTATATTCGCGGAACGCCCAAGTTTCCCTTGATTCACTTAAGATGTGCCACGCATTCGGGTGAATCAATGGAGTCCCGGGGACGGTTCCCCACAGGCTTGGTATCAGAGCCATACTGACTGTAGGTTAGAACGGCCATGCTATCACGCGCCCTCTAACTAGTGCGTTTTGAGTCAAAAATTATTTTGCTATCAAATAATTTCAGAACTGATAACATTGTGCATTCCTTTATTTCTTACCCCTCTTAGTTCTGTATCTTGCCCTTATGTTCATTTGATTGTACAAACAAGTTTCTAACCTCTCTTATCCTCTTCAACCTGACAGATGAGTTTTGGGCCACTAGTTTTAGTCACCCGTGCTGAGGATGTGGGGGGCTATCCTTCTCTTCTGAGGGATATGCTTTGGAGGGCCAATTTCACCTATGCATCGGAGTACGCAGTCTATGGTCGTGCCATAGGACCCGGACTGAAGACCTACACTGCCACGGTTCACATCATTGCTAGGATGGTGACGGGAAGCATTCCCTATCACTTTCGGGCGAGGGGGACGTCCGTAGGAATGGCTATCCAAGAGGTGGCATATGTTGCCATGTGCCATCTCCGTCATGATTTGTGGGAGCTGACTCTACCTCCGTATCAATATTTCCCACAACGAGGATCGATAGATGAAGTCAACAGTGTTGCTGAAATTGAGATGGGGGAAGACTCTTCTGTTCGACAGTTGTCGTGCTTGGTTCGTGCCTTGGACGGGGCAAATCGTTGCATTGTCCATGAGCTGTGGGAGACTCGTACCCGTCTTCATGAGGCACAAGGGCATCTTCACCAATTTGTCCAGATTAACTTGGTGCCACGGGACATATTGTGTGGGCGCAACTCCATGACGCCACACGATGTAGCCCCACCCGCCTTTCAGTTTCCACATATGCCAGGGATAGAGACCCAAGATGTTGTGCACAACAACGCGCGCATCAACTCGGGAAGTATGATGCGTAGGCGTGTCCGGGAATCTCCGGGGGTACCTAGGTTCTACATAGGATCACCACAGCGTCTCACTAACCCCTTGGACCTCGAAGACACCGGATCTCCGGGATACCATCTTTTGGATGTGTTTCCCCAAGGATTCCTTAGAGACATTTGAGTTGTCCCGGTAGAGCTCATCATGGAGGGAAAGTAGAGATGAGCTGAACTGATTTAATTGATGTAATAGGCTACCTTATGAACCTATGCTAGTTTTTTTTATATATATTTGGAACTATCACCCTTAGTTGTTATCCTTGACCTACGGGTTGCGAACTTGCACTAATGTATCGGAACCTTGTTGTTTGTTTTCATGGATGATGTTGTGGCTCAAGAACCTTTTTATATTGATGTCTTTTGGAGTTGGTGCATGTTTTCTTGCTGCATACATGTAGAGTTTTAATTGTGTGATTTGCTGTCCGGATATTTTTTTTAAAATTCAGCGTTGTTGTGGCTCTCCTGTTACTTGTTGCTAATTTGTCTTTGGCAACAGATGACGGGAGTTACCACTCATTCCCAAGCTCAGCGTGAGGCGAGGCCGCAATCCAACGAATCCCAAGCAACTGAGAATCCAACTCAGGGGGTCACCCATGACCACCCGGAGTCCTCACATCGCCAAAATCAGCACCACGTTCGCGTGGAGGAGGAACTTCCACCCCCTCCTACCATGGCTCAAGTCCTCGCCCGATTGAGCAAAACCGCAAGATCAAACTTTGATCCTGCAGCAGATCGCCAGAACACGGCCCTCGCACCGCCCCTTTTCGAGGAGCCGAGAGGCAGATATCACGCGCCAGCCGACTTGGCGAAGTTTCTCCGCACGCAGCCACCAACATTCTCCGTCTGCGGATCCACTCGAGGCCGATGATTGGCTTCGACTATTGAGCGCAAGCTGGCCATCGCCAATGCCCGACCATGAGAAGGTCCTTTTGCTTCGTGATCAACTCGATGGAGCAGCGTGCGATGGTGCGGCAGTTTTACCGCCATGCAACTCGCCGATCATACCATCACGTATGGAGTTTCGCGGCTTTCATGAGGCTCATGTTCCGCGCAGCGTTATGGCGAGGAAGAAGCGTGAGTTTCTCGCATTGAAACAAGGTGGCAAGACCGCTATGGATTATCTTCACGAAGTTCAACTATTTGGCTCATTATGCCCTGCATTTAAATCTCCACCGATGAGCGCAAGCAAGAGCGCTTCATGGAGGGACTTTCGAGGAGTTGCAGCTAGAGCTCGCTGCTCACGACTTCCAAATTTCCAGCACTTGGTCCACAAGGCTATAGTGGTGGAAGAGAAGTGGGGAAAATTGAGGATTCATAAGCGCAAACGAGCTGCACAAAATTCAGCAAGCGGCAACTTGCAGCCACCGCGCATGGTGCGCCCCTCATTTCCAAGCTATCAAGCTCCGGCACCGCCGAGGCCTCCAACCTTCATTGCTCGCCCACCGCAGCCAAGTCTTCCACCAACTGTGGGTGGAAATCAGCAAGGAGCCAACACTCAAGCTCGCCCAATACTTGTTTGCTTCCAAATTAAAAACAGCCGGGGCACTTTGCACGTCAATGCCCGCAAAAGAACCAAGCAATGTCGGGGATTCGACCCACTATTGCGCCGGGGGCGGCAGCACCTCCACCTCGACCAACGCCTCCAAGAACCGCACCAACCCCACCACGCGGTCGTATCAACCATGTGACTGCCGAAGAAGCTCAGAATGCGCCGGAGGTGGTGTTGGGTACGCTTTCCGTCAACTCACACCCGACTACCGTATTATTCGATTCCGGAGCATCTCATTCATTTATTAAAGAGAAGTTTGCTATGCATCATGAGTTCCCTATACAACCTATGCATCCACCACTTATTAAAACCCCGGGATCGGAATTAAGGACCGATCGAGTCTGCCGGGAAGTAAAGATTGAAGTCAATGGGGTAGAGTTCCTAGCTGATCTGATAATAATTAAAACGGAGGGAATTGAAGTTATTCTTGGGATGGATTGGCTGTCCAAGCACCAAGGATGCATCAATTGTGCAAGCAGATCTATTTCACTTACTAACGCGAGCGGCAAACAAGTCGTGTTTGCGCTAAGTCAGATTATGCTCACCTCTATGCCTTGAAGGGTGAGCCATTCCTTGAATAAGTAGCATACCAAAGGTATGTGATTACCCGATGTATTTCCGTAAGAGTTGTCGGGATGCCACCGACCGGAGGTTGAGTTCGCTCATTGAGCTTTTACCCTAACGGCCCGATATCGGGCGACCTTACCGTATGCCTCCAAATGAGTTGATTGAGTTGAAGAAACAACTTACGGAGCTGCAAGAGAAGGGTTTCATTCGCCGAGCTCCTCACCTTGGGGATGCCCGACGATATTTGTGAAGAAGAAGGATGATAGTTTGCGGATGTGTGTTGATTATCATCCATTGAATGCGATCCGGTCAAGAACAAGTATCCACTTCCATGATCGATGATTTGTTTGACCAAATGATCGGAGCTTATATCTTCTCCAAGATTGACTTGAGATTAGGCTACCATCGATCAAGATCAGATCGGGGACATTCCAAAAACGGCATTCTCCACCCGTTATGGTCTATATGAGTATACCGTCATGTCTTTCGGTTTGACCAATGCACCGGCATACTTCATGAGCCTTATGAATTCAGTTTTCATGGAATATCTCGACAAGTTCGTTGTCATCTTCATCGATGATATTCTTATTTACTCCATGTCTGAAGAGGAGCATGAAGTACACCTTCGGAAAGTCTTGGAAAAGCTGCGAGAGAACCAACTCTATGCAAAATTCAGCAAGTGTGAATTCTGGCTAAAGGAGGTTGCCTTCTTGGGCCATGTGCTATCGGAAGGCGGAGTTGCAGTTGACCCCAGCAAGATACAAACGGTACTTGATTGGGAGCAGCCTAAGAACATCACGGATATTCGAAGTTTTCTCGGGTTCGCGGGTTATTACCGCCGATTCGTGGAGAACTTCTCCAAAATCGCGAAGCCACTGACCGAACTTTTGAAGAAGGAGAACAAGTTCGTATGGTCAGCAGAATGTGAGGCAAGCTTTCAATTGTTGAAGGTTCGCTTGACCACTGCACCTGTCTTAGTCCTGCCGGATATTCACAAGGGCTTCGACATATATTGTGATGCATCCGCCTCGGCCGGGTTGTGTACTTATGCAAGGAGGCCGAGTTGTGGCATATGCATCGAGGCAATTGAGACCTCATGAGATGAATTACCCCACTCATGACTTAGAGCTGGCAGCAGTGGTACATGCTCTAAAAATCTGGCGATATTTCCTCATCAGTGTCGTTGTGAAATTTACACCCATCACAAGAGCTCAAGTATATCTTTACTCAAGCCGATCTGAACTTGAGGCAAAGGAGGTGGCTCGAATTGATCAAAGACTATGATATGGGACTCCATTATCATCCTAGAAAGGCCAATATTGTTGCCGATGCTCGAAATAAAATCTCAATGCAATCGATTTCAAGAGAACCTAATCGACGCCATGTGCGCCGAAGTTTAAAGCTCAATCTAGAAGTGGTTAAGGAGGATTCCTTGCTGTCATGGAAGTTAAATCTAATCTCTTGCACCAAATCAAAGAGGCTCAAAAGACAGAGACAAGGGCATGGCACTCATCCGAGCCCAAGATCAAGCAAGGCAAGGCCAATTGTTTCACCGAGGACGACAAGGTGTCTTGTGGTTCGACAAACGGCTAGTGGTGCCAAATTGCAAAGAATTGAAGACACTAATTCTTGATGAGGCTCATAATTCCACATTCTCTATTCATCCCGGGAGTACAAAATGTATCAAGATCTTAAGCCAAGGCTTTGGTGGACCCGGATGAAACGAGAAATTGCCCAGATGTCGCCGAAAAGCGACGATGTCAACGCGTGAAAGTTTACCATTTGCGTGCAGCGAGCGGGCGACTTCAACCACTTGCCCATTCCCCGTGGAAGTGGGAAGAGATTGGTATGGATTTCATCACCGGTTACCCAAGACGCAAAAAGGTTTTGATTCTATATGGGTAATCGCTGACCGACTAACGAAGATCGCTCATTTTCTCCTGTCAAGACGACGGATCTGAAGAAGCAAGTTAGCTGAGTTATATCTCCATCGAATTGTCTCTCTTCATGGTGTTCCCAAAAGGATTGTCTCAAATCGAGGTACCCGCCATACCTCGCATTTTTGGCAATGCCTCCACAAGGCCATGGGGACTCAACTCTCTTTAGCACCGCAGATCATCCTCAAACCGATGGTCAAACTGAACGAGTAAACCAAGTTCTTGAGGATATGCTTAGGGCTTGTGCCCTTACCTACGGCAAGAACTGGGAGAAATGCTTACCTTTCGCAGAGTTCTCCTACAACAATAGCTATCAAGCTAGCCTTCAAATGAGTCCATTCGAGGTCTCTATGGGAGATCTTGCGTAACTCCACTTAATCGGTCTCGAGTCTCGAGAGAGACCCTCTTTGGTCCCGAACTAGTCGCCGAAGCGGAAGAACAAGTTCGATTTATTCGAACAGCTATGACAAAGCAGTCTCGTCAAAAGAGCTACGCTGATCGTCGCCGCCGTGAACTCAAATTTGAAGTTGGTGATCATGTCTATCTCAAGGTTTCCCCAATGAAAGGTGTTCGTCGGTTTCAAGTGAAGGGAAAGCTAGCCCCTCGTTATATCGGACCGTTCCGAATTTTAGCAAGGCGAGGAGCAGTGGCATATCAATTGGAGCTTCCCTCTTCACTAGCCGATGTACATGATGTCTTTCATGTCTCTCAATTGAAGAAATGTCTCCGAGTCCCGACTGAAGCCACAGAGTTGGACACTCTTGAATTACAACCCGATCTGTCCTACAAGGAGCATCCTATTTGTATTCTCAATGAGAGGGAGCGTGTTACTCGAAACCACACCATCAAATTCTTTAAGGTTCAATGGAGTAATCACACCCCTGATGAGGCCACCTGGGAATGGGAGGATCATCTTCGAGCAGAATACCCCTACCTTTTCAATGAAACGGTGTAATCTCGAGGACGAGATTCTTTTAAGGGGGGAGGCTTGTAACAGCCCAATTTTCGTTACCTTGGTAAGTGAGGCTTGTCATGTTAACATCTTCCGCACCGTTGTTAAAATCCTCACTTAGTTGTAATCATACAAGCGTTAGTACAATTATCTTGCATGATTAGGGAGTAATCAAATCCTAGCAATCATTTTTCAAAACTACACACTTGTTATTTTACTTTAGTCAATGACATGTGGGCCATATTCATAAGAGAAAGGAGTGAAGGCTGCACATACCTACCCTACTAGTTCCTACTCTATTCACCCCTACCCCTAGTCAATGACGCATGGGACCTACCATTGCATAGAAAATTGTGGCTGCACACCCTTTTTCCATGACTATTCTCACTTCAACCACCCATACCCACTCTTCCACCTACCCTATGACATGTGGGACCTAGCCCCGCATGTAAGGCATGAGTGGCAGCCATATATAAGGTGATACACCTTGGTTTCTCCTCCATTTCCTGCTCTTTTGCTGCTCCAACACCTGAAAAACAGCAAGAACACTCTCTTCAACCTCTTGCTAATCTCCCCCACAAATCCCCTCCAAACTTGAGTTTTGGGTTGTGCATGTTACACCACCTTGTAGCCAAGGTCAAGAGCTTCACATCCATCCAAAGGGATTCTTGAAGCACTAAGTTTTGGGTGAGTGGCAATCGATTTTTCATTCCTCCATGTTCTGAAATTTTGGCCATTGTGACTCATTTCTATCTTTTCCATGGAATCCATCCTCCCACTTTGAATCGGGTTGCGCATGTCGTATGGAAGCTTGAGGAGGAGGTCTAGTAGTTGCTGCAAGCACAAGCAAGCAAGGGCATTGTGGTCTACGCGAGCTAGGAGGAGACGAGCTACAAGAACCGGCGTTGCGCTATTTTTGTCATTCACTCACCGAAACCAACACCCACCAAGTGCTAAAGCAACCCCATAGTGGTAAGATCCCACCCTAGTCCACCCTTTTGAAGTCCTAGTGCATTGCTATGAAGTTTAGAAAATCAATAGCAAAATATCCATTTTGAGACAGACCTCTCAGCCCGGATAGTCCGGAGATTTAATCCGGATAGTCCGGGGTTTTAACCCGGACAGTCCGGGGATTTAATCCGGATAGTCCGGATATGCCAGAACTCGTCACACCGAGGGGGTCAGCCCGGACACTCCGGGGATTTAATCCGGATACTCCGGGGATTTTACCCGGACACTCTGGGGTTTAAACCCGGATACTCCGGACATAAGTAAATAAAAGCTTTAGGACATAAACTTTTGACGCAAAACTCAATTAGTATTTTCATATTACCATTAGTACTACCCATCATGAGCATTCATGCATCTTTTAATCATGTGCACCATTTGAATTCTTGATTTGGTGTTTATGGATTTGGATTTTCTCGTTAGGTGTTGACCGGAGACGAAGACGACGACGTGCGGCGCGGCGTTTCCGTGGTCCTCCGGCGACGTGCGGTAACGCTCCCGGTGCGGCGCGACGAGATGAGTCCGATGGTGGCGCGGGCGACGGCGGAGAATCACCGGCGGCGACGAACCGACGCGAAGAAGTGCGGCGGACGGCTTCGGGACTTCGGCGAGGTCGTGCGGCGAGGCGGCGGCGTCTCAGCGGCGTCGTGGCGTCGGCGTCGACGTGGTGGTCTGGCGCAAAACCGAGGAACACGGAGGGGTGGCGCGCATTAAATAGGGGCTCTTGGCGTCCGTCTTGTTCGTAAATTTATGAGGAGTCCGTGGCGGCGTGAGTCCGTGAGGAATAGGGGTGGGTGGCGTGGCATCGTGAGCCGTCGGATGAAGATCGAACGCCACGGCGCTAGGGTTTTTCGAAGCGGGCCGCCTGATACTCGGCCCAACACTATTCATCAGATTTTTAATTCTTTTCGATTAAAAATATTTCCCGAAAATAAAATAATTTGTTTGGGGCATTAAAAATATCGAAAAAATTCGGAAAAATTCTCATAAATATTTTAAGACATTTGTGACTCAAATAAAATATTTTCAGCAAAACTTTATCTTAACTTTTCCATTATTTAATTAATTTGCTAAATGGTTTAATTCGAAATAAATTCAAATAATTCCAAATAAATCCAAATAAATTCCAGAAATTCAAAATACCACTAAAATGCAAGAAAAGCAAAAATTGGGATGTTACATAGACCTTACCGTTACTCTCCTTTACATAAGGATGAGATTGAACGACAGGTCAATGAAATGTTGTCCTCGGGCATCATCATTACTAGTGTCAGTCCTTTTGCATCGCCCATTTTATTGGTAAAAAAAAGGATGGGGCATGGAGATTTTGTGTTGATTATCGGCGTCTGAATGATCTCACTATCAAAACAAATTTCCAATGCCCGTGGTGGATGAATTGCTTGATGAGCTCGCCGGTACTAAGTATTCTTCTAAACTCGACTTACGGGTGGGTTACCATCAAATTCGAATGAATGAAGTGGATGAAGCTAAAACAGCGTTCAAAACACACCAAGGTCATTATCAATTTATGGTGATGCCTTTCGGTTTGACGAATGCACCAGCCACCTTTCAATGTGTTATGAACTCTATTCTGAAACCATATTTGTGAAGATTTGTTTTAGTCTTTATTGATGATATTTTGGTATTTAGTCCTCACTTAGATTCCCATGCGGATCATCTTGCCACTGTCCTCCAAATTCTATTAACGAATCAACTCTTTGTGAAGCATTCCAAATGCACATTTGCTCAACGTCAACTTGAGTATCTTGGGCACATTATTTCTGATGTGGGCGTGCAAACCGACCCAAGGAAGACGCACACTATGTTGAATTGGCCATGACCAACTAATGTTACTGAATTGCGAGGCTTTCTTGGTCTTACAGACTATTACAGGAAGTTTGTACGTCATTATGGCATCATTGCAAAGCTGTTGACTCAACTTTTGAAAAAGAAAGCATTCTCTTGGGATGAACACGCTGAAGCAGCTTTTCTTCGCCTTAAGCAAGTGATGTCTACAACTCCTGTCTTGAAACTACCAGATTTTTCGCAACCTTTTGAGGTAGAGACTGATGCTTGTGACTTGGGAGTCGGAGCTATCTTGATGTAGCAAAACCAACCGGTCGCATTTTTCAGCAAAGCGCTGGGACCGGTCCATCAACAACTCTCCATATATGAAAAAGAATTTCTCGCACTTATGTTAGCTGTGGAACGCTGGAGGTCATATTTGCAAAGACAAGAGTTCGTAATTCGGACTGATCATAAAAGCTCGTGCTATTTGGAGGAACAACATTTGCAGTCGGATATGCAGAGGAAGGCAATGACTCGTCTTATGGGACTTCAGTTCAAAATCGTGTACAAAAAGGGGAAGGAAAATACTGCCGCCGATGCCTTGTCCCGAGTAGGACAATTTATGACTCTTCAGGCAGTCTCCGATGTGCAGCCGTTATGGATTTAGGAGGTCCTTAACTCTTATGTGACGGATCCGAAAGCTCAGGCGAAATTGACTCAATTGGCTATCAGGAGTCCAGATGTTAATGGTTATGTTTTACACCATGGTCTGATACGGCAACATGGGCACATTTGGATTCGAACTCTGCACTTCAAACGAAGATCATTGCTGCATTCCACAATAGTGCTCTTGGAGGTCATTCAGGTATTCACGCTACATATCAACGGCTAAAGAGATTATTCTGTTGGAAGGGTATGAAATAGGGAGTGGATGAGTTTATCAAACAGTGCGAAATCTGTCAATTGGCAAAGAGTGAGCACACCAAGACACCCGGACTTTTGCAACCATTACCAATCCCTCAAGCAGCGTGGCAAGACATTACCATGGATTTCATTGAAGGCCTCCCGAAATCAGATGGTTGTAATGCAATCTTGGTGGTGGTTGACCGTTTTTCCAAATATGCACACTTCGTTACTTTGAAGCACCCTTTCACGGCACCACAGATCGCTAGACTGTTTTTGGATCACATTGTTAAACTTCACGGGGTGCCACAGACCAATACATCAGATCGTGATAGAATTTTCACCAGCTCCTTTTGGCGGGAATTGTTCAGAGCTTTGGATACACGGCTGCAGTTTAGCACCTCATATCATCCACAGACCGATGGACAAAGTGAATGCGTAAACCAGTGTCTAGAGATGTATTTACGGTGTGCTATTCATGCTTCACCGACGAAATGGAGGAGTTGGCTTGCGCTGGTGGAGTTCTGGTATAACACTACTTTTCATACTTCTCTTGGCTGTTCCCCGTTTAAAGTGTTATATGGAGTCGATCCCAACTTCGGATTGATGCCTCGACTGGACGCCATCGAGTCTCACGAGCTGAAGGACATGCTCGCTCAGAGAGCTATATATAATGACTGGATTAAACAGCAATTGGCCTGAGCACAAAATCGGATGATGCATTCTGATAAGCATCGTCAAGAACGGCAGTTTCAGGTGGGGGATAAAGTTCTTTTGAAATTGCATCCATATGCCCAATCTTCACTTGTTAACCGACCCTTCCCTAAGTTGGCATACAAATTTTATGGGCCTTATTCTGTACTGGAAAGAGTTGGTCAGGTGGCTTACAAGCTGAATTTGCCAACCAAGTGTGCCATTCATCCCGTGTTCCATGTTTCTCAGCTTAAAGCTTATACTCCAAATTATTCTCCGGTGTTTTCGGATTTGCCGAAGGTTGTGGACTTGGATACCAAAAACACGGAACCAGAGCAGGTGTTGGAACGATGGCTCGTCAAGAAAGGAAATTCCGCAGTGGTCCAGGTGCTGATCAAATGGACGCATGTACCAATCGATGCTGCAACCTAGGACTATACTGTACTGCACGCCAGGTTACCTTCCGCGAATTGCTTGGGACAAGCAATTTCTTCAGGGGGGTGATGTCACGAACTCTGCCGATCAAACTGATGAAGGAACTAGACCATCGGACGGCTGACGGAGGCTCTGGTTGTGTTGTCGCAAATTACTGTAGCCGTAAGATGGCATGGTTGTCTTTGTTTTAACTGCTATGTAGTATGTCTGAAGGTAGTAAAAGTAACTTTTTTGTTAAAGAGGGTAAAAGAGTTGTTGTGTTGCGTGAGAAACAGGCTTTATAGCCAGGTATCGATTTGGGAAAAGGTGAACAACAAATGAAATAGAAAAATACTCTTCTGTCTCCTCCCAGTTCTTTTCTCTATTCTTCTTGTTCTTCATCTCCAGTCGTGCTTGTTCTTGTTTGTTTCGAAGATCGGTAGGCAATTCTCACGTCCCAACCTGGTTGGCAGCAAAGGGGGGCTTACAAGGTCTCCTCAGAGACGCCGACGAGCCTCTCCTTCATCTTACGGACTTCTTGGGATCCGCCTTTAGCCCCTCACGGATGACCCCGAGCAAGATCTTGTACTCGGGGTTGTCCGCAGACTCAGGGTCGGGGATCTTGCCAGTCTTCTTGAAGTCCTCCTCAGCCTTGACGCCCTCGTGGATGAGCAGTGTGGCGTCGCCGCCGTCGTTGACGATGAGGTCGGGCCCTCCTACGGTGCCCTTGTCGAGGCAGCGCTCGATGCACCATCAGTACTCCTCGAGGGTCTCGTCCTTCCACGCGAACATGGCGGCAAAGTCACAGGCGATGGCGGCAGCGGCGTGGTCCTGCGTGGAGAAGATGTTGCAGGAGCGCCAGCGGACCTCGGCGCTGAGGGCCGTGAGGGTCTCGATGAGGACGGCGGTCTGGATGGTCATGTGGAGGGAGCCCGAGATGCGGGCGCCGGCAAAAGGCTGAGCCAGGCTGAACTCGGCGCGGCAGGCCATGAGCCTCGGCATCTCGACCTCGACGAGGTCGATCTCGAAGCGGCTGAAGTCGGCTGTAATATCCCCTGGCCTTAGGATTGTCCCAGTGTGAGATAAGCAAGCAGCGAAGAACTGAAAGGAAATTCACTGAAGAAGACGAAAGAAAGAAAGAAGAACAGAAAAGTTGCATGTAGAGCAATCCATTCATTCCAATCATGCCAACTCCATCTGTTTTTTTTGAAAGAACAGCACGAGAGTTGTCGTATATATTAATTAGAGGAAAAGAAAAGGAAAAAAAGGTGGGTCCTGTTTTTTAAGGGGAAAACCGGACCCATGAAAAAACCTCACAAGAACCCACCACTTACAGTTATTACAGGAACACCACTCCTGACTCTGAGAAAGAAAGAAAAAACACTAAGAGATGAAGCAAAAAACCTACTCCCCAATCAGTCATTAATCCGTAGACTGAGATGACAGGGCAAAACTACGGGTGAGCACCGTATCCTTGATCACTGAGGCCACCTGCTCCGGTGTTCTATTCATCCCCTGGAAAATTCTTTGATTTCTCTCTAGCCATAAGTTCCACCAGAAATAGATGACAAGTCCATCCAGATCTTTTCGGCTTTGCTTGTCAAAAAGGGATCTGAGCCTTCTCCACCATCTCAGACACCGAGCATTGTGCGTGAGGTTTTGACATCGCTCGATTCCCCAGCGTGCAAGGATACTCCAAACTTGTCTAGTGAAAGGGCAATCTTTGCAGAGATGAGTTGATGTCTCCTGCAACATGTTGCAAAGAGCACAGCTTGCATTACATGGCCAGCCCCTCTTTAGCATGTTATCTGTTGTTAGTATTTTGTTGTGTAGCAGTGTCCATGCAAAGAAATGACATTTAGGTTCAGCTTTCACCTTCCATATCGGGCAGATCTTCATCTTACAGTATACCGTATGAAATTGCACCAGGTATGCACTCCTTGTTGAGTATTGTCCATCAGCCGTCCAACGCCAGGTTATATGATCTTCCCTGTCTTCATCCCTGTTGATACGACGTATTGCTTGAAAAAGTGCTACAAACTCCCTGATTTGATTTTCTGAAGCCACCGGGATGCAAAAGCGAATCCAGTAGTTGTTATGCAAGGCCCGGTGGACAGATATGTTCTTTCTTCGAGCTATGCGGAAAAGGTGTGGAGCGATGTTTTTTGGAGCTTGTCCTTCTACCCAGCTTGATCTCCAAAAGTCTGCGAGTTTACCGTTTCCTACCGTGACCACCGTTGAGGCATTGAAGAGGGCGATGTCAATTTTGTCACATGGCAGTTCCATCCTGTCCGTGCCCTTTCATTGTTCTTCCATCTAAACCAGAGCCAAGCGGCCTAAAGCGCTCTGGCGAATCGTTCGAGATCTTTGATACCAAGACCCCTTTGTTTTTTGGCTGCGGTGGCGGGCCATTTAATTAGCAATGTCCACCACTACATGTCGCAGGCTCTTTCCCTCTCCATAGAAAGCCTCTTCTTAGTTTGTCGATACATGTAATCAGCCACTTTTGGGCTGGAAAGACCGTCAAGTGATATATCGGATGTGATGTTAACACTGAATTAACAAGGGCCTCTCTTCCTGCCTTTGAGAGCAATTTACCTTGCCATCCCGCCAGTCTACTGCTTATTTTATCGATCAATGGTTGAATTTCGACCCTTCTAAGTTGTCTGGTGTGTAAAGGTAGACCGAGGTACCTCCCCGGGAAGGTTGCGAGCTTCCCAGGGAAAACATTCAACAGTTCCTGCAAGAGGTCCTCTCGGCATCTGATAGGGTAAATTTTCATTTTGGATATGTTGATTTTTAAGCCTGAGCATCTGCCAAAAATATCCAATATTCAGCTAAGGGCCATCAACTCACCCACATCTGCATTTAAGAATATCCCCGCATCATCGGCATAAAGTGAACATCTTAGTCTCGCATTTGTTGGAAGAACAGGTTTAAGGATACCATGATTCGCCGCTAGCTCGAGTAAGTTTTGTAGCGGGTCGATTGCAAGAATGAATAGCAAGGGGGATAACGGATCGCCCTGTCTCACCCCGCGCGCGTGTCTTATTGGCTCCGTCGGTTGGCCATTGATTAAAATCCGAGAGGATGACGTCCTGAGGATTGCAGCCACCCATTCACGCCATTTGTGTCCAAAGCCTATGGCCTGGAGTACCTCGAGAAGGTATGACCAGTTTAGTGAGTCAAATGCTTTTGAAATGTCTAGTTTGATGAAGAGGGTCGGCTTTCTGTCTTTGTGTAGTTGGCGGATAACTCTTTGGACATATAAAAAATTGTCATGGATGCATCTTTTCTTAATGAACGCATTCTGTGAGACCGAGACCAGTTCATCCAGTCTGGGCGCGAGCCTACTTGCGAGGATCTTAGTGATGATCTTCATAAAGCTGTTAATAAGACTAATTGGCCTGAAACATTCCAATCTATCTGCGTTTTCTGCTTTCGGGAGCAGAATAATGTTCGCCACATTTAACTTGTCCAGGTTCTCATGACGTAGAATGAAGAAGGCCTTGATTGCTTCCATTAGGTCGGTTTTGATGATGTGAAGGCATGTCTTATAAAACAGACCAATATAGCCATCCGGTCCTGGTGATTTTTGTGACGGCAACTCCTGGATGATGCTAGTCACTTCGTTTTCAGTGATGAAGGTCTCTAGGTCAGTGAGGTCCCTTGCCGAGTATCCCAAGGACCCCCAACAGAGCGCTTTGTCCCTTGCTCCGCGATCGCCCAACACCGTTTTGAAGTATTCGTAGGCTTCCTTTAGTTTGTCCTGCTGTTCAAACATTATTCGGTCTTCTCTCTGAAGGGCCCGAATCAGGTTTCTTTTTTGCCTTGAATTGGCCATCAGGTGGAAGAAACATGTATTGGCGTCCCCCAGTTTGATTTTAGTTAATCTTGCATGCTGTCTTGCTCTTGATTTTTGTATTGCCGCCAGGCCGAGCAATTTGGCCAACTCCATCTGTTACATGGGTTTTTATACCCGGATCAACCCTGAGCAAAACAAAAAAATTACCCTCACCAACTCACCGTCCAGATTACCGAAAATAACTACTACAGTAATGAAGTAATCACTATTGTGGTCATTTGTCCGTTGGATTCAACTTCCCTCTAATCACTGCCCTCCATGGCCCTTTACCGAAGTCGTTGAACCGTTGCCGAAGCCGCTGACTTCCTCTGTTCACCATCTTCTTCCTGGCGATCTGTGACAACATCCCGCCCTCCAAATGTTGCTTGTCCCCAAGCAACAGCCGAAGGAAACTGGTCCTGCAAGACATTCAAATCCTCCCACGTAGTCGATTCTGCTGGTATGCCGGTCCATTTAATCAATCCCTAAACTCGTGCCAAATTCCCTTTCTTGACCAACCGTCTATCCAGTATCTTCTCTGGTTCCGTTGGGATACTGTCCAGAGTTAACATCTTCAGTAGCTCGAAAAAAACAGGGGTATAATTGGGATGGAAAACTTTCAACTGAGATACATGGAACACCGGATGAACGTGACTCCCCATCGGAAGATCCAATTTTTAAGCTACCTGTCCAATCTTTTCCTAGATCACAAATGGCCCATAGAACTTATAACCCAACTAGGGGTAAGGCCAGTTAACTAAGGAAGATTGTGCATAAGGTTGCATCTTGAGCAACACTTTCTCCCCTACTTAAAAACTCCTTTCCTGTCTGTTCTTGTCAGCCTATAACTTCAATCGGTTTTGTGCCGCAGCCAAGTGTTGCTTTACCAACTCAGTATACTTCTCTTGTTCCGACATTACTTCATTTACTTCCAAACTCACGTCCGACAACAAAGGAGGTACAAGGCCATAACTAGGCTCCTTTCCATATAAAAGTTTGAATGGTGAACATCCCAAAGATGAATGAAAACTTGTGTTATACCAGAATTCAGCTAAAGCTAATCCCCTCTTCCATTTGTGAGGTACCGCCTGGGCAAAACATCTCAAATACATTTCCAAGCACTGATTCACCCTCTGACTTTGCCCACCCGTTTGAGGATGATACGTCGTGCTATACTGCAATTTAGTATCCAATACTTTGAACAACTCCTTCCAAAAGATGCTGGTAAAAATTTTGTCCCTATCACTTGTGATGGACTATGGTACGCCGTGTAGTCGGACGACTTGCTCCAAAAACAGATTGGCTACTTTGTGAGCTGTGAATGGATGCCTCGATGCCAAAAAATAAGCATACTTGGAAAACCGATCTACCACCACCATGATAGCATTATATCCCTCGGACACTGGAAGACCCTCAATGAAGTCCATTGTTAACTCCTGCCAAGAAGCCGAAGGAATAGGTAACGGTTGCAATAAACCAGCTGGTTTGGTTTGTTCACCTTTTGCTTGTTGGCATATCATACATTGTTTCACAAAATCTGCAACGTCCCTCTTCATTCCATCCCAGCAGAACAATTTATTAATTCGCTAGTACAAAGCCTAAGCGCCAGAATGACCTCCTACGACACTGGTATGAAATGTTGAAATCAACTTCGTGTGTAGAGCCGAGTTGTTCCCAATCCAGATTTTACCATGGTGCCTGATTACCTCCTGATGCAAACTGAAACCCATGTTATTCGGACTATACACAGCCAGTTGCGCGAGTTTTTGCTGAGCTAAAGCATCTGTCACATAGGAATTAATCACTTCCTGAATCCAGATCGGCTGAATCTCCGACTTCGCTTGTAGAGTCATCAACTGTCCCACACGCGATAATGCATTTGCAACCATATTATCTTTTCCCTTCTTATAACTAATATGAAATTGCAATCCCATTAGTTGTGACATCGCCTTTCATTGCATCTCGGTCTGCAATTGTTGATCTTCCAAAAAACATAAGCTCTGATGATCGGTTTTGATCACAAACTCTTGTCGCTGCAAATACTGCCACCACCGATCCACCGCCATCATCATGGCTAAAAACTCCTTTTTGTAGATGGATAAACCTTGGTGTACCTTGCTTAATGCTTTACTGAAAAACGCCACAGGATGACTTTGCTGTAACAAAACCGCTCCCACCCCAGAATCACAAGCATCAGTTTCTATCTCAAAGGGTTGTTCAAAATCCGATAACTTTAAGACAGGTGTTGAGGACATGGCTTGTTTTAAGCGTATCAACGCGTCTTCTGCCTAATGATTTCATGCAAACGCTTTCTTCTTAAGTAATTCTATCAGTGGCTTGGCAATAATACTGTAATTCTTCACAAACTTCTGATAATACCAAGTAAGACCCAAAAATCCTCTTAACTCTGATACATTGATGGGCTTCGGCCACTGCAGCATTGCTTGAGTTTTGTTGGGGTCCGTAGCCACTCCTTCCCTTGATATAATATGACCAAGATATTCTAATTGCTTTTGAGCAAAATAACATTTTGATCGTTTAACAAACAATTGATGTTCTTGTAAAGTTTGGAGCACCGCCGATAAATGTGTGATATGAGCAAGCAAATCAGAGCGCTATACCAAGATGTCATCAATAAAGACAAGCACAAATTTCTGTAGATATAGAGCTAAAATGGAGTTCATAGCACATTGAAAGGTTGCAGGAGCATTAGTGAGGCCAAATGGCATAACTCTAAATTGATAATGACCGTGGTGAGTCTTGAATGCGGTTTTAAACTCCTCTTGTTCATTCATGTGTATTTGATGATAACCTGCCCAAAGATCCAACTTAGAAAAGTATTGAGTACCGGCCAACTCATCTAACAATTCATCAATAACCAGCATCGAAAATCTATTTTGATTGTCAAGTCATTGAACCGGCGATAATCAACACAAAACCTCCATGATCCATCCTTTTTCTTAACCAATAGAACTAGAGATGCGAAGGGACTCACACTTGGCATGATTATGCCTGAATCAATCATCTCAGTCACCTGGCATTCAATTTCAGTTTTGTGCAATGGAGAATATCAATAGGGTCAAGAATTGACCGGAACTGCGTTTGGGATCAAGGGTATTGTGTGATCATACATCCATTTTGGAGGTAATCCCTGCGGCTCGTCAAACACCCTGGAGTATCGTTGTAGAACTGCTACTACCTCAGAGGGAATCACCGCATCCACTTTTTCAATATCTTCTTCCACTAATGCCCATGCCAGGATGTTATTACCTTTCCTCCATTTGTCTACCTGACCTATCAAAGTAGCTTGTATCTCAGTATTTACTATGCTTCTTACTCCTTGCAACAGAATTTGTTTTTCGTTACATTCAAATTGCAGTGTTTTATCTTTCCAATTGCAAATGATTGGGCTATGCTTTCGGAGCCAATCAATTCCCAGCACTGCATCATAACCAATGAGTGCTAACACCTTTAAATTGGTTCAAAATGTATATCCTTGAGTCCACCACACCAAATTGGGTCTGAACTGATGGTTTGGGAGGTGTCGTGATGGTTAATCTATCTGTCGAGCCAACTAGATATCCCAGAATCACAGGGATCATCGAAATTGAAGACGATCTTGAGTTCAACCTTCTTCTGGGATTTTACAGCTTGAGGCGAGATCAAAACCAGAATCTGATACCAAATGTAATATCCCCTAGCCTCAGGATTATCCCAGGTGTTTGATAAGCAAGCAACGAAGAACCAAAAGGAAATTCACTAAAGTAGACAAAAGAAGAAAGAAGAACAGAAAAGTTGCGTGCAGAGCAATCCATTCATTCCAATCATGCCAACTCCAACTGTTAGATGGGTTTTTATACCCCGATCAGCCCTGAGCAAAAACAGAAAAATTACCCTCGCCAACTCACCGTCTAGATTACTGAAAATAACTACTACAGTAATGAAGTAATCACTGTTGCGGTCATTTGTCCGTTGGATTCAACTTCCCTCTAATCACCGCCCTCCATGGCCCTTTATCGAAGTCACTGAACCATTGTCGAAGCTGCGGACTTCCTCTGTTCACCATCTTCTTCCTGGCGATCTATGACATTGGCCTGGGACATGTCCTTCACCTTGTACTCACGCTTGGAGGAGGTCTTCTCGACAGAGAGTGCCATGGCGACGGCAATGGCAGCGTCAAGGAGGGAGGGTGGATCAGGACGACAGGGGAGGGAGGGAGAGGCAAGAGAAGGGATGGAGCGGCGAACGAGGCTGGTTTTATGGCGAAGGGTTGTGTGCGGAGGAATGAAATGAACAAAGGTCGGTGGATCAGCGGGGTTGGACCAAGATCAGAGGAAAATGTGGGACAAATTTGGGCCGTCAAAAGAGTTTGGCTGTAGAGGCCAATGCACACCTCTCCCGGTTCATCTGGAATGCACGAGTTTAAACAAATCTTTTAGGTTCTGTTAGAATCGGAGATCTTTACTACTTTTTAAAAAAATAGTAGTGAAGGTTCATCTTCCTCTTTTTTTTCTCACTGACGTTCACTCACACGGGATCAAAATTGGGAGGTCGAAAACCCCAACATCCCACTCCCCATGTCATCTCCTCCTGCAGTCCTCTTCCTTCCCCCTCCTACTCTGTCGCTCGATCGACCCCGCGTCCTCCCCACACCATAGTCCCCTCCCACACTCCTCCTTTTCACTGGTGTCTTTTTCGCGCCCTTCTCATCGATCAGCTTGATGGTGGTGGCAGTGGTAGAGATCAGGGAGGACGGAGGAGGGAGCAAGGCCGTGGCGGCCGAACAACATCAGTAGTAGTGGAGATCAAGGATGACGGAGTAAGAAGCAAGGCTGTGGTGGCCAAATGATGGCAGTGGATAGTGAGAACCAACACCATTGTCCCACCCATCTTGCCCCTTCTCCATCACTTAGTTCAAGTACAACCTTGGTATGCATACCAGAGTATTTGAGCAGATAGTACTTTGTGAGGATGCAGGCGATTTGACAGAGTCATACCATGATGTCAGGTGATTATTGCCATGTAGCAATACTCAGTGATGCAGTGATATAGTTAAATATCGACTTAAGGTCTCCATTGCAGTAGCGAGCTCTCAAGAGTACAATTAGGGAGATCAGACGTTTGAGAAGGAGGTTTTCTTTGTGATTCGACCTACTTGGCAAGAGATTCAGTCGACAGTCATTGGATACGATACTGTCCAATATAGCATGATGATTTTCTAGATTTGCTTAGCATGTGCTACAAGATTAAGACTGAATTCACTTCTCATCGGATACTAATGTCGATTTCGACATGACCATTTCAGTTGTTTCCAATGGAACTTCAGAGGGCCTCTTGACAATGATCATGGAATTCTGAAAGGACATATTTTTCAAATTCACGAATTTGTCATTTGACTAAGCAATCTATGACTCTGGTAAGCTGGACGGACCAGACCTGATGCAAAATCAGCAAACCTGGAATTCGCTAAAGGCAGTGCTAGATGCTTATGGTATTGAGGTTAATTCAGCTAAGCGTTACTGACATGACCTAAGCTCGCGATCATTGAGAATTGCGTAACGTATTAAGGAAGAGACGTTTCTCGGTACCAAAATGTTCAGGAGAGCGATTTAACAATGCTATTAGCAAAGATTGACGAACATTTATTAGCTCGAATGTAGGGCAGCTATATTGGGTATAGTACTGCCCTAAATCTTGGTGTATTCAAAGTTGAGCATGCATTGAGTCGCTGATTGGCTACTGAATGAGACTCTGATCTAATGCAAGCATGATTGAAGATTGATGTACTCATAGCGATTAACATCCTGACATCCAAAAATTTGTAACCGTTCATGACCAAGAACGATGTCAAGAATTGAATCCTCAAGGTCGAATGCTCAATAAGGCAGATCCATTGAGGGAGGTAATTATCAATATAAAGGCATCATATGTAACTCAGCGCATGGCATTGACTCCGAAGCGCAAGGCCAATTGTTCAAAGGTATTAACCTATTAATGTGTCCAAATATCCAGAGAGGATCATTCGATTGCAGTGCAACTAATGCAACTTTTGAGCAGTCGAGGTATGTCAAACCATGGAAAGTTGTAACCAACAAACTCAATTGTAACTAAGCGAATGAGCATATCCAGTCTTCAACAAAGTTAATTTCAAATGTTAGTCAAGGATCGAAGGCTAATCACCACGTATCATATCACAGTCATGCGAACATTAAGGAACTTGCATGACTCATAACCATCGCTTTCCATGAAGGGAGACATGTGGTCTATAGATACTTGGTTCAGACTATGTCTATGTGCACAATGAGATTTAATTGCAGGGTACATTCCCAATATGTGAGTCACTGTATATTCACAATCATTCACAATTCGGTACTGGAAGATCCTATGGATTCAGACTCTTACGGATCACCATATAAGTGTTAAGAGTAGCGGTTAGTCGAGGACAAGATTAGGTCAGGGCTACACTCACCTGTCATGCTAAGGCACACAACAATAGTCATGGTAATCTCTAATCCATCTTAGGTAGCTTTAGATCATTGCAAATGAGACATTTCATCGATTTCCGACTTAACCAGGAACATAATGTAGTCAGTCCGATTAACAATCTCAATTGTCGAACTGCAATTTAAAGCATAATTTGGCCAATTCTACATATAGTCATCTATTCAGCTCCATATTGTATCGTTCAAGAAGCCTGATTCGCATATATCTAGCGACGTGAATATTCTTAGCATCCAAATGAACCAATGTGCAGTCTGATACGATCATATTCATGTCATTACGAGTCATGCATGTCTGAGTTCTACATACATGCTAGATTCACTAGCCGCATTGCTAACAGAGAATTTAGTTGTGGTGGAGTTTGCAATTACCCAGTAAATCTGATTATCAATGATGACACTTGGAGTATCATTGGATCCTCTTCGAAATATCAGCTTATTTCATGGGAATGAATGCCACTTGATCCCTTTGAGTGAGGCTTTCTGTCAACCGCATAAGCAGTGTTAGTCAACGAAGGTTAGTCTAGCTAAGATTCTTCATGTGATCCATAACCAATGATTTACATAAGCCATAGTTAATCCATTATAGGTTAATCTACAATTTATGCATATAACATGTAATCATATGGACTTTAGCATGAATATCATGTTTAAATGATTTATCCAATATAAGTCCTAGCTATCTTCTATGCATTGTAATTGCCATTGTAGAGTACGTCTACATGACACCTATATTACTCAACTTGCATACTTTGCACTCCATATATCCTGCACTTCCCATGATATAGTTCTAACCATTCACTTGATCATGTTTTAATCGGATCGTGACCTTGGCATTAGCCTCACCATAATGGAAGCTCCATCTATCTGAGATTAATGCTATTCACTCCACCTATGAATTCCATGAACAGAACTAGGCGCCCTATCTTTCGATGAGAGGAGGTAGCGCCGATTTGGTGGAGGGTGAAGTTGGCGGCCGACTACAACGAACCCGACGTTGCCTTAGCGACGCCGTTACACCACCCTCCCGAAGGTTATTGATCCCATGAAGTGCGACCAGCCGACCACGAAGGTCTTTGTTCTGCGAGCAATCAAGAACCAGCAAGAACAAGGGATAACAAGCAACTCAATTGCGAATATGAATTCAGATCGGTTCTCAAACAAAAACACTGGTTGGGGTTCCGATGAACAGTAGATGGGCGGCCTAGTCAAGACGCACGCAGTACAAGTAGTAGCAATGGCTAACTGAATCAAATAAAACCCAAAACCCTAACTATGGTGGCGGCTGGCTAATTATAGACCAAGGGCGTGCAGCACTAGGCCTTAACATGGGCCTACTGATTACAACTCGAAATAAAAGACTAAAGCCCAATTAGACTCGGACTGGAAAAGTGTTCTGAATTGTTTTGCGTATTCCTGTTGACTCGGAAGGAATTTGGAGGTGATCTCAGATCGGTTGGAAAGAGGACGACCAGAGTTTTCGTTCTTGTACTCGTAGACCTCCAGAAGCCTTCTAGATCAAAAGTTATGGCCGTTTGAATTTGACCATATCTGGGAGTCCGAATCTGATTCCAATTTGCTCTTCCCTCCGGACGCGAACTCCCTTGTGCGTTGTGGGTCTTCTCCATGGTTCCTAAGAATAATCACATCATCACAAAAATTAAGTAGCATCCCATTCATTGTATCATTAATTGGAATACTTAGAAACACCTTCACATGATAATTTAGTTGACGTGCACAGGCTCGAGTGAGTAGTCCTTGAAGTGGTGGTTCATCCTGGTGAGTGGAGTTAGAGCTGGTTGTATCCATTGTGGAGATGTCCTCATCACTAATCCTTGACTGTAATCACCAAGCAATGCTCAATACTGCGAGCACAGTTATTCGAATAGGTTTTACACTCTGCAGAGGTTATACTCTTTACTCACAAGATACAATCATATACCACAAAGGCGAGTGATTATAACAAAGCCTTTCCAATGCCTATCTAAACCCAGTATTATTCGCTAAGTTTTCAACACTGCTGGGACTGGTTACCACATCTAGGGCCCTCTCTTGCGCCATGTGAGCCAACCCGTACGAGGACTGGTTACCACTACCCAGGCCTCATACCACTGCAATAGTACCAAAATTTAGAATCAACAAATTAATCAGTTAGGTCTGTCCTATACCAGACTTGTGGTTATATGAATGACTCAGTTCAAATTCTTGCAAGGTTAAGTCCTTAATTGACCAAGACAAGACTAACAAAAAATCATCATAACCTTAAACCACAATTATCATAAAAAGAATTACGACCACCCACGTGCCACATTAGCCCACCATAAATACATGCCACTTGCCTTGGTCTAAATCATTTTACCACCCCGGTTGATTTACCATGCACCAAGTGCCATCAACAATACCAACATTGTGTGACAACACCTGACACACAAGTTAATAAACATGTTCCATAATCATTAAGCAAGATTAACCATTTGCACGTAAAATAGTGACTCATTGCATGGCTAAGTATACTACTTGCGTTCTAACTATCTACATTGGCAATTATAGCTACCAATTAACATTAAGCCATTCTAGGGTGACAAATGAGATATATGACATATGACATAGCAAAGCGGACATAATTCAAGTGGACGATTAGCTATTCCCAACATATGGAAAACAAGTGATAATTGAAATAACATACAATACTTTGAAACAATATAATATTTAAAGCATAGGTTCAACATGATCAAAGCACGACTTGCCTTCAAAGAGCTCTGACTCATGCTCTGGACCTTGATCAAGCATTGGCTCCTCGGTGACAAACTCACCGGGCAACTCGACGTCTACGCGTAACGAGAGAGAAAGCAATAAATAACCAAAACAGAGAGTAAAATCAACTCCAAAAATTAAATAAAATTAAATATTAAATAGAGCATAATTTTAAAAATTCTTAGAAACTGGAATCACCTCAGAGCTTGGATGCAAAAGATATAGCTATTCAACATTTGAAATAAATGGAAAATCAGAAAATCCAAATTAACCAAATTATTTTTTTACAGGGAAATCGGATTTATGATGTCAGCATGACCGAATGATGATGTTAGCATGGAATTAAATTTTGGTTCAATTATTTTTCTAAAGAAAAATCTAATTATGATATCAACATGACGTCACCGGACACATGGCAGCACCACGGCCAAACACGTGTCATGGGCGTATAGACTCGGTCCACGGCACGGAGCAAACGCATGGTGGATGCGGTCCACGGTGCTTTGTGAGGCACGCTTGACACACGGCGGCACGCGATTGGTCACGGCGCCGGTGCGATCTGGTCCGCACAGATCCCATCGAATGGCCAAAAATCATGACAATGTGACTGCAACTGCATGATCGCGATCTGACGGATCCAAGGCAGTAGCAACGGTAGGCGATGTGGCATGATCTGAACCGCTCGATGGATCCAATGGCGGGCGGTGGCGAAGCGATCATCACAGACGTGGCGAAATCAGGACCGCACACGGGCGATCGGACAGCCAAGGGAGTTGGCGAGGTCGATGATGGCACGGCAGCGCAAAGCTTACTAGAGGGGAAGATGAAGGCAATGACAACGGCGTTCTAGGGCTTCTCTGGTAACACAAGGGGGTGCGATCGACATGGGCAATCCGAATCTGCCTTCAAGCGCGGCGGAGCGGTGAAATAACGTAGTGGCTTTAGCTCTGTACGCTGGCAAGCTTACACAGGCGGACGAGGGCATCTTAGCATGCACAACTGGACCAGAAGGTGCGGCGTGATGTGAGGATCCCAACGGCGGCGGTGGCGCTTTAAATAGGGTCCTAGGGAGGCATGACGGGCGAGGAAACCACGGCAGATTCGGCGGCAGCGGTGGAATATGGCGGGGATTCAGTTAGGTCGACGCGGCAGCATCCCAAACATCCACCTAGCAAGGATTGATGGCTCGGAGCGCGCAAGCGATGCGAGAGAATCGTAGCCGTTGGATTACGATCCGACGGTCATGGTCCTAGGGTTTCAGTGGCTAGGCTGGATGGGTTGGCGAGCTGGGCTGCAACACGGGGAAAATGGGCCAGACCGAACGAGTTTCAGCCCAATCACTATTTACCTAATTTTAAATTATTTCCGAATAAAACTAATTCAGATAAATAGATTAAGCTAAATAAAATAGCAAAAATACTTTAAGACATTTAGAACACAAAAAAATATTTCCAATAAATGATCATCACTACCTTTCACTAAACAAATAAAAGATAGCAAATAGCCTAATTCAATAAATACAAAAAGAATTAAATAAACTCTCAGAAAATTCAAATAAAAGGAAAAAACACAATAAATCCAGTAAAAGCAAAATTTGGGATGTTACAATTCCTGAATAGAATAATATCATATGACTTAGGTAGTAATCCATCCTCAATAGAAAAATTATGAACTCTTGGAAATGAGCTCACCTAATAATTCAACTGTGATGCACATGCCCTTATCACAGTTAGGTCCTTGCCTAGCATCGTGTGGAGTGTTGTGTGTATCTAAGGAAGTGATATCTTTATCATCCTCCCCTTCTTGAATTGGAGTCATTTTTGACTCAAGCTCGTCCTTTTCTCCTAATTACGGCTTCAAATCTGCAATGTTAAATGTGGGACTAACCCCAAAATCTACAGGCAACTCAAGCTTGTATGCATTATCATTAATCTTTTCAATAATCTTAAAAGGACCATTAGCTCTAAGCATCAACTTAGACTTTTCTCAAATATGGAAATATATCTTTTCTTAAATACAACTAAACAAGATCACCAAGTTCAAAAGTTATTTTCTTTCTACTTTTACAACCACAAACAATTTATTTTTCATTCATGCGCTCTATGTTTTCTTTTGTAGTCTCATGCAACTTAAGATACAACCCTCAACATGGTTAACAACCCTCAACTTCAATCTTCAATCTTTTCTTCAATACAACCGTCAATATGGTTAACAATGTGCACTTCATCCCCAACTTGTTCCATAAGGTCCTCTCCTCCAAAAGTGGCTTGTCGAATATCTAAATATAGGATATGGACGTACGCCATAAATTTAAGGTCATACCGTGTATACCTTTACCAGCACTAGGATATTCCGGATATCTCAGGCCCAATCCGATGAGATAAGATATGCGTGGGAAAGGATATCCCCATGCAGGGAAGGATTTGATCATATTCCCGATACAAGGAAACCCACTCGAATATGCTCGGCAGTTATGAAAGTTTGGATACGACACAGAGATTGTAACAGTAATAGATTCCTTATCGACCACAATTTAGTACTCCAACCCACTATATAAGGGCAAGGGCAGACACCATCAAGGGGAACCCAATTCTCAAAAAATTCTCAAGCAACTCTCAAGCTACAACCATCCGGAGCTAGATGTACAGGAAGATTTCTGAGCGAAGCATCCTTTAGTCTTAGACTAGCCACCCCCATATTCATCTTCTCCTTGTAACTAGAGCTAATCTTTCCGATCGGTAAGCTGTTCATCGATCTCATACATCATCCACACAGGAATAGAGTGTTACTCGACCAAGAGGCCCGAACCTGTCTACATCTGTGCTCCCCCAATTGTGTGTGTTTGACTCTACATATCTCAAAAGTACCTGAATATAAGTGTGTTGTCGATCACTAATCTTCGACAGTTCCTAAGAAAGGGATCCAAGAGCAGAAGCCATGGATGGACAAGAGCACCACTTCCCACCAAGCACACCCCAAGATCCCGGGGCAGCAATCGTCTCAGCACCGTCAGCGGCCGATGTCGTTGCCTTTCAAGTACTGGTTCAGTCTTGAAACCGCAGCTACAGGTATGTAGACATGTCCTACTGCTTCTTCACCTTGGATTTATTCTCTACTCCGTCCCTCTCTTCTTAGCTTCTTTCGACTGCTTTTTTGACAGCGTGTCACGGAGACCCTACGTTATGTTGAGTCGTTCTACGAGCAAGCTTATCAGCGGAACGAGCGGCTCTTGGCTTCCCATCAGCAGGTAATCAAGATGAAAGACTCTAAGTTGGCGGGACTTCAGGCTGAGTTGAAGGCAACCAGGGTCGAAGCCGATGCAGAGGCAAAAAGTTGAAGGTGAAGGGCTAAGGGCTAAGAACACCTCTTTGGACACCGCATGGCTCAAAGCCAAAGCTGACCTGGACAAGGCGGAAGTGAACCTGAAGGTGGTCGAGGGGGAAAAGGCTGCAACAGACATGGCGTTGGCCACTTTGCAGTCGAAAACCCTCCAAAACATGACCTTTTTGGCTCGTCTTGCGTCTTCATTTCTGCTAGGTCTGGTAAAGAACCACCATCCGGACCTAGACCTCTTGCTTTTGGAGAAGGGCTTCACCTGAGAGGAGGACGAGGCCGCCAACCTCGTTGAGTCCTTCAAAGGCCAGTCCGAGAGGTTTGTAGACTAGTTGGAGCTATCTCTTGATGGTGACGCTAGCAATAACCCCTAGACTTATTGCACCGATGTAATCGAACTCGCGTCGAGGCTGTGGCCTTTTAATAAAAATACTAATTGACTTGCTTGTCACTTCATGTCTTGCTTTTTGATTCCTTGTTGATGAAACAAAGGAGACACAAGTAGATGCAATTTTGATTAGCACTCATAAGCCTTTAGCCTTTTACGTCCGTATCTCGGCTATACTTGCACGCAAGACTCAAAAGAAAATTCTCATCAAATTTCTAAGCCCTTGAGCTTTCGCCTGGAGAGGCTGTGCCTAATATTAGTGCTATGTAGACAACATAAAGAGTTATGTGACTCTTTGCAAACCTTTATCGACCATTTGACTTAGATTGTGTAGAGAATATAAACTTGCCGAGCAGCGCATGTAGAACTAATTAGAGGCTTCGTCTCCCACCGACCGCTGAGCATTAGATGTCTGACAATCTTGTGTTCATTTGCGCACAGGATAGAATTGCTTGTTGTCGAGTTTAGGCATAGCAGTGCTTTTGGTTTCGCTTGCTAACCAACTAAGAGCGCGATCGAGTAAATACGTGCAAAGGAGTTCGCATATAAACTAATAGCAAAGAATTTGTGCCTATAATGTTCTCTGCTCGATAACCATATCGACCAAAAGAGAATTGAGGAAAAGGCAGAAAATTGAAATGGAAAAAGATGCATCGAGTTACCCGCAGCCCCCCGACTCCTTACTTGATGAGACCATCGGGTGGGGTGTAGAGTATAGTAAGCATAATAGACGAGGCAATCCAGAAGGAGGTCACACTATCGTTTGCCTCGATCGTGGACCCGCGTGCCCGAAACTGGGTAAGAGCGAGGTCACGTCCCACATCTTTGGACAACATGTCCTTTGCAAACCCCGCTGATGAGGAAGCGTCCCAACGCCTAATATCATTGAGCACGGAATCTTCCTAGGGCTCTTTCACTTCGGACAGAGACAAAGACATACTCTCCATGGCTTTGGGAAATAAGGAGCACCCAGGTCACACCCGAGGCCTAGGCGTTTTTGTTCCTCAGAAATTGGGATTTCCATATGACTCGGACACGTATCGGAGTAAGAAGATAAGCAAAGCCAAGCGTGAGGAATGGCTAGTAGCCATAATTGAGGAAAAGGTTGAGGAAAGGCTTAGAGCTCAGTTTGATACTCAACTATGAAGCCTTGAGTAAAGGATGGTGCAAAGGGTGGCTAAGAAGAGGTAGGCACAGAATGTGCAAGCCCAAGAAGCACAAACACAATTTAGTCCAACCAACCGTCGGAGCAACTGTGTGTCCGCCCTTGAGACGGACATGGATGAAGCTAGATTTCCTCCTAATGACACCCGGGTAACATGTCTACAATGCTCCTTATATAGACTTTAATGTTGGACGTGTTAGCTAATTACTTGTGTACCCTTGTGTAAGTGGTCACACTATGCAATCTGCAAGCGAGGCTTACCAACGGCTCTGTTTCCCTGCAGGCTGCTTGGGGACAAGCGTATGTAACCGGTGTAGGGGTATTAGTGCATGGTTGTACTTTAGAGCTAGGCTACACGAAGGTCCATGTCGACGGTGTATATGAAATTTTCAAGGCAGTCATGCTGGACATGCCCTCAAATGACGAGATTGTCATACTGAGGGATGCCATCAGTACATTCATCCAGTGGCCCAAGAAGGACATCTCCTTCGACACCTGCCCATGAGTATCAAAGCCACAAGTAGTCCTAGAGGTACCACATGATGCGCCAGAGATACCAGCACTACCGAAGCCATGTGATGCATCGAAAAAGCCCGCCAAATCAGCTCCCGTCATGCATAGACCGTTACTGTAGTTCGGGCCCAGTCGTCTTCTGTGGAGACAAAGTTTGGTAGAAGGGGAGGCAAAGATAAAGGTAAATCGAAATGGACCATGTCAACCCGTGACATTCCGTTTGCCCCATTGGTGCAGTAATTCGAGTTGGGGCAACCGTTTGTACCGGATGAATGCAAGTAGACGCTTACATTAGCCTGCATTAGATTGCAAGAATGGTACATGCAACAAGCCAACAAGCCAGTGGCACAACTGACATCTAGTATCTCGGTGAGCTTTAAGAAGGAGTATTTCTTACACCGGTCTTTAGATAACATCTTCGCGGTCAACTTCACAGACTTGTTCGATCTTTACAACCTCAAAACGCTCGACGCCTTATTCATAAGATGCTGGACAATGTAAGTGTGTGCAATCACCGTCTACATTTCTAACGCATTGATAAATGTTAGATATATATCATCCTTGATTTTGTATATATAGATACATGATCCTGGAAGCAATAGCAAGGGAACAACCGGTGGGTTTCGCCAACCCACACATGGTGTCCAAGCAAACCATGGACAAAAATAAATAAGTCATACACGAGTACGTGAAAAAAGTAATGCTGGCTCATTCGGACAAAAAATTCATACTTTTACCCAACAACCCGGGATAAGTGCTTCGTCCAGATGCTATACTTGTTGATTTCTACTATATATCGCACCTCAAAATTAGGTTCAGTGACCATGATGACATACTTGTATATGTATCACTGGGTTCTACTTATAATTATACCAAGACAGAACCGGGTAATTTACCTTGATTCCAAAAAGGACGGCACCCACGACTTGAAACCTATCAAAGATTTTCTCGACACGTCGTTCAGTGTCTACAAATTGATGGGAGGGCTACACAAGAAGAGCCCAGCCACTCTAACACATACTTTTAAGTTTCTGGTATCCGATAGTACGCAATAATTCTTCACGCTCCATAATAATACCTTCAGAACTAATTAACCTATTATGTTTTGGTAGTGCCACCAGCAACCAAAGGGCACTAACCTATGTGGATTCTATGTTTGCTACAACATGACACTCCTCTTGGTTCACAGAAAACCAATGTCATACAAGTCTGTCAATTTTGCAACAGTTGTCTCCACTTATTAATTTATATACACACGAGACTTTACTCTTCTCATCGATAGGCTTAGTAATGCACTGAATTTGCGTTAGAACAGGCTGACCTGCTAAGTATTCGAGGACAATTATGTGCCTTCTTAATGCGTGAAGTTTTAAATCCAAAGGTCAGATGCTACTAGGGCTCAACGGATGAATTGTGAGTTTATTACTTACCGTGCATTCAGATTAATTTGTGAACCTTGTGTTGTGAATTTATCATTTGTACTTCTAAATCCAAATGGTTAGTATATATGTGAGTTAATTTCTGAAATGGATGCAATGTACATATGCTGTAATGTACGATCTGAGTTGATTTATGAAATAGATGTGCTATATGTTGTGTAACATGTGATTGGAGTACATTTTTTAAATTTATATCATAATAATATGCTGATGATGCTGTGTACTGTTTTTTGTTTCAAAGGGTATGGCTAGCATTTCCTGAAGCTAGCCAATAAAATAAAATTGAGTAAAAAATAAAAAATCAATATCACAGATGGTTCTAAAGAAGAACCGTCTGTAAAGAGTCTCTCAACATAGATGGTTCCACTACGGCACCGTCTATAGTGAAGGCACCATCACAGACAGTTTCAAATTGAAATTGTATGTGATGTGGGACTCTTCACAAATAGTTTTTATTTAGAACCATCTGGGATAAGCTCACATCACAGATGGTTCCAAAGTAGAATCGACTGATATGATACCACATCACATACGGTTTAAATTGGAATCGTCTGTAGTGTGGTCCTCTTCACAGATGGTTCTTATTTAGAACCGTCTGAGATAAGCCTATCATCACAGATGGTTCCTAAGTGAAACCGTCTGAGATGATACCATATCACAGGCGATTCCAATTTGGAACCGTCTGTGATGAGTTCTTTCACACACGGTTAGAAAACCGTCTGCAATGACTCTTTGTCATCACTGACACTTGGATACAGACGGTATACAAAATCATCTGTGATGTGGTTTACGAATCGTCTGTGATAACCTGTTATGTAGTAGTGAGTAAGCAGTTGAATTCGAATTAAACAATGGTCAAACAATATTCACATCTATATATTCTGCGCTGGATTCGAATGTGAATCGGATGTCTTGTGGATGCTAATTAAGGAATATGAATTTGAATTGAATATTGGCTCATTTTGGCGGATCTGTATATACATGTAATCTGTACTCAGCTAAATAGTAATTACTATACACACTCACATGAAGCACGATAAATTGCTTTTTCGCCATGGCTCGCCTCCTCCGGATCGAGGGTATATCCACAAAGTTTAGAAAAGTTTTGGTATTAAAGTGAACCAAAAATTTTTGATGGTATATACCAAAACTAGGGGAATTTGGATGGTATATACCCAATTTTCTCACTAATATAATGCTTTAACTATTGATGGTATTATTAGTAAATAATTTTGTCGAAATCGGTTGCAGGTTCATATTGAGAAACTACTATCGAAATGTAAGAAAACTCAAATATTATTCGCTTCCATATATTTAAGACAGATTTGACGATGGATTGGGATTGACAAGACATTTTTATTTGGATGCAAATAAAATTCTAATCATATTCATATTATACCGAATTCGGTAAAAGTATGTTTCAGATAGAGGTGTCAACGGTTCAAATAGTGGTTGTCCCACATTTGTATTTGTATTTTTAAAAGAATACGAATTCGAATATTCTCGAATGTGAATCAAATGTTGTCGTGAATATGAATACGAATCGAATATCTACTCAATATGGTTGAGTTCCGATATCCACACGAGTTATATATTGCTTATGTAGTGGCAAGATATTGAGGACATTTTAACCTCATACAAAATGCAATTTATCATTGCAATGTATTTTGATTTTACATAAACTTAAAATTCACATTAAATTTTTAAAAGATGTCCAAGTTGTTAGATATATTGTAATAAAAATGTATATTGTTGTGTCGAATTCGAATATGAATAGCTTAGATAATATTGTAATTGGGATGCACTCAAACCATATTCGTATCCATATTATTTTGTTGCGAATATGAATACGAATTTGAATAGAGGGTAAACTATTAATCGGATGGCAAAATGTAATCCGTATTCATATCCTATTGAATACGATAGTTGAATAATCTGTAATACAGATTATTCCTATCCAGTTGACACCCTTTGTTTCGGATCATTTGTATCCATACCACACTTATCAATATTGTACTAGAAGCTATACTGGTTTGGCTCTTAGAATAATACATTCCGATACCGGTTCATACCGGCGTACCATCTCAAGTTTAATATAATACTATATATTTAGAAGTATACATATATTTAATTATATGTACAACAAATTTCATTTATAATATTACTTCAAATACATAGCATTAATATCAAATATAGCATATAATTCAATAGACTATATTAGCAATTCCACTAGTATGACTAGTGATTGTTATCGAACCGGTATGACCGATATTAAGGCTAGTACGGTACATATAACTACTTTATACTAGTTTAGAAGCCAAAATGCTACATAGCTATAACTAATCCATACTACTGCTCTACGCACGGTGGCATTTGGGCTTCGGCAAAGACAATTTGGTAAGCCAATCTTACCAAATTTGCAATTGCCTAAACTAGGCACACACACTAAACACGTTGCCAATTCACCAAAAGACGCCGGAGGGTTTATACCAGCACGAGACTGAAAAGCGAATCAATCAGCTAGAGATAAAACAGGAAGCTACTCACGCCGCATCACGTAATCAAAGGCGAAACTGAAAGCTATAGCGGCGCACGGATTCCCAAGGCACGACCAAAAACCCTTGCAAACCCACGCGCTCTACATAAGCAGCCGGCGCGGCGCACGCAACCCAGCCCGACCCAAACCAACCAGCCTTCGGCTTCTCTCCCGCCGCACCAGCACCGCTCCCGCGGCGACATTCCATCGAGCACCTGTCGCGCATGGCCAGCACCCCGCACCGCCTCTCCCAGCCACCCATGCGCGCCGCTTTGTGCTCCCACCCCACCACTGCCCCTCTCCCGGGAAATCACCCCTCCTCCCCTCTCCGCCTCCCGTTCCTCCGCGCCTCCGCCGGAGCCGCCCGCCCCGCTCGCCTCTCCGCCGCCGCCGTCTCCACCGACGCCGCCTCTGCCATCTCCACCTCCGCGATGGACGCCGTGGCCCACTGGGGGCTGACCTCGCTCGAGGAGGCTGACCCGGAGGTGTACGACCTCATCGAGCGCGAGAAGCGGCGGCAGCGCGCGGGCATCGAGCTCATTGCCTCGGAGAACTTCACCTCGCTCGCCGTCATGGAGGCGCTCGGGTCCCCGCTCACAAACAAGTACTCCGAGGGCATGCCGGGGGCCCGCTACTACGGCGGCAACGAGGTCATCGACGAGGTCGAGGAGCTCTGCCGCGCCCGCGCGCTCGCCGCGTTTCACCTCGACCCCGCCACCTGGGGCGTCAACGTGCAGCCCTACTCCGGCTCGCCCGCCAACTTCGCCGCCTACACCGGTCTGCTCCAGCCCCACGAGCGGATCATGGGGCTCGATTTGCCGTCGGGAGGGCACCTGACGCACGGGTACTACACGGCGGGGGGCAAGAAGATCTCCGCCACGTCCATCTACTTCGAGAGCCTGCCGTACAAGGTAAGCTCCGACACCGGCTACGTCGACTACGACAGGCTGGAGGAGAAGGCCATGGATTTCCGCCCCAAGCTCATCATCTGCGGCGGGAGCGCGTACCCGCGGGAATGGGATTACGCCAGGCTCAGGGCCATCGCGGACATGTGCGGTGCCATGTTGCTGTGCGATATGGCTCATATCAGCGGTCTCGTTGCCGCGCAGGTATATGGACTTGTCTATGTTCCTGCTCCTTTAGATGATTAGATTATGGATTGTATTGCTGTGCAGGCGTAGTTTTATTGTGATTACCTGGGTAATTCATAAAAAGCTGCATCTTTTCTGAATATGGCAGCGTGTCACTGCGCTGGTTGCCATCGAGCTATGTGAATGATGACTTGGTTCGGAATGTTTAGTTGATACGTTCATTAAAATGTTGCGTCGCTGGTGCAAAGATCTAATTTTGTTGCGCCTTCTTGATTCAACATGTGATCTTTTTTTTTTTGGTATTTGCTCCTCTCTATTTTACTCAATATTGTAGATTGTTCTAGAAATATGTTTCTGGGAGTATCAGAATCTCTTTCCTATTACAAATAAGAGGTTGGTTGGTGGCTGGGTCCCAGTATCCTTGTTACCTTATATACAAGATTGCTAGTTGCCTTGTATAGAGATTGTTCGTCTTGTATAGCTATTGCCTTATATAGTCTTTTCTTCTATACCCTCTTGTATATGTATATATGTTGGCTCTTTGACCTCATATTGAATACAAGTGCTATTCATAATATGGTACCAGAGCGAAAATTTTAGGGTTAGGCTCCTCACCGGCGTTGCACTTGCGCCTTTTTTCTTGGTGGCTCTTCTCATCGCCTCTTCTTCGTTAGATCGGTGGCTACTCCTCCTCCAAATAGACACTCGTCCCAAGATCGACTAACGATCGAGCCTCGCCGACGCCGCTGAAGCTCGTGGCCTCGGCTTCATCATCACGATCTCACCTCGCCGCGCATCACGCATCACTGCGCCTCCCCACTGGCCACTCTTGGTCGCGCCGCTACCGATCGTCGCTTCTCCCCATCCGGCGACGCTCCTCCCTTCAGGCCAACCGTCATGCAGGCTGTCTCCCGCGCCTTGGCTCCATCGCCGCCTACGCACCGCCGAGCCCAACGCCGGTTGCTCTGCTTCCACGCCTTCTTTGGCCCGCGCACCGTCAAGCCTGACGCCCGAGCCTGTGATGCCTCTGAGTCCCTTCGGCCTGCGCGCTGCCAAGACCCGACGCCCGAGCCCGCTTGTCGCCAAGCTATGATGCCGCTGACACGCCCTTCTACTCCCGGACCTCGGCCACTGTCCGGTCGCCTTCGCTTGACCAGCTACCCCTCCTCCCGCCTCAGTCGCTTGGCGCTTGGGCTCATCCGGTCGCCTGTGAAGAAGAAGCACACCCGTGACCGTGAGGCTCAACATCAGAGGGCGATAGGTCTGGACTTGAAAGACATCTCAAAACCGCGTTTGATAATCTGTTCGGCTCCAGCTCTTCAGATTGGACTTTGACTTTTGGTTTGTTTCGGCTGGTTCCAATTCTATAAAAAAGATGTCGTTATCTTCTGGTTCGTCAGGGACTGTTTCCGTTCCTCGCTGCTCGGTTATCTTCGATAGTCTCAATTATCGAGACTGGGTTCTTCATATGCGCCTCGACATGCATGGTCAGTGTCTTTGGGAGTTTCTTACTGGCGACCTTCCTTGTCCGCCTCATCCTGCTCCCCCTGCGACGCCTGTTATTCCCAAGGAGGCCGATGATGCTGCTAAACAGAAGGCGTCTAATGACTATGCTGATGCTGTGGAATCTTTTCAGACTCAATTTACTACATATTAGATATAGCTTGATGAAGATACTCGTGCCTTTGCTATTCTAGTTGCTAGCATGGAGGTGCATCTCACTGGTGATATTGTTGGTTTGTCTTCAGCATAGTTGATGTGGGCGTATCTTCACGAATCACGAGCTCTTGGTGATTCTTGTACTTTGTCATTGTACGACAGAGCAAATCATTACAAAGAGGTGATTCTATTGTCGATGAGTTCTACGCATAGCTGTCCCCGGTGTGGCGTTAGCTTGATTCTCTTGGGCAGGAGATTTGCCGCATCTGTCAGTGTTGCCAGCGTCAGCACTCTCACTTGGAGTTTCGTCGCATCTACGACTTTCTGACACGTCTTCGGGTTGAATTTGAGCAAATTCGTGCTTAGTTGCTCGCTCGTCATCTTCGTGTGACCTTGTTAGAGACTTGCAGCTATTCGTACTAAGGAGACTCGTCTTCGTGGTGCAGTCCTGCTAGTATCTCCTTCAGTCTTGGCAGTGCCTCGCGCTACTCCACTGGTGGCGCCTACTCTAGTGTCGACTACTAGGGGTGCAGGGCTTCACTGCATCTACTGCAACAAGAACGGACATGTGGAGCAATTTTGCTATCGGAAGAAAAAGGATTTTGCTCATTGCGGTGGGTGCCCTCCTAAGGGCACTGGACTCCTAGGTGCCTCTCCTTAGCAGGCCTCTGTTGGTTCTGACCCCACTCTGGAGATGCTTACGCTGCAACGTCGCATGGCTGTCTCTGCATTGTTAGGTTCTGCTACTCAGTCTTTCAGTGAGAGACCACCTTCCTCCTCATCAGGTATCACACCATGGATTCTTAACTCTGAAACTTCTTTCCATATGACATCTGATCCCACGAGTCTCCATTTCGTCCTCTTGCTGCTTCTATCACTGTGCAGACTACAAATGGTACCTCTTTTTCTATTGTAGGACGAGGCACTCTTTTGTCTTCCTCTTTTCATATTCCTGTTGTTTCTCATGTTCCCAAACTAACCATGCAGCTTATATCGACTGGCTAGCTTACTGATCATAGCTGTTGTGTTATCCTTGATTCTGACTCTTGCTGTGTTTAGGATCGCCAAACGAGGTCTCTGGTTGGTATTTGCCCTTGCCGCCGGGACTCAGCGCCTCTAGAAACTTGATCGGCTTCTTCCTTCCTTCCGCTGTCTTGCCGCCTCGCTGCCTCTCCATCGCTCCGCCTCTGTTGCATCTTCTACCGGTTGTTTGCTCAGTGGCATCATCGTTTAGGGCATCTTTGTGGGTCACGTCTGTCTTCTTTAGTTCATCGTGGTCTTTTAGGGTCTCTGTTTGGTGATACATTTTTAGATTGTGTGGGTTATAAGCTTAGTAAATAGCTACAACTCCCCTATCCTTCCAGTGAGTCTGTATCCCCAACGTCCTTTTGATCTTGTTCATTTTGATGTTTGGGGTTCGGCTCCTTTTATTTCCAAAGGGGGTCATAAATATTATATTATTTTTATAGATGATTTCTCTCGTCATATTTGGAAATATTTTATATCTTCTTATAGCGAGGTTTTATCCATCTATAAGAACTTTGTCATTATGATCCGTACTTAGTTTGACTCTCCTATTCGAGTTCTTCGTACTGACTCAATAGGGGAGTATCCGTCCAGTGCCCTTCGTTCTTTTCTTACTACGCAGGTACTCTTTCTCAGCTTTCCTGTCCTGGTGCTCATGCTCAGAATGGTGTGGCTGAGTACAAGCATCGACATCTTCTTGAGATAGCTCGTGCTCTTTTATTTACTTTTGCTGTTCCACATTTCTGGGCTAAGGCTGTTTCCACTGCCACTTGATTAATATTCAGCCTTCTTCTGCTCTTCAGGGTGGGATTCCGGTGGAGCGTTTTTGTGGCATGCTTCCTGATTACTCTAGTCTTCGCCTCTTTGGGTGTGTGCTATGTCCTCCTTACACCTCGTGAACGCACTAGGACTGCTCAGTTTGTTGAGTGTGTTTTTTTGGGATATAGTGTTGAGCACAAGGGATATCGCTGTTGGGATCCTGTTGGCCGGCGGATGCAGATCTCTCGGGATGTTACTTTCTATGAGTCTTATCCTTTCTACCATCGTCATTCTTCCACTTCAGCATCTCTTGTTGAGCTACTTTCTTTCTTAACTTTTCTTGATACTCCTGTTGTCACTTTTCCTTCTCCACGATTGACGTCTCCTTCGCCGGCCTCTCCACAAGAATCTTCACCTCCTGTGCCTTCTCCACCTGTTTCTTCTGACATTGTTCTTTCTTATCATCTATACTACACTCGTCGTCCGCGAGTTGAGGATTCTTCTCATGTGTCATCTTCCCATGTTGAGCCCTCTTCTTCCGTGCCTTCTTCTTGCTATGCTCTTTGCAATCGTCAGTCTATTCGGCCTCCTAAGCACCTTGGCTTTGCCAGTACTATTCTTGCTGAGCCAACTTCTTACCGCGAGGTTGTTATTAATCAGGAATGGCAGTATGCAATGACAGAGAAGCTTGCTACTCTTGAGCGCACTGGCACATGGGATCTTGTGCCCCTTCCCCCACGTGTCTGTCCCATTACATGCAAGTGGATTTATAAGGTTAAGACTCGTTTTGATGGTTCTCTTGAGCGCTATAAGGCTCATCTCATGGTACGTGGTTTCCAGCAGGAATATGGTCGTCATTATGATGAGACTTTTGCCTCTGTGGCTCATATGACCACTGTTCACACTCTTCTTACTATGGCTTCTGTTCGTGAGTGGTCTATCTCTCATCTTAATGTCAAGAATGTCTTTCTTAATGGTGAGGTACGTGAGGTCTTTATGCAGGCACCACCGGGGTATTCTGCTCCTGAGGTCATGGTTTGTCGCCTTCGTTGCTCTCTTTATGGGCTCAAGTAAGCCCCTCATGCTTGGTTTGAGTATTTTTCTTTTGTGGTCACTACTGCTAGCTTTTCTGCTAGTGCTCATGATCCTGCACTCTTTGTTCATATTTCACCTCGTGGACGGACTCTTCTTCTCTATGTTGATGACATGATTATTACTGCAGATGACTCTCGGTATATTGCCTTTGTGAAGGCACGTCTTAGCGAGCAGTTTCTTATGTCTGATCTGGGTCCTCTCTGCTACTTTCTTGGCATTGAGGTTTCTTTTACACCTGAGGGCTTCATATAGTCAGGATCTTGATCGTGCTTCTCTCACTGATCAATGTACTGCTAAGACTCCTATGGAGCTCAATGTTCACCTTCGACCTACTGATGGTGAACCTCTTGAGGATCCTACTCGCTATCGCCATCTTGTCAGGAGTCTTGTTTACCTTGGTGTTACTTGACCTGGCATATCATATCCTGTTTGTATCTTGGGTCAATTCGTTTTTGCTCTCACACAGCTCCACTATAGTCATCTTCTTCATTTTCTTCGATACCTTCGATATCTTTGTGGAACTATCTCTCACCATCTTTTCTTTCCTCGCTCCAGCTCTTTACAGCTCTAGGCTTATTCTGATGCGACTTGAGTTAGTGATCACTCTGATCGTCGTTCTCTTTCTGCTTACTATGTTTTTCTTGGTGGTTCTCTCATTGCTTGGAAGACTAAGAAGCGGATAATAGTTTTTCATTCGAGTGCTGAGGCTAAGTTGCAAGCTATGGCTCTTTTGACAGCGGAGGTTACCTGGCTACGATGGTTACTTGAGGATTTTGGTGTTTCTATTTCTACACCGACTTCTCTTTTATCTGATAGTACAGGTGCTATTAGCATTGTTCGAGACCCAATGAAGCATGACCCTCACCAATCATATTTGCATTGATACTTCCTACATGCGGTCACAGGTACAGGATCAGGTTGTGGCTCTTCAGTATGTGCCTTCAGAGCTTCAATAGGCAAACTTCTTCACGAAGATACAGACTAAAGCTTAGTGCAGTTTTTATCTCTCCAAACTCAGTGTTGTTGATCCACCATGAGTTTGAGGGGGTATTAGACAATATCCTTGTTACCTTATATACGAAATTGCTAGTTGCCTTGAATAGAGATTGTTTGCCTTGTATAGCTATTACCTTATATAGGCTTTCCTTCTATATCCTCTTGTATGTATACTGTCCCATTGGCCTCATGTTGAATACAAATGCTATTCATAACAGGTACTAGCTGTGATATCCCAAAAAGGGAAATGTTTTACTTTAATATATCTATTAGATTTTTACTTGGAATGACTACGTAGGAATTGTTTTCATATGAACATGTGCTCCCCTTGTCTGCACATTCTTGCACCTTCGTGTGCATTTGAGTAATACATGTACTGACACTATTTGAATGTGACATTTCTTTATTTGTTGCAATTGAGATCAAGCCTGAGTCTTTGTTGCAAGAAAGGATGCTTCCTATTCTATGATTATGTTCATTGATGAGTCTATCAATAACAATTTCATTGGCCTTCCCTGAATTGCTTTCACAAAATTGCTTATGATCTCTCCAAATATTAAGTATAGTAATTTATCGAGCCTATCATGTCAGTAATTAATAATTAGCCTACAATTAGTGTGGCAAATCCATGCATTCCCAACAAGAGATTTAATTTATGCTGTTAGTCCCTTAACACTTCATTGGAATGCAGAAATTTCATGGGAATTTAGCAGGAATTTTACAGGAAACTATGTGATACACTTATCATTTTCTTTGTTCTTATGTAGGAGGCTGCAAATCCTTTTGAGTATTCTGATGTGGTTACGACCACCACCCACAAGAGTCTCCGAGGGCCAAGGTCTGGTATGATCTTCTACAGGAAGGGCCCGAAGCCTCCCAAAAAAGGCCAGCCTGAGGGTGCTCTTTATGACTATGAGGACAAGATCAACTTTGCAGTGTTTCCATCACTCCAGGGAGGGCCTCACAACCACCAGATTGCTGCACTCGCGGTTGGCCTGAAGCAAGCCATGTCACCTGGATTCAAAGCCTACATTCAGCAGGTCAAGGCCAATGCTGTTGCTCTTGGAAGTCATCTGATGGGTAAAGGCTACAAGTTGGTTACTGATGGAACAGAGAACCACCTTGTTCTCTGGGATCTCCGTCCTCTTGGCTTGACTGGTATGCAGAGCAGGTTTAATTGGCATATTCTATTTTGGTTGCAGTCCGTGCAAACTTGCTTTAAAGTTGGTTTACTGATATTGTAGGTAACAAAGTTGAGAAGGTCTGTGAGCTGTGCAGCATTACACTAAACAAAAATGCTGTCTTTGGCGACCGAAGTGCAATGTCACCTGGTGGTGTCCGCATTGGTCAGTGTCTCTTGCCAGCCTCAACAAATTAACAGTTGACACTGTTTATTATGGGATGCACCATTGGGCATGAACAATTAGGGTTCTGTTGCATTTTTACCCACATGATTTAGAGGTTGTTAATGGTCACTGTCATGGAAAGGGGTCATGAATCACTCAAAACAACCCTCTGTTCTTTGTCATTCATTGCAGTCCCTGAGAGTATGTGAGGTGCGAGATGGCCAACATATTAGTGGCGTAGAATTGCCATGGAAAATTTTCTTGTGGAATATCACTTCTGCTCCCATATATGATAATCTCTATTTCATCGAAGAAATGGCCTTCCTTTATTCTAGATTGAATCACACTATTGTTCTTTAGTCCTACCAGAACAATTAGATTACTAAGTGTTATTTCCCTCAACCTAGTGAACCATTACTAATCCACCACTTATATCAGATTATCTCATTTAACAACTGTAGGCAATTATCCAGTTCACTGGACACAGTCACACAATACTGTCATTCTTCAAAATTTCAATATGAAAATTGTTTGTAAAATTGAATAAACCGGAACCTGTTACAACTAAAATTATCCCACTTTTTGCTGCAATCAATTCTTAAGGGCAACAAAGTACGGTACTAATGTTGAAAAATTTAACTTTGCACTTGGAATGTCCATGTCACCATTATCTAATATTTCACTTGAAAAAGGCTTGTTAACTTAGTTTGTGGCTCCACAAGAAAATTGCAGCATGTAATTGTTGGGAGTTAATATGTACTACAGTAGAACATATTAAAACCTGCAGGTTACTGCTCCACTGTTGGTTATAATGATTTTCTTATGAGTTAGATTCATTACATGTTTAACGTCTAGAAGATTGGTCAGTTTGGTACATGCATAATTGATCTGCCCCTCTTGGAAAACTGTAGAACATATTAAGACCTGCAGGTTACTGCTCCACTGTTGGTTATAATGATTTTCTTACGAGTTTAGAGATTCATTACATGTTTAACATCTAGAAGATTGGTCAGTTTGGTACATGCATAATTGATCTGTCTCTCTTGGAAAATCGAAAAAGATAACACTTTTCTATAAGAGATCTGGATTTGGGGGTACTTCTGTATTCGGATAACATATGCTTCAATTCCCGAGTAAATCAAACTAGCTCACCAACTAGTTCATTATCATTTCTGAACGCTGGTTCCAGGTACTCCTGCAATGACCTCGAGGGGTTTGGTTGAGAAGGACTTCGTGCAGATCGCTGAGTACCTTCACCAGGCTGTGACCATCTGCTTGGACGTCCAGAAGGAGTGTGGCAAGAATCTCAAACTCTTCACCGAGGGATTGGAGAACAATAAGGACATTGAGGACCTCAGGGTGGAAGTGGAGAAATTTGCCACTTCGTTTGAGATGCCTGGCTTCAGGGTGTCTGACATGAAGTACAAGGATTAGGCTGCGACACCTTGCGAATCGTTTTGATGTGGCTTGAATGTTGGTGCCCTTAACACCTGATCGCTGTGCTGTGGATCATGATGTGTGCTGAGTTTTGATTATCTGGAGGTAGTCGGTTACCGCTTTCTCTGTCAGTTCGATGTGCTATTCAGTCGCTCCATTTTGTTGGAATTGTTAATGATATGATTTAAGAATAACCATCGAAAGCATGAGCATGCCATAACGTGGGAGACGATTCTGCTCACCCTTCAGCTTTGTAAGCGTTTGTTTCGGCCTTGTCGGCACTCGGTATTGTGGTATGATAAGAGAGGGTTGTTCTCAATATATGATGGTATTCACCTTGCTAATGCTGGATACAGCAAATACTGTTGTTAAAATACTATAAAAACATGTTTTTGGACCATCTCATTGATTCAACCTACAAGGATATCTATGGTCTGGTAGATTCTGTGAGCTCAGATTAATCTTCCGTTGTCCTAAAGAGGATCACAAAGAACTAATCTACATGTAGCCTTCCAAATGTGAGACACTCTGAAGCCAGGTTTGTGTACCGCAGCAGGCGGCCGCACCTGAGGCACCCTGGCTGACCGTGGCAGCAGCACCGGATCCATAGCGGCAAGCGAGGTGCTTTGCTCCGTCGGCTCAACAGCAACCTGTCTCAAAGCCTTAGCTTTATCAGGCACTCTTGCATTTTTTTTTTTTGGCAAATTTGGCCCTGTGCGGATAAATTTGCAAAAATAACCAGCCACAAATTCGACTGGATACATCAGATTCGATTTAAGCAGAGGATAAGAATCAGAGTGGGGATTGCAAGAACAAGGAGATATGATATTTCTTGCCTCAAAGTCATCACTATATTACAATGCCTCGTCACTTACAACAGGGATCCACAATTCCACATCAGAGCATGAGGACATTACAATTCAGAACACAAGCAATGTCTATTCGACCCAATTTTCGGCACATCCGGTCCTGGTGATTCCCTTGCTCGTTGTCTTGTCCCTAACATCCTCCTAAGCTAACCATAAACAAATGCAGCATGCAGGCCAGGCATTACTAGATACACATCTATTCTTGGCAACCATCAAATGCTTCAGAAGGCGCTCAACCATTCATCACAGACTTGTTGTCGCTGGCCTTGGGCTTCAGTTCACCATTTTCCAGTCATCAAAAGAGCAACAAAAGTTACAAAACTACAAATCAGAAATATAGGAAATTCAATGTTGAAACAACGAGCAAAACAGCAACCATTATTGCAGCCTAAGAATGGCTATATGCACATTGGTACATCAATGAACAGAGCTCACAAAATGTCAGTGTTAAAGAAACAAGAAAAGAAGGATGTTCAGACCATAATCGCATGGAACCACTACTAAGCCCCACAAGATGCATCAGTAACGAAAATGGGTTAGAACTTTTAAGTCTATATAGAAGTGCTGGTTCTAGAACACAAATCTGATTTATAGGAATACTGCACATTGGTTTTCTTGAAGCTGTAACAAACTGCATCATGCTCTTTGATATAATAGAACACCCATCTGTGCACTGAGATACAAGTCGAAGAAATAGTCAAGCCCCGACTGATGAATCATCAAGGTCAAAACAAGTTCACTCATTACAAGAGTGATTTGGTTCCCATAATCCTCCAGATAGAATTGGACCTGTAAAGAGCTCCATATGATGGTTCTTGCTCAAAGAATGAAGACTTTCTTGCCCATTGTTGCAGTCCATTCTTTAAAATAGTATCTTTATATGAATCACTGTGCATGTGCAGTTTGCACTAACATGAATGCACAAAAATGTAGGTCTAAATTTTAACATAAACTGATAAACATCTTAGGTAACATGAAGAACAAAGAAACATTCTGAGAAATAGACACATTGTGAAAAGTACACCTGAAGTCCCTGTACAACACATAAACTGTTCAGTCAGAACTTGTGTTAACAAATTCGTCATCTAAGCCCCCATGCACTGTACTTCCTAGTTCCCACAAAAAAATGACCAGCAACATAATAAATGCGGTGAATTAAAAAACTTAGTATTTTCTAAAAACATTGGAAGGAGCAAGGTTATTAAAACATAAAACGAGAACGAAACGATCCACCCCTTTTTAACTTTTAAACGTTTAAACGAGTGTTGAAACGTAGTTTTAGACACTATTGTAAAACGAGTATGGGAGCAAAGATATATCACATATGTACCGTGATTTTGTAGTCTTCTTCCATATAATTTGAGGCAGAGAGTGAGTGACAATCAACATTCAACAAAGGCAGCTTGAGCACTAATCGGAGAGAGGCAGAGAGATCAGCAGTAAAGAGAGCCGGCGAGTGAGTGAGTGGCAGAGAGATAGAGAGATAAAAGAGAACAGGGAGAGACAGAGAAGGAGAGCTGACCTGGCGAGTGAGTGACAGAGATAGATAAGGAGAGCCGGAGGGAAGGGAGACAGAGAGGGGAGCCAGAGACAGGGGGAGCCAAACCTAGCGGCGCCGTATTTACAGAAATATACAACAATCTCGCGTATTTACCGAAATCTCCACCGATTTCGCAATCTCAAAACGCGAAATCTCAATTTCGCAAACTCAGAGATTTCGCAATTTCAAAATGCGAAATCACTGATTTTGCATTTTGAAAACGCGAAATTGAGTGTATTTGCAATTTGGAAATGCGAAATCAGGTGCCACGTCGATTTCGCGTTCTGAGAAAGCGAAATTGAGGTGCCACGCGTTGATTTCGCCGGGTGAGACGCGAAAATGACGGGGCGTGTCGGTGCTTTCGGCGCGGGCGGGCGTGGGCGCGCGTGGAAATGACTCCGGCTCCTGTGTGCGCTAATCAATCTGTCCCTCTTTTGAGAAAAGTGAGCATACGTGTCAACGCCGCATGCACGCCCCTCATTTGCTTTGCCAGCTGCCAGTTATTTGCTCTCTCGCGTGCTGCTCATTTGCTTTCTATAAATGACGATCGCGACGCAGAGCATTTCAACCAGACGCAGAGCGAGAGAATTCGGCAATCCGAGAGCGTTGAGAAAATAGAAAGCTCGAGAGAAGAGATCGGAGAAATTTAGTTGGTGTTTATATTTTGATGAAGTTTACACGGTTAAATTTTTTTTTCGAGTATTTCATCCGGGATTCAGATTTTGCGTATTTTGCAGAAGGTTTTTGGAGACGTTGATTTGCTTTCGAGACGCCAAGGTTTTGTGGTCTTCATTACGCCTTCACACAAGTTAGTTCTTAATCTTTAGGAAGACTATTATGATATTGTCAGCAAAGACTAGAATAATATGTAGAATAAGCGTTCTAGTAGCATGACATAAAATTACAAAGAATAATAATAATATGTAGAATAAGCGTTCTAGTACGGACAAAAAAATTTTGTAGTTGTATTAGCGACATTAATTTATCTATTTTTTGTAGCGACTTATTTTTATGTAGTTGTTGTAGCGACTTATTTTTATGTAGTTGTTGTAGCGGCCTAATTTTTTTAGGTGTAATAGCTACATCAATTTGTTTATTTGTTGTAGCGACTTAGTTTTATGTAGCTGTTTTAGCAACCTAAATTTATTTAATTCACAGGCCGCTAAAAGAGTTTATATTACAGTTAGCGACATATTTTTGTGTAGTTGTTTTAGCGGCCTATTTTTGTGTAGTTGTATTAGCGATATATTGATTTGTTGTTGTACTGGCTGGGTAATTTTTTTAGATGTATTAGCTTACATTAATTTATGTAGTTGTTTTAGCGGCCTATTTTTGTGTAGTTGTTTAGCAGCCTAATTTTGGTAGGTGTAATAGCCACATTAATTTATCTATTTGTTGTAGCGACTTAGTTTTATGTTGTTGTTTTAGCGACCTAAATTTTGTGTAGTTGTTTTAGAAACTTATTTTTGTGTAGTTGTGTTAGCGGCCTAATTTTTTTAGGTGTAATAGCCACATTAATTAATTTATTTATTTGTTGTAGCTTACTTAGTTTTATGTAGCTGTTTTAGTGATCTAAATTTTGTGTAGTTGTTTGTAGTTGTATTAGCTTACATTAATTTATCTATTTGTTGTAGCGACTTATTTTTATGTAGTTGTTGTAGCGACTTATTTTTGTGTAGTTGTTTTAGCGGCCTAATTTTTTTAGGTGTAATAGCCACATTAATTTATTTATTTGTTGTAGCGACTTAGTTTTATGTAGCTGTTTTAGCGACCTATATTTATTTGATTCACAGAGTGGTTCGTAACTGATAAAAGAGTTTAATTTGTAGGAGTGGTGAGGAGCTGATTTGCATGAAGGAACGACTATAATATTTTGCGGCGACTACAGTACAGGTATTTATATTAGTTGTAATTAGGTTACAGTTAGAAGAAGAGTTTATATTATAGTTAGCGATATATTGATTTGTTGTTGTACTGGCTGGGTAATTTTTTTAGATGTATTAGCGACATTAATTTATGTAGTTGTTTTAGCGGCCTATTTTTGTGTAGTTGTTTTAGCGGCCTAATTTTTGTAGGTGTAATAGCCACATTAATTTATTTATTTATTTGTTGTTGCGACTTAGTTTTATGTAGCTGTTTTATTAATCTAAATTTTATGTAGTTGTTCTAGAAATTTATTTTTGTGCAGTTGTTTTTGCGGCCTAATTTTTTTAGGTGTAATAGCCACATTAAATTATTTATTTGTTCTAGCAACTTAGTTTTATGTAGCTGTTTTAGCGATCTAAATTTTGTGTAGTTGTTTGTAGTTGTATTAGTGACATTAATTTATCTATTTGTTTGTTGTAGCTACTTATTTTTGTGTAGTTGTCATAGCGACCTATTTTTATGTAGTTGTTTTGTCTAATGGACTAAAGACAATTAGGTACTCATATTTACCGTATAAATTTGCAACAGATGGAAATGTTTGCTAGAATATATTTCGGGAACGGCTCATTGCTTTTGCACTGTAGGCTCGTGATTTATCTTGAATTGTGAGCAGTTAGAGACAAGACTAAGTACTCCAAATAATTTGGCGGACCTTAAAGCACATGTTGTGCGTTTGCTTGGTCTGGACTCGTGAACCCACAAAGTCCGTCTAGAGGGGGTCCGTCCACGCTTTGTTCCGAACAGCTCTGCGGTGGTGTACACACTCTTCCTGTTAAGGAGTTATGATGCATGGGATCTTTATGTTCGGAAGGCAGCAGAGGAGAATTTTGAGGTCGGCATGTAAGTCAACATTTCGGCCCGGCAGAACTCTGCCGAGGCTGGGACAAGTAGCCATCCTCCCGAGCTTGCCAAAGTGCATGTACCTCATGAGGCAGCACCAGAGGAGGAAGGACCGCCAGGCGCTCCGGAAGTCGAAGGTAACGAGGGCGAGGTGGATGCGCACAGCACGAATGAAGAAGACGGGGGAAGCGGGGACGAGGAAGCGGCAGACCACGACGACCCGGCTCCCGCCATAGAGTATTTCCGTGGGAACGGTCACCTTGACTGTACCATAGCGGATTACAATACCTTATCCGTGTGGGGGTACAAGCAGAGCGACATCCAACCGGGACACCGGTTTGGGAGCAAGTCAGAGGCCATCCACTTCCTAAACAACTATGCCATTACGACAAGACGGGAGCACAGGCTTTTGAGGTCTGAGCCGACCGCTTATGAGGTTAGGTGCACGAAGTACCCTGCGTGTCCCTTCTTCGTTCGAGTACACAAACCCAAACACGATGAGTTCTTTGTGATCAGTAGACACAGAGCTCATACGTGCACGGAGGAGTCGATTAGGAACATGAGCGGCCTTGTAGATGCGAGGTTCATAGCGCAACTCCTGGTGACCATCGTTGGGAAGGACATAGGGATGACCCCTAGTACAATAATAGAGGAAGTTCACACAAGAACTGGGATGGTCATCACGTACAGCACGGCTTGGAGGGCGAAGCAGAAGGCATTGAAGATGCTCTTCGGAGGGTTCGAAGAGTCCTTTAACTATGCCCCTAGATTGTTACAGAAGATTGCAATGACAAACCCCGAGGACGCAGGTTTCCAATGGGCGATGAGCCAGTACGGCTCGAAGACGGTCGTACACCTCGGCTCAACGATATCTGCTTCGGTTGTTTTGGTCTTTTGGACAATGCATCGAAGCTTTCAAGCATTGCAGGCCAGTTTATGTGTAGATGGCACCTTTCTAAGTGGGAAGTTCCGTGGGACACTACTAATGACTCGTGGTCGATGCCGAAAACAGGATCGTCCCACTTGCCTTTGCCCTCGTTGAGAGCGAGAACAACGATAGCTGGTTGTGGTTCCTTAGTCTGCTAAAGAGTAAGGTAGTGGGTACGAGGGAGCAGGTTTGTGTAATCTCGGACCGTAATAAGGGCCTTCTGCACGCGTTAGATGTGATGCACGACAGCACGTCCATCTCGTTGAGTTGGCCCGATTTGCAGAGGAGGTGGTGCATGCGCCATCTTGGAGCCAACCTGTACATAAGGTACAAGAACAAGGCACTTGTGAAGACCTTCAAGTCCTTGTGCCTTCAAAATCAGGATCGCAAGTTCAACGCAATTTGGGCCCATTTGAACGAGTCAACTCGGAGGATGATGGAAGAAGAGGAAACACAGGAGGATCATCTGCGTTCTCAAATGGTTGGAGGTCGACAAGTGCACTTGTGTGCTCGCGCAACCTTTAGCCAGTGGATCGCCGGGAAACCAGCGGAAAGGTGGGCGCTCCTGCACGATACGAACGGAGCTAGGTAAAACATTGCTTTAGTACGTCCTCATATTATCCACTCAATAGTTTGTGCGATGCTAACATTAGAGAATGACATCTCAGGTACAATGTGATGACCACGAACATTGTAGAGGCTTTCAACAATGTTCTTAAGGGTGTTCGTGGCCTACCTCTGTGTTCCATCATTGAGCTGACATTCTACCGGGCCGCGGATTACTTCCGAGACCGTGGTCCGACTGCCGAGGGTTACGACACGGTGTATGCACCGAGAGTGGAGAAGCTGTTGCAGCAGCGAAGGGCAAAGGCGCACTTCCACCGCACAAGGATTTTCGACCTTACTACGAACAAATTCGAGGTATTGTGCAAGCGGAAATATGCATCGGGTTTAGCTACCGTGACACGCCACAACAATGCGAGATAGGGCCGATTACGCTATTTGCACCTATAATAAGCCTAAGCTTCAACATATTTCGTGCTCCCACGCGCTTGCCGCTTCTCGAGACATGGGCGCAACGATGCTCGCAGCTCATTTCGTGGTACTACACCACGCAAGCATCGAAGAACACGTGGCGCCCAAGATGTCTTCCTTCACCATTGGGACCAACTACAAGACCATTGATGGGCCAACATGGTACCCTTACCCCGCGCGTCGACGCATGGAAGCCGGGAGGCCTAGCAATGAAAGGATCCACGGTGACATGGATGCTACACAAGTCGTGGTAATGCGTCTGCGGAAGTGCAAGTTATGCAAACAACCGGGCATGACCGTAGGAGGTGTCCCAACCACAACCCTTAGTATGTCAGAAAGCGCTATATGCCGTATTCGTAACTTGTTTGTTTCAATGTATGAACATTTATGGTACTTTGTAAAAATGCTTTTTCCTTGCTTTGTCATATTATGTGCATATAACATTGCTCCACGACGGTGATGGAGGTTCTTCCTCTCCCGAGCTACTCAGGAGGCGAGGATGCAACCCATAGATCACGAGCTATATCGGCAGGATCCGTGTTGGTAATTAATTTCAAGAACGCCGCTTTAATCATGGATTTATCGTCTCGAGATATTGCTTTTTTTACAGCTTGGACCCACTTGCCACACGATCGGCGACAAGATCAAGGCCGTGGACCCTTGTTTCACGCTTCGCTTGCGTAGGTGGTCGCTACCATTTGCCCTAACGATGGATTCGGTGCTCGTATAGAGGGCGGCAACAGACCCCATCCCCGCCATCAATCGGGCACTTGTCACGGGCTCATCGACGGTGGCGCTCGAGACCCATACATTTCACTTCCCGTCGAGAGATGGCTATAACTCTCAAGGACGTGGCTATGCTCACCGCCTACCTATCGAGGTTGACCATTCATTATCACCCTACTGCGACACCAATGGATCCCTTACATCTCGGAAAGGTATGTCATGTTCGAACGTACTTTATGCATTTGTTGAAGGCAATATCACCGATTGTTCGTAACGACCTTGTCATTGTAGGTTCGGCGCGGCAAGACACTCGAAGGAGACGGGTGCGTCCAAGACATGGCTACAGGCCTTGCAGGAGTATGAGGCTTGCCCCCCTGATGCGGATGTGGAGACCGTACTACGGCACTACGAGCTTTACCTGTACTACCTGCTAGGGGCGGTAATGTTCTACAACACAACAGGGGATTACATCCTGCCTCACATTATATGGTTAGCGCGGAGCTCGCGGCTAACCTCGAGGAGGCACCAGTGTCATACCGATCTCGCCGTGTTGGCGACACCTACAAGGGGTTGTGCGATGCGTACAATGACAAAAACAATGGGGTATTACGGGGTGCTTGCACCTGCTTCAGATGTGGAGTTGGGAGTACCTCCCAATCTCTAGGCCTTACGTGCTGAGGCCGTACTACCCATTGGTCATGGACGACGACGTCCCGAAGGCTACGCGTCCAACGATGGGTTACCGTTGGATGCATGCACGGTTGAGGTGGTCCCCTCGAGATAACCGCGAGAGCTATTACCGTGTCATTGCCGATATAGACCTACTCACCACAGAGCATGTCACATGGGATCCGTGGAGCGATCACCGAGCAACAGACATTGCTTCTCAAGGTCGCATATCAGCTTGTTGCACGGCGGACCGCGCACTTTGGATGACCAACTGTTTCGTGTTGTACATGCATGCAGTTGAGGTTTACTCCCCCCAGTGTGTACAGAGACAATTTGGGTTTACGCAGGTAGTCCCCGTTCCACCTGTTCGGGACGCCGGTACATCGCACGGGTATGTTCGACCTTACCCGTAATTCCGTATCCTGTTGTACCAACAATTTTAACCATTCTCGTGTTTTACAATACAGGAAGAGAAGGGCGGGACTGGGAGTCACGACTGGTTACATGTGCACCGTGACCATGTGGCTAGCTGGTTGAACACGGCAATGCAGGACGTCGTCGCTCCCTCTGGCCCATATCATCCGGGGGAACACATGCAGTACCTTGAGTGGTACCTCCCCCGCACGCGTGTGACCTTACTTAGTGGCCATGTCGAACAGCGAGTACGACCATATCCTGAGGATAGAGTTCGTGTTGTCCACGTCTTGGTAAGACCCAAATTGTTGAATGTACCGTCATTACAAATTGTGAAACGTATGCATTCGAATATAATACGTACAAACTCTATTGCAGACACAGGAATCATCTGAGTTGCTCTCCCAAGTTGAAGAAATTGCAACTCAGGCTCAGCCTAGCACTAGTGCCCCCCCGGGCCGGGTGAGGCAATCCATCGCTTCCAGGGGTGCCCGGCTTATTTCAAAGACTCGTGGGCTTGGGTCCTTTGGTCGACCTTCCAGGCGAGACCATCATGTGCCGACCATGGACCCTTCGCGTAGCGCCGACGCCAGGAGATCTACGAGCGGTATTCCTTCTACGAGCGCACGTCCATCCACGAGCGCACGGCCATCTACGAGCGGACTTCCTTCTACGAGCGCACGTCCATCTACGAGCGCACGTCGATCTACGATGGCCCCTACATCTGGCATCCCCCCTGAGGATAACATTGCAGGTTTCTCAGCCCCACCTCAGAACCCTCAGGTACAGCAGCCCGAATGGTCATTGGGGACTGAGCCCACACAGACCCCTAATTGGAGCGAGGCAGGGGATTTCGACTAGGGAATGAACATGACACAGTACATTGGACTCCTCAGTGGACATGTAGACAGTGGACATCAGGATGTCCCTGGGACCTCGCAACGCGTGCTTGAGACGGCCACCCTACCCACACAGGATGATACTGCTTGGTATAACCAGGGACATTGGAGTGGAGGACAATATTTGTTTCCATCCGGTCATTATCCCCAGCAGGAGGACATCGAGACATCGCCTCCGGGTACCAAATATGGGCCATCCCAGGCTGCTGGGACAAGGGACACACATCCTCCCGACACTTACACCCTGGAGGACAACGTGAGAAGGCAACGGCGTTAATGTAATGTAACATGCTTTGTGCAGCGCCGTATTATTGTTGCATTTCCTGTATTTTCTGAATTTTGTAGATTTTTCTTGATTTTTGCTTCGTTGGAAAATAGTAAAATTGTCAGAATTAAATGAAAATAATGATGACTTATCTCCAGCTGAGAATTTTAGATTATCTTATGGAGCCATTAATGCACCTACAGTATAATTTTCAGAAATTAATAAATTATTTCGAATATTTAAAAATTCAAGAACAGAGAGAATTGAAAAGTAGTACTCTGAGTTTCAGAATTTTTATTAAATAATGCAGCAATATTTTGAGCTAAAAATTTTACATAACAATCCTTAGCTCAAATAAAATTTACAAAAAAAATTTCAAAAATTTATAAAAATATTTGGATTGTCTGATAAATCAAAATCCGAAATTAGAAAACTGTGCAGAGCAGAGTGTCAGAATTGTAATAAAATGTGTAAACAGTATTTTAAATCGAAATTTTTACAGTAGCTAGATAACTTCCAATTCATTTCAGAAAAAACTTTTCATAAATATTGAAGTGACGTAAAGCCGATTCATTGAACCAGTGCTTCTATTCAACAGGTCTTGTGTTCGAATCCTCACATCTGCACTTTATTTTTTTTATTTTTCTTATTTTTGTCTCACGCAATGAAACCCTTATAACTTTTGCTGTGAATCTCCGATTAATGCAAACTCAGTTCCTAAATTTGAGTTACTCAGTAAGGATTCAAAATATACAATAAAAAGTTAATGTTGCTAGCAGAAAAAACTTTTAATTAGAGTTTGAATGAAAGTCACCTTTTAGGTAATATGAAGCAATTATATGTTTCCTTGCTCCATAAATCATGAAATAAATAAAACATACCCCTGCAACCCCAGAGAACCCATTTCTATGAAAATATTCAGATTTAAATGTATTTTGTATCAAGTATTGATTGTGCAAAAATACCTTAATAACATGCAAGACTCAAATGGTTAAAATATGTATCAAATGAGCTCAACAAGTGGTGAAACTAGTTTAGTTGCACTTCTGGGATAGCATAGATCACAAATATACAAAAATATTTAGACTCTTCATTAGTTTGCCCTATTTGCTCATTAGCCAAACATGCACCCAGAAATGAACAAATAGCCGTAACTTTAGCAAACGGACCTTAAATTTGACAAAACCAACTTCCATGACCTTGAAATGATATTCCCTAGCTTACCATGCAAAAATAACATCAGTTTGATCAACTTTGAGTTAAGCTCATATTAAGCCTAAATCACTATTCATTAGAAAAACACCTTGAACAAATGAGAAACATCGCGGAATAAACTTTAAAACACTCTTAGGGATATTCCCTAATAACCCTTGAAAAATGGATAGATTATCCCTTTCGGTGTAGTCGCAACTGAAGAAATAAAACTGAACCGCAATAGCGCTAAAAATATGCACTACTATAGAAAACTTCATCACAGACGGTTCGCAAACGTCATCAGAGACGGTTTTGTGAACCGTCAGTAACAATAAGTCTGTGATGAAGCAAATCATCAGAGACGGTTCTATACCCGCTCGAGAAAATATATATCACGACGGTTGTATTAATAAACCGCTCAGTGAAATTTAATTATCACGACGGTTCTTATTTGAAACCGCTTGCGAAGAATTCAAATAAATTTCACAGACGGTTTGAAATCAGAACTATCTGTGATAACTAAATATCACAGACGGTTTCAAATCAGAACCGTCTGTGATAACTAAATATCACAGATGGTTTCAAATCAGAACCGTCTGTGGTATGAACTTATCACGACGGTTTCAAATAAGAACCGTCTCAGTGATGACCTTTTTTTCCACACCCCCCAAAGAGAACCTCCATTAGTTATGGTGTTGTTCAAATTTCCATCAATATTTCTACAACGATATTTATAAGGCACAACCAGTTCTAGATGTTGTAATTGAATATCTGCACTTCCTATATGCATTGAGGCAACAGTTTGTCCGACTGGGATAGACTTAAAATATAAACATTTGTAGCGCTTTTTTCTCCTTCTTATGATAATGTTGATGGAACTCGACTAATAAATCAACCAAGACCATGACGCTTGACATGGCGGCGGCAACCACGGTCTTCTCCATCGAACCCGGACACACTAGAGTGTGTGATTTGCTTCATGCCATACGGTGGCTTTGCTCCTGCTCTTATGGCGTCATACCGTAGGTCACCGTAGTGCCACGGTTTAGAGTAGCCGAACGACATGCTCTTATGTAAGATCGTTGATATTGATGCCACCGTCTGACCACGGTGGGAGAACATGGTACTTTGGTAAAAATTGTAGATGTACTTGATAGATTACTCTAGGTAGGGTAATTAAAGATTGAACAATGTGATTGCAAGTCGGGTCTTCCATGCCCTCCAAATCATGTCTTGTAGTTTAGTCCAATCCTTCAACTTTTTGGAAAGATTGCAAAAGGTTAGCCTAAGCCATTCCAATAGCAATATAAACTCGGAACAACTTACACGACCATTACGTTATATGGACTTTGTGCTAGCAATGCCTCTGTGACGTATTCTCGAACACACACTTACAAGGTCCTCGCATCTTATGAGTGCGGCGTCGATGGCGTCGAGGTTGTAGAGATGGAACAAGTCCGTAAAATCGACCGTGAAGAAGCCCCATCACGAGTCGTTGAATAGATGTTCATACTTGAACTTAACGCGATACTTGTTGTACGTTCACGCTCTCGCTTTCTAGCTTATTGGGTGTACCATTATGCAATTGTTGGCAAGGTATACTAAGTGAGTTACTGCTGCCTTTCGTTAGTAATGACTCTCCTAGCTTGTATTGTTTTGCCAACTCGGCAGATGGATAGTCGACTTGTTCTTGAATGGAGAGGAATGGGCAGTTTGGTAGCCAATCGATCGACGGCGATACAATAGGCTAATCGGATCGTCATGGTTGTTGCATGACGAATGAAGTTTCACGATCTCGCTGCTTGGCGGCTTCGAGATCGACTTTTGAAACTAAAATACCAAGGGTGAACACCTGGTGGTTGGTCCCTTTGGGGATGGATCGCCATGCCCCAAGCAAATCTTCCGCTGCACTAATGTCGAGATAAGTCCCACTATGTCACTTGGAGGAACGGATGCACACTGCTCTTACGGCTTCTCCCTCTCGCCTCGCCTCCTCTCTCTTCATTGATAATGAAGACGCTTTCTTAGTAATGCTTCCTAGCTTGTATTGTTTTGCCAACTCATTGATCTCGAGTACTTACCTCGCACCGATAGTTCAGGAACCTCGACCATTTCGCCTCATTTCGTACTCCCTCCCGCGCCCCATTTTTCACTTATGAAGTCTCTAATTACGAACATTGTGAGTGTTCCTTGCTTGCAAGGCCTTGTTTGCTTCATTGCGCTCGGACGCATTTAATTCGCTCGTGGTCTTCATCCCAACAAAACGCCCCACGTGTCCTCATCAATGAACCCATACTTCGAGTATGGAACCAGATCCTTCTTGACGTAGTCTAAAAGCGTATGCTTGAAGGTCTTCCATGCCTTTCTCGCCGCTAGCAGCGGCATACCGTCGCACTAGGGGAGCGGATTCTTCCGAATGTTGAACGATGAAAGAATTTCCGTTAGCAAGGCATTGCGAGCCTCAATAGTCACCAACCTCCGGGAAGATAGCGTGATCGAACCCGCTCCCTGCCATTATCCCACACATACTCAAATGCATTCGCCGCCTTTTTTGGCTTTCTAGGGCCCCATCATTTGGATCGATCTCTCGTAATGGTATATCGGTTCATGTTGGCCTTTTGTTTGGTCCTCTTGCAGCTGGTCGATTATTCTTTTGAGGGCACATCATGTCCTTCGATTTATGGATTAGAGGACTACATCTTCTTTACAAGTTAAAATAGTTTCAAAGTAACTAAAAGTGAAGAACAAATAAAATCACATTAGAGTGAATGAGTTTGTGGATACCATGGCTTGTTATTAGCCTTTTAAAATAACTAGCCTAAATGGCTTGTTATTAGCCTTTTAAAAGAACTAGCCTAAATGGCTTGTTATTAGCCTTTTAGCAAAAGAAACGAACTAGGAGGTTGCCGAACTTAATAAAAATTTCGGTAGCACCTCCCCTAAAACTAGGACATTCACACAGCAGACAAGCAGAAAAATACATATGGATTCAACCATTTGACAGTTAACAGAATAATAGAACAGAAGCTCAGGATCTCACATATGAACATGTACAGTATTACGAATAAAGCAATTAGCATAAAGCTCATATTGATTGTTTGAATGTTCTCAGATGTCGGGTTGCCTTAAAGGCCCTTCTCGCCACAATGGACAAGTAATAGACTAGATTGTGACAACTTTATCTCAATAATGATTTAATACTTGACAAAGTTAAGTATAAATCTACTCAATTGGTTATCTTATATGCATATTCACTAACTAAGCATATAAAGACAGTTTGTAATAGAGCTAATCAAATATATATATATATATATATATATATTAGATCAAAAGGTTTCCCTTGTTTTATTTCAGAATAAAACGATTTGAATAAAGTCTAGCATATTCGAGGCGCCGCGCCACCATCAAAGATCCGCACAACCAAAGTAAATCAAAACTCCACTAAACCACCACCTAGCTGCACCCTCCAAACTAATTCTCGGGCACCAAAAACAACCACAAAGACCATCGCTCCTAGCCAACCGTAACAAAGATATTTTAACTAGTTATCGCCATCGGGCTCTAAACAACCGTAAAACAAACATCATCCTTGATCACCAAAGAAAAGACCTTTTCAACCAACATCAAAAACTCGATTCGATCAACCACTCTTCCAAAGAACCTCAATCATCGCCGAACTCACACTAATCAAATATATATATATGAAAGTGAAATTGATCGCTAAGATTTGTTGTCACAATTAGTCTATTCCATCCCTAAATCATCATCAACATTAAGCCCACACGCAAGGTCCCCAAGCCGCAGATCAATCGCCCCTTTGCAAAACCGAGAATAATCACGTAAAGTGTCCCGAACTCACTAACTAGCAGAGCAACACCAAAAATAGAGCAAATGGCCAGCAAAGGCCTCCAGATCGAGAAACGGCCTCTAGCTCGATGGCTAGTCCCCGTAAATACTCACGGTTGAAGCCCGAGATGCACAAGAACACACCGAGGGGAGCACGCCGAGGGGGAGCACGCCGCAGCAGGGAGGACGACGAGGGGAGCACGCCGATGCCGGGAGGACGCCAAGGGGAGGATGCCGAGGGGAGGACGCCGAGGGCGGGAGGACGCCGGGAGGGGAGGACGCCGAGGCCGGGAGGACGCCGGGGGGAGGACGCCGAGGGGAGGACGCCATGAGGCAAAATGTCTCAAAGGGTTAGGGTTTGGCCTTGTGAATGAGCTCTATAGATATATAGAGAGAGCACATCACGCATTTGTTCTATAATATAACGGTCAGTGATGAGATATCATAGACGGTTCTATAATACAACCGCTCAGTGATGTTTAGATATCACGAGCGGTTCTATAATAGAACATGCGTGTTGTTTAGATATCACGATGGTTCTATAATAGAACGATGCAGTGATGTTTAGATATCACGCATTTGTTCTATAATAGAACCGCTCAGTGATTTTGGTGACATCACGGACGGTTATATAATATAACCATCTCGATGTTGAGATATCACTGACGGTTAGGTAACATAACCGCTCAGGACAAATAACATCACTGCATCGTTATGTTAAAGAACCGCTCAGTGATATATACTGCTCAATCGACATTCACTTGTCGGTTCGATTCAATGACTCTTGTCTCATGCCACTTTGTTGTATCTTCCGGGAAAGTTGTCTTTAACAGAATATAGACTGCACTGTGGTTGTAGTGGAGATTCTAATCCTCAATTCAAACCCTAAAATCTGAGAGCAATCACATACAACTATTTCCATATTGCCAAAGTAGACATGATTCTGTTCTTGTTCGCCATAGTCTACATAATTTATTTCTTGTCATCAATTATGTCTGAATGGCCATCTTTGAATCATGTATTTGGAATCATATTGATATTAAGGAATAAATACGTGCTCTTATACTTGCATCTTTTCCATCAATCCAGATGCTTCACAAGCTACTTACAAAGATCATCACAATCCTATATACATAATTCGGATGCTTCACAAGCTACTTACAAAGATCATCACAATCATATGTACAAAGCATGATGGGTCGATCATCTTTACAATAGCATTAATGTAATATTATTACACATGAAAATTAGTAAGCATGATGACAATGCACCCTTCTCATAACTACGCCACCACATGCTTATTCTTTTGTATGAAAATTAGCCCTTCATGATGATCGACGCGTGTAGCTTGCTTCCTCATGTTGTTCTTCCGGAACCGGGATGTCATTTCCGATAGGTGGCAACTCATCAAATTGATTGTACTCTTCCTCATCTACTACATTCTCAACTCCGACAATTCTCCTTTTTCCCGAAGAACTACGTGGCGCTTCTTGTTGGACGGGTCGGTTACATAGAAGACTTGAACAACTTGGTTAGCGAGTACGAATGGTTCATCTTGGTATCTGACACGTTCGAGGTCCACAGTAGTGATGCCATTCTTGTCAACCTTCACGTGCTGGAGGTGCACCCAACGGCACCGAAATAGGGGAATCTTGAAAAGTACGTAGTCGAGCTCCCATATCTCCTCTATGAACCCATAGTAGGAGCTCCTCGTCAACCCAGCAGTATTATTGAATGCATCTATGCGGACACCGCTGTTCTGGTTTGTGCTCTTCATGTCCTGATCTCTCATGTAAAATATGTACCCATTTAAGTCATATCCTTTCCATGTGACAACTATAAAAGTTGGTCCTTTTGCCAACCATGTCAGCGTGTCATCTGACGAGCTTCCAATGATAGGTCGCTCCTTCAACCATTTGTTGAATTGAAGGTTATGTTGTCTCGTGATCCAAGACTCCTGCCGTGCTGGATTCTCTTGCCTTAGCCATTGCTTGTGCTCGACGATATAGGCGGACACTACAGCCATGTGTTGCAAAACCGTGAAATGGGCTCGAGCATACGCAACCGAAACAGGCGTGATTGCTTTCCTTCCAATGGTCCCGATACTCGAGCCTCTCCTCATGGCGAGATCGAGGCACACCTATTGGTTCGACCGCGCCATGTAATCGACGCAGAACTCGACGGCCTCTTCGTTGTATAACATTCGACAATGCTACCCTCCGGACGAGATCGATTCCAGACGTAAGACTTGAGAATTCCATGTACCTCTCGAACGGGTACATGCTACGAGGAACACCGCCCAAGATATCTTTATCTCTCACAAGGTGAACAATGAGATGGACCATGATATCGAAAAATGATGGAGGGAAATACATCTCAAGATTACATAGAGTCATCACCACCTCGCCTTGCAGAGCATCTAGTCCTTCGATCTATGACCTTCGAGCGATTGTGTTAAAGAAATAACACACCCTAGTGATTGTCTCTAACCTTGACCGCAAAATACTTCTAATTGCGATAGGAGCATCGTGTCATCAAGACATGACAATCATGAGACTTCATGCGGTTAATTTCAAATCTTCCAACTAAACAAGTCTCTTCATGTTGGAGGAGTAACCGACGGAACTTTCACACCATGCAAGCACCGCACGCTTCAGCTTCTTTCGACCTTTGAGAGTATAACAAGGTGTTCCAAGCACGCACGGCCTTTATCGCCTCTTTCGAGCTAACTCGTGTCTTATGCCCATATCGACCAAGTCAAGCCGCATGCTGATACCATCCTTTGTTTTACCCTTAATGTTGAGTAAGAGACCAATCACGCCGTCACGCACATTCTTCTCACGTGCATGACATCGATGCAAAGGCGAACTTCTAGGTGCTCCCAAAGAAGGTAGGTCCCGAATATTGATCTCTTCTTCCACATGCTCTTTTCACGGGTACTTGATTTACGCCCCTTTCCATACGCAACATCCAAATCCTTAACAATGTCATGAACATCTCTCCCGCCAAACGCCTTTGAGCTGGACCATTTTCGCTCCTTCCGTCGAAAAGTTGCTTCATCTTGCGATATGGGTGATTCCTCCAAGGAACCTACGGTGACGCATGTACACGGTTTTATGGGAGTGATTCAGCCATAAACTCTCAGATCATCTAAGCAAAGGAGTGCGGGCTTTGGTTCCTTTTGTACTCGGCCGACAAAGTTAGCAAGGGCGGTAATCATTTATGGTGCGTAACAACAAGCAAAGGCAAAGTAAAGTTCTCTCGCTTGTACGCATCCCATAGGTGTACCCCAGAACCCATAGTGTTTTTAGATCTTCCACCAATGGAGCTAGGTACACATCAATATCGCTCCTGTGTTGTTTCGGTCCTTGGATAAGCACTGCACAACATAATGTACTTCCACTTCATACACAACTAAGGAGGAAGGTTGTAGATACAGAGATTTACGGCCAAGTGCTATGCCGACGCTCATGTTACCGAAAGGATTCATTCCATCTGTACTCAATCCAAACCTTATATTTCTCGGATCCGCACCGAATTCTTGAAAGCTCCTATCGATGTTTCTCCACTGGATGGAATCAGCAGGGTGCCTTAGCATTCCATCATTCTTACGCACCTCAAAGTGCCAACGCAACAGTTTTGCCTCCTTTGGGTTCGCAAACAAACGCTTCAAACGGGAATTACAAGCAGATACCATGCCACCTTAGCAGAGGACCTTTTTCACCACAATGCTCTCGCCATCATCATCTGAATGACTCTACGCTTGTACCGGATGCGCTGCACACCGACATCTATGCAAGTTTGTGTACTCTTTGCAGTGCACAGATACTGATCGCTTGGACATGCATGTATTCTTTCTACTTCCATTCCCAAGGACAAAGAACCCGCTTGGCTTTGTAGGTGCTTGTCGGCAACTCGCTTCCCTCTCGAAGCATGTCCGCCAATAGACGAATAAAGACTGTGAAACTCTTGTCGACCAACCGCTGCTTGCCTTCAATTTGAGTAGTTGAAGCACGGATGATAACCTTGTGTATTTCAACTTGCACCCCGCGAACAAAGGTTTCTCCGAGTCCTCCATTAAGCCCCGAACTGCCCATATTCCCCGTCATCAAGGTTTCTTCGCATCGCGTAGCATCTCGATCCAAATTGTCATCATGCAACCTGTCCTCATCGGAAGCACAATCGATATGATCATCCGACATATCATTGACATCGCCGATTTATATTAACACTACTTGCTTCTTCCTCATATTATGCTCTTCGCCATGACCGGTCCAACATGTATAGCCCTTTTGAAACCCCTTCAATCAAGTGTGCTTCGATCTGCTACCGAAGTTTCAAACATCTTCAGATTTTCGCAATCAATGCACCTGACATGACATGAATTGCACCCCTTATTAAACATATCCTCCTCTGCAGCTCTTTTGAAAGTGGAGACGCCATTAAGGTACTCAACACTCAGACGGTTCTCACAGACATCCAACTTCGATCCATCTACGCTACACATGTAACACTTTGTGTTAAATATTATGCACTGTGTAGGGCGTATGCACACATTCTTAAACTAATTATGCAATTACATACCTTAATTACATCACAAAGAAATAATTAACACAATTCAAATTCTATACTTAACAAGCTAGATAGCTACATCATGATCGAATATTATATTATGCAAATAGAACCATTACTAGCTAACCTTATACATCAAACAACCAACACATGGTTCTACAAGCTAGATCTAAAAAAATCATCAAATTCCTTCCTTATCAAGATAGATGTTGAATATAATACAATTAAAACACATTACTAACCAAATATCACAAACAACATATGGATCCAGCTACAATTAAACTAGATCTAATCAAACAATCTTTAAATTAATTTCGTCCTAACAAACCTAGATATTGAATTCGATGCATGCAATTAGAGAACTCATTACTAACTTTAGATCACCAAAATCAAATGAATCTAATATCACCCTTCAAATCAATGGCTTTTTTCACAAAATCGCCTCACTTCCACAAACCGCCACTTAGCATAGAAACCAAACCCTATAAACGAAGTGGATGGATCGAGGCTCGCTTTTACGGAGACGGTATTATCACGCACGGTTTTATATTACGACGCCTCGTGATAACTAATATCGCAGACGGTTTCTAAATATAACCGCTCGTAATGATTATCAGATATTACGACGGTTTTGTTATATAACCGCTCAGGAAATCGAGATGGTTTTACTCAAACCGCTCGTAATGAGTATCAGACATCACAGACGGTTATATTTAGAAACCGCTCGTGATATTTCTTGTATCACGACGGCCGTAATATAAAACCGCTCAGGATATACGCATCGACGGTTTGGGTACATAACCGTCTCAGGATGTTCCATATTACGACGGTTTTTCAAAACCGTCTGTGATCGTAAGGCCCGATATAAGCCTCGCCGTAGTAGTAGTGGTCACTTAAGCCTTTTCGTGATCCATAAAATATCACATATAAACATAAAATAGCGAGGATCATTTTCTCGATACATATTCTACCATAATCTGGAAAAATATGTTAATTATAACTCCATTTATGCGTATTAATCCAATCGGAAGAAAGACCCCAAATGATCACATCAAGACAGAATCGTTATCACTTAAGCCTCTTCTACGCTTATAAAATAGCTCGCCTAAACACAAACTTTAGAGGAATTGGTCCAAAAGTTACTTCAATATATGGACAACCAAATTATGTTAAAATATCTTAATTACTACTTAATTATCAAATAAAATACATTAATGCAAAAACCCTAAATGATAATATCGCTTTAAGACCGTAATATGTGAATAGTAAAAGTAGAAGTCTTCGTCCAGGTTGCCGCAATGCAAGAAATCATCCTATGACCATATAGTAACAAAGGAATAACTTTAAATTTCAGATCTACAAAGATTTGCGCTATAATATATATATCAATCCTCGTATGTCGTTTCTTCAAGAAGATTGCATACTTACAAGCTTGTACTTTTGGTAGAGTTCTTCAAACTTTTCCTTCTTTTTTTCTTTATCCAGTAGGTCAATCAGTAGTTTATTGTCTCTCAAGTACTCATCATAGCGGCATTTCCAGACGTAGTTGCATTCTCGACATGCTTCTCTCTTGGTGAAATGTGGGAGCAAAAGATTTTGGCTGCATAAAGTACCAACCTTAAGAGTCAGGCTGTAGACAATCCGGTATATCATGCAAGCCTCGGTGAACACATCATCGAGGTTTCTTGGTGTTTGTTCAAATTCAGCAGCATTGTAGAGCATCTGCAGGTTAACAAACCATTTCTAAATGTTGGTAGAATCCTCAGGTATGCTGTTCTTCAGTAAGATTGCATACTTACAAGCTTGTACTTTTGGTAGAGTTCTTAAACTTTTTCTTCTTTTTTTCTTTATCCAGTAGGTCAATCAGTAGTTTATTGTCTCTCAAGTACTCATCATAGCGGCATTTTCGCACGTAGTTGCATTCTCGACATGCTTCTCTTGGTGAAATGTGGGAGCAAAAGATTTTGGTCGCATAAAGTACCAACCTTAAGAGTCAGTCAGAGACAATCCGGATATCGTGCAAGCCTCGGTGAACACATCGTCGAGGTTTCTTGGTGTTTGTTCAAATTCAAGAAGCGTTGTAGAGCATCTGCGCAGTTAACAAACCATTTCAATGTTGGTAGAATCCTCAGGTATGCTGTTCTTCAGTAAGATTGCATACTTACAAGCTTGTACTTTTGGTAGAGTTCTTCAAACTTTTTCTTCTTTTTTTCTTTATCCAGTAGGTCAATCAGTAGTTTATTGTCTCTCAAGTACTCATCATAGCGGCATTTCCGGACGTAGTTGCATTCTCGACATGCTTCTCTCTTGGTGAAATGTGGGAGCAAAAGATTTTGGTCTGCATAAAGTACCAACCTTAAGAGTCGTGCATGGTCGAGAAACAAAGAAAACTCAAGGAAATTACAAGAGTAACAAAGAAATAGCAGCCCCAACAAATGGAGGATTCATTATTAGATGTTAGGGTATTTTCTCACCATGAAAGCAAAGACGAATAGCATCTTTTTCAAGTTTCTTCAAGATCCTTTTCCATCTGCAATATCTATCAATGAAATGTCAAACATTCTAAAATAGGGTGATTAATTGGGTGTAAATTACAAAGTTTCCAAAAAAATGATTAGTTATTTTTGGGTGTCAATCTAATCGTACTATGTAATAAGATGGGAAATGCAAGGAGCCTTGTACAATCCCTTCTAAGAAGTATATTTCAAAATGTAACTAGTTTCTCGCAGAGCATACCTTTGTATCAAGCTCAATGGAAGCCATGTTCTTTTCTCGTAACTCCAATTAAGAGCAACAACTTCAATAAGCAAATTCGAGAGAATTTAAATCAAATTGAAGTAAGAACAAAACTACATGCAAAAGAACAGAAAAAGTCTCATACCAACACGCCTTTGTATTTCTTCTCGCCTCTTCTTTTGGGATTTCATCACGCCAAGAATCCCTTGCCGAATTATGACAATTAAAAGATAGGCACTATCGTAAACAACCGGATAGATAAGCAAGATCGTGAAAAAACTAGATTGGTAAGCATTATCGAAACAAGCGGACACTAATTAAATCTAATTATGTGAATAAACAAAAAATGAAACCTTTTGCTTATGATTTTTGCCTCTCTATCTTCTAATTGCATCTGTGTATTGCGAAGCGTTTGCAAGTCTTCCTCCATGCCTTCAATATCTTTCATATGTTTATCTTTTTAAGTCTTCCTCCATGCCTTCAATATCTTTCATATGTTTATCTTTTTGAGATCGAAGCCTTTCAATGTCACCAACATCTAGATCTACATGAATAAGTCGACAAGCATCGATATGGCAGTGAATCATATAATCAACAAATCTATTAAAGCTGAGATTATGACACATGCCACAAAGAAAAGGCGGGAAGGATTGACTGCATTTATAAATGCTGACAAATGACCACCGTATCTTGATTTGGACCACCGGTAATGGCTATCTAGAGTCCAAAAGTCAGTAATACCTAACTTTGGTACATCATCTGCTCTGTGATGTGTTTCAGCTTGTACCTATATACTACATCAACTACTAGCTTTGTCACACACCTATTACCTTTATCGATCAAACGACAACACTCGCACCACGCCGCTTGCCGAGACGACAACACACTGCACCCCGCTTTTCAAACTGAAACGACAACACGCTGCATCCCGCTTTTCATACTGAAACGACAACACGCGGTTTCGTGCCGGGGCAGCTTTCGGCAGAGGGTGACACATTGTGCAGCCTTTGACAGAGGTTGACAGGTCGTGCAGCTTTTCTCATAAGGTTTCAGGTCGTGCAGCTTTGATGATGGGTGACACGTCGTGCAGCTTTTCACAGAGGATGCCAGTCCATCAAAATGGACAAGTGTTGTAATTGTATTAGCGTCATAACCTTATTTCATTATGTTTTTCATATAAATCTTAATAGCTGAACAAGCTTAAGTAATAAGCTTTCTGTAAGCTATAATATGCATAAACGAACTCGAAAACAATGAAGAAATCTATATTTAAAATATTTATCTCACTAATATCTTCTTAAAACCCCAGATATGTAACCAAGAATATAAGAATAGACAATATCTTAACAAGCCTTAGCAACATCCATCAACATTACAATATCTTAACAAGTCTTAGCAACATCCATCAATATTACAATATCTTAAGAAGTCTTACCAACATGCATCAAGAATACAATATGTTCACAAGTCTAAACATTAAAACAGACTAGAACTTTCCTAACCATCACTATCAATATCGATACCCTCATCCTCACAAGATCGCTAATCATAACGCTTTACCCTCGCCATCACTTTGGTAATCATAAGGAAGACACAAATCGTGGTCTACATCACCTTCAGCTCTACATCCCCTTCAGTGCTCTACTTCATCTCTTTGTACCAATTCACGTGATTGTATGGCAACTTGCCCGACATGACTTGGGAAGGTGCTCATGAGCATGTGGCTTTGCCTGTACATAACTTGGCATAATGGTTCTCGAAATGTGGAGTTATGCTCGATACTCCTCTTCCCAAGCCCGTAAACTACAAACTGTGGGGACCTAATGCCCGTGATTTCACCAAGGAATGCAGGTTAGTGGGAACACATGGTAACAACTCAAAAGGAACAGAGAACTGACCTCATTGTTTTTCGTGCACTTTAAGAAGAATCGAATTGGTCTGGGCGCTTTGTGACATGCCCTCAAAGATTGTGGATTTGCATCTCGCATTCTATCAACGGAGCCCTGCTGTCGTGCTTTTCTTCGCAGCGCACTTGAGCTCGAGGGAGAGGCCATGGAAGCTCTTCGATATGTGGAAGGATTGTGGGAAGCCTCTCGAGAACGGTGGTGGTTTGGCCTCTCCGTCCGAGAGTCCTTTTGTAGGCACGCCCACCGTGTCTTCGCATCAAACAGCTTTTTCGCTTTTGCCCCGCCCGATCCACCTCGACGGCACGTGTCCCCTTTACACGGACGGGATAGGCCCCCGCAAAGATGAACGAGGACGCCCCGTGCCCCCGTCCGATCCACCTCGACGGCACGTGTCCCCTTTACACGGACGAGCCAGCCCCGCAGACGAACGAGGACGCCCCTGTGCCCCCGCCCGATCCACCTCGACGGCCACGTGTCCCCTTTACACGGACGTGGCAGCCCCCGCAAGACGAACGAGGATGTCCCCAGCCCCGCCCGATCCACCTCGACGCCACGGTCCCCTTTACACGGACGTGGCGCCCCCGCAACACGAACGAGGACGTCCCCAGGCCCCCCGCCCGATCCACCTCTGACGGCCACGTGTCCCCCTTTACACGGGGACGTGGCCAGGCCCCCCACAGCTTTTCTTAGAAAGTGACAGGTCGTGCAGCTTTGATGATGGGTGACACATCGTGCAGCTTTTCACAGATGATGCCAGGCCATCAATATGGACAAGTGCTATAATTGTGTGGAGTAACCCCTCTCCCCTCTCCACCACTATAAAACAGGGCCGAGGGGTAGACATCCAACACAGCCAAACCAGCAATAAACGTCAGCTGAATCTACACAAATTAGGACACAATGTCATTCTACCGTCGCCTCTTTATCAATCAGAAGTCATCCCGCCCCGAATATCCGGATGCCAAGGCGCCGACGCCGGTTCTCACGGAGTTGACCCGACCCAAATGCGATCAAGAACCCATCGCGAAGATGATGCAACCTACCCATGGAGAGACGGCCGCCAGCTCCACTATCAAGTAGGCCGCACCTACAAGGTAAACCTACTAGTGTCTACACAATACAGGGTGACACTACCATCTCATGCATCGTTCTTTCTTTTCTCAGCACAAGGACCGGTGTTGCTTCTTCCAATGGATCGACGGGCCGGAACGACATGACTACTTAATTTCTACAACCGCCACGACGCCTACCCCGCTTCGCCGAGAACTTCACCCGGGGGAGAGGCCGCTAGGATATGTCCCTTTTCTAGATCGACCAGAGCTTAGGGCCGGTGGGCAAGGGGCCAACCAATCGGTGAGTTTCATGCGACATACTCATGTTAAACTCACAAAGTAGTAGTTCTAAACCAGTTCATCGCACACAGAGTTCAAAGGAAACTTGCGATTCGCCAAGTCAAAGGAGAAACCTCCTCCGTACCACCCGCAAGCCCCGACCTTTGCGAACATGCCTCGCAGCAAGGGTTGATACCTACCACGATGATCTAGCGGACCGGAGATTCTACCTGTGCCCTTGGCCGAGGATGAACGGTCTTTGGTATTTTAACTAGGTGGACCCGAGACGCATTCACCCACATCTCATGCTTCTCGCATGGGATAACTGGGGAGCAACCATCTCCGTGGTGCCACTACCGCCTGTAAAAGCCAGACCACATACGCCACGGTGTTATTCAACGACCAAAGCGGCATACCGCATTGACTATGGGCACGCTTAGGCTATCCAAGGATAAGCCCAACACACACCTCCTCGCACCATATAGTGGAGTGCGAGTAAAAAGAGCAGCGCTCTCGCATGCCTCCGCCAATGTACCAACACACCAGAGGTGCAAGAGGGTTCCTCCTCTCAAGAAGGGACAAGGGAAGCAATGCCGAGGTCCGCAAAGACGCAACAAATCCTTGACGCGTTGCGCAGACTAACCGAACCCGTGGTATTAACATAGGGACGCCGAATCGGGATGACATGCCCATATGGGAGGCGAAATCCACATAAAAAGACCAACAAAATAAATCTTACACACCGAGACGTCGGCATAGGCCACCCATTCGGCGCATACCGAGAATCATGGATCCCCATGGAGTTCTTTCATAGTAGGGATCGAGTGGTGTCCGAGGACAAACCGTAAAATTAACACGGATGTAATATGCGTAAAATATTGGACATCATTCGGCCGCACCAGATAGGTCAACGATCATTTGTTCTACCATGACTAACATTGCTTTCGTTAGTTAGTTCGCAAGCAATTTCACATCGTTGTAATGCCCTTGTAATATCATCTAATCTATTGCTTATTTTATCATCCTAACTTTCGTGTATGTGCCCTTATATATGTTCAACAAATAATTTAAGTGTTCATAACATGAGTTGTTGTCGAATTATAAAATTTTGAAAATTTTTGTCCATGGTTATGATGCATCACTAATGTTCCCATAAAATTTTTATCAAGTTAAATTTTTAAAAATTCGCATAATTACTATCGTCTCAATTTTTAAAAATACACGAGAATGTTGTATATTTTTACGTGACATTTTACAAAGATGTCGAAAACGCTTAAATGATCAAGTAGTTCTTTAATGATCAAGCGCTTAATAGTTCTATACCTCGATAGCTTATTTTTACAATATTCCTCGAGTGACTAACACGTGATTTAAGTGCATGGGGTGTGCCGCCATTGAGACGAGATTAGCGAGATCGCTTGAATGCACAAGAAAATTGCTCTGCCCAAATTTTTGGAACCTATAACTTAGATTGCTGACGAAATCAGCATGGCCAACCCAATTTCGCATCCTCACTTTGCGAAATCTGACGTGGCACTTCAATTTCGCGTTTTGAATTTGCGAATACCGGATTTCGATTTTTGAAAATGCGAAATACCTCGATTTCGCAGTTTGAAAACCCGAAATCACTGAATTCGCAATTTCAAATTGCGAAATTGAGATTTCGCGTTTTGAGATTGCGAAATCGGTGGAGATTTCAGTAAATACGCGAGATTGTTGTATATTTCTGTAAATACGGCTCATTTTTTGTATAAAATAAAAAAATTTCCACCAACTAGTTCATTATCATTTCTGAACGCTGGTTCCAGGTACTCCTGCAATGACCTCGAGGGGTTTGGTTGAGAAGGACTTCGTGCAGATCGCTGAGTACCTTCACCAGGCTGTGACCATCTGCTTGGACGTCCAGAAGGAGTGTGGCAAGAATCTCAAACTCTTCACCGAGGGATTGGAGAACAATAAGGACATTGAGGACCTCAGGGTGGAAGTGGAGAAATTTGCCACTTCGTTTGAGATGCCTGGCTTCAGGGTGTCTGACATGAAGTACAAGGATTAGGCTGCGACACCTTGCGAATCGTTTTGATGTGGCTTGAATGTTGGTGCCCTTAACACCTGATCGCTGTGCTGTGGATCATGATGTGTGCTGAGTTTTGATTATCTGGAGGTAGTCGGTTACCGCTTTCTGTCAGTTCGATGTGCTATTCAGTCGCTCCATTTTGTTGGAATTGTTAATGATATGATTTAAGAATAACCATCGAAAGCATGAGCATGCCATAACGTGGGAGACGATTCTGCTCACCCTTCAGCTTTGTAAGCGTTTGTTTCTGGCCTTGTCGGCACTCGGTATTGTGGTATGATAAGAGAGGGTTGTTCTCAATATATGATGGTATTCACCTTGCTAATGCTGGATACAGCAAATACTGTTGTTAAAATACTATAAAAACATGTTTTTGGACCATCTCATTGATTCAACCTACAAGGATATCTATGGTCTGGTAGATTCTGTGAGCTCAGATTAATCTTCCGTTGTCCTAAAGAGGATCACAAAGAACTAATCTACATGTAGCCTTCCAAATGTGAGACACTCTGAAGCCAGGTTTGTGTACCGCAGTAGGCCTCTTGCGCGGTTTAACGAAAAATAACCGAAAAATTTTTTTTTTGGGAAATTCGTTATTTTAAAATGAAACCAAATATGTTTGAAAATTTCGAAACCGACAATTCGTTAACTGATAATTCGGTTTCGTTTCAGTTTTAAACCAATTAACCAATTTGATTGTTAGGATTCAGAATCACTAGTTCACCACAATCCACAAAGAACAAATTGTCCGAGAAATGAAAATTGACATTATTGAGAATTAAATGAGGTCGAACAAAACAATATAAGTTTGTGTAAATCACTGTTGACATTATTGAGAATTGCTTGAATTAAATATGAGAATTGGAAGAAAATTTAAGTCCCTAAGGAAGGTGGTTCGAGCATCCTTAACACATGGAGAAGCAGATAGAGAAGCGCATATGAAACATTCAAAATGAGCAAGGAAATACGAGATGCTGCTACTAAATACCACTAAGTAATTATAGTCCTTAGTTCGTTAGTTCGTTAACGATGTATAAATCAATAAACCAAATAAATTCGTTATTTCAAACAGATAATCAATCAACAACCAATAATTCGTTTTTCGGTTTTTTCGGTGTCGGTTTCGGTTTTTTCGGTGTCGGTTTTCGGTTTTCGGTTTATTTGCCCAGCCCTATACCGCAGCAGGCGGCCGCACCTGAGGCACCCTGGCTGACCGTGGCAACAGCACCGGATCCATAGCGGCAAGCGAGGTGCTTTGCTCCCTCGGCTTAACAGCAACCTGTCTCAAAGCCTTAGCTTTATCAGGCACTCTTGCACTTTTTTTTTTTTGGCAAATTTGGCCCTGTGCGGATAAATTTGCAAAAATAACCAGCCACAAATTCGACTGGATACATCAGATTAGATTTAAGCAGAGGATAAGAATCAGAGTGGGGATTGCAAGAACAAGGAGATATGATAATTTCTTGCCTCAAAGTCATCACTATATTACAATGCCTCGTCACTTACAACAGGGATCCACAATTCCACATCAGAGCATGAGGACATTACAATTCAGAACACAAGCAATGTCTATTCGACCCAATTTTCGGCACATCCTGTCCTGGTGATTCCCTTGCTCGTTGTCTTGTCCCAACATCCTCCTAAGCTAACCATAAACAAATGCAGCATGCAGGCCAGGCATTACTAGATACACATCTATTCTTGGCAACCATCAAATGCTTCAGAAGGCGCTCAACCATTCATCACAGACTTGTTCTCGCTGGCCTTGGGCTTCAGTTCACCATTTTCCAGTCATCAAAAGAGCAACAAAAGTTACAAAACTACAGATCAGAAATATAGGAAATTCAATGTTGAAACAACGAGCAAAACAGCAACCATTATTGCAGCCTAAGAATGGCTATATGCACATTGGTACATCAATGAACAGAGCTCACAAAATGTCAGTGTTAAAGAAACAAGAAAAGAAGGATGTTCAGACCATAATCGCATGGAACCACTACTAAGCCCCACAAGATGCATCAGTAACGAAAATGGGTTAGAACTTTTAAGTCTATATAGAAGTGCTGGTTCTAGAACACAAATCTGATTTATAGGAATACTGCACATTGGTTTTCTTGAAGCTGTAACAAACTGCATCATGCTCTTTGATATAAAAGAACACCCATCTGTGCACTGAGATACAAGTCGAAGAAACAGTCAAGCCCCGACTGATGAATCATCAAGGTCAAAACAAGTTCACTCATTACAAGAGTGATTTGGTTCCCATAATCCTCCAGATAGAATTGGACCTGTAAAGAGCTCCATATGATGGTTCTTGCTCAAAGAATGAAGACTTTCTTGCCCATTGTTTCAGTCCATTCTTTAAAATAGTATCTTTATATGAATCACTGTGCATGTGCAGTTTGCACTAACATGAATGCACAAAAATGTAGGTCTAAATTTTAACATAAACTGACAAACATCTTAGGTAACATGAAGAACAAAGAAACATTCTGAGAAATAGACACATTGTGAAAAGTACACCTGAAGTCCCTGTACAACACATAAACTGTTCAGTCAGAACTTGTGTTAACAAATTCGTCATCTAAGCCCCCATGCACTGTACTTCCTAGTTCCCACAAAAAAATGACCAGCAACATAATAAATGCGGTGAATTAAAAAACTTAGTATTTTCTAAAAACATTGGAAGGAGCAAGGTTATTAAAACGTAAAACGAGAACGAAACGACCCACCCCCTTTTTAACTTTTAAACGTTTAAACGAGTGTTGAAACGTAGTTTTAGACACCATTGTAAAACGAGTATGGGAGCAAAGATATATCACATATGTACCGTGATTTTGTAGTCTTCTTCCATATAATTTGGGGGACATATCCGGTGCAATCAGGACTTTGGTGCAATCACCGTGCAATCCAACTAAGAAAAGTTTCAAAAAATTCTGAAAAAAATCGTGGATGTACATCTCATCTTACCCCATCTACATATAAAATTTCATGATCAAATTCATCCTATGTTAAGAGTAATAAAAAAGACAAATTTCTGACAAACTTGAATAGTTCAAATGCACCTCAAATTTGTCTTTTTTGTAACTTCAAGCATATGACGAATTTGATTATGAAATTTTATATGAGATGAGGTAAGATGAGATGTACATCCACCATTTTTTTCAGAATTTTTGAAACTTTTCTTAGTTGGATTGCACGGTGATTGCACCAAAGTCCCGACAGACCGGATATGTCCCTTATAATTTGAGGCGAGAGTGAGTGACAATCAACATTCAACAAAGGCAGCTTGAGCACTAATCGGAGAGAGGCAGAGAGATCAGCAGAAAGAGAGCCATGAGCGAGTGAGTGGCAGAGAGATAGAGAGATAAAAGAGAACAGGAGAGACAGAGAAGGAGAGCCGACCTGGCGAGTGAGTGACAGAGATAGATAAGGAGAGCCGGAGGGAAGGGAGACAGAGAGGGGAGCCAGAGACAGGGGGAGCCAAACCTAGCGGCGCTGGGACTGAGATGGCGGTGGACCCGAAGGCGACGCAGGGAGATGGCGGCAAGAAGAGGGATCCGAGCCAAGATCGAGACAATGCAAGGACCCGGAGGCGGTGCAAGGAGATGGCAGCGCCATGGCGGATCCAGAGCCGCGCCAGGAGACAACAAGGATCCGGAGGCGGTAGGGAGACGACGGCCAGCCGCGAGATCCGGACTGGAGACGGACGGCGAATCGGCGGACGGTGGTCTTTAGGGTTAGCTCGCCTCGCCTCTTGTTTCTCCTCTCCAAAACTCTCCACCCCAAATCGATCCGATTCGCGCCGCTTCTCGTAAAACCCCACATTTGACCTCGCAAAGCGCCCCGAACACCTGCTTCGCCAACGGGCGTTCTAGACGTTTCAACGACGTGAAACGGACGTTCCAAGTCGTTTTACGCGCAGTCGCCAGAACGCCCGGACGTTCCGACGTGAAAACGACGTGAAAACGTCGTTTTAACGACGTTTTAATAACCATGGGAAGGAGTGTTAATAAATAGCACTAAAATCCGATAGATTCGTTGTGCATACAACCCAACTGTTCCAATGTATAATAAGGCCTAGCAGCATTTCTGTGGCCAGACTTAGGAAACTGTCAACAAAATTGTGCCAATCATTGTCTTGGTTATATAATAAGTGGGAATGTGCTAAAACAAGAAAGAACAAACTTTTGACGGTAGTATGTTTCAACTATACATTAGTCAAGCGTCAGCAAAATATACCTGAATCATGCAACAGGCCCCAGTAGCCAGTTTTTTTTTTTCTTTTGGGAGTGATATTAAAAATTGCTGAAAGCCTAAAATCACAAGGTTCCATATTATTAGAACTTCCTTGAGCAAATGCTAGTTTGCACAACTTGTTTACACACCCTTTTGAACTAAGTACCGTGTACAAGGCATAAAATAAACCTTGTAAACAGGCGATAAGGTGAGGAGGGGCGCCTGTCCACCATCACACCTTTTAAGAGTTCAAGGTGTGCACGAGGCGACACCGTACTTACATCCCGGCCCCCGGTGTGTGGAACCTTTCTACGATCAATTCAGAGCTCCTGAGGTTCAAATTAGAAGAATCCAATACATCCAAGGACTAACGTGCAATATCTATAAACCTAGAGGGCTGCATGGCAAAATTTAAAATCCTCTACTTAACCCTCCTTTCTTCTCCCTCCTTTGCACCACCAGCGCGTCGACCTCTACTAACATCGTCATTTCAATTCCCTTACTCGCCAGATCCACACTGCCCACCTCCGATCACTCCAAATCAGCGTGTCATCGAGAGTACACTGCCTCTAGATCAACACCGCCACCCACCACCTCTACATCCTCCCATGCTTCTTCCCTCACTCCGACTTGATGAAGCCTCGCGGTCGATTTGCCCATGGCAGGGATCATGAATCTAACGGCTACTCAGGCGGAAACGGCCGAATCTGGTCTTCTTCCTCAGTTTCGGCTGCCTGTAGATCCCACGGCGGGCCAGGCGGCGGAGGCGGCTAGATCCAGCCTTTTTCCTCAGCGATGGGATGGTGGCGGCCAGCAGTAAGTTTCTCTCTCCCTCGACTCCCGCCTCAGCCGTCTCTGATGTTATACTCCGACCCTTGGCCATAAGGCGATGCCATGGCGCAACCCCCTCAGACCACCTTACCGCTTAAGTAACACTTGAGCGACGCTTTAATAACCATATACACAGCATAAAAAAGTTTAAATAATATTGAGACATAAAAATCCTTTCAGTTTCACAAGTCAACGAAAATACAAGATTAAAAATGTTGCCTGCTTGTTGACAAATGGAAATTGGCTTAGTGGTAAAAAAATCATGTGAGAATGCTTATGTCTCTTAACAAATTGTCTACCTGCTCTCTAACAAATCTGAAGCAAGCATCCAACATAATATGCTCCTGATTAACATGTTTACTCTCTTGCATTACTCTCTGCTGCTAGATGATGAGATCTTTGCAGCTCCTTAGGCCAATATATTATAAAGAAGTTCACCAGATAGCATACTCCACATATAAAAGACTGAAAACTATGAAGGATTTTGCTATTCATGTGAGAAAACAAGGGTATTTGTTCAATTTTTATATGATATAACTCACTCTACTTTTGTAAGATAATACTTGGACCTGATTGATGTGCTGCAAACAAAAGGGCGTTTTCTGGAATAGCATTTGAAATCATAATCTTCATTCTCTGAGTGATCAATATTAATCAATCACACACCTTTCAGGCTTTATGCATAAGGTGTTTTCTGGAATAGCATTTGAAATCAGAATCTTCATTCTCTGAGTGATCAATATTAATCAATCACACAGCTTTCAGGCTTTATGCATTTAACTGTTTGTAGGGTCTGAATTGTCTAAAGAGCAAATAGGACAATTAAGCAGAGAAACAATCCAAATCAAGGTTCAATTTCCACACTGTATATCTATATTACTGCAAACAACTTTTACTTTTGTAAGGATCCACAAGAAAATATTTAAATTTAAATAACAAAAAGTTCTTTGTTTTGCATTGTACCTGATCCATCGTATAGTGTGTCAGCTGCCATCCAGTTTGACCATGCTTCATTCATATCACTTTGTAAACGGGCAGCGACAAATCATCAGCATGAAAAAGGAATCATCGTCTGATCATATTGGAATTCATGCCAACAATACAAAACACAACAATGAGAAATGTTTGCATCTTGGATGAGTGTGATATATCCTCACATCAATAGTTTGCTAGGACTACAGTTCCATCAGATAAACAACTATGTATCACCGATAGGAATACCGGTACAGCGATACGTCACTTTCCAAAAACAAGCACACGATGATATGGCGAGTATATATGTATTTTAAAATCAGAAAAAATGTGAAGAGGCTATAATAGATTGAGACAATGAGATTACCATGACGAAATATTGAAATCTATACATTACTAAGATTCCATGCCACCTTTACTAGAGGCTATAACAGTACCATTCCTCTAATAGATTGAGACAATGAGGCTAACAGTACCAGCTTCATGCCGATTCAGAATTTGAGAGCTTCCACTTGCCATCCCTAGAGCAAAAATCTAGACCAACTCAGACCAGAACACAACCTACTACTAGTCTACTAGACAAGGGGGGAAGGGATAAAGGGGCAACTGGGAGGGAACACCGGGTGGTGGTGGCGGTGGCTGCAGTGTCGGGCGTCAGCGATAGGAGAGTTGAGATGGGACAGGCAGCAGCTTGTGTTTGTTTCGTGCAATATGAGAGGCAGCGGACCGCCAACCTTAGCCCCAAACCTTGGAATCAACAAAACTTGTAGAAGGGCCAAATTAACTCAAACTCCAGCTTTATCCTTAATAATCCCAATCATTATCTGGAAATTTTAAAATCTAAAAATAATTTCGTAATCTTTGAGGTTATTCATTTATTATCCTTTTTTGCTAAAATTAATTAAGATTAATTTGTAACATTTCTTTGAGCAATTTAGAGGGTGTAATCCACCGGAAATTTGCAATGGTGACCTTTGAGGGAACCACTTGAATTGGAATTGCTCCACTCTTAGAATTGCTAAGAATTTTCTTTGAACAAACATGGATATGTAATTCATGATTCGATTAACCCATGTATGAAGTTTAACTTGTTAATAGCTCAATACTTGACCCTAAACCGCTTAATGTAAAATTTCCCTTTCCTTTGTAAAATTGGTACTCGCATTTCTTGAAATTTGGATGAGGAATTAAAATTGGTGTTTGATGGAAAGCTGAGTGTTGTGGTGGTCCGGGTTTTGATTCAACTGATTGGGGTTAAGAAGATCCAAAAGTGTTGACAATCCTGGTGCACTTAATTCTTTAAAAGTTTGGGGTAGCAAATTGTGGAAAAGACCCGCAACCTAAGGAAGTGACCTTAATTCCAAAGTGTCCTTGGAAGCTTATTCAGAGGATTGGGTTTCAAAAAGGTCCTAGTACCCAAAGTAATCTTAGATCACCTTTTGGAGTCAAATTATAACCAGATTAACCGTTGGAGATTAAATGGAATTTAAAGGGCTAATTATAACGGCCGGCCGAGCATTTAAAGATTCGAAATACTTGCCAATCAGTAACCTGGACTTGTACAGACTAATCCACTCACTACAACCACTGAATGAAATCAAAAAAGACAATAACCCCAATCTAAAACCAGATGAAATAATTTTGCCAAAAAAGAACCGATACCGCTCCGGGCTTTAAACGCATAACCCTTAAATTTGAAACCAATACCAACCAAACCCACACGGATCCAAAAGCCGGAGAAACAAGGCCGTTCCAAGATCCCAGCAGGGGGCCAACCAAACCGCAAACCCTCGGCTCCCCCAAAAGGGCCAAAAGCCCTATGGTACCCAATTGATTTAAAGGGTGACTTCGCGCCAAATTTCAGGTGGCAACTCGCCTTGGCCAGAATCTTTAGCTTGGTTAATTTAAAATTGACCACCCTTCTTTCACCGTGGAAAGAAATTCGGTTTGAATCGGCTTGTTGGTTTGCCATGGGCCAGAATTCTTGGGTCTTGATTTTTTGGTCCCTCTTCCTAATTTACCGCCGTACGGGGTTCGGAACCTTGTGGTTATCTTCTGGTTGTATTCGGGTTGTCCACCTCATTTTGTGGGATTTTGGATTATCAAGAGTTGCTTGGCCCGACATGAGTCATTGGGTTTGTTGATTCCTGGTTAACTTGGTTGTTTATATCTCTTTCTAAATTTCCTGAACCATTTAAAATGGTAAAAAGTTATTGAGGTAGATTTATTTAACCCTTGTTGGGAACCTTCTTCATTTCGTAAACCTTGGTATAGGGAAATTAAAATTTGGTTGCCGTTATGCAGAACTGTACCAAGTTAGATTGGTGCTGAAATCCCTAAAACCCTTCTATAAATTCCAAAACGCGCCTTCTCCTAATTATAATCTAGTTAAGAAATAAGCGGATATTAAGTGAGGATGAATATTTGCTGAACCTAATCACCCGTTTTAGTTATAATAAAATTTTGTCTTTAAGCAACTCAATTAGTACCAATCAAATATGAAATTTATAGGGTAAATACCAAAGGGTTTTTTTCACAAAAATAGAATCAATAAAACAAGCAATAAAAGTACCTAAAGTTATAAAGGGTCTGAACAAGTGTGGAACTTACAAACCAATAATCCGAAAAAACTCAAGCTATAAGCAAATAGTTAAAGTTTGATTTAAACAATTGAGTGTCCGCTTACATGTTACTTGACTTTGACAATCCATTCTAAGTTAATCTTTAATAGGTTTAAAGGCTCCAGATTTGTAAAGTGGAGAATTGGTGTAGTCAAGATCCGCTCAATAAATGTAAAAACACTATTGAAGTTTAATAATTTGGTTTTGGGGTCTGTCAAATTGGAGATTAATTGTTCAAAATTGATTTTAAAATAGATAAAATTATTGACTGGAATAATCAATTATATCAATTTTGCAATTGAATTCTAAATTTTGGGAGGTTGCCCGGGCCAAAAATGGTGCACAATTAAGTCGATTCCTATTCCTTGGAGCTTTGAATACCACAAATTTAGGCTTGGGGAATTTATGGTCGTTAAATGGTGACTATTCCTTTCCAGGTTTAGTTTCCAATTGCCTAAGCCTTTATTTGGAAGGTTCAAATAGGGAGGTTTGAATTTCCGTAGGTAGGAATTTATTTTGAATTTTATTTTATCCTTTCAGCGCAAACATCAAAGTGTGTGATTTGAACAATCATGATCCTTTTTCAATTGTTCCAGCACCAGTTGGTGGTTTATTCTTCTTTTCCACAATGTTATATCTTGTTTTTCAATCAATTATTCTTAATGATTCTGGTTCTTTATTTTTGGTTTAAAGCATCCTAGATTTGGCCTAAATTTTTTTTCATTAATTCGTTGATTTTTACGTCCGTATTTTTTGCTTTTTTTTAGATTTTGTCTTTGGAAACCTATTGAGACATCTTTTCAAGGTTGCTTTTAATTTGATCCGAAATTGTAAATTTTAGGCCTTAAATCCTCTATTTTTGTTGACATGGTAGTATTGATTCTCTTAATTCTAACTTGGTGAATTTAAAATTTGTCCCGATATTTAAAAATTGCTTGTGGTTTATTGCACATTTGGCTACATGAAATTTGGGTTACCAAATTTAATTCATTCGGATTTTGAATTTCTTGACGTTAAACATTACATCCATGTTTTTGGTTTAACCTTTGGCCATTTTATACCAAAAGGGATATCAAGGGCCTTCAGTGTATGAAATAGATTTATTGCTTGTAAGATTGGTTATGTTATGATTTGTGCCGGTTCGATTTTTTATGCTATGGCTAAAATTCGCCCTTTGGAATTAAAATTTGTTTTTCCTTTATGTTTTTCTGTTTTTTTGCCTTTTTGGTGTTGTCATTAATTATCTTAACTTCTAAGAAGGTTTTAAAGAGATTGAATGAGGTCATTTAAACATTGAGGGGTTTAAAAGCTCACCCTAAAAGGGCTTATATTCGTGTTTAACCAAACTTATTGTTGAAGTACAAAAAGGGGCCCCCAACCAAACCGGATAATCCGCCACTTACCCAAAATCTCTTACTCTACCAACGAATTCGAGGGGAAAGTAGGGTCCTTTCGGGTCCGATTGCCAACCAACCAAGGGCCGAAAGTTCAATGAGGGGCAAGGCCTCTAATAGGGGCCAGCCGATCCCCGCAGATTTAGCGGCAACGTTACCCGGATACCTTGGGGGAACTAGGGCGGCCCCAAGGGTGCTTTACGTTCCGGCATTCAAGGTGACAACCGCCGTGGCCGCAGGGCAACGGCCCAATTGGATCACTTTGCCTGACCACAAACCCGTTGAAAGTCCCCAAATTATTTCGTTTCAAAATCAAGTGCAACCAGCTTAAAGTTCCCGGCAATTTTGGATTGGAATTAGATTGTATTCGGCAAGTAAGAAATAAGAGCATCATTAGGCTCGAATTTAGTCATGCAGTTAGTTTATTTTAATTTAGCTTTGATTTTAGGCCTATTTGGCAATTAAGGTGTCAGTAAATTTGTTGGGCTTGAAATATCTTTCCGAATTTCGTATAGTTATTTTCAATTTTAAATATTTTTTAAAACAACATATATTGTTGAAATTTATTTTACCAATTACTCATTTCCTTAAAAAATGGAATATAGTTTGCCTTTTATACATTTTATATTTAAAATATTTAGGATTATTTTCATTATGAATTAATTAAGGCAATTATATTTAGTAATTCTACAAATTTTTGGTCCAGTAATTATATTTTCTAATTAATTCTAAATTTCTTGATTGAATTTTTAAATTTTGCCGATAGGAATTCCCCCTTATTAGTTTTAAATATAAAAGGAAATAACTGTTGATACATTTATCACCTTAAATTTCCCGACAAATACCATTTTGGATAATTTTAGTTCTGCCTATTACGCTCGGGTTGCCTTAGGAAGCAATTATCCACCTTGGGGATACCCATTCCTTCCCATTTATTGGCAGCCCATGCGCATGTTTCCTTTAGGTCCCCATTAAACCCACAATACATTCCTGATAGGGACAAGTTGGGCCCGCCATTTATCCCGGAAACCATTTATGGAACAAAAAGTAAGGACTTGTGTCAAACTAGGATCAATGCAAAAAGGAGTGTCGAGAAGCTGGCCTATGTGTTTTTCCAAAGAGGGCCCATGGAAAAATAAACCATATAATAGCAACAAGGGTGATTTAGAAAGAAAAAATAGGGGAAAAGAAAGAAAAAGGTAGAATTTTAAAAAGGAAGGGGAAAATGTTGATTTTGGATTTTTAAAAGAAATTAGGTAATAGCAAAAGAAAGGATAATAAGAAATTTATTTGGTATTGTATATTTTATGTATTGAATTAAAAAAAAATTTAGGATAGGGGAAAAAGGAAATTAGTTAAATTTAATTGGTAGAAGGAAAGAAAATGATATAATTTTTTCCATTGTAAGTTTATATTTTTTTTAGAATATATTTGTAGGAAAATTGATGTTGTTAACATTGATTAATGATTATAATTTTGTGAAGTTATGGTTTATTAGTAATTCTTGTAATTTATATTATTTAGGAATTATTTTTTATTTCAAATAATTTCTAATGAAAGTAAAATAATTATTTATAAATTGAAGAATTTGTTGTAAAGTTAAAGGAAAAAATTTGTGGAGAATGGTTGTAGGAATGGAAAGGATTAAGGTTGGAAATGTAATGGTCTTAAATGGTTAAGTGGATGATAATTTAGGTAGTGGAAATGGAGTTGGTTCATGTCATATTTATTTGTGCATATATATATTCATTTGAGTTCATTATGGGCTCTGCTTTTAGTATGCATATATTAACTAGAATTAAACTTCACATTGCTATAGATTGACTTGGTGCATGCATGTCTTAGTTGTGTATCTTCTCATGCACTTCTCTTAGTGAAGTTTAATCTAGTGTTAGATCACATATTTACTCTTATTTCAAATATTAGTTGCACATGTACAATTCATGTATATTCTATCATGTGCTTCATTTAACTAAAGACTGTGATCTTTGCCATGATTTAATTGATTCATCATATCGGCAATTATCTCTCTAGTGCATATAGATCAATTACATATTCATCATGATGCACTTAGTAGAGAACATTTCTTATGTCAAGTATTTCCATTTATGTTGCGCTTCTTCATATGAAACACTTGTAGTAATCAATTGCTCACAAATATAAATGTATTCATATCTATTGAGCTTTTGGGACTAATGTCTTTCATGAGTGATTTGGAAAGAATTAGGTCCCGTGTGTGTATGATGACCAAGGTATCGTGGAGGATGATCGTTAAGCCGAGGTCAATAAGACGGTGGTATCACCAAGAGTTGAGGACTAAGTCAAGATCGACTTGGCGTGGAGATCGTCGGAGAGGATGATCAAGTCAAGGTTGATAGGACGAGAGTCTCATGAGGTGAATCGAGTTAAGTTGGACAAGGCAAAGATGTCATCAATTATATGGTAAAGGTCTTCATGCACTGGTATTAAGAAAGAACATAACAAGTGACTATTTCTTGACTTGTATTATCTTTGATTTAAATTGAGTCCAAGGATTACCGCACTATTAAGAGGGATGCGATGTTGAATGACTTTTAGATGTGTCAAGTGCTCAAGTGATCCATCCTTGTGAAACTTAGAGAGAGAGTGGTGTTGGTGGTGCCGGAAAGTAAGAATTGTAGGTCTCCCTTGGATTTTTGGTGAAATCTGTATTTATCCTTTGAGATTTGGGTAGTGAGACCTTGTTGGTTGTGTAGCCCTCGTTCTTAGCTTTCGGAAGAGTCCAAAATCACTGAAATCAGAGTCCGGAGTCAAAAGTTATGCTCGTTTTCGTCGGGCTGCTCAGTCCAATCCGGAGTATCCGGGGTTAAGTCCGGAGTATCCGGGTTGGTACTCTCGGTTTGGTCAATCTGGAGTATCTGGGTTGTCCAGAGTATCCGGGGTTTAAGTCCGGAGTATCCGGACTTTGCGCAATTCAAACGGCTAGTTTTTTAGAGACCTCTATTTAAAGTCCTCTCTTTCCCATTTGAAAAGTGGCCGTTATCCTACAGCTTTGAGGGGTTCTCCTCTTGTTCTTGAGCCCCCTAAACACCCCTCTACCCTTAGATCTAAGTGATCCCCTTTGTGAGAAGGGTTGGGAAGGGTTTGAGGAGTGAGGTGTTAGGTTGAGTGAGATTTGAGTTGTTTGAGCACTTGATTTCATCTCCAAGCTTGTTCTTCGTGAGCATTTGTTACTCTTGGAGATTGAGGACTCCTAGACGGCTAGGAGGTCGCCTATGAGCCACCGGAGCTTTGTGTGGTTGGCCGTAGGAAGTTTGTGAAGGCCGGATTCCGCCTCCGCAAGGGAAGGAATCAAAGAAGTGAAGACCGGCGAGTGCATTTGTACAACACCGGGAGGAAGAGGGTTGAAAGAGACCCTGGCTCAAGCGTCAAAGGAGTTGAAACCGGCGAGTGCATTTGTGCAACACCGGGAGTAAGAGGGTTGAAAGAGACCCCGACTCAAGTGTGACCGAGCCGTCTCAACGGAGACGTAGGATCCCCTCAAGGATCCGAACTTCGGGTGAAAAATCATTCTCTATTTGCTTACTTCTTATTCTTGCTAGAGTATTTGATTTTGAATATTGAAATTGCCCGATCTACTTTTCTATTAAGTTTTCCGCTAGATCTTTACTTGTTCCAGGTTCCTGGTAGTATTTAGAATCTTTGTGTTCAAGTAGTTTGATTAAAAGTTGAAGAGATTAAAATTTTCATCTCGAAGTGCCCAACCCGGAGTATCCGGACATTTAACCCGGAGACTCCGGATAGGTGATGTTTAATCCATACCGAAGGGGTTAATCCGGAGACTCCGGACAAAAACCCCGGATAGTCTGGATATACCGGAGTATCCGAACTAAATCTCGGACAGTCCGGGTTGACACCCTTGGGAAAGTTTTATTCCGCTGTGACTTAGTTTTAAATTTATTATTCGCCTATTCACCCCCCTCTAGGCGACATCCCCTGTCCTTTCACCCGCGCACTGCGCCACCCCGCACTGCCCGTTGTTCCGCGCTGCCACCTCGCCGCCCATGTCCCCCTCCATGTTTCCCACGCATGCACGCATCGCCTCCACTCCTTCCTGCCGGTGTCCGTGCTCCCCACTGCCCCCACCAGCTCCTCGCCGCCCCTCCTCCCTCTCTCCTCCGCTCGACTGCTATAATACACCTCCCCCACCCGATTTCCCCCTCGAAGGCCAAGGAGGCCTCTCCTCTCCCGTGTTCTTTTCCTCTCCCAAGCTCTCCTTCGCCCACACCATTCTTTCTTCCCCATCTCCGGCAACCTCCGGTCCGCTCGCACAAACGAATCCGATATGGATCGAAAACCACTTATATTGTATTTGATTTATAAATTTTATCAAATCGGATTTGGACACGGATAGTATCGGATACGGATTCGAACACGGATAGTGCCGGATACAAATATGGATAATATTCGAACGAATATGGATAAAATAAGTTCGAATAATCATCGGAACGGATATTTTTCGAATAATACGCATAAACACTAAATACAAACGGAGTGATAGGCTACAACAAATATTATCGATAAGAAACCAACATAAATTGTATAGGACATTGAGAGATCAAGACCATTAAAACCATACAGTTTATAATAATACACTGAGTTATATCTCAGAATTGCATTTGTACATCATCCATAGAAGTTGCACACCATTCATAGAAGTACACAAAAGTAACAAAGCACATGCATGGCACTAAGCATTAGTCAGGCCATTAGGGGCCATGGCCTCCATGCTCATCTTTTACACGAGATTTGAAGTGAAAACAAAAGAAGCGATCAAACTTTCGGTGCACAAAACATGACATCCTAGCTTCAGATGGAGCATCACCACAAAATACACAGATACCTGAAATGTGAAGCATTAAAGCAACATAAAATTATGAAACTTTGTATCAGAAATAATACATAGAAAAACTAGAAATAATTAGGACGAGGCAAAAAAACTTCAGCACAAACCCTTAATTGTTTAATTAGAAACATTGCATGTGACGAGCTTCATTAAGCTCTCTAGGTGTCAACCAAAATATCATCCTATGTACAATAGATATTTTAATTAACATCACACACAAACAAAGAGGTAGGTTGATAACATCAAATAATTTTTATTTATCATGATGTAGCAAACCTCTTGATTGATTGCCTTTTCATTGACCTCCATATCAACCTCATCTATGAATGTTGCAACCTTTTCCTTAGAAATATTAATCCCTAGCAGTGTAGAAAGATAAATAAAAATTGGTATGTGATTCATACAGATTTCATAATTGTGAATAGACAGCTACCTTGTTTTGAAGCAAGTGTCCAATCCTTGATACAAATCAATGCTTCGACCATTTCTAGATCTAGTCGACTACGATATGGATCAACAACACACCCACCAGCACTGAATGCAGACTCTGAAGCAACTGTTGATACCTGAATAGCCAATACATCTCGAACTAGTTGTGAAAGGACAGGAAAAGTCCCTTGTCTATCCCTCCAACATGCCAACACATCAAACTTGTCATCATTGGTTTCAATATACCTTATGCATGGTTCTTCATGTAGATTTCCAATTCATTGTTGTCATCATGGCTTGTCATAGTTTGGTCATACAAATATTCTTCTATCTCTTGAGTGATAGTGACAGATTTTGAAACCTCACTAGTTTGTGAAGATTGTGCAGCAGATGTGATGACATTGTATGCTTGAAACAATTGTTTAACTACATCCATGAATGCAGTAAGTTAACTGTCATACATCTCACGGTAGATCTTTTTCATAAAATACTCCACTAGCCTTTTCTTATATCTTGGATCAAGAAAGCATGCAACTGCTAAAGCTTTGTTAGATTTATCCCAATGTTTTTCATACTTTGCTTGCATTGCATTAGCCATACAAGAAATTGTTTCATCACAGTCATGACTCCATTCTTCAATTGCTAACTTGTTGTCACAAAATTTCCACCAAAAGATATTAGCTGTTGGATACAAATGCCCCGAGAATAGATCAGTTGCATCACTAAATTTTTGCAAACACGTTGATAGAGATTGTGCCTTATCCCAATCTTCATCTGTCGAAGCACATCTCCTATATTTGGTCTCATTTAAGAACAACAGCCTTTCAAAAGCCCTCTTGAAATAAATAGTATTACTTAACATGGCAAAAGTGGAGTTCCATCTTGTTGGAACATCCAATGAAGACCTTTATTAACATCTAACCCACATTCCAATGCACACTTTTGAAATTCCTTCCACTGTAATGGGGAATTTTTAACCATTGCAATAGTTTCTCTAATATTTTTGACTGATGATGCAATTGCTTTTAAGCCATCTTGAGCAACAAGATTTAAAATATGGCATAAACATCTCACATGAAAGAAGACTCCATCACATATCAAAGGCTCATGCTTCATGAGTATTGGAATAATTTCTTTGACACATTTGTCATTAGCCGATGCATTGTCTAGAGTTAGAGCAAATAATTTTTTTTAAGGTTCATGGCCATCACACCCTTCACAAATTTATTGGCTAGGTTTTGCCCAATATGGTTTCTTTTCACATGCATGAATTTAACAATCCTTTTTTGGATATGCCAATTGTCATCTATCCAATAAACAGTTATACACATGTACCCCTTGTTTTGATTTGAAGTCCACATGTCCATAGTGCAAGAAAAATGACATGAAATAGACTTGAACATGTTATATAATTTCTTCCTTTCCTCTACGAACATCTCCATTATAGTCCTTGTACTAATGTGAGACATTAGTGAGAAACCAGGATGCAAAGACTTAACGAAGTCAGTAAAATACTCATGCTCTACCATGTTAAAGGGGTACTCATGCATAACCATTGCTAACTGCCACTTTCTTAGGCTAGATTCTGCATCACACCTGTATGTTTGTATTGTGCCATCGCTACTTGCCAATCTTTGCTGCCCTTTCACAAGATTGTGCTTGTTTTTCATATGATTCCAGAACACCGTTGTGCTCTCATGGTATTTTTGTGGCCTTTGTAACTGCACTTCTTTCATTTTGCCCATTGCTCTCTAATCTCAACACCATCTGGTCCTATTTTTGTCACCCAAATATCATCGTAGTATTTCCAAACCTCAGAGGTATTTGCCTTCTTAGAGGGGGTTCATTTTCTTCAGGTTGATTTCTTGTTTCCCCTTCATCATTACTAGCTGCAACTTCCGGCAATTGGAGTGAACTTGGTGTAGCCACACTTTCACAAACATTTGCACTCGCGCTTCCTAATACCATTCTGAAACAAATTATAATAACAAAATATCAGAGGCTTACAGGTCTAAAAAATTTCTAGAAATTGCAGGGTTCTATATAGAAAATGTTTGGTGAAGTCCTTCATGGTATCCCTACTTAAAAATTGGAAGCTTCTCTGTAGTGGATCTAGCCCATGAGACCGCTATTTAGCATGTTATAAGCATCACAGTTGAATGCTTCATGTTGAACAGCTTACCTCACAGGAATGGTTGATGAATCTTGCTAACCCACCACGCTTAGTAGTATCAACCTGCATAAATTAAGAAAATGTGGGCAATGAACACAGAAAAGCACAAGGTGCAGACACAAATTTTGGTAATATAAAACATAATTATGAACTGTGATCACATGTTTGAGTAAACAAAGCAGCACAAGTATCCTTACCATCCATCAAAAGAAACTAACCCCAGCCAACTAAAAGATTACATTTATGCTTTACATAACTACTTTCAGATAGTTTCCCCATTTTGTCTACCTCAAACAATCTTCAACTTTCCTATTGTCTAATAAGCAAAGATAGATAAAGAGAAGGATGCAATGCAGCATTTTTAGAGATATGAAGTGAGGAATAATCTGCTACACCTACCACATAATCATCATCCAAACGAAAAAGGTAACTGCTTCCAATTCCACTCTTCTCGTAGCGAGCCTCGCGTATGTTCGAGACCTATAGCGTACAAATCAATAATGGATAATTACCCACCGACGAATCAGTTGACCAACATATTCAATAACAAAGCCTTCTGCCTCAATCGACTCAAGGGCTACCAGCCCCCATTATCAAATTGAATCGAATCTCTCATCCACATCAAAACGTAACAAACAAGAAGAGCCGAGCTGCACCAGTGATGGTGAGCTGGAGCCAGAGCCCGGCTCACGGCACAGCACAAGGCATACAGGTGACAATGAGCCGGAGCTGTGAGTACGAGCGACGGCACGCCACGAGTACGAGCGATGGCGCGGCGAGTTGGGGAGGCAGTCGGGGGAGGCCAGAGGCGGCGGGGCGACTTGCCTAGGTGGCCTTGCGCACGGTGCGCCACAAGTACGAGCGATGGCACGGCGAGCTGGGGAGGCAATCGGCGGAGGCCGAAGGCGGCGGGGCGAGCTGGGTCGTTGATCGGCGCCAAGGCAGACAGGGAAGAGCTGAAGAGGCAAAACGGGGGCGGCGGCAACTCTCTTGGTCTCTCCTCCAGAGTCCAGACTTGGGAAGAGGCGAAAAGCTGAAGAGGTAGAACGGTGGCGCCTCGGCTGGGCTAGGTGATATGTTTTCTCCGATTAGGGTTTAGCAACTCTCGCGGGCTTGGGCTAGCGCTTGGAGCTAAGAGTTGGCATCGTTTGGGCCAGCCGGAACATATGGGCCGAGACGGGATTGGATACTATCCGGCGGATAGTATACGAAAAAACGCTCGGATATTATCCGAGATATCCGTATCCGAGACACTTTATCCGTATCCGATCTGTATCTGAAAAAAATATCCGGATATCCGAAAAATTATTTGAATTGCTATCCAAGGCGCTTCAGTCGGTCGGTCGGTCGGAAATTATCCGTACCATTTTCACCCCTAATTTTGTGTCCACAAGATGCGTGCACACTCAAGGTGGAAGTGGAGAAGGGTACGCATTCCAACGAAATTACTTCGAGCTGGAAGTTTGCATACTTGAATTGTGCTTTATGTACGCAATCATGCATAAATGAACTATAGCCTTGTGAGTTGTGACCTCTCGCGGCCAAAACAATCAGGAAAATATGGATTATCGACAGATATAATGAAGTAACCCTAAAATTTCAAAATGATTTTGTTCAAATTTTATTTGAATTTTTGGATTTTATTGATTTTATTTGGCATTTATTTGGAAAATTTCCCTTTGGGAAAGTCGCCCATTTTTCCTTTCTATTTTTGGAAAACCGTCTTCCCCCGTTTTTGGCTCGACCTGCCTCCCCCTCCCGGCCCATTCCTCTCCTTGGCCTGGCCCCTTTCCCGGCCGCCTCCTCCCAGGGGCCCACCTGCAGCCCAGAGCCTCGCGCCCCGCCTTTCGCCTCCACGCCGCTCCTGCCACAAGCCACCTCACGCCTGCCATTGTTCTCACGCTTCGCCCACCGATGTCCCCCTCCATGTTTCCCATGCATGCCTCAGACGCCTCACTCCTTCTGCCGCCGCCTGCTCCCATCGCCCCACCGGCTCCTCGCCACCCCTCCTCCCTCTCTCCTCCGCCCGACCGCTATAAATACACCTCCCCCCAGCCCCGATTTCCCCGACCCCGAATCACCAGTGGGGCCTCTCCCTCTCCCCCGTGTTCTTTTCCTCTCCCGAGCTCTCCTTCGCCCACACCATTCTTTCTTCCCCATCTCCGGCAACCTCCGATCCGCTCGCACCGCTGCTGCCCTCTCTCCCGCTGATAGCCAGGACCCACCCATCAGCGCCCTCCTCTCGCTGCGCCATGGGCCCTGCCCGTCAGGCCTCCCTCCGCTCGCCTCTCGTGGGTCGCCCAATGTGGAACTTGATACGCTGTGGCACCACAGCGCCCATGGGTCATATAGTGGGGGCTTGGCTTGGCTACTGTATGCCCACCCCAAAATCTTTTTCCTTTTTTTAGATTTTTGAATTTCGAATAATCCGAAAAATCAATTAAAAATTTAGAAAAATTCCCAAAAATTCTAGAAAATCCCAAAAATTCTCAAATATCCAAAAATGCATATTCTTGACCCGTTCGAGCTGCTGTGTCAAAAAATGATATCCATTTTGCCAATCCAAGTCTCCAAAATTTCCAAAATGCCCTTCCAACGCATTTTCAGCCATTCTCTTTCTCCGTTTTAATTCTGATTTCTTCTTTTGAGTGTTTTTATTCATTTATTTATTGGTTTGGTTTTCTCGTGCTAGATCCGACGTTGGAGCAGCACTTGGAGCAATTCCCGGAGCAGTTCTTGGAGCCGTACTAGGAGCAGGAGCAGTTTGAGTCTGACCATGACTACAGCTACTTCCCTCTAGGAGAACCTTTGACTCCGCAAGGCAAGCCACACCCTTAAACATTTTGAACCCAGTTCCACTACCGTATATGTATATTTTCTATACTGCATTATTTCTGGTATTTTAGAAAACTACAAAAGGAAATAATTTGGAATGACATGATTAGATATAACCCAATGCTCAACCTGTTGTTACGCCTTAATCCCGTTGTAACCCTAGGCTATAAAATATTGAACCATCATAGATTAGTAGTTAATGTAATTTCACCTTTAGCTTAAATTGCTTAAAATCTTTGAGAGATGGCTCAGGTAATTTTCAAAAATTGCCATGGTTAGGGGGACAGTGTTGGGCTACCCACGGGAGGTGGATGTTGGTCTGACCTCCAACTGATGACAAAGCTAAGATGTGGTGTGGTGGTTGGTACGGTGGGTACCATGGCTTGTGATATGTAATTGACTGAGTCTTAGGCACTTAAGGACCGATGTCTTAGGCAAAGTAAATAACTTCAGTTCCTACTCAACCACAAGTTGGGTCGGTCAGCCCTGTTGACCCGTTCCAACATAGCTCAGTACATTGTACTTCCCTTTGGAATACCTATAGGAGGTAGCTACCATTCTGGTGAGAGAATGGATCGCAGAGCGACTGGGGTGGAACGGGAATGGAGTGACCATTCGCTGGTTCTCACAATAGTAGGTATCCACAGTTGAGCAGATCACGTCTTCCGCTTTGGCCAGTGGGTCCTAGAGATTGTGGATCCTCGTAACATACTGGGTATGGGCTAAAGAAGGGAAGTCCAACAAAAGGCTATGATCATCTCGGTCTGGCCGCATGCATTTAAGTTGCATGTTACTCGCGCGTGGCACTAACGGCCGAAGATATCTTATGGGTAAAGCTGAGCACCTCTGTAGAGTGATATCAATGGTATTCGAATACGCCGTGCTTCCGGTTAATAAAGCTGAGTTAATCTAGAGTGATTCCTGTAACCGTGCTTAAGTAGTTTTCAAAAATAGAACTTGTCGTAAATTTGAATTTTGCAAATAACCCTCTAGTATTATCTGATATTTGGTTTGCGTTTCAAATATAAAATAAAACTGGTATTTAACTTGCATCTACAATACTTAAAACCTGTGCCAACCCTTGTGATGAGGACATCACCAGCATGGATACGACCAGCGTGACCGCCGCCTCTCCTTCCTCTCCAGCCGCTCCAACAACTATCGACACTACTCCATCTTCGTCACATACGATCGACGCTGCGGCATCTTCGTCGCTGAGAGGCCTTAATCCAAAAGCTCAGCTATTCAAGCCCACATTAATAGACAAGGGCCTCAAGCACACACCCCAAGGACAGCCCACACGTCAAGGAAGGCCCATATGGAAGCCCAAGATGCCAAAAAGCCCGGTTCGGCCATCCAGCAGCAAGCCAACTTCAAACGGGCATAACTCGGGCTCCCGGACTCTGTTTTCAGCGTGCGACCACCCGTTTGAAAGCTTAGGAGATAAGCTTTCCAATGGATCCAGCCTCACTTCCAAATTCACTCCAGAACGACGGGAAAATGCGGAACAATGTCACGGGCCAGAAATTCAGGTGCTGCATCACCCCACTTTTAGCCTATGGCCCATGTATCTTAGGGTTTTGTGGCCACCGCTGTTTTGGCTGCCCTACACCTCTTGGCCGCCGCTATATATGTGGCCACCGCCGTTCTTTTACGCTTAGGTTTTGTTGTGTTTTGTAGACCCTTGTGCGCCCCTCCTCGTGTTCGCGGTGTCGACTAGACCACCCGTGACGAGAAATGTAACCTCACCTTTGTATCTTTGAGATTATTGATTGGAATTGCTCTCACCTTGTTCTTGCTTGTTCTCGGTTGCAGCAGTACAAGGATCGATCGGTCTTTGATTCGGTTGATCGCCTCGTGTGGTGACGCTGCGATTGCTTGGTTGTTGATCTCGTGGTTAGTAGCCGCTCCATCTACTTCGTGCACCATCAAACCGACGACGTTTCATCGTAAGATCGGGCCGACTTCGCGTCGCATCACCTTGTTTATCCCTGCATGTAGTATTCAGAATTTTCGTGTGGTTTGTTGAGTACTGTTGTGTACTCACCCTTACCTCCTACCTTCCCCCTCTAGATTTCAATGAAGCTGGCGATTTCCAAGAGATCGTAGATGGCAAAGAAGTTTGGTTTTGAGGCCTTGATCTATCTGCTCAAGTCTTTCCTGTGGGTGTTGTAATGTATTTGGTGCCAGCTACACCCTTTTGTAAAACTCTAGCCGTTAGGCTCTTAAATTCTCTATAAATTGTTCGCTTTCGCTCTTATGTCTGGCATGTACACTTGGTTACCTACAGCTAAAATCCTAGGTAGCTGTGAAGATATTTATACGCACCTCCCTGAAAAGGACGGTCCGTCACATATAATTTTCCAGTTGGGGAACTGTCCAGAAATACCTGTGGGGAGAATTAATGAAAATGTTTGGTGCAATCTAAACTGATCGATGTGACGTTGGCGACGAGGCTACTTGACCGAGACGATCAAGTCCATCTTGCAATCACTACACTATACCCTTTGTCGTTATCAACCATATCCAACACAGTTGTCCTTTTCTACATGCAATCGAGAATCAAGTAAGAAAAAAAATAAGCGCAATCTAAATTAGATGATGGAAGATGAAGTTTTATTGAATGATGGAGAGGCCTGAAATCACCGTCGTTGGTTTAGTTGACATAAGTGCATAAATAATATTTTCTGAGCGAAAAACAACCTACACAAGTCTAAAGACTAAAAGTGACAGCTACAAGGGTTATAAGAAGGTGGTGACCAAGGGGGAGCTGTCCTAAGGTTGTGCGCCAACAGGGGGTGTACACAACCTAAGCTCGGATCCAAACACCATTACAAGGTCCAAGTTGGCCTAATAGGTGACCCAGCACCTCTATTTGACAATTGTGACTGCAGACAATAAATTTGAAGGTAGATCCAGATCCGTTGAAAAGATCTTATCATAAGCTTTTAATAAAGTACTTGAACACCTCCATTTGTAAAAGTTATAATCATTTTAAATCAAGGTTGTTAGGCTGACTCCAAATTAGACTAGAATTGAAGTAGGGTCAGCTTGGACTTGTTGTAGCAATCCATCCTCAATAAAAAATTATAAAACCATACAAATGAACTGACCTAATAATTCAACTATCATGTACGTGCTCTCGTCGTAGGTCCTTGTCTAACATTTTGTGGAGGAGTATTGTGTGTATACAAAGAAGTGACGTCCTCATCAAGAATGAGAATGCAAAAATTCGATTTGACTGATGGTTAACTAATAGGAAAATATTGTTGTCGAATTAGGGTCTTTTTCTAAATTTCTGTATAAATATTTAAATAAAAAATGAGGGAGCAGAGTAGACAGGCCAATTGGGTCGGCCCAACCAATGTGGCCAGGCCAGCCGATGGTGGCTAATAAGCCATCTCAGTGCCCTAGTTCTGGAGCTTGCCCGAGCCTTAAAAGGGGAACGGGTCACACAAAGCTTGCGACGGTGGCGTAGATCTCTCAGCATCCGTTGTGGTGGAGCTGTGTGACTCGGCTGGCGGCAGTTACTTCTCCTCCTTAATCTCGGTGCTCTGTTAAGGGCGTGTTTAGTTAGTGGGATGAGGTTGAATAGGATGAGATGATGCCGTATCATTTGGTTCCATTGTTTTAGGTTAATGGAATGGTTTAGTATCTATAGCGAATATTCTTCAAATTTGTATCCCACCATCCAGGACAGGATGGTTCCATTCAAGCAACCAAACACATAGATGATTTTTTTCTTGAACCATCTTATACATGTATCACTTGGTACAAGCAGCCAAACACACCCTAAAGCTCGGTGGTATCCTCTCCTGGGAACACACATTGAAATCCTCTCTAATTCCCATCCAATTGATTCTGAATCCACACTATCTGGTTGGCTTTGTTCTTGCTTTTTCTGACGACTTCTTGTGATCATAAGCTTCGATCTACCCTTGATTCAACCTGTGGATGACTACTTTTCCGTGTAACTCGAGTTGAAGCTTGGTGTTGATCTTTGGCCGAGGGATTGTTTGGTGGTTTGGAGAAGGCATACGGTGCTAGATCAACTCGGTGGCCTGGCTTGCAAGTTTTGCTTGTTGGATACATGATCCAGTTACTTGTAAGGTTCGGCTCGATTGTGTTGCCCGTGCTGTAGTAAGTCCTTGCAACCTATTACCTGTTGTTCACCTGATCCACTCTTTTGGCTAGGAGAAGATTCTGTGAGCTTGTGCAGTTTCAACATCTTCTCAGGATCATTGGTTGAATTCCTCAACTAATGATTTGTGGCTTTGTATCTCCGAAATAATTGCCGGTGATTTTGCGACATTACAGTGGCGATATCATTTTCTAGAAGATCATCTTTGACGAGCCTAACCAGTTAACATTGACATCCTATCGGTGTTTTGTGAGTATTCTTAAACCCTTGTGATTACATTCTTTACTGTATTGCGAAGGGGCTAGACAATCTGATTATCTTGGGGACCTTGCATGAGGGGAGGTTATTGTTAAATGAGGATTTGGGCTAGATAGACTATTTGTGAAAAGATTGATTAGTTCTTTATGCATTGCAATACTTGATTAGATCAGTTGATCGTTAATACATATTTATGTCTGCATGCTTATTTTGATTACTTTCTGCCGGCTACTGTCATTGATTACCTAATAATAATATCATGTCTTCACTGTGCTCAGTAATATGCTCCTTGTTGTTGTTGGCTATTTCTGGTTTATGCTTTGTTGGCTGGTACTGTTATTGTTCAGTTTGCTATCCTGGGCTATTGAATCTCTTATATATATATACATTGTTCAAAAATAATCAATTGATTAGGTTTATTAACTGTCAAGTATTGATTTTGTCAATTTGTGGTAAGGTTGTCATAAATTAGTCTATAATCTTATCCCTAGTGGCGAGAAGGTCTTTTTAAAGGTAGCTCGACATCTGAGAACACTTTTAAAACAACTTGAGCCTTATTGCTAATCTCTACTACTTCTAATTTTGAGTTGGTGGTGATACGTCCGTTCTCCACCACCAACCCACCTCTAAATTGGAAAAAAACTGAACCGGCCGATAGAAAAAAACGGTATGTTCTTTTTCGCTTCTGTTTCTCGCGACAGCTGGCGGCGCAAATCACGGTTCTCTCGACTCCTCATTCATCCCAATCTGCAATTGTGGCGGCGGTGAGCGCAAGGCGCAGGGGCGGGAGGCCGCGGGTGCTGGCTATTCTGGTGTTCGGCGACTCCTTCGTCGACATGGGTAACAACAACGCTGTCGTCACGCTCACCAAGGCCGACTTCAGGCTGTATGGCAAGGACCTCAATGGCGGCGTCCGAGCGCAAGGCGCAGCGGCGGGAGGCCACGAGTGTCAGCTACCTCCCGATCTATAATTGTAGCGGTGGCAAGCGCAAGCTGCAGTGGCGGGAGGCCGCGGGTGCCGGCTATTCTGGTGTTCGGCGACTCCTTCGTCGACATGGGTAACAACAACGCCGTCGTCACGCTCGCCAAGGCCGACTTCAGACGACGGCAATGACCTCAACGGCGGCGTCCGAGCGCAAGGTGCAGCGGCGGGAGGCCGTGGGTGCCAGCTATTCTGGTGTTCGGCGACTCCTTTGTTGACACAGGTAACAACAACGCCGTCGTCACAAAGAACACCAACATCCGCACCGGATCTACATTCTCGTTAAGCCAGTTGGACCACATCTTGAATTAGACCTCCTGCAAAAATCCACGAAAAGAAAGAAAAGGGTGCACATTTCAGCATACAATTGCAATGGAAGATGTGGTAATGTCAATGCAAAGAGCAGATGTAAGTGTTGAAGATGAGGTAGTCGACGTCCCTCCAGTACTTTGCGTGGCCCTCGATCCTCTCGGGGCGGATGATCCGGTGCTCGATGCTGTGGAACTTGGGGGCTTGAAGAAGGATGCTTGTGGCGGCGGCAAGTGTAAGGCGCTACTGCTGCGGCATCCGGCGGACGGCATGGTGCGAAAGCTCACCACTGACCGTGGCCGATACAATCTCCGTAATTTTCTTTTATTGTTTCGTTATCATTTTTTCGTAGCAACACATGGGCATTGAACTAGTTGTATGCCTCAATTACTATTTATTATGCCTCAATTACTATTTATTGTCATGCATATGCTTAAATATCTGATTATGAGCATATATGCTCTGATATTGTCAAGTATCATGTTTTAGTATATTTACAAATACTTTTATGGCAATGTTGATAGTTTTACTTTATGATTGGAATTAAGGTCATGATAAATTTGCTAATGTTGCATTTCTTACCACAAATATTTCTCGATAGCATTCCCTGACGATTTTTTTAAATAATATATTTTTTAAATTACAAAAATATACTTGATTGAAAAATATTATAAAACTATACCTCTGTCGCCGTTTGAAACGACGAGAGGGAAATGTCACTGTCGAGGGTTGTTACTGACAATAATGAAAAGGGGGCTAGGCGTTGGATCCAAACTCGATGGTAGCACAAGACACGGGAAATTATACAGGTTCGGGCTCTCACGGTGGAGATAATACCCTAGTCCTATGCTCTGGAATTATGATTGGCTAGCTTATTTGCTTATGATGTTCTGTTCTGATGGTTCCCTGCCCCTCCCTTTATATAGTAGAGAAGGGCGGTTACAATAAGGAATCCCACTCGGATACGGGATGGAAGTTGCACCTTCATATCTACCCGACTCTATATTAGTTTGGATTACAATCATCCCCTGCCTAATACGACTCGGTTTCCTTAGCTAGGATTTGCCCTGATTCTTCACACCTCGCTCAGCCCAGTATACCTTCGGCCCTCCGTAGTTGGCCTGGCCTAGTTCCGCCTGGTTGGGCCTCGCAGGTTTGCCTTGTGGGCCCCCGGGATATATATCCCCCACAGTCAACATATGATATGGCGACAAAGAGTTGTGTCGCCATTTGAACTAACGAGAAACAGCCACATTAGTGCCACGTAGACGAAAAAATGGTCGGCCTCCCTGTCACCAAACCATACGGCAACAATGCAAAAATTGATCGTTGGTTTGGCGACAAAGGAGGCACGTGCCTCTATTGCCAAACCAACTAGCGACAGAGACCGTGACCCTATATATAAGCCAAAGCGGTTACTGTTTGGCGTGAGGAGCTCATTTCGCTGTGTGAGAAAGAGAAGAGAGGAGAGGGAGGAAGAGGAGAGAAAGGAAAGGGAGGAAGGGAGGGAGGGAGAGAAGAGAAAGATAAGAGATGAAGGGAGAGAAGGGAAGGGGAGAGGAGAAAGCGAGATTTGAGGTTTCTGCTCATTGTGCAAGTAAATTTTTTCTATTTATTTTGTTTAGCAATATACCATGGTAGGATAGCAAAAATAATAGATCTAGTTAAATTTTGAGATTACGGATAGAATTAGTAATTTAGTTGGTTTGTATAAATATATTTATGTAGATATATATTTTAAGAAAAATAATATATTTTTAGGAATATAGTTGTTTTTCTACAGATAGATCTAAATAGATATATATTTGTAGAAGTGTAGATATAAATAGATCTAGATATATTTTTTAGCATATAGATATAGTTATGTTAGGTGTCACAGTATTTTTTACGAAGAGTAATAATTTGTGGGTTAATGAATTGGTTCGCAGATATGTCAGAACAAGTTCCATTAGAATTTATTATGGAGAATGGTTGTCATGTATGGTTTAGAGGGTGCGGATCTGAGTAACTTCTAGTATGTAGACAAAAGTTTGAGTAGGGTTGGAGAGCGTACATTTTCTTTTGTGTTGAATTGGTTGTATTATACTTTTCAGATGGAACCAGATCAGAACCAACTAAAGTTATTTTTCCTTTGAAGTATGTGAAATGATTCTGTTTGTTGGAAGTTAGTTGAGGTGAAGAGAACTATATCGTGGAGGTCATGTGTGAGGGGGACAGAGCAACGTGGATGGTATCGGGTGCTTTTAGTGCAAACGTATGATAGGGTTGTTGCCCCACAGCAGCAGTTGGACGCCGAAGAGTGTAGTGAGCCTCAAAATGAGTTCAATTATGGTAACATCGAAATTGGGGAATCTAGCCATGAGCAGCATGTATTGGAATGCAATGAGGACATCATTTACTAAAGTGGTGAACAAGTTGAGGTTGGGGAGGATGATGAAAACATTGGACAAGAAATGTAGGAACAAATAGACGAAGGTGAGGAAATTGAGGAAATAACAGTAAGGATGGAAGAGGAAGACCGTGAATACACCAGAAGACTAGTGGAAGACGACGATAACTCAGATGAGGAAGATGAAAGCAATGATACACCTTGGTAGTATAGTGAGAATGAGGTTAGGCCTAACAATTTGTACCCGACAAAAGAGATAGCGCAGGATGCTGTGAAAGATTAGACCTTATCAGTAAGAAGTACTTTCAGGGTTAAGAAGTCTACCCTAATCTGCTATGACATGGTGTGCAAGATGCATGGGTGCCCCTGGAGAGTGCACACGTATAAGCCCAAATGGGGCACCCACTAGTTATGTTCGAAGGTTGAGCAACATATCTATATGATTGAGGAAACCTTGATAGCTCACAGGCCGGAATCTGTCATCTAGGTATGTCACAAATATCATGTACCCAGAGATAGTGGAGAATCTCAATTTTAAGTCCCGTTCAATTATCCAAGCAATTGAGAACATATATCAATATACAATTAGTTACGGGAAGGCATGGAGGGTGAAGCAAAAGGCATTAGAAATGAGGTTTTGGAAAATTTGAAGACTCGTACCATAATCCGTCTGCCCTGCTCAGTTGCATTTAGGAAAGAAATCTTGGCACTTATTATGATTATCAAGACTGTCCATCAAGCAAGTGACCGACCAAGAGGCATCTGAAGAGAGTTTTCTTCTCATTCAGAGCTTGCATTAAGGCGTTCTATCACTACCGTTCATTGTTGTGTGTGGATGGCATATTCTTGACTAGGAAATACAAAGCGCAAATAATGACATCTGTGGATGTTGATGAAAACAACCAGATTCTGTCTGTTGCTTTTGCCTTTGTAGAAAGCGAGAACTACAAGAGTTGGTTGTGGTTCCTACGGAACTTGAAGATAAGGGTGGTGAAAACTCATTAAGATGTGTGCATACTGTATGATAGGCTTGCTGGTCTACTTAGTGCTATCAAATAGTTGCAAAAAGGGGAAGAGAAGCCATTTCCATGGCCTGACTTGTAGAGTTGATGGTGCATGAGACATTTGGGTGTAAACTTCTATAAGAAATTCGAAAACAAGGAACTGATGAACATGTTTAAGAGGCTACATAAGCAGAATCAAGTGAGTAAGTTCCGTACTCTATGGAAGAATCTTTATGAGCTAACAAGAAAACACAAAGAGGAGTAGATGAATAAGGCTAGTAGCAGTGAAACACAGGATTAGGCAGAGCCTCTATTCCCTCTGCCAACAAAAGATGAGGCAACGAATCATCGTCGAAGGCAAAGGCCAATCAAATGTTTCTCGATTGGATAAAGCATGAGCCGAAAGAGAAGTGGTCATTGTTACATGACACACATGGTGCTAGATACGGTATAATGACGACTAACTTGGTGGAGGTGTATAACTGGGTAATGAGAGAGATGAGGTGTCTCTCGTTGATAGTAATTATTGAGGGAGTGCTGCGGGGCACAACCAAGTACTTTGTGGATAGGCATCGAGCTGCTGAAATAGTAATGAGATGAGAATCTAATGCACTCTATCATGATCATTAAATACATGAATGAGAATAGTAAGAAGGCGGCCAAGATCATAGAGCTATCAAAGTAGGTGCACGGACACTACACTTCGAGGTGATGTGCAGAGATAAAGGACGGTGTGGAACCAACTAGAAGGTTATCACTTAAGAGTGCATCTTGCAGGCTGACTACAAATGCTTGTGTTACAAACTGCACCTTTTGCATAGGCCATGTTCTAATGTGATAGCCGTATGTGCGTTATTTCGAATGTGACCTGTTATATATCTATCTGAATATTTTAAAAGGAAAAGGTGATGGCAACTTGGAGCGAGGAGCTTTATGGTTATGGTGTTATCAGTTCTTTCACCACAACTCCTAGTGTCAATAAAAGGTTATGGGTTACTGATTTTGATGCAAGAACATGCAAAGCAGGGCATTCGTCAGCTCGAACACTGGCCGATGAAAATATAGGAGTTAGGGCAGGGCGCTCTGCCAAGGTCATTATGTTTTCATCGGCTCTAAACTAGCTGCCGAAAATACAACTATGTTTTCGTCAGCTCGAACACTGGCCAATGAAAATATAGGAGTTAGGGTACAGTGCGCTCTGCCAAGGTCACTATGTTTTCGTTGGCTCTAAACCTAGCCGCCGAAAATATAACTATTTTTTTTCACACGAACTCGCCGATTTAAAAATATGTGTTTTTTAGCGCGCATCGAGGTTGACGAAAATACAGGGTTTAGTTACACGGGGGCTGAGCCCTGCCTGTTTGTCTACTCGTAGATTCGGCCGCCACATCCCAGCGCCCCCGCCCCGCCACGCCCTCCCCCGGCCGCCACCGCGCCATCATGCGACCTCACGCCGCCCTCCCACCGATCGGCGGGCCGCCCCTCTCCACCGTCGCAGTTCCCACGCCTTCCTCCTCCTACCGCCGGATTCAATTGTTGCTCTTCCTCACCCTCGCTACCATGACCGAGGGAAGCGCCGGTGCCGATCGATCGTCACCGCATGCCTACCGCTGGCTCGATCTCTTCCCGACCACCGAGGCGGGCTTCGGGCTAGCAGGAGAGATAGTGGTCTTCGTGACACGCTTGCCTTTTGTCGGCAGGGGTGAGTAGTTGATTTCTTTCATTCGAGGGAGATGAGATATCAGTCGGTCTCATATTCATCCGCATTAATGTTTCACTGACGTAGGCTGGCTCCTGGGTGTAGTGATCCTGGAGTTCATGTGTGTGCGTCTGGATTGGTTGAATGGCAGGCAGCAGGAGTGAGCCTGTGCTCGTGTACGCGTCCGTGTGTGTGTGTGTGTTGTGGGCGGGAATGTGCGCATATCCGTGTGCTAGTGGAGGGAGTGAGGGAAAAAGGTTGCTATTTTTAGTATTAATTGATATTTTTGACCTTTATATTGTCAAGATAGTAGTAAATTTGCCTGCAGAAATGGCTCGTTACAATCTTTCAAAAGAAGAAGAAGAAGAAGAAATGGCTTGTTACTAGAATTACAAAATTGCAATACTAGAATTACAAAATCACTAGCAAAGCGCATCGAATACAAAGATTATTTAGCACTTGCGTGAGCATGGTGCGGTGTGCACGCAGCACTTGCTTAGTCAAGTATGAGGGACATAGGAGGGGCTAAAAGTTAACATTTTTAGTAGGAATTGTTTGTTTTGATGTTTAATTGGTCAAGGTAGTCAACAGAGGATAAATTAGTCTACCAAAATGATTCCTTTTATAGATTAATAAAATTGCAATCACATGACACATGGAATGTATGATATTTATCTCAATTAAGTGTTCTATCCGAAATACTAAATTACATTATTTTATTGGTTTTCTTATGTTACTTGCATTGTTTGCTATCCATTTACCACTTGCAGTATTACTTACTATGCAATACTCATGTCGCAAAGATTGCTTAGTATCATTAAGTTACCAAATGTTGTTCACTTGTTGCATATTTATTGGAGTTGGAGATAATACTTGTTAGGTGTATGTACCATCCCTGCAACAATAATTGTAGTATTTCAAGTCATGTACTAATTTGTAATGTACCTGATACATTCTTCATTTCCCCACTACATATCAATTAGAATTCTTAAATTACAAATGTAACTACTAATTTGTTTGTATTTGATGTTGATACAATCATATCTAGTCTCCTAAATACTGTTTTCTTGTAGGCTGGGTTTGGTGATCACACCGTTTGCACAGTGCTAAGACTTTGTGGCCACCTCCCCTGGCCGTCACCGCCTCCCCCAGCCGCCACCCCCTCCGCCGCCCTCGCCGCGTGAGTATCCAATGGTTTGTGATAGAAATGACTGAAGTGTTACACATCATGAATAGTGGATACATATTTAATTTGATGAACCAATGATGAACCAGTAATGATCCATAATTTCAGTGGCGTAGTTTACAAATTGCCTGTTGGATGCGTGATTGTTTAACTAAGGATCTGCTAGAATGTTTCATCCTGGTATGGGTGATTGATATCTTATAACTGCAACTGTTTATTTGTCTGCTGAGTGGATGTCCTCCTTTCTAGGGAGGTCATGTCGAAATTTTGTAAATTTCAGTGGCTTAGTTTTTAAACCTGTTTTAAGAGTTTAGGGGTTGATTTTAGTCTTTTCGTAGAGGTGATAGGATAAGACTATTTAATTTTTTTGCAAAGATAATTGTATTTGTCCATAGTTTGTATTAGTTTCCCATTTAAGTTGGATTCTAATCAAAAAAATATAAATAATTGCAACCATAACGATTGACCTTTCAAGGTTGTAAAAACCCAGTTCCTAAGCCTTATTAGAACCATAATTCTTGTATCATCATTTTTTAATAGAATGGTATCAATATGGGTGATAATCGAGCATGGATGTATGTCGGCTGGAGAACAACGAGGGGTCACACGGACGAATGGGTAGAGAGGACACAAGCATTTGTGGATCATATTTTCTCTTGAATCCACCGTGGTGTAGTGAAGTGTCCATGCAACAAGTGCAGTAATCTCGCCAGAAGCGGAAGGAGGAGATCGAATTAGACTTGTGCGAGATATGGATTTATGCCCAATTACTTAACTTGGTTCGAGCATGGTGAGTCACGCTTGGGTTGTACATCTAACATAGTCCAGGATTATGATGACACGGAGGATAGATGTCGAGATATGGTGGAAGATCTTGGTCGACAGTACAGGGATGAATCGGAAGAACGACCTGCCGAGGTCAAAGAATTTTATAGGCTTCTTCTCGCTTCCAATGAGGCTCAGATGAGTTTACCAATGTCACCCTTCTTGTGCGGGACACGGTTGATGGCTATCAAATCGAAATACAATTTGAGTAAAGATTGTTACAACGATCTGGTCAAATTGATATGTGATGTTCTTCCAGAGAATCATAAGATGCCGAAAGATCTTTGTCGGTCCAAAAAATGTTGGCAGGTTTAGGGATGCAATACGAGAAGATACATGTGTGCCCCAATAAGTGTATGTTATTCTGGAAGGAGAATGTAGAACTAACACATTGTATATGTTGCAATGAGTCCCAGTATATTCAAGTAATGGACGAGGAGAGAAACACGGTAACAACAAAGTCAGTGGCCAAAGTGCTCCGCTATATGCCCCTTAAACCAATGCTATAGCGAGCTTACCTATCAAAGGATACTGCCATGCATATGAGGTGGCACAAAGAAGGCATGCGTACATACGAGGGTTCGATGGGTCATCCTTCTGATAGTGAAGCTTGGAAGACATTGGAACGGTTCGATCCAAATTTTGCCAAAGATCCTAGAAATGTTCGTATTGGGTTGGCAACAGACGGCTTCACGCCTATCACCATAAGTGCGGCTCCGTACTCATGCTGGCCCATGTTTGCAGTACCGTATAATCTCCCTCCATCATTATGCAAGAAAGATGAGTATGTGTTTCTAACACTTGTTATTCCTGGGCCAGAGCGTCCAGGAAAGCATTTGGATATGTACATGCAGCCATTGATTGAGGAGCTGAAGGAGCTGTGGGAAGGTGTTTTGACATATGACAATAATAGAAAAGAGACCTTCAACATGCGTGTGGCTTATCTTTGGTCTATACATGATTGTCCTGCCTACGACATATTTGTGGGGTGGAGCACGCATGGTCGAATGTCTTGTCCGGTTTGCATGGGTGACACAGATGCGTTTCGTTTGAAGCATGGGGGCAAAATCTGTTTCTTTGATTGTCACGTCATTTCCTTAATCTAAGTCACCCATTCAGGAAAGATAAAAAGGAATTTCGGAAGGATGTGGCAGTTAGTAAAGGTCCGCCAAAACGTTTAACCGGGCATGAGGTTGTGGCGTGGCATAGTGAGTTGGATCTCACAAAGGATGGTAATGACGGATTCAAAGACACACATAATTGACTCACATATCTAGCATATGGAGTCTCGCCATATGCCACTTGTTTAATCCTCGCATAATATTGACGTTATGCATCAAGATCGAAATGTCGCAGAAAGCATCATTAGTACGTGCTTCGACTTTAACAAAAACAAAAGACAATGTTAAGGCTCGAGAGACTTGGCTGAAATCAGAATCGCCCCACACTTGAAGTGATGGAAGGTGGAAAGAAACCTCGTGCTCCTTCATCGCCTTAAAAGGTCAGACAAGATGGAGGTTCTTAGATGGATGAAAAATATAAAATTTCCAAATGGTTATGCGGCAAATCTGAGATGCGCGGTGAGCATCTCGACTGGTAAACTGAATGGTCTAAAGAGTCATGATTACCACATCATCATGGAAAGGTTACTACCGGTGATGTTCAGGGGATATATGCCTGAAGAAGTGTGGTTAATGTTGGCAGATATCAGTTTTTTTATAGGCAGTTGTGCTCTAAGGTAATAAAGAAATCAACGATGAAAGAATTGGGGAAGAATATACCAGTGCTTATATGCAAACTAGAAAAGGTATTTCCACCTGGTTTCATGAACTTAATGCAGCATCTATTGGTACATTTACCGTACGAAGCAGAGGTGGGTGGCCCAAAGGTAATATCATGGATGTATCGCATAGAGCGTACCTTGAAGAAACTCGTATTATGGTGGGTAATAAAGCACGAGTTGAAGGTCGATCGCCGAGGCGCACTATCTAAAAGAAATATCCTACTTTCGAGCCATTATTTCATGGAGCAAAATGATATTCATGCTGAAACAACGCGATACCATACCTCTTCTCAAACAAGCGAAGGCCGCCTTGATATATTCAAGTGGAATGGCAAAGGCCGGTGATAGTTCCTCATGAGTTGACTCAGAGGAGTGGAATGCACCATGATGTATATGTTCTTCAATATTGAGGAAATGGACAAGTATTTCGCGTAAGTACGAGTCATTTATGTGTAAATTAGTTTTGATAACTATATTGCAAATAACTCATGCAAATTGTAGGATTTTTGACAAACAAGAATGGCTATCGACCCAACGGCCTACTGAAAAACAACTAGACAATTTATGTCGCAACGGTGTACGCGGTGGCCCAAATTTCGTTACCTGGTTTCGAAGACATGTATAGATCCTATCTCAATTTAACTATAGATATAGCCAAATGATAATATTCCTAAAAAATATATGTCTTTGCAGTGCAAGAGCGATGCTAGCGCCCACGAAGATTTACGTCAATTGTCCCATGGTTTCACGACCGCAAGGAAGTTTGTGCGATATGATATCAACGTGTTTCGTTTTCGTACTGCATCCTTTGAAGCCACCCGTTCGCGAGCAGCCACAGTGAATAGCGGGGTAGTCACTACGGCAGAGGGTGCGGATGGTCGGCAAACTGAGTACTATGGTATTATTCAAAACATTGTAGAGATCAAGTTCGAAGGACCAAAAGATTTGAGTGTTGTTTTCTTCTATTGTGATTGGTTTGACAAGGTAGGGATACGACGGAACGATAAACTTGGCTTGGTCGAAGTGAAACATGAATCACGACTTTCAGCTTTTGATCCATTTGTGCTTGCCTAGCATGTCAAGCTAGTATATTACCTCTCGTATCCATGCACCAAGCCAAGTCTTAAACCATGGTGGGTTGTGTATAAGGTTAATCCACGTGATCAGCTACACATTCCTAGATACGATGAGTATATACCAAGTGAGCTTGATGCATTCCAAGAAGGTAACCTGCCAACAACGTTTGAAGTAGATGTCGGAACGTCGCTCGATGATTTAGTTGGTGACGTGCCCATCGAGGAAGATGGTCATGTACGGAAAGTTGGGAAGTGAAAACGATAGAATACAAGTATATATTGCATTTCTAATGTTTACATTAATTTATATATATTGCATTTTTATGGATCTATATATTGCATTTGTTCTAATATTTCATTTGTTTTTTTTGCAGGATGATGTCATTTTTGCACCGTTCGAGATCAAAGAAGGATGGATCTTCATCTTCAAATACAGACGGCACTTCTTCTTCAAAAGGTGTTAGTAGACTTTTCAAAGGAAGTTCCTCTCAACAAAGTAGAAGGCGACAATTGGAGAGTTGTATTAGAGATGTTCAGGAGGAAGCACCAGACGTGGACCATGATCAAGTACCGGAAGAGAATAATGAGGATGTGGCAAATGAAGGTGGAGACACACCCACGGATGAGGGTGGAGACATTGGACCGGTCTTCAGGTTTTTCTAATGATAACTTATTTCTTTTGTGTATTTTGTCTCTCTTATTAACTTCTTACTGATGTAAAATATATAATTTTAGGTATAGAGCAGTAAGCCGAGTTCCTCCACGGCAAGATAATCCACAACTCCGTATACAGATAAGACCAATTGGTGATAGGTTAGTAATTATTACAATTTATTTAACCTTATATACATCTCTAATTGTAATTGTATACTATTTGTAGGTCATGGGATGAACCTTCTTTCACTGGGACGAACAGGGCAAGGCAGGTCAATGCCACACTTGGCTCTCTTTGTCGCTACAGTTACCCTGGATTGGTTAAAATTGACGGTGTGGAATGACCAGCTTTGAGGTGGGAGCATTATAAGATAGCAGATGCTGGTCAACAAATAGCTGCACAAACTATGTGGAATGACTTTTGGGTAAGCCTGTTCAAATAATAGCAATGAAGTTAGTGTTTCTATTTTCTGTCCCGGAAACTAATACATTTACTTGTATTGTAGGAGAGGTATCGCTTGATTGAGGGGGAAGAGCAGGAACTAGCAGAACATGCAAGACGCGTGTTTGAGAAGGCTGCTAAAAAGGTAGTGAAAGATATGATATCCAATGCACACTTGCAGGCAGTGTGTGAATACTGCAAGAAGTATCTTGTAGAGGAAATGAATAAGAAGCTTGGTGCTTCCAAAATCTACCTTGAAGCTAATGAGTACATGCAGGTTCCGCTGAGCTGGTTAGTCATATGAAATGTGTATTTTGTTTTTCACCTTTGAAATAGTTGCTTAATTTAGTCGCTATTTTTGTAGGTTTAATTCTTGCCCTGATGCATGGCGGGCACTTTCTGAGTACTGAGCATTTGACAAGTTCAAAGCGAAGTCGAGCAGCAAGAGGGTAAATCGAGAGTCAGGCCCTAGTGTTGTTCATACATATGGTGCCGATGGGCATGTGTGTGTAGCTAAGTGGCTGGTACGTTTATCTTTCTACGTTAATACTTTATTTGCTGTTATGTTCGCTATAGTACTGAATAACATGTTTACAGGAAGCTCGACTTGGGAGGAGACCGAGTGCGATCGAGACCTATGTCGCGGGGCACAAGGGGGCCGATTCTACACAGCCGGATATACTTTGCAACCAAAGGGCGTCGGACAGCTTGGTTAGTCAATTGCCCTACTTTGTAACTTGTATGACTTATCCTTTTCACATGTCATCACCAAAATGCTTATGCTTTGTAACTTGTGTCGGTAGTCTATTAAAAACCGATAGTACTAATACGAATAGCTGTGTCAGTTTTTTTGATAATCTGATAGTGTTGAGGTAGGTCAGTACTCGGCGAGATGTCCAGTTTGTCCTAACGTTTGTATCGGTTTTGGCTGAAAACCAACAGTGTTGTGCTTTACAATTGTATTGATTTTGGCTAAAAACTAATAGTGTTGTGCTTTCTGTTTATGCTTCCATGCAAAATTTCGACAGAGCTCGAGATTGATGTGCATGCATGGCTGCGATTGAGAGAGAAATGTGTCGTGTAGTTTCTGAAGCTGCTCGTGTTCTTCCTGATAATTGGCTAGAGACATGTGATGTCATGAGATTGTTTAATATGCTTGAAGAGTGCAAATACTTGGTCCTAGAATATTTGTAGTTTGGTTGGTAGCATTATGATGAACAAACTAAACCGATACTAATTGACAGTCCAAATTTTGACTAAGTTAAGCTGAGCCATTTTATCATTATTCCCATCGACACAATTTTTTGCTGCCATCAAACACAAGTGTACTCTTCTCAATAGATTTCTGGTATTTAATCTACCATGGAGTAGCAGCCAAAAGGACACCTTACGTGGAGGCTGAGAACTCTTCCATAACCATTTGAACAATGCATGACAGTGTTGATGCTCAATCAAAGGTTTCTATGATTTAACTGGAGAATGAACATTAGACTCCCACACTCCATATATCCTTTTTTATTTGTTAAGATCAAGTCATGTAAAAGGAGCTGTAATTGAACTGCAAAAAAGCTTGTACAAAAAGTGGCAAATCAAAGCAGCCAAAAGGACACCTAATGTGGAGGCTGACAAGAACTCTTCCATATGAGTGCAATTTATATACATGTTGTTTGTATTGACATATTAGCTATGCCATCTGTACTGTACTGCAAAATAGACATGGTTCATGATTCGTATGCATCACAGGCTAAATATGGAGAGGAGATGGTTCGGACCCATGGTGAGGGCTATGATTAGAGGGCAAGAGATGTTGACGTCGGCGCCTTGTATCGGAGCGGCGGTGGCAAGAGTCACAGGAGGTTCTCCATGTTTGATGGATTCGTCAATTCCTCCATGACTCGAGACTTGACGAGGGAGTTTCGGGCCTCGTCAAGTAGTACACGTACTGCTCGAGAGGCTAAGTTGGAGGAAAATTTGAGGAGACAAGAAACTCAGTTGCAGGATTACATGAGGCAACAACAAGAATATTAGAGGCAACAACAAGAAGCCATGCCTGCCTGGCACTCACAATTGAATGTAAGTTCATTTTCATATCGCATACAATCTGACTTTAACGCTTTCAAATTGATTATATACGATTATTACACAGGATTGTATGTCTACTGCCTTTGGAAGACTTATCAACCTTCCGCCCCTGCCTCAGTTTCAGACTCCACCCATTCCTCCATTTATGACCTCACCATTCATGGTACTTGGCTTTCTGTTCGATTTTTGTATATAGTTTTGTCAAATTGTTCAAACTAACCATTTGCATCCTTATATGATGTAGGGAACAATTGGTTCGGCAAGAGCTCAAGCAGGAGGCGATGGTTCACACAATGGCATCGACTATGATTCACCTCAGGTGAATGAGTTCAATGATGTGGTTAACTTGGGTGGAGGCTCCGACGAATGAAGTTGTATGGTTATATATGTTTTTGTGACGATTTGTGATTGTATGTATTTGATGTGGATTGTTGCGTATGTTTTTGTGATGCTTGTCTGAAACGACACTGATATTCTATGTTATTTGTTATTGTGATATTCTGTGTTATTTGTAATATTCTGTGATTTTATGAATATGTTTTTTTCCCTGCAATCGATTATTTTCGTCGGCCTAGGGTCAATACCGACGAAAATATGAAAATATATTTTCGTTGGTTATGTCCCAATTTTCGTCGATTTTTCCTGCGCAGAAGAATTATTGCCACAGGCTGAAGTAGATAAAATTGATGCCATGCTCAAGGAGCTAAAGGTTAGTTGTCAACTACCCACTGGCAATATTTTTTCCAGGTAATCAGGCACTTCTTGATCTTTGATATGTCTTTGCCTTTCTTCTTTTTTACATGTATGTATCTCCAATATGGCCCTTTTGGGTTGTTTTCTGACACTTGTGATCATGCTTTTAAACTAGTGTTTTCTTGAGGAAAGCCGCCAATTAATGCGCTTACCACCTCGACAGTCCACAGCTGAAGCAGATCTCATGGTCCCATTTCAGTTGGTAAGTAATATGTTCCTTTTTTGCTTTAGAGGACTTGATGATATGCAGTCTATCGTTCTTTCACTTTATTTTGTGTGTTTTTGCTTTCATCACCTTACCTGGAGCCAGTTGTAGTTTTCTTAACTGTTGTGTTATCTTATTTCTGCAAAAAAGATTTTTGCAGCCATGATTTATGTCCTGTTGTTATGCTGCAGTAGTAGGAGTACTGTGTGCATGGTCAAAAACAATGAACATTTGTGGATTAGTACGGTAAAGTATAAACTAATAAATTTTACACTTTTATAAATCTTAACATCAATTTTATAAACCATAGTTTTTAGGATAAAACGATAATGATTCCTTTCAGTAAGGACAAAAAAATACTGTTACATCAGGCACGAAGCTGATAATCAGACACAAGCAGGACATATTTGATTTATCTAATTCTTTTCATGTGCAGGTTCTTGTCTGGGCTGCTATTCCATCTATGAGCTTCAGAAATATTAATGCCCTTTTCTTTCTGATAATCCTGATCCAATCTTCCATTAGACTGTATACCATTATTCTGCTCAGTGCAAAAATTATTAAGGCGGCGGGCTTCATTGCAAAAAATGCATGGGAAGGAGCTATGTATAACCTACTTCTGTATTTGGTTGCAAGCCATGTAAGTCTTTTCAATTTCTCTTCAATTATACTCTTTGAAAATATCAATTGCTGTAAACGAGCCGAGCTCGAGCAAGCCTGGCCCTCCAGGCTCGAGCTCGAGTTTGGGTTCGAGCCTGGACTCAGGCTCGAGCTCAGCTCGGTCCAGGCTCGAGCTCGGCTCGACTAAGCTCGAGTAAGCTCGGTTATTTTGTAGGTTCGGTAGGCTCGGTAACAAGCTCGAGTAAGCTCGGCTCGAGAAAGCTCGGTAACAAGCTCGATTTAAGCAAGCTCGATATAGGCTCGAGTAGGCTCGCGAACTATTCGAGCTCGGCTCGGTTAGGCTCGCAAGCTCGAGCTCGAGTTCGGCTCACGAGCCTCGAGCTTTTTTTATAGGGAAAATATCAGGTGCAATCAGACATGCTGGTGCAACCCAACTAACAAAAATTTCAAAAAATTCTGAAAAAAATCATGGATGTACATCTCGGCTTACCCCATCTACATATAAAATTTCATGATCAAATTCATCCTGTGCTAAGAGTAATAAAACAAACAAACTTGATCATGAACAGAATCAGCCTCTGCTCATGATCAATTTTGTTTTTTTTGTAACTTCTAGCACAGGACGAATTTGATCATGAAATTTTATATGTAGATGGGGTAAGCTGAGATGTACATCCATGATTGTTTTCAGAATTTTTTGAAACTTTTGTTAGTTGGGTTGCACCAAGGTTGCACCAAATGTCTGGTTGCACCAGATATGTTCCCTTTTTTATAGCCCTAAATATCATGAATCAGGATTAACACTACTTGCTTAAAACTCAATACAAAAACTCTATTCATATTCGCAAAGACAAGTAATGTTATGAACAAAGTAAATTAACATTGTGATGTTAAAACCATATAAATTTATAAACTATTTCAAAATACTCATTTTAGCTACAAAGAGGAAAGTTAGGTTTTTTAATGGTCATATCAGCTTCACAGTTTTAGAAAGCAAATAAAGAGCTTCGTGTAACACATCATTGTAATTTGGTTTCACATAGAACATTCTATGGAAAAAGTGTTCAACAAGATAATTTTTCCGCAGCTGGTCGGAGCAATATACTATCTACTTACAATAGAGCGGCAGAAGACATGCTGGGAATCACAATGCTTGATTGAGAGCGAAATGGCGAACGAAAACCCATGTGATTTCAAGTTCCTTGATTGTCGATATGCCACCTCAAGTGAGAGCCAAAACTGGGCAAATAGCACAGCTGTTTTCACAAATTGTGATGTGAACAGCCAAAATGTTAGTATAAATTACGGAATATACATTCAAGCATTGCAAAATGGAGTAGCTACAATATCTTCTGTCTGTGGTGGGGACTCCAACAGCTGACGTACGTACTTCAACTACCTCATGAATTGTGACAATTCCAGTGCTGCATCACCGCACAGTGTAGACACACCATCAGACCATACCCTTTCTAAATCGGCCAAGTGCTGCCAATCTTCCTTAGACTTGACCACCACATCGTCAATGTAAATCTCAACTATATGGCCGATTAGGTCGTGAAAAATCAAATTCATGGCGCGTTGATAAGTGGCGCCTGCGTTTTTTAAACCGAATGTCATTACCGGCCATTCATACAACCCTATCGCGCAGAACATCTCAAGGCGCTTTGGGGACATCAGCTTCTGCCATGAATATTTGGTTATATCCAGCGTTCCCGTCAAGGAAACTGATAATCTTATTACCCGATGCAGCATCGATAAGCATATCGGCTATAGGCATCGGATATTCATCTTTTGGCGTGGCTTTATTCAAATCTCTAGAGTCCACACACACGAAGTTTACCATTCTTTTTCATGACGGGAACAATGTTAGACACCCATTCGGCGTATCGGCAAGGTCTTATGAACTTGGCCTCCAACAGCCTCTCAATTTCTTCTTTTATCACATTGTACAGTTCTGGATTACAACGCCGTGGAGGTTGTTTATATGGCCGATACCCCGGCTTGATAGGTAGCCGATGTTCCACTAACTGTCGGCTTAACCCAGGCATCTCATAGTATTCCCAAAGTAAACAATCCTCAGATTCTCTAAGTATTTTGACCAACTCATTTTTGTATTCTAGACCTAAATTTGCACTTACAAAAGTTGGCATTCTTCTATCACCTTCTCCTATATCGATCTCTTCAAGCATATCGGCGTATGAAACCTTGACCCAATTTTTTCGCTTTGAAATCTTCAATAGCTTCGCAGGAATTTATCCCATGCCGATAGCTCCTCACCCTGTCTTGTAATGCTTGGATCATTTCGACCCCATCTCCTTAGAACTTCACTTGCCCGATCAAATGTGCCTCGGCTTCACACCGATCGCATCAAACCCAACTTCCCAATCTTTGGCTTCATTGCCAGAATTTTCCATCTTTCGATGGCTCAATTGAAGTTGAGCAGAATTTGTTCTTTTTGTGGAGTTGACATGTTTGGCCTCAAGGGTTTTATCGATATGTTTTTTGGCAACAAACCTGAAGGGAGGGAGATACTGCTTAAGGCCCGAACTTGCCATCGCCAATAGTAAAGATTGCAAAAATGTTGGGGAATCAGGTTTATGAGAGAGAATGAGATTCATTCGTTGTTTTGATCTATTGAGGTATGGTAGTCTTTCGTTGAAGATCGATTTTTGTAAAAAGTTCGTATCGATCAATTGTGGAACGCTAAAAGATATTTAACCCCGACTTACCTTAGTGGCTTGAGCCACCTAAACAAGGGTTTTAAACCCTTATCATTAGCTAAACATTGCCTCTGAGGTTTCACTTAAATATCTTTCAACCATTTTTTATTTTGTTTATCCTTTCAAGCCTGTTATATTTTATTTTGAATTCTTACTTAATTATTTCCTGTTCGGATAATACAAGGAGGTGGACTTAAACGGTGAATCTTTCCAGCCCAATTTTTTTATGGGATTAACCTTGAAACTAAACGGCAATTGTTTGCATAAACAAGGCAAATATTTCCGATTTAAATTTTCATACTAATTAGCCGATACAAATTTTTCACAAGACCAAGATTGGAAACCAACTCCAAGGCTACCAAAAAAATTTCAAAATCGTTTTCTAACCGCCCAAAATAATTTGGGTAAATTTAAACCAAGGAAGGCATTCCTCGATAAGCAGAAACCCAACTTTCCCACGAATCCGGCCTTCACCCCCGGGAAATCTTCCCATTCCAAAGTTTCGGATCAATCCCAAACTTCCGCAAAATGTCCCAAAGGGGGAAACACGGAATGTATCGGGTCGCTTTGCCTGTTTCCTGGTCGGAAGTTGTCTTGAGGAAAGATCAGCCCATTGAAGTTGAGTTTGAAGTAGGTTTGGCCAATTATAATGGGTATTATTCCTCCCCAGTCCAACGAGGGCGGAAGAAGGTCTTGTTGCCATGAATTGCACATGGCTCCGAAACCGCACTTGAAATTTTTGAAAAGGGAGTGAGTCTAAAATTGATTTCTTAATAAGGGAAGACCTAATTAATTTATTATAAGGATTGGAATTTTCAAAGTTAAATTGGTTAAATGAAAAGGACAAAAGGCCTTTTAAAAATAATCAATTGAATATAAATTAAAACTTCGACATTATTATTGTTTCTTCTTGGCAAGGATCGGCCGCGATTTTTAAAAGGATTTATATGGCCAGTTGTTTTTGCATTATTGATTAGTTTAGTTGTTTCAAATTTTTTAACTTATTATAAATGCCATACCATTTGATTTATTACCATATTTGCCTAAATTAAATTCTTTATTTGGGAGAATAAATTTCGTCCAAATAACTTTGGTTTTTAATGGCAAACCTAAGTTTTCGTACCTTGTGCCTTGTTATAAAGGGAATAAACTTTTGGCCATTGTGATTTGTATTTAACATTTGTAAATTAAGTAATAATTAACAAAAATAAATTTAAGATTACATTGCTTATGGTGAATTTCAAATTCCTAGTTTGAGGTTGGGAGAACTTATAACCAATGGTAATGATTTGGATGACACTTTGGGCGCTTAAATTTTATAAAAAAGTTTACCAAAAATGGGAATTTAGTCAAAGGATGAAAAATCAAATAATGGTCAATTGTTGTTAAAACCATGATAAAATGATAATAGAAGTAATTGTGGAGTGTTCTTAAGAAATTTGTTCATTTGGAACTAATATGGGGTTTCCAGCAAGATTTGAAATCAAGTTGTAAACATGGAAATTTTGAATCTTCATGTAATAGAATTAATAAGAAACGGATTGCCACAAGTAGGAGTTTCATAGTGGGATTTAAAGGAAAATAAGGTTCCAAGAAGTGACTTTAAGGATTAAAACGTAACCAATTTGACCTTTTATAGCTTTGAATGGTAGCTTGGGATAATACATGTGATCGAAAAACACAGAAAATTTTAGGAAGGTGAGAATGAGGGACCTTTGGTGGATATTATTGTCTCTTTGTGTCAAAAAAGGTTAGCCATAAAGTCAATCATCTTGCGTAAATATTGGATTAGGCAGTTAAGGGGCAAAGTGGTTTTTCCAATCTAAATGTCCAAAATCATAGTTTCAAAAAAAGAAATTTGGGACAAGCAGGATAGTTAGTTTCAAAGAATTAAAATATTTCCATTAGCAATGGCCCATTAAATGCGGGCCTTCGCCAAGACACGGGCTTATATCTTAAATTACAGCGGCTTCAATTTTATCCCCGCTAGTTACAAAGCACATCGGCGGCATCCTTCCGAGCAATTTAAAACTGTGGTCCACCAATAGGCCGTCCTTCGATTAATTAGGCTTCCATTTACCTTTGCTACCAAAAAAATTTGCGACCAGATCCCCCAAGTTAAAGTATTGTTTACCTTTACCAGGCGGCCCCAAAGTACAGGAAAAGATAGGGCCGGACTGCTTGGGGTTTGACTTCCGAATAAGCGCCACTGGATAGTCAGGCCCCGGTTACCAGGGTTTGCCCGTTAAGTCCAGACGTGTGGTTCCCGTTATGGTCCCGTGCGGAAACCGCCTTTGAGACGATTCTCCATTAGTAGTAGTTAAATTTTAATTCCGAGGAGAAAGTGCAATGCTAATGATGGAAAGGGTTTACAAGATGAAATTTTAAAGAATTAAATGTTGATTCTTCATACAGGTGATCACGTTATTTCACTTGGATGCTGGTTTGGTTATGGACCAGTGAGGACATGGGCGTTATAGAATGTTTGCAAATGCTGATAACAAGAAATAGGATGGAAGGATGTCCTTGTTACGCGGCCAATGAGGTTGTGGGGAATTTTCCAATGGTGTTAGTGAAACAATGACATAATTGGTATTTTTGTTATTGATTATTTTTGCATCCATTAATATTTGTCGAATATATAATTTGCTTACAAATTTCAAAGCTGTTCCTCAATTTTGAGAAAGAAGAAGAATTGAAAAAAGGTTTTACCTCGACAATAATAGCATTCAAGTATGTAAATTAAATTACCATAAGGTTTCATTACAAACCTAATTTTAAAACAATTGAATTATGTTGCACTCGATTTAAATAATTATAGGGCAAATAATGTTCCATTTTTGTTAAATGTTGAATGGTTTTTAGCAGGTCAAGGTTCCAAGGTCAAAGTTCCCAATGAGATATCCAATTTTTGATAAAAAATATTTCAACCGAATTATTAAATTAATTTGATACTAATTTAACAATATGACCAAAATTCATAGTTTAAAATGGCTTTTGATTGAGTTAAACAATTGCAAGTTTGACTGATCACAGATTATGACTTCAAATGAAATTCCTTATTAATTATTCTATGGAAAGATCTAGCTCAAATATCCAAATTTCCTTTTATTATTAAGGGTTGGGTTTAAACTTTAAGGGTGTTTTAGCTTCAAAGGAAATGAATAGAGGATATCAATTGCATAGTATTTGTTTTCCAAATTTGGTATTCCCATTAGTTCATTTAATTTAAATTATTGATAACTACTAAATTTAACTTGCTTAGTTTTAAACAAATTTATCTAGTTCCTAAATAGTATTTTATTGTGTGATCACGTGCAAATTTAAGATGGGGACTTGGTACATAACCATGTTAGCCACAATGTTAATTTTTTACCAGAGTGGGTTCAACATAGGTTAACCAAGTAGTTCAATTACCTGATGGATATGATTTGTCATACGAAAGGTACAGACTTATTGGTGTAAGTTATTTTAATCATTTGATCATTAGGATTTCCAAAGAGTTTTTGGGTATGTTTTGATTGGTTAAAGAAGGATGAACTTACCTCAATGATTTTTCAATCTTTTAATTTTCAAAGTTCAAGCTTTTGCAAAGAAGTTTATTGGTAGGGGGAAAGTCATTTCAGAAGTGATTAATAGAATTTCAAATTTGGTATTGGATAGTGAAATTAGTGCCGAGTTTTTGTGGTCCATTAAATGTCTGAAATTTAAGGAGAAAAATAAAATAATTGTCCCAATAAATGATATTCAAATATGAAACTAACATTGTATAGTTTAATTATTCAATTTTTTCAAAAATTTTCAAAATGGTAAAAATGGATTTACATTTAGGTTAATTGGAAACCTTTTAGGTGACATCAAGGTAGAGGGCAAAGCAATTGGGAATTCTTTGAGTGAAATTTGAAATTGCAGCCAAAGTGTGGAAGACCCTTCGCTTAATAAGAAGAAGGTACCGCCTTAAATCGTGAATTTAATATTTAAATTAGATGAATTAGGTTTTTTTCCCCGGAAGAATCCAAGATTGAAGTTCGTGAATGAAGAGGTAGTATAGATTTGGAAGCTTTAACAATAGAATGAAAAGAACGTTTAAATTTTCCACGGCAATTATTCCTTACCTATGGGTAAAGAGTGAATGTCTTTTTAGTTCACTTTTGAAGAATGGCCAAATTGGTTAATTCTATGTCGAAATTTTTCTAATTGATAATTGAAACGATTCAGGTAATTAATTGTATGTGGGGTTGTATAGGGAGATCCGAATTAGCTGTAGCGCATTTAAAAATTGTGGCTTGGAAAAGGATGGAAAGAAAGATTAATCCATTTAAGGAACTAAAGATTTTGAATGGATGTCTTAACTTTTAATAACCTTGTTATTGAATGTTAGTGAAGTCAATATGTGAAAGAAACTAGTTGCTAATCAAGTCCATTTGCTTTGCCAAGGCCTTTGGCTAACAGACCCACAAATTAATGATAAAGGGTGAAAATGGCTTTGCAAAGTGTGTCAATTTGGTAGAATGAATTGTTGAGTTGGTTGGCCCGAAGTGTAATTTCAAAATTTTAGGATAATTTCCTAAGAAATTATGGATGTTACGGATATACCACAATGGGTAAACCGAAATGGCCTGTTTAAGAAGAATCTACCATAAATTTTGCCAAGAAAAGGTTATTTCAAACTTGATTTCACCTTTCAATAACAGCAAATTATGTACATTGGGGCTAGATTCCCAAGGATAAACAAGTGTTGAATGCAATAGAAGTTTGTAATTAATGGTGAAATAGCCTTACCTTTTTAAATTGAATTTTGACTAATTTAATGGCTACAAATGCAACAAGGCGAATGCACCTGTGATGACAAGAACTTTCGTGAATTCATGGGAAACTTGTTTTGATTGCTAGAGTATGCCATTGTATTGTCTTAATAGCATGAGATTCAAGATAAATAAAATTAAAATGTGTTGTAAATTGCAAATTAACAAGTTTTGGCAAAGGATTGGCCCTTAAATGGCCAACATCAAATTCCCCATTGCAATTTCTACATTATCTCGACTAAATTTCTTAAATCTACCAGATAATTAAAAAAATTAGCTGAGAACTACCAAAAAGATACGTTGATCCAAAACCAAAACAGAATGAATTGACTAAAATAATTTTTTTGACAAATCGCCCACTTGTAAGGCAAGATGAAAAAGTTGTACACGCAGGGAGGCCGAAAGCTACATTCTTATTGTTAATAATTATTAATATAGTTCCAAATTTGGTTTTTGAATATAGTTTGCGGTCAAAGCATATCGAAGATTAACGCTGGAGGCTAAGAGGAAGTTACCCCTTTGTTCCCAGGCATCAAGGATACCCTTTTAGGATTCAATGCCAGACCGTTGACATGGTTGGTGGAATAGTTACGGCATGTTTAAATTTAAGCCCTTGGATTCTGCAAGATATAAAGAAACCGGGGTTTGAAAACAAGCCCTTTGAAATTTGAAATTTTAAAAAGGTTTATGAAAAGGGGAATAAACTTTTAAAAGGGGTTTTTTTTCCCAAATTAAATTTTTTGGTTATATATTTTGAAAGAAATTTATTTTTTTTTGGGAAACAATTTTGGGGTTCCGGGAGGATGGTTTACCAAATCGAATTTTTTCGGGAAATGATTTTAAAGGAATTTTCAAAAATTTAATCCACAAATCTCAGCATCTTGTACTAGGGTTCTACGGCCAAGACGGTTCACTCCATTCGCTCCCAAAACTCCCTACTCAGGAGGTGGTCATATGCATACTTGCCCTCCTCCATCGTAGCCCACCTGCTATCTGTCCAGTCAGGATGTGTCATCCACTACTAGGCTGCTCCTTTTTTGTGGAAGCTATCTAGGAAAACAGAGGTCATGCCAAACCTAGTGGTATTTGGCCTCACCAACTCTCCCCCAATATGTTGCCGCATCTGTGCACGCAAATTTTTGTGATTGTACATGAATCTACAAATATTATTGGCCTGTCCACAACCTGCTTGATTTCTACGACATCACACATGTCTTTTAGCATAAGATTCACAGAGTGTGCTAAGTATGGCTGCCATATAATCTATGGGTACTGCACTCGTAACATCTAGCATGCTTTCTTAAAGTTGGCACCATTGTCAGTAACCACCTACACGATGTGCTCTACCCCAATATCTTTGGTCACGACCTTTGCTATCTTACGTACTAGGTACTTGTGGTCTTGGACCTTACTTGTGAATAAATAAGCCAGAAAATAGTACGTTTATCATTCACGGTCTCATGGAAGAATAAAAAAATAACCTAATGTTGTACCTATTGCATTGATGGTCTTATAAAATAATATGATCTCATTATAGTACACTATGAAATTGATAATGCTTTAATGAGTAGGTCCAGTCCAAGCGTCACACATGACTGTAACACTAAATGTGGTCCAATTGTGCTTAAACCTTTGAAGGTACTGGATTATCTCATACTTGTTCTCACCTAGGTACTTCCTGTCTATCCCGTGGCTCTGTGGTGCACGAACCCCTGGGCCTAGCTCCTGCATCTACTTGATTGCAGCTGTCCCATCATGGGCGTAAGAGGTTAGTACAATCATCATAAGAGTTGTAACTGAGGAATGTATGATCATTTCATACCTGTGAAATATGGGCACTCGGCCTTCCTTCCTAGAATTGCATTAGCATAGAACCATTTCGACCATTCCCTCCCTAACTTCTGCCGCCCTCCTACTTGAATATGGGGTTGCTGTGGGGCACCACTTCATACGTGGTCAACATCGATGGAGGCATGGCTTTCTCATGTCGATTTGGACCTCCCAAATATTCTGTTGGGAGTAGATTGGATCGAGGTCCTCGCTGCACCACTCCTAGACCCCGAATCTAAGGTCAAACCTTGGCTCCTGAGATAGGCCTCTTCTTTGGAGGCCCTGATGGCCATCTTGAGTTGCTCCTGCTCAGTACGGTACTCTGTGGGCAAGGTGGCCCACTCGTCGCAAGTCTCCTCCTAACGAAGGCGTAACGCCTCCTCCTTCTTCTTCTCACGACCTCCATGGAGGTTAGCTAGTATGGCCTGCCTAACCACTTTAGGCATGCTTGGGCAGACCTTCATATCGCCGGAGCGGCAGCCAGATGTTCTTTCAGACGGGTCACCCTTCCACCCTTCATGATATGCTTGCAATAGTTTCACTTTGACCCAGCCGGTCCAACGAGCTCCCCATGCTCCCATAAGGTCCTCGCACAATCTGCCATCGCGAGAAACTGCAAAGAAACAAAAAAAATATACTAATGCATGAAGTGGTAGTGCACTGCTTTAAGGTATGATTAGGCAATGTGCATATATAATCTTTCATTATCTAAGCAATAAACTTATAATCATGTTAAGATTACATAGAAGTTTCACAATTTACATAAATCAAACTCTATTTCTAAACATGGACTCTGTGTACCATTTAATCACAGTCCTAAATGTAAGCGTGGTGCTTACATCTAGTGAGTGGAGTCATACATATCAAGTAGTACAAGACTTGCTAGTGGTGATTAAGGCAATGGGCATGTAACCACACCAACTGAACAATGAACCAATTCAAGGTAGAACTAACATGATCCTGTTAACTAACTTTGTTAATCAAGTCTTTGAATCTTTGGGCCTAGAGGTTAAAATAGGAGCATGATAAGAACAACAATATACAATACAGAAGAGACTATACAATTCATCTTTGTTCATGGTATTATCAAGAGTGCCAAGAAACTGAACAAGAAGGAAAAAAATAGAACCAAAAATTTTTACCTCGATCTGTAGCTATCCAGGCGAAATCTTGGGAAAATGGTCGAGATCTCAGTTCCTTTGGCTGAGATTTCACCTTCTTCGCCCAGAGATGGCTTGAAACTTACCGAAAATGGCCGGATTTAGATTGGAGATGGTTGACGATGGGGAGGACAGACTTGGGAATGCTCAGGTTGCTCTGGATGAGTGAGTGAGTGAGAGTAAAGTGAGTGAGAGAGTGCATAATTGAGTATGTCTTAAAAGCAGTGCAAATGATTTACATAAATGGATTAATTCCTCAGTGATATTACGCAACACAAGATGTAGCCTAGTGGTGAGGTCTCAGGTTCAAATCACAAGTTTGGCACTTTTTTGCAAGTTTTTTTCCATAGTTTTGAGCACACAAAAATTATGAAAATTTTTGTGGATACTCATGAAGCATTTGTAGTGTTCTCAAAATTTTTTTACATCACGATAAAACCTAATGAATTTCCAAAAAATCTAAAGGCGGTACTTCACAATTTTTGGATTTCAGAGCACATGCTTGCATCGTTTATAATTTTTAAATGAGTAACTAAAACATGTTTAATTTTTTTAAAACTTTTACACAAGGGTTCTGAGGTAGTTATTAATCTCTTATTAAAATTTTAGATCATGATCAAACTCGACAAAAATTATAAAATACTGACACTGTTACTACCTTATTTATGCCCATTCATTTTTTTATTTTTTACATATAACAGTTTAAGTTAAAATATTTTATAAAATTTTGTGCATGATCTAGGGTTCTTAAGATGGTACCATACATTTTTATAATACTAAAAGGCTTCTTCAATTTTATAAAAATCCAACAGTGTTTCTACCAAAATTTAAAAAGGTCTCAAAAAATATATTTTGGACAAATTATCATGAAAGATCACTTTTCTAAGGGTTCTTGACCTGATTCCGATCAAATCCAGCCTTCTAATTGCAAAATCCGAACCACCTGGCCGAGATCTCGGGCAAAATAGGTGAGATCTCACTGAGAAAAACGAGATTATTGTAGCTAATCAATTTTTTTTGAATTTTCAAATTCGGCCGGCATTCCTATAAACCGCCATGTTATGAAAACCGAGATTTCAGCGAAATCTCATGAAATTCTGGTGGTTTTTTTAACCTTGATTCAGATAGGCGCAGCTACTGGAGCTGCGTGCTGTGTGAGTACTGCATTTGTACCTCCCTGTAGAGGTATGGTATTTTTTAAAATAACCAAGAAGATAGTAAAATTCGCTAATTTGATTGAGCTATTACATCATGTTGTAAATTTTTTGAAACTTTTTTATAGTGCTCCTCAAAGCATTCCTAACATACCGTAAAAAATTTGGATTATGATCAAACTTGTACGTTTTTTAAAAATTCTGGCAATGTTACTAATGCATTTAAAGCAATTTCACTTATTTAATTAAGCTACTAAAATTTTAAATTATTTAAACTTTTTGAGAAGGGTCTTTAAAGTATGCCTACACTACCGTTAAAATTTTAGATCATGATCAAAATTTTGTGATTTTTGGAAATTATGGTAGAGCTGTTGACATACTTAAAGGAAGTTCATTGATTTAATTGACCTACTAAATTTGTAAATTCTACTAAATTTGCAAATTCATAAAAAAATTGAAGGGTCCTGATCATATGCCTATGCTACCATAAAATTTCAAGTTATGATCAAACTTTTACGATTTTTAAAAATTCTGGCAATACTATTGACGCACTTAAAGTATGTTTGCTGATTTAATTGAGTTTCTAAATTATAAATTCTTTAAAATTTGTTTGAATGGTCCTGAGAGCATATCTAAACAACCTAAAAAATTTTGGATCATGATTAAACTTTTTCGGGTTTTAAAAATTATAATAATTTAGTTTCTTTTTATTTTTTGAAGTGTTCTAAAAAAGATTTCTTTTAATATATACCTGTGTCGATGATTTTTCCGCCCGCAAAGACTAAGGATGAAAACAGGTCGGATACGGTCGGGTATTGCTGTTCCTGTATCCTAACCCATATTTTTTTCCCGGATTCGAAATCGGATACGGTAAGGCTGAATACGAATACGGATACGGATATTTGGAGTTTGGATCACATCGTCGGAACGGATACATACCGGATTCGGATCGGAAACGGATAATATAGGCGGATAGTACGCGCATATAAAAAGGAATATACATGGAACCATATAGACATCATGTTGAACAAATCAATTTAGGTAAAAGCATTATATCACCACTCTATTTGTTGATAAATTTGTTGAAGTTTACGCTTAAAGACAAAGTAGTATTTCTTGTGCCAGTATCAAACAACTACTCCCTCTATCCAATAATGAACCAAATTAACGAAATTAACCCGTACCGTTTACCATTAATGGATATTCGGTCGGATATTTTCCGGATATTTACCGTTTACGGATATCTGGTCGGATATTTTCCGGATATCTGGTCGGATATTTACCGGATTACCGTTTACGGATATCCGGTCGGATATTTATCGGATATCCGGTCGGATACTTTCCGGATATCCGGTCGGATATTTACCGTATTACCGTTTATGGATATCCGGTCGGATATTTACCGGATACCGTTTACCGGCAAAATATGGTCGGATTTCAGGTATCCCGTATCCGTTACCGTATCCGGTAACAACTATCCGGTACCGTTACCGTATCCGGCCGGATACGGATTTTTCTTTCCGAATACGGTATCAACCAGATTCGGTACCGGTTCGGTCGGGATTAACCCGTACCATTTTCACCCCTAGCAAAGACACGAGGGCCTGTTGTGAACTTTTTTTTTTACTTTCTACGAACATGGGCCTCTAGTGTGTGAGTGCTCACATGTGCGTGGCTTTGGTGGAAGCTTGTGTTTTCTTCGAACGAACTTGTACACATTCTCTTTTTTTTTCGAGAGTACACGTTTCTAGTTTGTGATTTCATTGATGCCGTGTCCTATATTATTTTCATAGGACATCCCACGGCTAGAGAAACGACATTTAGTTTCAATTAACAAGTTTTACTCCCAGTTGTCAAATCAGGACAGCCCATCTGGGACGAAAGGTCCTTTAGTCCCGGTTCTCACAACCGGGATTATAGCCCTTCCCGTGGTGTAGAAAATATCTATAAAAAAAATATAGCGAACCCAAGACTCGAACCTAGAACCTCCTGCATGCCACCACAGGACACTCCTAACCCACTCAACCCACCCGTGCGTGTTGAGAAGATTAGAATATGCATTCCTTTTAAAGTAAGCTGGAACGAGCCTTTAGTCCGAATTCGTAACACGAACCGGGACTAAAGTCTTACCTTACCGGGACTAATGTGTGCCCATACCAGCTGACATGTACCTGTCTGCCAAAGCGCTCTTCTGTCCCGGTTCGTAGCACGAACCGGGACTAATGTGAACGAAAAATCATGTTTTTAGCCCAATAGCCACGAACCGGGACTATTGTCACTACTAGTCCCGATTCGTGGCTAACCGGAACTGATGGGTCGGTATGAAAGGTCATTTCCTCGTTCATGTCACCTATAAATGATCTGTGCCATTAAAACTGCTGGGTACTTTAAATATATGGTTTGGGCGTGTGTCTATTTTCTGATTAATATAAGAATTTTTGGAAATTTTTACTATTGTAGCCCTTTGGCTGTTCTTTTTTCTGAAAATAGCCACTATTGTGATGAAATTACAGAAATAGCCCCTTAAGGCAAATTCGGCGGCCGGTTTGTGCTGATTTTTTTATTTTTTTTCATTTCTTTCCAGCTAGTTCACTGATTTTTTTTAATATTTTTTTCGTTACTTTTTAACGGAACCAAACCGCTAAATATTTTTTTAAAAAATTTTGACGCATGCGAGAGTATTTTATATTCCAATGGAGGGCTACAGGATTCAATGGTTCTCAGCAGACCCAAAGCACTGTTTTTTTTTTCAATTTTTCATGCATACTATGGGCAAGCTTGACCTGGTATATACTATATACTGTTGCGTAGATCTCAACATGCGGAAGAGCATTCCAACTGAAAAAAGAAGAAGAAAACAATGGAAAACTCCGAGCATTCGTTTTTCCTGCAGCGTGCCCATCTCCACAGTTCGTAACTCAAATCTTCGAATCCAGTGGACGTCCTCCGCTGGAATTAAAAAAAACTCTGCTGTACGTCGAAATTTTTTTTTAAAAAAATCTAGCGGTTTGGTTTCACTGGAAAGCAATGAAAAAATATTAAAAAAATTAGCGAACTGTCGTTGGAGAATTTTTTTTAAATAATACATTTTTTATTCAGAATTTCAAAAATATACCACGGAAAAAAATTACAGAAATATACCCCTGTCGTCCGTTGGATGGGCGACAGGGGGCTACATAGCAAAATAAACGGGCGACAGGAGACCACGTCACTCCAGCCTCCTGTCGCTCGATGAAATGGCGACAAGGGCTACTTCAACCCCTAAGTGGCCACGATTTTCGGTTTCGTGGCAGCATGTGCCCCTGTTGCCATTTCATCGGGCGACAGGCGTCAATTTTAGCCCCTGTCGCCATTTCATTAGACGACAGGGGCTAATTTGATTCCTGTCGCCTAGCCCCTGTCGCCATTTCATTGGGCGACAGGAGGCTAAAGTGATGTGGCCTCGTCGCCTGCTTATTTTTGTTATTTAGCCTCGTCATCCATCCAATCCAAGTATATGGGTATATTTCTGTAATTTTTTTTTCTGTGATATATTTTTTAAATTCTGAATAAAAAATGTATTATTTTAAAATGAAAAGCAATGAAAAAATATTAACAAAATTCAGCGCAAGCTGGTCGCTGGATTTGCCTTGAGGAGGCCATTCCCGCAATTTCATCACACCCATGGCTATTTTCAGAAAAAAAGAACAACCAAAGGGCTACAATAGTAAAATGTTTGAATTTCTGGCTATTTATTATTTTTATATTAATATGGCAATTTCTAACTTTTTTTACCTCTTAGGATTACTGTGAGGACACTTGGAGATTCTCACGGTTGGTCATGTCACCTATCTATAATTGACTTGTGCCATCAAAATTGCTAGGGTACATTAAATTTATGGTTGAGATGTTCTCTATTTTTTTGATTAATATGAGAATTTTTAGCTGTTTATTCTTTTTTAGAATAATATTGTAATTGCTAGCTTTTTTTTACCTCTCAGAATAACTATTTGAACAGGAGGAAGTCAATATCACCGAAGATTGGAGCCACTAAAGTCATCACTATCACTTCTATTAAAAGAACCGATAGTGATGATCTGCACATCACTATCACTTTTTAGTAGAGAATGGATTCTGTTGACGATGTACTTGCAACGGATGTAACGTCATCACTATCTTTTTTAAAAAGCGGTTCTTTTTATAGAAGTGATAGTGATGACCGTTCTCTCTTAAAAGTGATAGTGATGTGAGTCACTATCACTATCGCTTTCACTATCAAAAAGAACCGATTCTATCACTTTTTAGATGTGCTCCGCACATGGCTTTTTGAAAAGAACCGATTCTCGATGTGCTCGCTAGGTTATATATACCACTCAAGACCGAACTTTTCTCTGTTGTTGCTCCAGAGAGATTTCTCCGCCACCCGAGAAAATAGCTCATATTATGTGGTTGGAAGCAATACTTGGGTGAGAAAATTTGAAGTCCTCATGGGTGGGTATTAAGAGGGCAAAATTGAAACCCTATCTTGAGGAGATTCCCCTCTTTTTACCCTCTTTTGCGGTTTTCTTCAAAATGTGATCAGCATGTAATTCTTTAAACCCCTTCAATTTTGCACTGATAATTTCGATATGTCGTCAATAAAGTTTAGGTTGCACTGGAATTGTGTGCGTGCTTTCAGATTTCACACTCTTTATTTGACAAGCACATATCTATTTAATTTTTGTAGTGCGATCTTCTGTTTAGATGGAATTATTATTGCTATCATGTGGTAAATGTTATTAGAGTTTAGGCGGCGTAACCTACGTCTCCCGTTCGAGGGTGCTTATTTATAAATATGTTGAACGAAAGGGCATATTTATAAGCGGCGATCTCAATTGTCCACGTTTTTGGGCGGTTCGAGGATATATGGTTCGAGCAAGTTCTGGTTTGTGTTGTACAACTTCGAGTAGATTTGATGCGTCTCTCGGTGTTCTCGGATACACACCCTCTTGACCTGTTGTCGAGACGTGTATCCGGAGAACAATGAGATGTCGCCAAATTTTCTCTGAGTTGTACAACGGCTTAGAACTTGCCCAACCATATATCCTCGAATGGGATTAGGACCTAACCTATTTAGAGATTAGGAGTCATCGTTGGTACCCTTGTTTTGTTTCGTTGTAGTAGAAAGATTTGCAAGCTATTGCACTAGCTATATAATTAGATTATTTGATATCATTGTTGATGTTAAAATTTATGTCTCTTATGTAGGGAATTGGAAGCTTTAAACCGGGGAAGAAGCTAGGTATCGATCGGGAGTACATTTATATATCTTGGAACCTCGTCCACTATTTTGCAAAGGTAATATTAATTGAAATGATGTCTCAATATTTAAAATAGCTATAGCTAGTTGTCGCCCAGTTTTTCCTTAATTTATTGTGCGAAATTTAATTGCAGATGGACCGTGAGGAATGGATGTATTAGAAAAGCCGTGTGAGTGCTGAATTTCAGAGGGGTGTTAAGGAGTTCAAAAAAATTGCAGAAGACGACATGGTGAGGAGGGGTGTAAACATCATATATTGTCCTTGCATTGATTGCACCAATCTGAGGAGATTTAACAACTCATCTCAAATAGAGGACCACCTGATTCGACGTGGCTTCGTGAGGAATTACACATGTTGGATCCATCACGGGGAGGCAGGTAGTACCCTTCCGATATGCAACGAAGATACGGTGGAACCGGATGACGAGTTGCAGCCTGATATGTTTGAGGAGGATAATTTGGAGCAAATGTTGCGGGATGTGGAGGGTAATTACACGGAAAGAGAGTTTGAAAAGTTTAAAAGCTTGATAGAAGATTTATGCCAAACCGCTGCTCACAAAGTTGCAAAGCGGAATACACCAAGTTGGGTTCGGTCCTTGCATTGTTCGAATCAAGGCAAAACACCATTGGATGATACAAGTTTCAATGCACTACTAGTTCTTCTATCGGATCCGCTTCAGAGGGAAACGAGTTGCCAACAAGCATTTATGAAGCGAAGAAGCTACTATGTCCCATGGGAATGGAAATAGAAAGGATACATGCATGTCCGAATGATTGCATCTTGTACCGTAACGCACATCGAGCTGCACGCTTGTCCGGCTTGCGGTGTGCCCCGGTACAAACAAAAGGAGAAGCGTAACGACAAGAAGCGTAAGGGCCGGGGCAACGACGGTGAAGAGGTCACTAAAGGTGCACCGGCCAAGGTATTGTGGTACTTGCCCATCATTCCTCGTCTGGAGCGGTTGTTTGCAAATCCGAGAGAGGCAAAATTGTTGCGTTGGCATTATGAGTCTCGAAAGGAAAATGGCAAGCTGAGACACCCTGCTGGTTCGGCTCAATGGAGAAACATCGATTGGAAACATGAGGAGTTTGGTGTCAAAATGAGGAACATAAGATTTGGGTTGAGTACCGACGGAATGAATCCGTTTGGTAACATGAGCGATCATCACAAAGACTGCCGCTTCATTGTGTATCTACAACCTCCTCCTTGGTACATGCATGAAGCGGAAGTATATCATGATGTCATTACTAATCTCGGGACCCAAACAGTAGGAAATGATATTGATCTGTACCTTGCACCATTGATCGATGATTTGGTAAAATTGTGGAATGAGGGGTCGTCGTGTGGGATGCGTACAAAAGAGCATTTCACCCTACGGGCTATGGTATTTTGCACCATAAATGATTTCCACCCTTGGTAATTTGGCGTTACAAGATCTGAAAGGAGCCAAAGCGTGTCCTATTTGTGAAGAGGAGACCGAGAGTCTATGGTCACTTAATTCTAAGAAAATCGTGTATATGGGTCACCGAGGTTTCTACCTCAAGTCATCGATACCGTAAGATGGATGACAAATTTGATGGGAAGAGGGAAGTCCGCTCAAAGACCGCAGACCTATGAGTGGAAGCCAAGTATATTCACGTGTAGAGGATATCGATGTTCAAGACGGAAAGAGTCAGAATCTGTTCGCCTTAGGACCATTTGGAAGAAGAGGTCAATATTCGGGACTTACCGTCTTGGAAGGAGTTAGATGTCCGCATTGTATTGATGTCATGCATGTTGAGAAGAATGTCTCGCAACAACTTGGTTGGCATCCCGCTGAACATACCGGAAGACCAATGATGGTGTCAATGCTCGTCGCGACATGGCCTACATGGGAATCGTGCCCAGACTTGCGGTGATAGAGGAGGATGGAAAAGGTCCGTACATCCTGCTGCATGCTACACCTGTCCAAGAAGGAGAAAGAAGATCTCTGCAAATATCTCCAAAGTATTAAAGTTCCATCGGCTACTCCGCTAACATTAAGAAGCTTGTGTCTATGGATGATTTGAAGTTGTTGGGCATGAAGTCCCATGACGCCATGTCTTGATGACCCAAATGCTCCCGGTTGCAATCCCAAATATTCTCCCAGAGGATGTCGGTTGGCAATCACAAAGTTGTGTTATTTCTTCAATGCGATCTCTGCAAGGTTATTGACCCGATGTACTAGACAACTTACAGAGTGAGGTGGTGCGACTCTGTGTTACCTTGAGATGCATTTCCCACCGCCGTTCTTTGACGTAATGGTCCACCTTGTTGTTCACCTTGTTAGAGAGATTAAGATATGTGGACCCGCTTTCCTCGCTACATGTATCCGCTCGAGAGGTACATGGGTATATTAAAGTCGACGTGAGGAATCGGTTGAAGTCTCGAGGGTAGTATTGTTGAAGGTTATGGGATCAAGAGGTTATTGAGTTTTGCGTGGACTACCCGGGTAAAAGACAAGCAATCGGTGTTCTCAGATCTCGTCATGAGGGCGACTTGCTTTGGTAAAGGAACAGTTGGGTCCAAACTAATGAGTCCGAGGTTTGATATGTATTGCAAGGCGTATTTCACAGTCTTGCAGAATAGCGTAGAAGTTCGTCCATACATCGAGCAACATAAGTTGATATTACGGGAAGAGAATCCACAAATGGATGAGCTTTCCATCGCACAAGAACACAATGATCGATTCCTCACATGGTTCAAAGAAAAAGCGGAGGTCTCCTTTAGTGAGAATGTAAAATGGTTGGCTGACGGACCAAGATTTAATGTACAGACATGGCAGGGGTACGATATTAATAGTTACACCTTTTACACTGAGAGTCAAGATGCCAAGAGTACTGTCCAAAACAGTGGTGTGAGTATAAATGCTTTCTCTGATGATCATCACTCGAAAACAGTCTCCCCAACCACAATGAACTCCTACTATGGGCTGATCGAAGAAATTTGGGAGCTCGATTACGGAATATACCAAGTTCCATTGTTCCGATGTAAGTGGGTACGACTTCCACATGGAGTAAAGGTCGACAAGAGAGGCTTTACTATTGTGGATCTCGAGAGACTCGCCTACAAAGATGATCCGCTTTGTCCTGCGAAGCAAGCAACTCAAGTCTTTTACGTCTGCGATCCGCCAATCCGAGGTTGCACGCCGTTCTTCATGGCAAGAGACGGATCGTAGGAGTTGAAGATGTTGTAGATGAAGAAGAGTATAACCAATTCGATGAGATACCTTCATTTGCGATGGGACTTGTCTTAGCGGGGATGATTTACACACATGGAGCCAATTACATGTGAGTAGATCATCATGAAGGGCGAGATTGTAAATAAATGGACTATTATAATGTATGTAAATAGTTTGCAACGCTTTCAAAGTAAAAAATCCAAGGTGATGAATTGCTGTTTGGAGGCTTCGATGGAAATGCATGCAATTTCTCTTTATGCCTGCACTTTGTGCCATAATTTGTGAAAGAAAATTCCATTTAATGAAATTATTGTTGGAAAAGCTTGTAAATAGTCGAAAGTTCATTTTTGGAAATTTTCATACAATTTCAGATTAATTTGAAAAAGTTTTGACTTTTCTACGCTTTACGCACAAATCATGTCTACGAAATGAATTTTGGCATATTTCTTGAATGAGATCGCTTTTTCCAAAAATTATTTTATGAAAAGTTTTGCAGTATCCTAAAATATGTTTCTGCAAAATTTCTAATAATTTCAACAATGTATGACAAAGTTATGGCATTTTCTCTCTTTGATGAAATGCTGAAAATTCAGAACTTGCAGATGTCTGAAAAGGAATAGTGCAATAAACTACATCAGTGTCGGTTTTATTAAAAAAAGTGATACTGACGACTAACTATTAGAAAAGTGATGATAAAGCATCAGTATCGGTTTTATTAAAAAAGTGATACTGATGATTAGCATCAGTATCGGTTTTATTAAAAAAGTGATACTGATGATTAAGCATCAGTGTCGGTTTTCCTTAAGAAAGTGATACGGATATATGATTATCAGTGTCGGTTTTATTGTAAAAAGTGATACGGATACTGATAATCCTTCGGTTTAAGTGTTGCGCGCGGATACTGATAATCCTTCGGTCTAACCCTAGCTTATTCATCCATTTACGCCAGCGAGCGACCGACGCCCGCCACGCCGCTTAACGCCGCGCCGACTAGCTACGACGCCCGCTACCAAATAGCCCGCCCCATCGCCAGCCCCGACGCCCGCGCCCTTTGCCGCCCGACGCGCCCCATTGCCCGCCCCGACGCCCCATCGCGCCGACCGATGCCCATCCCGCCGCGCCGCTTCGCTCGCCGCCCCATCGCTGGTTCGTGTATATTTCTGTCTGGCTTCTCTGGGAGCAGTGGATTCTTGATTCGATTGTAACTTGTGCCAGTGCTGGTTCGTGTATATTTCTGGCACTAGTTCGCTTGATTGTTCTGTGAGGATTTGGGTTAAGGTTGACAGTTTGTGACAACAAAATTTTCTTTCACCTATTGTAATGCTTGGTTAGATCATTTTGTTGTTGGCTATAACATGTGAATTTGTATTGTATATGATAGATTGCTTACTGTCATTAGGTTTTGATGGTCTGATAGCCTCCTGTCAATATTCAGTATCAATTTGTGCTATTGTTTGCCCATACATTAGTCTGTTTCATTGTCCAGTAAGCTATTTTCCATTGGAATCTGATTCTCTTATTAAGCTGGTAGTCTAACCGCAATGATTCTTTTATTAAGTCAATGAATCTGAATGTCCATATATATATCTAGTTCATTTGTTATAGAATGACAAATTGATTAAGTTCTAAACCGCCAAGTATTGAATCTATCAATTTGTGGTAAGGTTGTCACAAACTTGTCAATATCTTGCCCTAGTGGCGAGGACGGCCTTTTAAGGCAACCCGACATCCGAGAACAACATAAATGATTAATTTGATTTATGCTAGATGTATTGATGCTTTGATTTTCATGATCGTATACATGTTCCTACCATCGCTTTTGGTATCCCGTGTAGGACCTTATATTTTGTCATGCTTCAAAGTTTAAGAATGTGTTTTACTAGCTATTCTGTTCCATGGTTAAAGCAAGTGTACTTGAAGAAAATTAAAACCGAAAAATTAACAGGTGTATCATGTGAATTATTCTAATTTCTGGTGAATTTTGAAATTTCTATTTTTATTGATCAGTTTCTATGTATATGTGAGATTTCTATGTATGTGTGAGATTTCTATGTATATGTGAGATTTCTATCTACGTTAGAGTTCAAAATGCGTAACATACGTCTCCCGTTCGAGAGTACTTGTTTATGAATATGCCATTTCAGCATATTCATAAGCAAGCAGTCTCGAATTGTCCACGTTTTTTGGACAGTTCGAGGATATGTGGTTCGGGCAAGTTCCTGAGCTATGTTGTACAACTTCAGAGTTGATTTGATAGCGTTTCGGTGTTCTCCGATACACACCCTCTTGACTGTCGTCAAGACGTGTATCCGGAGAACAATGGGAGATGTCAAAATTTTCTCGAAGTTGTACAACGGCTTAGGAACTTGCTCGAACCACATATCCTCGAATGGGATTAGGACCAAACCTATTTAGAGATTAGGGTTATCGTTGGTACGATTTAGTTGGTCAATGAGATATTGCATGTTATGTCGCTACTAACTTGACCTTCTTGTGTTGCTATTCTTACAAGTATCGAAAACCAACCTATTGTTCCCATTGTCTTGCAAGTATTATTGCCATTGCATTAGTACATTAATGCTCAAATTCTCTGTTGATGTTGTGAAATCTGAAACTTGTTGGTATAAGTAAACATCTGCTAGTGCTAAATTCACTTGTCATATGGAATGGGCTTTTGTTTTTTATCGAGCATAGGTTAGAGTTTAAGTTATGTAACCCACATGTATCCGTTCAATTTAGAGATTAGGAGTTATCATTCAACTTATTTAGTTGGTCAATAGATAGACTTTTGTTCTAACAATTGCATACTATGAATTATTTGTTGATCCTTTACAAGATTTATTGTCAAGTGCATATAGTAGCTTCAAATTGCTTTCTCTCATGCCACACATATGACCTTATCAGATAAGAAAACTCAAAATATCGCAACTAGAGAGCATCGGCTCGTCGCAGACAGTAGAAGGTGTTCGAGGGGCCGAGCATGGTTCCAATTACTAAAGGGCCGAGTAAGGTGAGGAAGACCCGAGGACCAAACAAAGGGGCTACAGGAGAACGCCGCAGTTCTCCGCTTCAATGCCACGGGTCTCGTGACGGCCCTCCTAAGTACATGGGGCGATACTGGCCATTTCTTGGCCAATTGGTGAGGAGAGAGTGCCCATAACAATTAAGGATTGGAGAAAGGAAGTCACAAGAGTAGAAGAATCGGTTGTGGGACGAGGTTAAGGGTAAATGGATTATAGAGGAGGAAGATGAACCCAAAGAGAGACGGTACGCCTTGAAGAGGATGGGTGTGGCCTTGAGGCACTTCAAGGCCCTTATGCACAGCGAGTACATGCTGAAAGGCCGTACACCATTCGAGAGGTATCCATTTGTGACCCCTGATGTTTGGGCGGAGTTCACGAGGATGAAGGGTACGCCCGAGGCAGAGCAGCTGAGAGAGAGGAACACCGCTGTCCAGAGGCATAACACGCACCCGCACCACCTCGGTACAGACGGCTATGAGGGGAAGAAGGCAGAGTGGGCGCGACTAGCCAAGGAGTGCGCTCACTCCAGGACGGTGATGCCTTACTCCCACATATCTGAGGAGCGGGCACGCAATTGGGTATTAGCGAGGACAAAGAAAACCCCTGACAGGCAGCTTGTAGTTGCAAACCCTGCTACCTCTCAAGTCGTCTCTACCATCGTAAGACATCTAACTTAGTACAATACAATTGACCCAACTTGTTGTATTTCAAATCTAATTCGTACTCGCTTATTACAGGAAGAGGTAAGCCAGCGAAAAGAACAGGGGACCTTCCTGAGCCAAGGGTCGAAGGACATCCTGTCGTCTGCGATCGGAAGTCCGACCATAAGGGCGGTGCTTGCCGAGGGGCGGATACACGAAGAAGTTCTACTTTCAAGATGACGCTGCGAGTGCCGTATCAAGGTCATGGCAGGCACGTGCAGAGCGCCTCATGGCACTAAGGGAGCAGCTGAGGGAGGAGATTAAGGAGGAGATGAGGGGGGAGATGATGGCACGTGAGGAGGAGATAAGAGGGGAGATGATGGCACGTGAGGATCGCTGAGGGCCGAGATGATGGCGATGATTTCCCAAAGTCGAGCGATGCCCTCGACTCTCATAGAGAAGTCGTGCCCGACCTAGCAAAAAGGTTCCAAAATGATAAGACCGGTCCCAGTGAAGGTAATAATTAATTTTTCTGAGTTAAAGCTACGAGTGTAACTCCCGCAATGTTTTTCTCGTTGTACACTTCTTGCAGTGCTCGCTGTGCCACCACCATCATGACGGAGGATGGATTTCCGTCGAGGTGTCTGCGCTGGTTGCATTTCCATGCAACGAGACCGACATCTGCATGGTCACCGTGGGGAAGGGCTACATGAGGGTGCAGTGGACTACGCCCACGAAGACTTCTTATCACATGTGCTCGATTCCCCCAACGAAGATATCACCACTCTCGGGCAAGCATGCATGTCGTTCATCAAGTGGCCTACGACGGGTGTCGTACTGGTCAAGATAAAAAGTCCCTCCACGTATTCTCTACCATTCCAGTACTACTGCAGTAAGTTAAATATATGTGTGCTTCAGAGGTTCCTCCTGCTTTGCCTCCCCTCCTCCTGCTCGATTCTCGCTCCCCTCCTCCGCTTGCTCCCGCTCCTGCTGCTGATCTGCCTCCCGCTCCTCCTTTGCTCCTGCTCCTGCTCCTGCGCTTGCGCCTCCTCCTCCTCTTGCTCCCACTTCTGCTCCAACCGCAGTGATGACACAGAGTGCAGACCTGACGTGTAAAAGGACAAACACGACACCCGTAGAACCACAGGAGGCCTCCGAGACTCCTTCCGCCAAGAGGGCAAAGGCGACAGAGGCCACAACGCCCTTAAAGTACACGAAAAGCCCATCGCCCGATCTCGGAGACTCCTTCGCCCGAAAAGAAAAAGTCAAGACAGCCACAGGCACCTGTATGATTATAAGGCCTACGAGCATGGAAAGCCCCGATTGCATCGCATTTAACCGAATGATCTAGGCGGTGGACTCGCATCCTCCATGGATGGTACCTTGATAAGGTGAAGGGGAAGAGCGTCGAGTCGACTTCAACGTGAAGTATAAAATGGTACATTTTCACCGTGACGAGAATGGAACATTCCCGTCGCTTTTGAGGATCTATTCCGTGTGTACCAAATGAAAGCCGCCGATATTTCTACTTTATGATCATGGACGCCGTGAGTATCACACCATATAGCTTGCGCCATGACTTTTATAGGATTTTGCATTATGTTTTCTCACATTCAACACGAGTTGCGTGGATAATGAGACAATGAGCCGTGACATATCTACACAAAGTTGGGTTTGTCGACCCGAGCTTGTGTTCTGCGACCATGGCTAGGCTTCAACCGTGTTCGTTGCTAGCTACATCAAGGGGTATTGCATCTTTGAGTCGAATAAGGACTTCATTGTATTCTTTGTACCACGAGGAGTAAGTAGTACTTTTCGATTCAATTACTTGTACGCACTTAAAACCGTATGTGAACTTATTTCCTTGCACTACATTTTATTTAATAAGCAACCATTGGGTTCTACTCGTCCTCGCTCCGAGTGAAAATCTGATCTACACATTTAACTCGACGAGAAGAGACCGATGGCATCTGCGATCAAGCCTCCTTTGCGTATAAGCACATTATTGTAACCTAACACATCGAGGAATTTAACTACGTTTATTTTTTTGACTCAATGGTGCTCTCCAATGTATGTAGGGTTTCTCGGACTATGTTGATGAAGAAGGGCCGCACGACGACAAAAAGGGCAAGACAACGCAAAGATAAGCGATTTAAGGTACAAGTGCCTAGCATATATATGATTAATTTTTTGACATCTAATCTTCGTGGGCTGAATTTCTTTTCTCTCTTCACGGTGCCATCAACAGTAGCGGTGACCATTGCGGCTTCTATGTCATGCAAGACATGCTCATCGTGGTCGGCAACTCACAACTTTTCCTAAGGTATATGTACGGGCATAATAATATACTTAGCCTTTTACATAGAAATTTTGAAACTGAAATTAATAGTCATTTCATTTTGCGTAAGATCAATATCCCCGTAAGAGTTTAGACAACAAAGCACTCAACAATTTACGAGACCACTTATGCGAAGGGTAATTGGTTAGAAGTTATATCGAGGATGGCGGGTTTAGAGATCCCAAGCATCCTACTAGTCCATATGTAAACAATATTAATAATATATGTCAATGTGATATGTATCGAGGAAGTCCATGTCTTGATTGTCAAGCATGTTTGTGTTGTATATTGTGAACGACTATGATATATATGTGTTGTAATTAAAGCGTTTACATTATGTGAATGTCATATATGCATCCTGTGTTACAGATTGCGAATGTGATGATATATATTGTGCATCTTGTTTTAATCAGGCTTTTTTTGAAGAATTTGCAAAATAGCACACCCCAATGGGTCATCAGAATCGGTTCTTTAAGGAAGTGATTCGATGACCCTCATCGAAATCGGTTCTTTAAGGAAAGTGATTACGATGACACCTCATCATCGGTTCTTGTGGAACCGATTCGATGAGGGTGTCATCGAATCATTTTCGTAATCACTTCCCTTAAAGAACCGATTCTGATGAGGGGGTCATCACAATCACTTCCCTTAAAGAACCGATTCTGATGACATTTTATCACGATCGGGTCAAAACCGATTCTGATAGCTCCACCTCATCACTATCTAAAGACATCGTATCGCCACTAGAACCGATTCTAATACTAAAAAAGAACCGATTCTGATGTGCTGTTCTGTAGTAGTGACTAGATCCAGTGAGAAATAGTCATGGGGGATTGATAGGTGGATGCAGTGGTTGTTGACGATGGCTGCTGAACGTTAGAATGGGGCGGTCATCACACTGGGAGGTGGGGACAACTTGTGGGGAAAGGCCGTGGCCGGGGTCAAAAGTGAAGGAGTCAACTGGTTGCAGCGGGACGCGATTGGATGGAGTAGGCGGGAGCTCCATTCAAAATTGCATCAATTACACTAGTTCTTTGGTTAAACATTAAAATAAACCAATTTCAAATGAAATTAGATTTTGCTTTAGCTCGACTCGTTAGGTCGATTCTAAAAATAATTCTAAACTATAAATAAAATAATTTTAAATCAAACTATGTCAATTTTAAAAAAGCTCGAAAAAATAGGGATTTGACTTAGATTTCCACCCCTACTCTTTGGGTAGACCTCTTCTACCAAGAAAATGTGCGAGCGGGCAAGTATTATTATGATAAGTGCAAGACCATTTGATTGGGGTTTATCAAAGTACAAGTCGCAAAAGCATTATATTTCTACTCCCTCGGGTTCAAAAAAACTGTCAGTTTGAGATACATGCAGTTAAACTTTTAAAACTTTAGTTATTGATAATATCTAAAATGATAATTATTTATCACAGGAGGGAGTATTTCTTGTGTTCTGTTCGTGGACAATTTTCTCAGTAAGCGAATGAATTATGTACATCAATCTGCAGTATTACCAGGGAAGTTGGTAGCTGGATGCTTGCATTAAAGGGTGAGCAAAGTATGCTCCCAAAGTTAAAGCTGTGATTGTGAGATATGGTAACCGGATGAACTCCTTGTAATAATCATTGGGTAGTTTCTGCCGTCCATCAACAATTGCAGCAAAAGGGATAACACTTGTTCTCTTCTTCAAAACTTCAAAGGCTTCACCATAGCGAGATGAAAGCCTCCTATCACCGTTCCAAACACCAAATAGATGATGACCAATTAATCCAACTGAGGCCGCAACTGCAACGGAGTTGCCAATCCATAGTGTGTGAGCTAAGCACCAAATTACCTGTCCAACCATCTACAAAACAGATGTTAATTAGAATGCTCAATGCTACAAAGCCAAAGAATATCGTAACATGATGCAAAAATAGAAAAATATAGCTTGAAATTTCGTAGCACAAAAGACTTTCCTGACGCATATATCTTTGAAACAAGGCCTACCTGTGGATGTCTGGTGATGCGCATTATTCCAGTTTCCCACATGTGGAATTTTGGCTTGTCCACAGCTGCCACTTCTAAAAGATTGAAAGTAGATGGATACAAAAAGAAGAATGAGAAGAAAGATGAGAGCCAAACAAGCTCATGGATGCCTGAAATGCCCTGAACTTGCCACAGCTGAATACCATCATACCGATGATTTATAAAGTAGACCTACAAGAAAGGACAACTTTTTAAGATACAGAAAGATTCAGCCATTTAGATACCATCTGTCTGTTTGAAGAAAAAAAACATGCCAACCACTCACAACAGTACTAACTGCTAAAGGCAGTGAGATTCCGGCAAACAACACACGGTAGGCTCGCTCCCCTATTATTTTTTCACCAGTTTCCCGTAAGCTTGCCATGCCACTATGGAATATAGCAAAAATGATGGTAAGGAGCAATATAATGACCTGCAGTGAAAAGATACAGGGTAAGTACGTGTGGATTTGATAAATGTGATACAATTTGCTAAGGTAACAAGTACTGGACAGAATAGTACCATACAAGGTGTCAAATGCATGTTATCCATCAAGACAACATCAAAGCAAAGAGAAGTAAAAGATGAATAATAAAGCAAAATGGAAGGAACTGACTAATGAATATGATCATGTAAGGTGGTTGCAAATTGCAATACAATCAGATTTTATTGATTTTGAAAAACATTTCACGATGAATGCTCACTATAACCAAAAAAGAAAATCATAGAAGCATGTTATTACAGACCGCATTATGTATTCGTGCACACAGACCATTTTATTTTAATTCATCAGTCATACATTTACTATATACATTCAGCAGACCGAAATTTCAACGGCATAAGAATCAAACAGTATGCATATAAGTCTGCTGGATGTAACATAGATAGCTCCTCCAAAAAGAAATAGTGGCTTCCGTATCACTGAAGAAATCACAGCTTGGTAAAATACCATCAACTGTGAGTTGTGACAGTGTCTGGACAGTGTGCCCTAGTCCTACATGTTAGTAGACAATAGTGTTACTTTGGCAGAGTATTATTTGCTCAGCAGTACAGCAAAGAAAGTAAAACGGATGACATACTTCCTTTGCAAAGCTTTGCAATTAGTAGTATGTTGAGTATTTGCAGCCAGGTATTTAGGTTTTTACTAGACGCTCATTTGCTTGAACATCTATAGCATTTTCCTTCAAGTCTGACATACCCTTACAGTCAAACAAATGAACAGTGAAAATTATGATTTAGCACTAAGTCCAGTGAACTGATCTCTAGGAAGATGACCTGATAAACTTTTTCAAGCATTATATCTTCCTTTCTTTAAGCTAGCCTTTATACAATATTTCCTATAATAACTGTATATTTCAATCCCTCAAAATCTAACTGCGCCAAAAGAAGTATCACTGATATGATTTAGTTTATACAGGCCAGAAAACTACACCTGTGATAGAAATTTAATTAGGGAAAAAAGTGTCATTTGAAAAGTGCAGACAATCATTGCATAACCCAATATAAACACATTTTTCTTAGTCAGCAAGTGTACTTCAAGCCAGGCATGCATTTACTAACCAGTAAAAGGTTTTGCTCATTTCCTATTGAAATGTAGACCATGGAATCATTGGGGGTAATTTTCTGGCACACTGACAACTGATTTTTTTAATTAAAAAAAAGAAAATCGATCGTCTACAGCGTCATATTGCATGAATAACACAGGAATTATTAGAATAAGCTTATGAAGCATATGTTCCATTATATAAAAGGAGGAATGATTTGGTAAGGTTCATACACATGCCCTCAAAAATTTAGGATGTCAAACACCATTGAGGTTTTCAATAACCTATTTAAAGGGTTCTATAAAGATTGGCAGGTATCCATTCAGCTTAACGTGCATGAAGCCTGGCTACCCTTTACTTGGTCTCAAACATGATGTTGTTGCCAAAGCTAACAGCACTGGAAATATAGAATCAAATTCTATTGCTTTCTTGGCTCACAATATAAAATCAAAATGGAGTCTGCAGCCAACAGCTTGCAAGATATATTACCAAAGTAGGCCATCTAAGTTCAACAAAAATTCTTTGCAATTTGAACACTAGCTCCCCACTAAACAGTCCTCCAAAACATCCATATTTTTCTTCCATCCTACTTCAGTAGCTACATTCGCTTATGGACTCCAAGCATCTGTTATGGGCTCGGGCAAAGGATCGAGTGACTGGACGAGAGGATCGTGAGGTTGGGAGCTCAGTGGATGGTGTCGTGGTGGCTAGTAGATATTGCTTAGCCAGAAGCAATCACCGGGTCTCAGATCGGGGAACCTTCCACCTTTTACTAAACTTCTGAATTTTCATTCACTCCCTTCCCTTTACAATCTGCCTTCCCTTTTAAAGAATTGCAATAGGAAGAACCTAGCCGGCTGGGAGTAGGAGTCCCATCTGAAGTGGACTCAGACTCTGATTCCTAGATCCGGCTGGGAGCAATACGACTTGGACTCCAACTACCATTTTGCTGGAAGGAGATTAGGTCCAACCGTATATAGATAAGAGTCCTACGACACTTAAACTAGATTACATTTGAACTAACTTGCTTATATAATAACAATGCTAGAGATATGAAATTTCCTAACCTATTCCCTGGGTGCTGCCCTAGCCTTGTGCTGTGCACGCACTTTCAATTTACGGCGCACATACACATGGCCCCAGCGCCTTTGCTGCTGCTGCTGATCCATAGCACCACTCCCCTCCTCCACAACGAGCTTGTCCACAAGCTCAGACTGAGGATAAACTCGCTAGAAAGTGGAAGCAGCAATCCAAGTAGCATTCTCCAGTGATTTGTCCTTCCAGCGAACCAAATAGTCCTGCTATCCATTGATCGTGCAAGTGTGCAGAATAGCTTCAGGAGGTGGAGTTGCGGTGGGTTCCATGGAGGCCGGCAAAGAGGGTGGTGCTGTAGGAGTTCCCAGGAAGAGCTTCAAGAGGGACACATGGAAAACATCATGGATGCGAGTGTCATCCGGTAGAGCCAAGCGATAAGCCATGGGTTCAATCTTGGCAATGATCTTGAATGGACCAAAGAATTGCGGTGTAAGCTTGTTGGAAGCTTGTGAACGGAGAGACCGCTGGCAATGATGCTGTAACCGAAGCCAAGCCCATTCTCCCACCTCAAACTGGACGTCACAATGATGGGCATCATAAATCTGTCTCATGCGGTTCTGGGCCATCAACAAAAATGCCTTGGCGCGGTCCAAGAGCAGGTGTCCAGAACTGAGGCACCAGGTTTGTAAGTCAATAAAGTCAGCAGAGGACGCCCATAAACCAGCTCAAATGGTGTCATGCAATGGGCGGAGTGAAAGGAAGTATTGTAGCAAAACTCCACCCATGGTAACCATCAGGCCGAAGCACCTGGCATTTGGCAATGTGGACGCGAAGCAGCACAAGTACATCTCAATGGTGTGATCAGTCTGCCCGTCTGTTTGAGAATGGTAGGAAGAAGAAATGTGAAGGTTCGTACCACAACGGTGAAAAATGTACTGCCAAAATGCGCTTGTGAAAATCGAATCTTGGTCACTCAGGATGGAATCTGGAATATCATGGAATTGAACCACTTGATCAAAGAAAACTTGGGCGATCGAAGAAACAGTGAACGGATGTGCCATCACCATGAAGTGGGCATACTTGGACAAGTGATCGACTACCACAAACAGTACTGATTTGCCATGGGACTTTTAGCACTGCCATCCACCGCCACCACCTATCCTGACCACGTCGGAGAGGCGAGAAGGAGAGAGGGAGAGGATGACCCCTACTCACCAGGAAAGCATTTGCCCCCGAGGAACGCGTGCTAGGGCCACCTTGCCACCCTCGCGTGCCCCCAAGATGTAGGGTTCGGCAGGTCGAGCCATGGCGAGCTCGCGCTGACCGGAGGCGGCGGCGGCATTGTCAGGCACGAGGAAAACTGGAGGAAGCCCCAGGGGGCCAGCTTCGAAGAGGAGTCTGTCATCGTGCCCTACTCGAGTCCAAGGTATCCCCCCCCCCCAAAAAAAAATCCCCCGGGCGACCACTCGCGCGGCACCTCCTGCAGTGCAGTCGATGCACCGGGTTGTGGTTTCTTGGTTCGATGGTTATTAGTAGCTACTGGAATTCCTGTAGATCCGGAGACCTCACGTCTTTTTTGCCTTCTCTTCTTACCAACAACCGGTATAACTCGACTAACTCTGGCACCCTTTGCACTGTCTTAGTGCTCTTCAGCAATTTGGAAGGTATGGAAGGTGGCGGTGGAGGAGGAGCCATGCATCCTTCCTTTCTTGCATTTACCTTTGGTTGGATGCACATCGGAGTATCGGACTTTGCGGTGGATTTGGAACCCTTGGTGTTCTTGATTGCTGTCTCCTGTAACATGCCGAGTTATTCAAATCCATGGCTTCCTTTGATCATCATTGTTGTTAACAAACTGCTTTTTCTAGGAGTAGTTGTTGCTGGTGGTAGAACTCTCCAGCTGCTTCCACAGCATCTTTCTATTAGTATCCTGCCCTTCGACGGAGGAGTCTTGGCCTTTTAGATGGCTGCCTTGATGTCTCAGTTGCTTGTTCTCCTCTTCAAGAGTGTGGTTCCTCTCAAGCAGGCCATGGAGCATGCCTCTCAGAAGCGCAACACATGCATCGCCCTCCCTCATCATCTCCTCTTCATCAGTGGAGGTGATCTTTCAGTATGGTGGTACTGATTCCTATGTTATAGTTTATATATGTCTCCTACTTCCTCACTCATAATTCTACAGAGCATCAAAGGAGATGTTTTAAAGTGAGGTTCTGTACAGTTGTGTTGAGCGGCCTAGGCAAGAGAAACTTACAAATGTGCAAGCAAGAACTGGTGGAGCATTAAGTTAGGTAGGAGCTGTTGCTAGGATAATTACTCGTCCTTAAAGTGATTGCTATGGGGTAGCTGTCTTGTCTGCGGAACTTCACTAAAGGAAATCCAGTCATACAAGCTTACGTGTGTTTTTTGCTCCTTTCTTGTGCCAATCATTGAATTAAATTGCGCTACCTGTTTTTTGTGGATCAAGTTGAATTTCAGTTCTCTAGGCAGGTATTTCTGAGAAACCTTCAGCGCCTGCAGGAGGTGCGACGCGGGGAGGAAAAGGGAGTGGCTATGTGCTGAGGATGTAAAACGCGGCACAGTTGACAGGCTGTAATTTTCAAGTTCAGCAGAACCAAACATAAGTCACCGCAGTGAGAATTGTATGACCTGTACCCTTATCTGTTTTATGTGCTGATGTTACATTTTGATTTAAATGCTGTTTCACAACTATTATTTGTGCTTGATTTCCTTCGTCATGTTTCTAATAGACATGTACTCATAAGTCACAACTCTTAGAATCGTGGATTTCAAAACACACATAAAAGCAGTGATTCTTATAAGATTTTTAATGAAACTTCCATTCTCCTACACTGAATAAAAAATTTTATGGGCAACAAAATTTATTTGTTTGAGGTGATCAATTATTTCTACAGCTAGATATTTTGCATGATCTGTTGATAGACCCTTCCTTCCCGGCGCACTTCGGCTGCCAATGTTGTTGCCAAGCCGGCTGTAAAGGTTTTGATCTGGTCTTGCTTGCGCATACGGTGAGTACGGGCAAGCAACTTCTGGAATTCGCGCGCATATTCATCCACTCGAGTTGCCCCTTGTTTCAAATTGACGAGGTCTCCCAGCAGTCCCATACTGGAATATTTAGTTAAACGTTGGACGAACGAGTCACAAAAATCGTCCCAAGAAATCCAAGGATCCTCCTGTTACATGTTATCCAATACTTCCAAGGCTTCCCTGCGCAAGTGAAGACCAGCCAATTCCACGTATTCATCCGCAGGAATTTGGTGGAATCGAAAGAAGCGCTCACATAATTTCAGCCAGCCCAAAGGATCATAGTGCCATCATATTCGACCAATTCAAATCTGGGAGGCCGCGGTGTCCAACGCCAATCATCTTCGTCCTGGTCCCGCCCTTGGCTCGGACGGCGACGATTGCCCAGCTGCCCACGTCCCGCTCCAAGTCCGCGTTTGCCAGAGGGACGACCCCCGTCCTGCTCGTGGGGAATCGCGCAGTGGTCGGCCCGAGATTCATTGCCAGAACCTTTGGCGGAGATCTGTTGAAGCACTAATTGCTGGGCTTCTAGTTGCTTTAGCACCGCATCCAGCAAGCGATGCGTTTCTTTCCCAGCCGCTTCGAGCTTTGTGACGCGTTCTTCGACGGAAGCGGAAGTGGACATCCTGCCAGGATCGGTTGAATCTGATACTAACTTGATAGACCCTTCCATCCTTAGCCGCTGAGCTTCTTGCTCCAGTCCCGAGCAGAGCTTGATTGAAGCCGAGTTGGCCTAAGCGAAAACGCGCGTCATGGCCGGCGTTTCGATCGATCGCCGAACGCAGCCGTGACGCCCGAGCGATAAGACTTGATACGCTAGCTGTTAGTCGGAGCCACCGCCTAAACTGAGTTGTCAACAATACCAAAAACTGCCTTTATTCAATCTCCTAAGAAACATATATAGTGCGCTCTTACAGAGTTGGATTCTATCTCTACTTCATAACTTCCACAATCCTTCCAAAATAAAACAACTTATCTATAGAATCTTATTTATGGAGACAATCTTCCTAATCCTGTGGTAGCTCTTTGTTGAATCTTCTTCTGAAATAGACGCGATCAACTTCCTGGCACGTATCATCTGTAGTTTTCGGCTGAATTTGATTAATTTATGCCATCTTTGTTCAGTATTAACTGGACTAAGCATGGTTTGCCAGAGTTACGTTCTGAATATTTTGAGAACATGTTCTACGTTCACTTGTTAAGTTACTATCCCAATGTTTTGGCAAGAAAATTTACTTTTGGGTAATCATGTGTCACCATTTTAAAACTCCTAGCGATTTTCATTTATTGTAACTAAGTTGTATCTGCTTTCAGAATCTGTTATTCTTTCACCGATGATTCTAGAACACGTAAGCCAAGAGATAACTGCTATATTGAAGTTTCAAGAGCAGGTATATATTGATATCCTTTGGTACTAGCTGTAATATGTTCTGTGGGTCTAAATCTTAAAGTATCGTGTAGGAAGAGCAAGATCAGTTGTTTCTAATTGGGAAGGCAGGGATCAGTCCCCTAGCTATGAAGAGCCAACAAGCAAATCTGCTTCAGTGGCTCTTAGAGGCCGGTTGTATTCATCCGTATGACTAAGACAACCCATAAGCTTTTATAGTATTATGCTCCTTTCTTGTTCTGTGTTAAATTCATTATTCACATCACTTCTCTTTAGTAGTTGTAACTTGATGGTATTGTTATATCCTCTTAACCAGTATGGAGTTTGGATATGTTATATAAATAAAATGAGGATAATGATGCTGTAAGGTACAACTTGTAACATGTAGTTAATTTAAGAGATGCCCTGTTACTCGAGTGGTTATGTCAACAACTCAACATTCATTATGTGGATAGATGGTTCTGTTTTTTCCCTTGGTTCCAAATATTTGAATTGGCACATCCTGTGCTTGTTCTATAGTCATATGATATCATTTCTCCTGATGGCTTCTATTGTCCAATTCATGTGCATTGATATCATGGACCAGAGATAGAGCCTGACTTAACCCATATCCCTTAAAAATTAAAGTAAAGATAAACTCAATGGATCATCATTCATCAATGTTACTCCTGCTGGACGGCCCCTTGAAATGAAGAGTTGAGGACCTTAACTTGTTTTGGCACGCAGCTTATTCCTGGAAAGTTATAGTAGAATTTACTCAGTGGTTATGATTGCATTCTGGGATTATGTAGAAATGATCATTATTAGCACCAAAGTTTTGATTGATTAATATATATGTTGGGCTGTGCCAAGTGCCATGTCGTCTTACTTGTCATCCATTTATTTATTTATTTATTATTACATTACAGTTCACATTATCTTTACTAATACATAAATACAAGTTGGTAGAGGTTGTCCGTCCTCCTCTCCTATTTAAAAAAATTTAGCGCCAACATATGGCCATGGGAAAAAGAAAACTAACGGTATATCTCTTTCCACCCACGCCCATCCTACTGGCCAGGTCATTATACACTTCTCCCTTCCTGTAGCAATTTAAGAGTGCAATTTTATTTTTTATAAATACGTGACATAATTTGATTATTTGGTTAAAAAATTTATTCCCTTGCTACGCAACTTGACTAGTAGTAATAGTAATAGACTGTTCACAACTCCTTTTTATCACAGCTTTAAAACTAAACAAAGTACAGCAACCGCAAGCTGAGCCTAGGCAGCGGAAAAATCCCGTACACGCACCTCGTGGCTGTCGGATACGGCGGCAACGGCGTCCAGGAACCTGGTCCCGACCCCGGTGCCCGGGTCGATCCACAGCACGTTGAGCCCCCAGAGCACCGCGGCGAGTATTCCGCTGAAGTAGGCCCACGATGCCACCCGCTGGTCGCCCAGGAGGAACGCCGCCGAGTCCTCTCCCACGAGGCCGCCTCCCCCGCCAGCCTCCCCGTCCCCCTCGCCGCCCGATTCAGAGTCCTCCCCGGCTTCGCTGATGGAGGACCCCCTCGCCCGGGCCGGCCGGGCCGGGGAGGAGGAGACGACGCGGGGACGCAGGGGAGGCGCTGGGGCCGGGTTCACGAGGGGTTTGGGTGGCCGCGGGAGACGGAGGCGGTAGGGACGGTGGTGGACGGGTGGTGGGGCGGCGAGGAGGAGGCGTAGGTGGGAGGCCATGGCGGGGTGGCGTAGTGGGGAAGGGCGACCAACTCGAGGGGACTTATGTAGTGCGGTACTGCGGTGCCAGTGGTGGTGGGAATTGAAACGGGGCGGCGCGGTGGGGGGTGACTAGATGAGACGGGCATCTGCGGGGAGGATTCGGTCGGCGTGGGGATTTGGACGTTGGTGCGGGGCGGACGTGCCTTGGCTGGGTTGGGCAGCAAATCAAGCAGCAGCAGCGTCCGCAGGGAACGCGAAACTGCAGCTTCGGGCGGGCAGGTTCCGATCAGCAGGATGGACGGTCCACGTTACTGCACGTGCCGTTGCAACAGAAACTACCTCCCGGTCCAGGTGCAAGAAACGAAGTCATGGCTCGTGAGCCACTAAACTGCACTGGCCCTGTTTTAGTAGAGTTCTAGACGTTAGTTTCATTTTAAATTTAGAATTTATAGATTAAAATAAAGTGAATTAAGTTTATATTTTAGTCTAACATATAAATAAGATAATCTACTTGTGGAGTTCTATAAATTTCTGGAGTTAGAAATACCCTACTCCATAGATTTTGGTAGAGCTGGAAACTGATACTACAATGTATAGGTGATTGTACCAAGAATTTATACGGTGGCTATTGTTTTACTTCCTGCAATTGCTGTTTGATGAGTGTTTCTGTTTGCACCCAAATTTGGCAAGAATGGTCAACATCGGTAAGTCCCGGGTCAACGAAACATGGAAAGAATGTAACTTAGGAATATCTCGGAAAATCTGTTTGGAAGGGAGAGACCGACATGGATACTGCTCATCAAATTTGGAAAAGAAGAGACCGACATGGATACTGCTCATCATATTTGGAAAGGAGATGCCGATATGGATACTATTTGTCAAACGTATTCTATCAGGACTCTGGTCGGCTAGAGGCTATATAAGACATCCAGAGACAAGGAGAAAAGGCGCCCAGAGCCAACCCACAAGTTTACATATTACTTTTTACCTTCTACATTAGGTTTAGATTAGAACAATCCCTCTTCAAGTCTTGTACTCAAGTCTTGTATAGTCTTTCGTCGAATAATACGAGTTGCGCATCGCCGGTTATTGTTCTTCGTTGACTCTTATCCGTCCGATTTGCTTTCGCTTGTTTGCGCGCCGCCTTCTCGAGTTTATCGCCTTTTACCCTTCGGCTAGCCCTCATCGGCTAGTTGCTACCCTTACATTCCATCGGCTTGTAGCCGATCGATCTAAGCCGACCAAAGACTTTGGTATTGGCCTTAACGATTCACATTCCCTTGTCGATTGTTACGGTCAAATCGACCGCACGCCACAAAAACCGAACCGGTGTTAAATCCGGTGTGTTGCGATCAAAAACCCTACATCACGTTTTTGGTGTCAACACATTTTGGCACGCCCGGTGGGACACGAAACAATCAAGCATATCTTCGACAGGGAGATCTACAACGACATCCGACATCAACAACGACACGATAATCGCGCCTTCAATGGCCGATCTAACGTCGGAACAGCGAAAGGAGGTCGAAGACCGAAAGGCCGCGTTCGAACAGATGATGCTCAGCTGTTATCAGAAGACTCGACGCAGAGTCACTCAGAAGGCTGCGCTGCCGACGATCAGCCTCGTCGACCAGAGGGCTCCAGGCTCCACCGAGAAGGCACTAGTAAGTCGATACCTACCTGCTCAAGCAGAGCTATCGGATATGATTAACCAGTCTATAAACCGCGTGCCTTGCTCGATCGAATATCGCCCACGTAACGACGCTTAGGCCGTTAATATCAAGTAGCGTCAAAAAGGTGGCGCAAGAGCTCGTGGTGGCTAGGTCTCTTTACAAGCCACCGCATCCTTTGCCAACGTACCCGGTATACTCTGTGGCACCAAACACTAATACGGTAAACGTATCGGCTCCGACACCTTCGTTAATGCCGACTCAACCCACCGTATTGGCGCCAGGAAATCTTCGCCCTGGTATGGTTACCCATTACCGTGCAAACACCGACGCTGCGAAAATAGATAATTTACCTCCATCAGCGTCAGGAAACACCTACGTCCAGTCGGCTTCTCAGCCGATTGAATCTAATAGAAGTCCTAGAACCCAAGTAAGAAATCAGGTTCCACATAAGATAGTTTCGTATGCAGAACCTTTCTTTCCTTTGCTTGAATTTCAGGCCGTAAAAACCGATGGTGGCGAATCATGGCCCCGTCAACACCCGTCAGCAAGAACAAGCCGACCGGCCGAGTTTGCACTCGGGGGGCATTGTCACGAGCCTGGCCAACAAGTACCTCCGGCACATGTCACGCCGACTAGAGTAAGCACAATAGCCGATCCATCATCAACCATGCCAACCAACACTTTCATTCAATCGGCCTCTCGGCCGGTCGAGCTAGATAGGGTTCCCCCGTTCCAAGGATCGATTCTACCAAAGAATCCGATTCCGCCTGGAGTATTCACATACATTGAACCTTGTGCTCCTTTACATGAGTTACCAACCGTTAAGAAAAACAAGTACGACCGACTGCCTCAACAACAGCCGGTCCAGGTTGATCAACGACCCGAGTTTGCACTCGGGGGGCAGGATGCCAGTCATCCCAATTGGCAAAACCCTAACGCTGCGTTAGCCAGTAGTGTTAATTGGGCCGATCGAATTTTTGCCGTGCTGAGAGATCAATTCGGCTTGCAGCCCAAGGGCAAGGTAATCGGCTATAGGAAGCCGTAACCAGATTACCTAGATCGAATGGCTTATCCACACAATTATAGGATTCCTGATTTTGCCACGTTTTCAGGAGATGACTCTGTCACCACCCTTGAGCACGTCGGACGATTCATTGCTCAGTGTGGCGAAGCAGCCCGGTCCGACGGGCTGAAAATCAGATTGTTTCCTTTGTCTTTGTCAGGAACTGCGTTTACATGGTTCGCAAACTTACCTCCAAATTCGGTCCACTTTTGGAACGATTTGGAAAACCGATTCCATGAATATTTCTTTTGCGGGGACCTAGAGTTGCGAATCTCCGACCTAAGTTCCGTCCGACAAAAGTCTGGAGAATCGGTAATTGAGTACATTAAGAGATTCAAGAAGGTTAGGAGTCGGTGTTTTGGTGTAACTTTGCCCGATAATCAGTTAACCGATTTAGCTTTCCATGGTTTAATTTCCCCATTAAAGGAAAAATTTGATGGGCAAGAATTCACTGATTTGAGTCACCTCCTGCACCGAGTATCGGCTCAAGAAAGTTGTTTCTCTAATAATAATGGCTTCAAAAATGAGTTTAAGAATAATGAAGACAATATACAATCGGTTTTAGAGGATAGCCGATTACAATTCGTAGAGGAGCCAGTCATGAATGAGGAAGTCAACCCTTTTTCGATCAACATGGTCCACTGCTCAAGCAAAGGAAAGGAAAGGAACCTATGGACGAAGAACCTAAGCCGATCTAACGGGTCAACATTCAGTCCAGTTCGAAGGGTAGTGATACACTCGAAATTACGATCGGCTCGTTCCAAATAGAAGCCGATCAAAATGGCAAAAACTCGACAATTAAATCAAATGGAGGGTTGCAAGTCGGGCGATGGTATAAGGCTGGAAAATCTCCACGAAAATCAGCACCCAGACTTAAGCCGACTTTTTTTCTATTATTTGAGGAATATGAAAGCGGAGATAGTCGGCAAGGGCAGCGTTCTCATCGACCAGATAATTGGCCAAATGATTTGGAAAGAGCTCACTGACGACACCCCCCATAGACATCAACATGGTGTTTACTCTGCTAGTCGAAATTAAAATAAAGACAGAATCGGCTAAAGAGGTATTCATCCAGCTATGAATTGGCCGCACGAGGGAGCTGAGTGTGTATCGACTACTTAATGTCCAATAGCCGATGAAGTACAAGCCGATGATGAAGATTTTTGGAAGATAACAAGTTATCTCCCAAAAATGGGGGCATATGTTTGCACCCAAATTTGGCAAGAATGATCAACATCGGTAAGTCCCGGGTCAACGAAACATGGAAAGAATGTAACTTAGGAATATCTCGGAAAATCTGTTTGGAAGGGAGAGACCGACATGGATACTGCTCATCAGATTTGGAATAGAAGAGACCGACATAGATACTGCTCATCATATTTGGAAAGGAGAGGCCGATATGGATACTATTTGTCAAACGTATTCTATCAGGACTCTGGTCGGCTAGAGGCTATATAAGACATCCAGAGACAAGGAGAAAAGGCGCCCAGAGCCAACCCACAAGTTTACATATTACTTTTTACCTTCTGCATTAGGTTTAGATTAGAACAATCTCTCTTCAAGTCTTGTACTCAAGTCTTGTATAGTCTTTCGTCGAATAATACGAGTTGCGCATCGCCAGTTATTGTTCTTCGTTGACTCTTATCCAGTCGATTTGCTCTGCTTTTGCGCGACGCTTTCTCGAGTTTATCGCCTTTTACCCTTCCAGCTAGCCCTCATCGGCTAGTTGCTACCCTTACATTCCATCGGCTTGTAGCCGATCGATTTAGGCCGACCAGCACTTTGGTACTGGCCTTAACGATTCACGTTCCCCTTGTCGATTGTTCAGGTCAATTCGACTGGCACGCTCGCGTAAAACTAAACCCGGTGTTCGTCCGGTGTGTTGCGATCAAAAACCCTACATCACGTTTTTGGTGTCAACAGTTTCTTAGTGGCTGGCGGCTGTACGATATACAAAATTTGGGTTTTGTCATGATCGTGAATGCTCGGAACTGGTTTCAATTTCAATCAATCGAGTTAGTAGCATTTGGGCGATGAACGAGGAGACGTATAGATGGCGAAGTGTTGGCAGAGGCATTGGAGCTGCCGGTGAGAATTGCTAGTCGCTAGTATGTGACACAGGAGGTGGGGCCGACGCAAGTGATCCGGAATAACCGAGAGCATCGTAGCCTTGTTTGCCACCACTTCTTAACCGGCTGTGACTGCGTGAAAGCCGGAGACCGTCCCAAATAACAAGCTCACTCGTCAATAAAAGTTGAAAGCCTGCAGCCGCCCATAATGTGAGGAAGCTAAAACCAAAACTCGGTCTGAGGTGGTTTACTATGGCTTTTGCGAGTTAGACTTTTATATTTGCTCTTAGAGTTGAAGAAGTTTATTGAAATAACCCGAAGGTTTTAGCTAAATTAAAAGAACCATAAACAGATTAATAACACAATTAAGTAAAGTCATTAATAACAGTAAACGTCACTTTATTCATCATATTCATCCATTGATACAACACGTAAGCAAAATTCCATACATTAGAGTTTTGTGCAAACTGCTAAATACAACAAATTGGAACATAAAAAGGTTACAAGTGACCTACGACTAAAAATAATTTTTCTAGTGGTCTGCGGCTTCAATCACCTGAAATCGTTAGTCCTCATGCATATAAATGAGAGATAAATAATAAGAAATTATGATATAAATCAAGTGTCGCCAGACTCAAATGTGTTTATGTAACGTTTATTGAGATACCAGACTGTCCGAAGCCAATCAGTACCTCTTGCTAGTTAGGATTTCATCATTCAGGATACAAACCTATTTTCATCAAGTAACTAGAGTCATATGGGAATAGTGCCAAAATATTACCTAGTAAAAAGGTAAGCCCCAAACAGTAAAAAGGTAAAGCCATTGTGGTTAAAAGGGAAGCTAGTCAGAACCATCACCACCCCACCAGTCCACTCATTTTTCCCACATACACGCACAAGCCACCAAGCCAAGCAAGCCATGGCCAGAAGCGGGAAAGCCAGGAGCAAGGAGACCAGGGAAAAGCCAGGAGACTAGAAGTAAGGCCGGAGCAAGAAGGCTAGGAGCACGGCCACATTGCCATCAACCCCACCATCCACTTGACCGTCTAGCATCATCCCTTCCCTATCATTCCCCATATTCCAGGTAATCACATTCATTCGTTGGCCAATACTAGCCACATAGAGCACCCATAGTTAAGAACCAGAGTAGACAACCAAAGTAGATAGTAGTTAGTATAGAGATTTCCCATAGGTCTCAAGAGGGGGATGATAGCCACAGAGGTGATGCCGTGCGTGCCCGACAACCCCCGTGTACTCTCCATGTACGGGAGGTCATGGGTATCATCGTAGCAACACCAAACCCGAGCATTCAAGCTATAAATGATCATCAACCAACTCGCAAACTAAGCATTGGAACCATGTAGTCTCACATAACAAAAATAATAAAGATCAGTAGAAAAATAGGGGTAGAACGGGAGTGAAGGAGGAGGGAGAAGGCCGAGTAAGCCTTAGGCACATGGGGACGAGGCCTAGTGGGCTGGACCAGGTGGTAGCACTAGGCGCCAGGCGAAGAGGAAGCAGGTCAGATCGAGTGGTAGCGCTAGGCACCAGGCGGCGGGGAAGTAGAATGGATCGTGCAACGGGGAAGCGGACAGGTCGGGTGGCGGCGCATGGCGTTAGGCACAGGGAGGAGGCCGAGTGGCGTTGGCGCAAAACAATAGCGGGAGACTGTGCAGGGGTTTTCGGTGCCATGGAGGCAAAGAGTAGGAGGCATGAGGGAAATGAGATGAGAGAATAAGGACGACAGGGTGTGAAAAGAAAAGGAAAAAAGATAATAATGATAATAATAGGAAAATGACTAAAAGATTAGTATAAGCGGTAATTAAATAGGAAATTAAATACCACTAATAACCACCATAATGATTAAAAATCTCAAAATTTCATGATCACCCAACTACCATATTAACTAAAATTTATTTATCATTCACATCCAACAATCTTAATTACATAAATTGGGTTTATATGCTTCATAAAAATTCACTAACAATACCCACTAATGGAGCAAGATGTATATGCACGCGCTAACGAAAAAAATTAATGGTAACTAAGAAAAAAATATTAACTACGTAATTTTTATACATACTCGTACCTAGCCAAACTTAAATATATCCTCCAGAAGAGCAACATAATAAATTCCTCATCTCAAAATGCCAGGCAATTAACTTCATGATTACCTATCTATCATATTAACTATAATTTATTTTTCATTAATATCCAATAATCATAATTACATAAATTTGATATATGCTTGACAAAAAATTCATCATCTAAATAATGTAGACAACTTAATCTAATACAGCAAGGTAATAAATTCATCATTTACAAATTGCTAGGTAAATAAAAAACAAACTAAATGTAGACCTTGCATCTAAACCTTGATTAAGCTAGGAATAAACCTTTAATTGCAATTTTACAGTACAAATGAAGAGAGGAGACATATTTTACACACCTTGAAACAATTCTAGGAAGTAGAAGCACAAGATCTTAGCTAAACAAAATCTGAAATAAAAAAGCTAACTTTTCTTCTCGGGGAGGAAGATGACCAGCGACAGGGGCAACATGACCAGCAACAGGGGCAACAGTGGGTATTTATAGAAAACATTATTTGTGGCGGTTTTAAATTAAAACCACTACGGATAATTATATTAGTGGCGGTTCTAAAAACAAACCACCACAGATAATTTATTATCTGTGACGGTTCCATCTAAAAACCGCCACAAATAGACCCAGCATTATCAGTGGCGGTTTCAAATAAAAACCGCCACAGTTAATGTATTATCTGTGGCGGTTTTTGGATGAAACCGCCACAAATGGTTCTCCCGCCAATTTCCATATAGACCTGCCACTGATACATGTATTTGTGACAGTTCCAAAAGAACCGCCACAAATAGGGCGTCACCTATGTGCTGTTTTGTAGTAGTGGAAACTAATGGCAGAATGCTTCAGGAACTACGGCGAGGTCGTACAAGTAGGCGAGGGTGTCTCGACGTGCGCGCATTGACCAGGAGGTGCAGCGCGAGGTGGAGATCACGAGGGTGGCATGGCACATTAAATAGGGGGCCTGGGCGTTCGTGCGACAGGCGGAAATAAATCCCGATGATCGCGTGACTCTGACGGCGTGGCGGATTCGGACGAGCCGACGTGGCTGCATCGGGGCCGTCCGTGTGGCCTTGATCGAACGGTTGACAACAGGCAGTGGCGCAACACAATGATGAACGTCCGATCAAGATCGAACGGCCAAGGAGCGCGATCGGCTTAGGGTTTGGCGGCAGGCTGGGCTGCGTGCGAAAATGGGCTGACAGCACGGGGAATTGGACCGGGCCGACTTGGGTTTCGACCCAAACACTATTGAGGGGATTTTTAATTCTTTTTCAAATAATAACAATTCGGGAAAATAAACAAAGCCAAAATAAATAGCAAGAAAATCTAGAAAAAATCAGAAAAATTCCAAAAAATACCTTGAGACATTTAGAACACAAATAAAATACTTTCAATAAAAGATCAACAATAGATTGCACAAAACAATTAAAAGACAACAAATGGCCTAATTAATAAATTCAGAATGAAATAAAGAAAATCTCAAAAAATCAAATAAAATTAAGAAAAGCACAATAAATCCAAAAAAGAAAATTTTGGGATGTTACAAACAAGCGAGTAGAAGGAGGGGAGTCAAATCCAGCTTGCATGAAAGGAAATTGTAAGAATATAAATTGCAGAATTTAAAGACATAATGTAAATGCGCAAAAATAAATTCAGAGATGAGTAAATATAATTTTTATTCTTGGAATGGAGGTTTACAAAGCCTCACAACAAAGTGGGCAAAGCTCAAAAGAACACAAAAACCTCAAAACCTTCAAGAGAGGGAAGGCTACCCTACCCCTCAATTTATACTATTCTTGAGTCTTCCTCTACCCTTGGATGAGTTTTTTCTACCTTAAGGATCACCTTCAAGGGCTAGGATTGACTCACTCACACATATATGGGCTAACCCGAAACTCACAACCATAATGGGTTTAACACACTTCTCAAAGCAAACTAACTAGACCCACTACTCTATCTTCTAGGACACAATTCAATGACCCTTATTGATTCGAGCAACTCCTAGCTAGTATCTCATCCATTCCTTGTCTTCTAGGTCACAGCGACTCTGTCTCCGATCATCCTCCGATGATCCTTGACCGTCTGGACCTCTGACACACCTCACCTAGTGTCGGTCATCCTTCCCCTCACCATGACCTAGTACTGTCGCTCTGCAACCATAAAAAACAAGGGAACACATTACATAGCATTGCCCAAAATGATACGTAATAAATCTCACACAATTTCAAAATTTAAAACTTAAAATTCGCTCAATAGGCTGGCACTACCGCCTCATGCAGCCGATAGTGCCACTCGGCCGGCACTACCGCTCCAGCATGGCCAGTAGTGCCGCTCCTGGTAGACACAACTCAAATTGCTTCATTTTGAAAATCTAATTCAAATCAAACTCAAACTTAAGAACTTCATACTTAAATATAGTCAATAACTCATCACCAACAAGGTTAGACTTCTACATAGTCTTTCGAAATCCTTCAACTTTTAGTCCACCTCCACTTGGGCCTAGGTTTTGATCTTCTTAAAAGCCACTTGTGACTCATCTTTGCTTTTAATCAATGCAACCCACACAACAAAAAAACATCAACAACTAGCAGAAAATACTTGTTTCGACAGAGAGTTACTAAATTGATTGGCCACACAAATTAGCATGTACCAGCTCCAACAGCCTTTCAGCCCACTATTTTGAAGTGTGTAGAAACAAGCTGCATTGTTTCTTACCCACCATGCATGCCTCACAAAGCTGCTCCATGTGCTCGATGTGAGGCAAAACTTTCTACCATCTCCAATTGTGATAAGCTTCTTAGTGCATGGAAGTTTATATGTTCATACCATGCATGCCACAGCCACTCCTACCCGTTGTATTTGCCAAGGAGAGATATTGGCTGAGTCCGGTTGAGCCAAAGCACATACAACCAATCTCATGCCCTTCTCACCTAGGTTAGGAGATTTCTTTGTCACTCATACATGCAAAGATAGCCTTCTCCCAACACTATTTTGCATATGTGCTAGTCGTGTTGGTGATATGCCCTTGAGGCAATCATGGAGATGATTGTATCACGTCTTATGTTTATAGAATAGTATAATTATTTGTCATTTGAATAAATATTTATTGGATTAATCAAAAGTCTGTGCCTTGTTCATGAAACTCTTTTCAAATATCGATGTTATTCAAGTTATCCCTGATTGGTTAACATAATATAGGACGATTATGTTTCATAGATCAGCACATGTATTGATTGATGACCATGTTTCATGGGTCATAGAGATATGGAGATATCTAATAAATATGTGGACATGTGTTGGAGAACTTGTGTTGGATAGATCCATATGAGATACTGCGAGAATTGTTTTATATTCTTATGTGTCATCAGTTGGTCTCATATGTAGCGTGTGTATGATCCTTAGACCTAAGATAGTCGTTGGTTTCCTAGATGTGTGATGGTTTACTTAGGGGCTGCCAAACGCTACTCTTTAACCAGGTAGTTATAAAAGGTAGCTTTCAGGTTTACCATGAAACATGCTGAAGTACATGAATGATCAAGATAGAATTTGCTCCTCCTATATAATGGAGAGATATCTTTGGGCCTCTCAAGGTAGATGGATTAAGGAAGTGCATGGCTATGCTGAATAAGATTGAGAGTCAATCTAGATAAATTAATCCACTACAGTATAAGTGAACGGATTGAGCTATCATAGGATGACACGACTCTCGTCTTAAGCTCGATCTGATATCGTAAGGCAAAGGGAACATGATATTATTGTTAGTGATATGCCCTAGAGGCGATCATATGAGATGATTGTATCATACGTCTATGTTCATGTACTTATCAGTTCCATGAATAAATGTCACTCCTTTGTTCATTGAGTATGACTTAATTGTGAAACACATTGGTTATATGATATTATTCTAAACGATCCCTGGTCACATATCATTATGTGGGACAATAGTGATTTGACCAGCACATGTATTGATTGATGGTAATGTTTCACATACCATAGATATGGAGATATCAAATCAATAATGTGGGCACATGTTAGAGAACATGGGGTTGGATAGACCCACTCCGAGACACTGATGAGATTGTTATTTTAGAAGTGCCATCAGGGTGTAGTCTCGAGTGGTATACCTATACGATCCTTTGACCTGAGATCCTTATTGATTCTCAGCATGTGTAATTGTATACTTTGAGGCTATCAAACGCTTCTCCGTAACAGGGGAGTTATAAAGTTAGCTTTAGGGTATGCCATGAAACATGACGTGAGATATAAGAGATCAAGATGGAATTTGCCCCTCCTTGATAACGGGAGAGATATCTCTGGGCCCCTCGGTGTGGATGGATAAGGAAAAGTGCATGGTCATGCCAAAGTGATTAAAGTGTTAATCACAAATTATATCTGTCGACGATCGGGATCGCCTGACCGCAAAAGTGAAGAGGGGTGTTAGTGTGTAAGGGACCCAATTCGGACCTTGCTCACCGAAGGTTTGCGTTTGCAGCGTAGAGGTCGGAGGAAGACGACAGAGAACATGACACAACGAGTTATACTGGTTCGAGCCCCCTAGGCGGGTAATAGCTCTACGTCCAGTCTTCTCCGGAGGCGGAGGAATTAACTAATTGTGCGTACAAAGAGATGATTACAGCTTGGGCTTGAGTGCCCTGTTGATGTCTATTGGCCTATTGCCGGTGACCCTGCCTTGTTTACATGCCTTGCGAGGCCTTATATCCTTCTAACGTTCCCCGAAACGGCCGGGAGAGATTCCCGGAGATCATGGTCTCGCACGACATGAAGAAGGTTGTAACTGCCCCGATTATGCCGCCCATGACAGCCTTGACTCCTGCATTCATGGATCTGTAACCGCCATGGGCGCGTGCTCTCGTCCCGAGCTAGTCCTCTCGGCCGGGCGAACGCTTGCCCCCCGATCATGAGGTCTTGACGATCTCGAGCTCTAGGTCGTGAGCGAGTCCGCGCAACCCAGGTCTTGGTCGGCGATGCCATTCCCGAGCTCGAGCTTGGGGCCACCTGTTGACCGTTTGTTGACTTTGTCGGAAGTTTCTTCAGCCCTCGTCAGCTAGCCCCCGAGGCTCAAGGTCGGAACAAGGTGCTCGGGACGACCTCGAACCTCCTGTCTTGGACGGAAGAAACGATCTCCCGACGTCCCAGGGCCCAAGGTCGAGGTCGAGCGGAGACCAGAAAAGGGCTCCGATGATGGACACCTGGCAATCCTGGGTATGACTGCAGGACCACCAAGAGCTGTTCGATACAGCGAGGAGGATGTTGCCGTTGCCTGGGTCGAACAAGTGAGAAAAAAGGCGGGCAAGAGGCCGCCCCCCGGTCGACAGAGCTGACGACCGGACTCCAAGGAAGCCGTACGTCGAGTGGGGCGACCGTGTTGTGGCCAGTTCTCTCATGGTCGAGCCCCTGAGTTTGTCAGTTTTGCGTAGTCTTCCTCTTTGGCATCTTCTTTCCTTCTGCAGCAACGACGTGCTGCGAGCGCCGTCAGGAGCTTAGGTCCTTGGGGGACCGAGGGGTTCCGACCTTCGGATGACCGAATGACCTGGAGCCATCGCAGGCCTAGGGACCCCAAGCTCGGGGTATCCGACGAAGGGACGCCGCCACGCCCTCGGGACACCGAGATACCCGCCAACCCTTTGCGAGACAAAGGTCGGTGACCCAGGTACCTATCTTTCTTTCTGCCGCGTAGTTTTTACTGTCTTTAGCTTTATAGTCTTTTCTCCATCACAGACCTTGAGCCCCCGAGCTCAATGCTCGCCCATCCCGACAACGCCCGTTGCCCAGGATGAGCCCGAGTCCAAAGAGGAGGGGGGCCACCTTTGGGATGGCGCCGCGTCGTTCATCGGGCCAGGACCGCATCCATGCGGGCCCCAGAGCCGGGTCGCGGTCGGCGAGTCCGAAGAAGGTGTCGATGATCCAGCTGCGGACGAAACCTCGCGAACGGCCGATGAAGACGAAATCAATGAGACCGGGCCGCGAGGCCGCCCTCCTGCCAAGGCCTCCTCCAAGATGGCACCGTGGCGCTCCGGCCGCCATGAGCGAGACCGCCCGGGCGCGCCGCCATGGTCGTCCCGACCTCGGAGATCGGGCGACCACGGCCATGGAAGTCGACCATGATCTGGTGAGGTCGTGCGGAGGGTCTTGTTGAAGATCCGGCGAGGTCTTCATGGGAAGGGCCGAGAATACCCCACCACGGAGGAGGCGTGTCGCGACCGGCCAAAGTGCTTGGTCGAGCAAACCAAGGTGGAGAAGCTGAAGAAGGCGGTGCGGACCACCGTGCCAAGCTCGAGGCGAGCTAAGGAGCTCGAGGAGAAGCTGGATCGAGCGACAAAGCGTGAAGAGTGCCTGGCCCGGCTTCAAGGCGAGCGCCACCGCGCCTCGACTCGACCAGCGAAACCCTTCAACTCCGAGGCGAGCTATCGACCTTGAGGGCCAAGCTCATTAGCGTGAGTGAGAGAAGCTTGCTCGAATCTGGCCGATTTAGCATTTCTTGAGGAGTACCCTTGCCTAGCCTGTTGTGGCGAGTGGTCGCAATACCGACTGGGCGCGCAACCACGAGGCCTCCGAACCTTCGACTGAACTGCCGAGGTCGCTCCTAGGTGAGACTCTCGGATCCCGACCACGACTTATGCTTTGCTCATCGGTGCGAATTGGGCTAGATTCGACCCTCAGCACGGGGAGTCAGTAGTCTTGAAGATTCGCTTATGAGCGGCTCGACCACCGGGGTGAATTTTAAGCTCGCGACATTCGAGCATAAGACCAAGAGCACTTTCGCCGTTGGTCGGATTCGAAAAACCTCGATCCGCACAAAATTTAAAAATGAAAGAATGCGAAACCATCGTGGCGGTTGAATAAAGGCCTTCTTGAAATTGGAGATAAAGGCGTTACTCATTTCTCCGATCAAGAAATTTTTCCCAATCGTGTACTTATCCTTTTCTGGCCGTGCCCCCGTTGGGCTGAAGGTCGAGCGACGCCGACCTTGGGCGCAAGACAGAGGCCTGTAGAGACCACGACCTGCAAGATCGAGAAAAAACCCACAGGGAGCATAGCATGGGCACACGGGGAAAAACTTAGGCTTGAGAGTAATAGGATCATTGCTTTGGCGAGCCGCGTGAGTCCCGACTTTGCGCCTTGCTCGTTGGACCCGGGCATAGGCCTAGTTCGAACCCTGGCGCAGGGGGAACGTCGATCTTGAAGTGATTAAACACAAGTAGTTCGACCCACAGGGGTGAAGTTTTAAGCCCCGACGCTGGGCCAAGAGCAAGTGCACCCGTCCTTAGGTCGGACTCAAAGAAGCCCCGAACTCGGGTAAACACAAAATGACGAACAAAAATGAGGCGCAAAGGCCAAACATGATAATTGAACGACAACTTTATTGAAATGTGAGATAAAGGGGTTACGCATAGAATTTGTGAAGTCGGGTCCATGTTCCACGAACTAGAGAGCTCTCGCCATCGAGCAACACTAGCCGTAAGCCCGTGCGTCTGTTAAAACAACTCTATAGGGCCCTCCCATGCGGGGATAACTTGTTGGTGTTGGGCGAAGCTGAATCCGACTCAGGACTAAGTCCCCAACAAGGAGCTTCCTAGGTCGTACTGCGATCGGGACGCATGTCTGCGTAGAGATTGCAGGTAATGCGCTGATCGTGGCGATTACGGCATCTTATTTCTTCTATCAGGGTAAGGTCGAGGACCGTTCTTGCTCGAAGTCGACCCGGTCGACCAAGCCAACCCTGGTAGAGCCTAAGCGTGACCTCTGGAGGCGGGGCGGCTCTGATGCCGAACACAAGCGGAAGGGTGTAGACCTGCCGCTTTCGGCCGACAATGGGTATGAATAGACCATAAGGCGGTGGGAAGTTAGTCCACCTAGGTCTGGCCGTGTCATTCGAGCTCATCGATGCTCGCTTCTTGGCGCTTTGGATGATCTGTCTGTTGGCGCGCCATCGCTCCCATTGCTCTGCGGATGGGCCACCAAGCATAGCATACTTTGGTGCCTATGTCTTCGTAATATTCTGGAGCGACTTACGGTAAATTTAGTCCCATTATCGGTGATAATTCTACATGGAACCCCATACACGGTGGCCACGAATAAGCGAAAAAGCGAACGGCGCCCGAGCGCGATGGTCGAGCGGCTCGGCCTCGTCCCCTTCATGAATGTGTCGATGGCGGCGAACAAGAACCTCTTACCCCGGCGGCTTGTGGAAAGGACCGAGGATGTCGAGCCCCATGTCGAGAAGGACCAGCGGCGGGGCGGTCCGGAGTTCGAGGCGGGTTCGAGCATGGAACTGGCGAGCTCGACATGCATAAGCGATGTCACGAGCATCTGAAGCGCGATTGCTAGCGAACCCCTGCGAAGACCTCACCGACCATCGTCCTGAAAGAAGAGTGTGCTCCACAAAGGCCTTACCTCCCCCGGTCGAAAATTGACGGCGACGCCAAAGTCTCCAGGACGACGCCTGGAGGAATCGCGTCACCGGACGAGCCAAGATTGGACAGGAGATCTGTGCTGGGGTTGTTTTTCCTGGGTGCATGCCTGAGTTCCAGGTTCTGGAACTATCTCTCCACTTCGCGCGCCTCGGCGAGATACTTTGGCCATCGAGTCTCCCGCGCACAGGTGGTCTTTGCTGAACTGGTTGACCGTGAGCCGGGAGCCGCCCTTTGGCTATCAGCTAACGCATGCCCAGTGCCTTGCAAACTCGAAGACCCACGAGGAGAGCTTCATACTCTGCAACATTGTTAGCTGCCGAGAACCCAAAACGAACCACATACCTTAGCCTGGCCGCGCGGGGTGAGAATAAGAATTCCAGCCCCCGAGCACGCGAAGGATCTCGAGTCGTCGAAGCACATGATCTAGAGTTTCACCTCATCGTTGAAGGATTGCTTGAAATGAACTGGCTGAGGGCAGAAACAAGGGCGTGGAGTCATCGCGCGTGGGAACCGTGCCCGAGCCTGAGCCCGTCGAATGGACCCGTCGGGATGCGCCATGCCTCTGAGATCTTGATGCTGCACCTTCGGATGAGCGAAGCCATCGGGCCCCACGGTGGGCGCCAGCTGTCGACGATCGGGATCGCCTGACCGCAAAAGTGAAGAGGGGTGTTAGTGTGTAAGGGACCCAATTCGGACCTTGCTCACCGAAGGTTTGCGTTTGCAGCGTAGAGGTCGGAGGAAGACGACAGAGAACATGACACAACGAGTTATACTGGTTCGAGCCCCCTAGGCGGGTAATAGCTCGTCGCCCGCCTTCTCCGGGCGGAGGAATTAACTAATTGTGCGTACAAAGAGATGATTACAGCTTGGGCTTGAGTGCCCTGTTGATGTCTATTGGCCTATTGCCGGTGACCCTGCCTTGTTTACATGCCTTGCGAGGCCTTATATCCTTCTAACGTTCCCCGAAACGGCCGGGAGAGATTCCCGGAGATCATGGTCTCGTATGACATGAAGAAGGTTGTAACTGCCCCGATTATGCCGCCCATGACAGCCTTGACTCCTGCATTCATGGATCTGGTAACCGCCGCGGGGCGCGTGCTCTGGTCCCGAGCTAGTCCTCTCGAGCTGGAGCCGAACGCTTGCCCCCCGATCATGAGGTCTTGACGATCTCGAGCTCTGGGTCGTGAGTGAGTCCGCGCAACCCAGGTCTTGGTCGGTGATGCCATTCCCGAGCTCGAGCTTGGGGCCACCTGTTGACCGTTTGTTGACTTTGTCGGAAGTTTCTTCAGCCCTCGTCAATATCCATTACATTGACGAGTGAATATGTCAAGCTATCACAAGGGTGGCACGCTTCTCACCTTGAGCTTGACTGATATCATGTGGCAAAAGGATCCTATGTGAGTGTATCAAGGTTCACCGATTCAATCATTGTGTACTTTCGGGGTCAATATGTCTTGCTAGGTATCTTGCTATTGACTTGTAGTGCAGGAAAGGGTTCTCGGGACCGCGCCGACTTGTACATGAGCCTAATGGGTCACACACTTAACGGGTTGGATCATGTCTAATGGATTTGATCCATTGGTGGGTTTACACGGATTTGGATCCACTGGCATCTTAATGGACTTCTACTGTAGAAGATCCATTAGCGTGAGTCCTAGTGGGCTTCTATCATAGAAGGCCCATTAGTGCGCTCTATATAAAGAGGGGCGTGGGGCATGCAGCAATGAGGTTCTCCCTACCACGAAACCCTAGCCGTCGACCCCTACCCCTGCCAGAAACCCTAGCCGTCGCGTGGTGCTAACACTGCAAGCGCGGCGTTCCACCCCGGACGTGTGGATACCGTAGAGGCGCCGTTGCATCTGTCCTCGGCGCCGATCGGCGATCGGTTTCACCCTCTCCAACCTGCATCAGACACCATGGTAAGAGACGTCAAGGACTCGAGCGATCACTTGGCGAGCACTCGGCGGTCCGAAACCACTCGGCAAGCACTCGGGTGATCTCGCAAGCACTCCGAAAGCGATCGATACGTTCGACTCGTCTGATTGCTTGAACACGCGGGAGGCTTCACCCACTCTACTTCCGCTGCTAACGTGCTCCAAGGGTAATGATCCATGATCCACTACTCGCATGTTTCCTGGTTGAATGCGTAGAAAATTTTTATTTTCGGCTAGCGTAGCCTACGCGTTCCCCAACAATTATCACACTATAGTAGATTCTTCGGATACTTTATGAATATTTGGGAATTGATATGTACTACTAGGGACTGCTATTGATTATTGGTTAGAAAGGTGTTTTCAAGTCATGTCCAAATATACATGAACCGATAGGGTCACATACTTAAGGGGTTTGGAGCAGTTACAATTGGTTATTAGAGCTCAGATTGGATCTATTTCTAATGGGCTAAATTGAATATAAACTCAGATTAGACCCAAGGGTTGGGCATCACCGAGGGCTATAGAAAGGGGATGTGGGTTTTGGGCTTTTTTGCAGAAGTTGTATGAAAGAGTTGCACCACCACCAAAATCTTAGTCATCCTCCATCATCTCTATAGTGTGTATGGTGCTAGCAACCCAACGCTTGGCATTCCAACCCCAGATGTGTGGAAACCGATAGAGGTGTTGCTCTAGTGCGGTGCTGCTCGAGGACGACTGTTTGATCGATCAAGGAGTTGATTGGACCAATCCAAAAGCCAAAGGATCAACTTCTTGCTAGGCTACCACTCAGACCAATCGCACTATTTGATGACCATACCAGGATGTGCAATGTCGATTTGTTTCAACATCTTCTACTGCACTATGCGTCTAGTGGCAATGATCTGTAATCCATGATCATTTACTTGCATGGCTTCTTGGGATTGGTAGAATTTTTAATTTGCACTAATGTAGTCTACCATAACCCATCAAGTCAAACAAGCCTAAACTCACAATATTGCTTCGGAGGCTACGAATGTAATACACATTGTGAGCACCTTGTGTTCTCCCATCAACCCTTGGAAAAGAATTGTACCACGGCCATGAATCTCTACTACCGACCCATAACCAAATCTCATTGAGCCTTTCACCAATGAATCCATGCCCATGAAGACGACCTCGTAGCCAGTGATGTGGTTACTAACGCCCGTGTCGAGGTATCACAGATCGCTGTGCAACTTCTCTCCATCTCCCAGCTTGGGATTGTCCTTCTCCTCATTGAGCATTACCTCATCCACTGCCTATACGACGGACTGTACTACTTCATATGTCTCAGCCATCAACAAAGTGGGCTCGTCATCATCATGTTTCTCAAGGAGATGAGCCTTCTATTCCTTCTTGGCTTGGTAATCAAATGTGAAATGATCCATAAGTGGCAATTATAGCATCTGACCTTCTTGGGGTCAAACTAGTGGTCCTTGTTAGAGTCGTTAGGGTGCTCGCGGTCACCCTTACCGGTCGGAATTCTGCCATCAAGGTAAACTACGATGTGCAGCTGTATAGGATCAAGTTGACCAATATGATTTTTAATGGAAACTAGGCTGATTAGATTGGTTTGGAATTGGGTTAATATGGTTAATTCATGCATTCTTAAAGGGTGATATCATGAACTATGCTGCCAGTCCTAGAGGCGTTATATAGTATTATGTGTTCATATCACACGATAGAATTGGATTCTATGTATAACTTGCTTTGCTGGTATTGATGTGAATAGTATGACCCTCTTGTGTATGTGATGCATGTAAACTCTTATCATAACCTGGGAGTCATGCCAAATTATAGCAATTTGCTACATTTTATTATATAATAGCTCGCATGTTGATTTGTGATGCTTGATACTCTTGAATGTAATTCATTGCTAGCTATTAGGAGTAATAGCTAGGTAGATGAATGTGGAGACTTCAAGCGTGGTGGCCCGTGAACAAGAGTGGTAATGGAGATTGCTATGTTTGAGGGCCAAACTATTTCATAGTTTAATATGATTACTGTAACATCCCAAAATTTTGTCTTTTATTTGATTTATTGTGCTATTTGTTCATTTTATGATTTTACTGAATTTATTGGATTTTTCTAGAATTTATTTCAAATTAAGTATTTTAGTCTTTTATGAAAACTAATTAATTATAGATAAAATTAACATAAAATTTGGCTAAAAATATTTTATTTGAGTTCCAAATGTTTTAAAGTATTTATGAGAATTTTTTTATTTTTCCTAATATTTTATTTGCCTAAACTGAATTAATCTAATTAATGGAATTGTTTTAAATTGAAATTCCTGAGAATTAGTAGAATAGTGTTGGGCTAGTGAATTACTGTGCACTAGCCCAAGGCACTATGCGACTTGCCCCTAGAAGCTCAACCATCAATCGTTGATGGCTGATCCAACAGTCATTATCAAGCCACGCCCATTGATGTAGTGTCGGCCGTCGGATGTAGATGATGATCAAGATTTGTGGATGTGCCAGAAACCCTAATGATCTTAGGCCACGGATTTGAATTACATGACTGAGATTGATCAGAGCCGATGAGAGTTCTGGGTCATCGCGGTCATTGGTTCGTGTGCGGACCGGATCATTCCGCGTCGCGTTGAATCTGGTTCATCACTAGTGCCACATGGACAGCTCGCTTCATCTCTTCTCCACGTGAGCACCATCGTCTTAGAGTTGGATTCCTCCACCGCAACGGTTGAGAATCCATGTGGAGCACGCATGCCGAGGGGCTTCAAAATCCAATTGTGTTGTTCCACGAGGAGCCCTAGATCGTCGCACATCTTTTGGCCGTTCCTTGTTGCTTGAGTCACCACCGTTCTCTTTCGAGGGCTCATCGTAGTTGAAGAGCTTCGCCGTCACCTTTGGTCGCGTGGATCTCCTCTTTCGTCGCGAGTTGGTGGAAGCTGAGGGCACTATTGTGTTCGTTGTGTTCAGATCTTTTGGATCCATACGGGTGAGCCTCGAATCTGATCGGATTTCATCGTTTCAAAGGATTCTTTCGTAGGTCAAGTGATGGCACCGCCGCGGGACCTCATCAGCTAAAACCCTAAGGCCAAGGTGACATGGCCACCACGTCAGGAAGGCATGAGGACACGCACTACCTTGAAAAAGGTAATCAGTGGCGGTTCGAAACTGCCATTAGTGACGGTTTTCGAATCGCCACCGATTTAGTGCCACTGATAATCCAGTATTATTAGTGACGGTTATAGAACTGCCACAGATAACATTATTTTTGACGGTTTTTGGCTAGAACCGTCATCGATACTCGATATCGATGGCGGTTCTAGCTAAAACCGCCATCGATATATCGATGGCGGTTTTTAACTAGAACCGCATTGATAGTCCGACACGAAAAAATAAAAAGCGGCATTTGTGGCTAGCCTCGGCGATGCTAGCCATGCCCTCTGTCGAAAATAATCACGAGATATCTTGACAGATTGGTAATTTGTATTGGCTACAATACATAGAGCAACTTCGAATATATATAAGAGAATTGATAGAAGTATCATACAGGAAGGCAATACATAGTATTAGCTCTAAAGAACTTGTATCGTGTTCTCAAAGGCAATATATATGTAAGAGAATCTGTAGTTCTGTAAGCATAGTTACCTCGTGCAATAATTGTGAAATTCTCTTATGGTTTGCTTCAATTCCACGACACGCTTTTTTCTCGAAGGACACAGATGCATCCCTAATAATCTCAATATTTGTTAAAAGAAGGAATGGTGCATCACCAAATTGTAGCACGCTAGCGATATGAGAAAAAATGATGTCCAAGTTAGCAATTCAACGTAACAAGATGTACACAGGTTTACAATAGGGTCTATTGCGGTTATTCAAAGAAAAGTTTGTACATTAATTAAGCATATTGAAGTATGGAGAATAGAGATAATACTCGAAGCAATCCTACCGCAATCATTGGCTTAAAACATTGAGTTCAAAATGCCCATTGAACCACCTCTTTGTAACACCAACGTGATTACCCATAACCGCAATATCACAAATCCAACCAACAGTTATTTGGAATGTTCATTCAGATAAACTATGAAGTCAATGCATATTTTACAGAGAACACAAAAAGAAGAGTGATGAGATGTAATATAATTGAGACACAACCAATCAGTATCAAATGCATGGCTTATTTATGGGAAGTAAGGTTTAAGGGTTTCTCTTATACGTAACATGGTGGCAAGACATGCTATAATAGTAGCATCCATTTATGCGTAACTTCTAATTGTTTGTCACAGATACCTATCTAGAAGCTTCTTCTCAAACATTTAATTTTATAAAGCGAGTAAAAGGGCATTGTATAAACAAGATAGATCTCTCTATTCTCTTACGGGAAAAAAAGGAACACCAACACAAAGCGACTAGAGGCTAAACAAAGCAATAAAGATATGAGATGAATATGTAATGAGACAAGGAATATGGGATTCAAATTAATAAAAAACATCAAACATCACAATTGTATATGATATGACTAAGCAAATAACTTAACAACAGATGGGAATGAACGTACTTCAAATAAGCAACACTTGTCGAGCAAAAGTGTAGAGAGAAAACGGTCATTTGAACTAAAAATAAGTAGATTGGAATTTGGATTAATTAAATTGACAAAATTAAGCTATAAGTAGTGTACTGAGCACAAACCATGGTCGAGCCTCACATTGGGTGGGATTAACTTTTCCTAAAAGATAGAAGTAGTTAAAATCAAAGCTTAACAACGATGTTCTATTTGGTAAACAATTAAAGAATGTGAAAGCACTGAAACAACAAAATGTAATAGAGCAACAGGATACTTACAGGCATAATCTTTGCTCCCGGGCTCGTTTTCTGGTAGGATAAGTTCGCCAAGTCCACACCGACGGCCACTATGATTGTATTGGAAATGATCAGCGAATGACCTAAGAAGGCTAGAATATTAAAAAATATTTGTTATCTAAAAAAGAATAGAAGATTGGACACAACCTTCCCAACAAGCGTATGAGAGATGCGAAATTGTGTTTCTGACCACTTGCTCTCAACAAAAGCCGTAGATAAGTTATGACATGCAAAATTAAGAGGTTTGCTTAAGGATCCAACCTTCTTAGCTGGTTTCTTCTTTTGTCTTTGCTAGTTTAGCAATTGCAACTCCATAATCTTCAAGCACTGCATCAAAATCGATGAGTGACAAGTGAAACAAAAAACATTAATGGAAACACAAAACATTAATTGAAACATGAGCCAAGTAGGGTCTGTAGCAACAAAATAGGTAGATGCTAGATACTTACTTTCCTCCGTAGTGTCATACTTGCGAATTTTACCATCTGAGTCAAACAAGTGCATGTTTGTCGTTCCAATTGTAGTTGTCAACTTGAATTTGTTCTCCAAACCTTCTTCCTTAGCTATGTTCATATTTTCCTCATGCCACAAAATTCCACAATGTCTCTTGGATTATTAACCAAAATACAAGACATGCCACATAACGCATAGCAGAAATTAAAATAATTAAACCATACTCATACTACAAGTTTGCATCATTTTTCATACATCCAAATCAGTAAACCATGACACGTACCACAAAGTCCAGATAGATAGTATAAAGAACCATGACAACAGGCTCACAAATCTGAGGAAAAGGAGGTAATCCCATGTAAATTCACAAAGAAGAAAGAAGAAAAGTAAGGATCATTGCCTCAAGTAAGTCATTTCAAGAATTAAAGAAAAGGAAGAAAGAGTTATTTACACTTTGTAATGAAAAAAATTGAACTAACAAAGCCTAAACTAGTTTCCTAAACTAGAAGCCTCTGGTCTTCGGAGGTTGGAGACACGTGATGTGAGAAATGAGTATGGAGGAGTGGATCGTTGTTGTCTTAGTCATAAAACTCGCCGTTTTGTTGAGTACTTTCTTCATGATGAAGTAAGCGAGTGTACTGAATGGCTTGGATTTGAGCAAGCGATCCTCTAGTAAACGACTTGAGTATTGTAAGTATGAAAAATGTAATTAAGAGAGTATATAGAAATTGAGTGGTGCGAATCGATGTGTCATGTCGCATGGTGACCTCCACATCATTGTCTTTTATTGTGCAACCTAAGATTTCGCGCATGTCTTTGGGACACGAAGTACCCACATAAATTTGTTCCTTGCGTGCGCTTGTGACCTTTGCAAAAATCGAATGAGCTAAGATGTCGTCGAAGGAGCTATTTACTATGAAATCGATATAAGAATATTCCTTGCGTGCGTCTTCGGAAAGTTAGTACGGATTGTAAGGGATTTTTGTATGGGCGGTGTCTCGTGCTCTTCTAACAATATCTTTTGAACGCCTCATTTATTAAACGTGTCATCACTTCATAGTCTGCTTTAGGTTTATCCAGTGGATCCATGATCAGCATCTTGCTCTTGTCTGGATGAATTACTATGAGAATCCAGTGGAATTTGGATGCCATAGCCATTAGTCCTTACGTCAGAGTAAATAACGAAATCAATGAGTAATTTAACTAGCTAGTGAGGAACTTACCGAAAATTGTATGGTACAAGTATAAACTCCTTGTCTTATAGTTTAAGCAAAGCTTTATAGACGTACTCCTCGACCTCCTTTGGTACTCTCTCGATTTCTTCTTGGCAAACCGTTCCCGGGTCGAGGAATCCCACTGGCCCCTTGGTTCTTCGTAGTTCCTTCATCTCGTATCTATATAACGAAATAGTTAGACATGACATTTATCGGTATTACGTGAATGTAGACCAAGATTGATATATTAGACACTTACAGTGTCCAGCATCTCAAAAAACATATGTCGAGGGCGTCGTGATAGAACAAGTTGTGCAAGTTATCGAATTCTATTAAGAAGTAGCCAAAGCCCTCGTGGTGAAAATGTTCCTCACAGAAAACTGCAGTGATCACCTTCGGGAGTATGTCTTGGTTGGATCGCTTCATGTACCATGCATGTAAGCGCTGCATCATGGGTGTTAGACTGTTTAACTTCGAATCGGTGACTAAGGGCTTCCCTACCTCGAATTTCAATCTTGGTTGATTATCTTGTTCATCAGACTTCCCCTTGCCCTTACTTTTTTCACACACGACATCATACTCGGTCCTGGCTTCCCTTGATCTAGCTGATACGGCCTATCTAATGTGCCATTTTTTGGGATCAGGGGTTGTAGGTTTGTCCTTTGAAGTACCGAGTGTTCTGAGTTTCTGCGTTGGAGTACTAACGGTGGCCATCTTTATGGGGTCCTCAATGGATTTCTTTGGTACCTCATCTTGCTTCTTCACCGTTTCACTCTCGGTGCTAATAACGGATCTTGCGGATTACCTTTGCGAGAGAGGCGGCATTGCATGGTCCAAACGATGTCGAGAGGCGCCATTTGGATGGTCCAAGGCGATGTCACGCTTGCGCCCTTTGGATGAATGAGTGGGCGGCACTTCCTAGAGTTGTTATCTCATCATTGGCGGGTTTTCTAGCTGATATCGATAAAGCGTACAAAATCTTGTGTCCACGGACCTTTGCATAACTGGCGCTATCGGGGCATTGTGTAGGACACCCCTTGTTGGCACGGATAAGCTACCTGTGGCGACATGTAGAAAGATGTTCATCACATGCGTTGGTGACGGTGTGTGGGGTCTGTATGTAAATCCACAGGATAATGGTTTAGGTCCACTTGTACTAATAGCGTGGACACGCAATCGCTAACTGCTGACGACACAGTAGAAATTTGGAGAGGCGTTTTGATCTGCGTCGGCTCAAGGTCGCTTGTACTTGTCGTTGAACTTGTTCTTGAATAGTGGGTTATAATTCTCGCAGAACCCTTTCCTTCATACTTTCCATTTCTGCTCGGCCAGCTCTTCTTTAGCTCTCTTCCGCTCTATAAGAGTCTTCGTCTTTGAGGAATCTCATCTTCCATGGAACCTTGACCCCGACGCCTCGTGTTCGGCCGGGATGCTCTTTGTTTCCTAGGGCATTTGTTAGCTCGTCTTTCTCCTGTTTGGGTGGAAGGATCCTTGGGTGGATAGGCGTAAAAGCGATGAACTCTTTGCGTCATTGCTTCGTCTTATTTGCTCTTGAATGATAAACTCGATGAACAAGAGATCGCCCTCGCTAGCACGTAGTGCTTCACTTGGTCTGGTAGTCCGACCAAGGGACTTGCGCCAGTCTGTTGGATCGCTTGTAATTCCTGCCTCTCCCATTGAGCAATTTTACACGTGTACCCACTCGTGCCAAGTCTGTGGGGGTGAGTATTCCTTCTTGCGATGCTAAGGTGGTCCTCACTGGACTTCCTTGCTGCTTCTGATTGCTTCATCGCCACGAACTCATCCCGAAGATGGTTGTAATCTTGGGTAGTCTCCGATGGTGACGGTTTTGCTTCACGTAATTTACGTTCACCTCGCCTTGAAGTTTCTCCACGCGCATCCATGGTCATCAATGCATCGCGGCGCCACGAGTTCTTCAACTCCTTGAGGAATTGAAGGTTCCTTTGAGCTCTGTCCACAGATCCTCTTTGGTGGCTCGGGGCACTTTATGCCAATCCGAATAGGTGATTGGCACTTTCTCCCTTACGATGTACCCATGTTGACTCAGTATTTTCTTTCTTTGCCTTTTTGATTACAGAGGGCCCGATATCTGAGACCTCCGAGATGGTGTACGGCCTTGAGCTTCTTGGTTTTCCTCGTCCTCGGCGTCTTACCTTGAGGCGGCATCTACAGCAGAGCGGCATCTGCAGCAATGGTGGAGGACTCGGCACCTTCGGTGGTTGGGGAGGGTAAGGTACACCTCGGGCTCTCCTCCATTCTGAGCTCATTATCGGGCTCCATTAGAACTACTCAATAGAAAGGAGATATTTGAGAGAGTGAAAGAAAATATGTACTAACCGAGCAGAGACGGACTAACAATTGCTTCTTTGGAATAAGGCAGAAGATGTACTAGCGAGGACTATATTAGATCCTTAAAGTCCTTAGAGTTATTTGTTAAACTGTTCTTGCATGCTTGCTTTATGAGTTTGTCATACCTGGTTTTACAAGACTAAGTGAATTGTTCTTGGGAATGATATCAACTATCTCAGTAAAAAGACTAAGGGCAGGAGTTATAGATTAGCTCAAGAAGGTGTGGCCAGGTCTAAGGCTTGGGCCTGGGCCCTTTGTTAGTGAGCTCAAGAGAGGAGATATGAAGCAGAATCAATTGTATATTTGGTATGCACAGGACAAAAAATATCTAATAAGCTTACTGGATAGAAACTAAGATATATTAATAGCCGCAAGGAGATGATAAACAATAGTAAGCACAAGGTGTCTAAACTAGCATATACAGAAAGATGACAATTGAACTAATCAATCAAGCTGTAATAAACTGTCAAGTTTTGTTGTCACAAATAGTCTATTTCAGTCCCTAAATCATCATTGAACACTAAGCCCCACAAGCAAGGTCCCCAAGCCAAAAGAACTGACTGGCCCCTTTGCATTCACAGAAATGTGGCCAATATCAAGTAACCAAATGAAACCAGTATAAACAAACTAAACCAGCATTGACTCGATAAAAGCATCCCAAGAATTCATCAAAGGCAAGCATTGACTTTGAAGGACACAAATGTAAAGCTAAGTTCATTCATTGTAAGTGAAGCCATTCATTCATTCACAAGATGGACAAAAATAGCAGCAGTAGTATAATGCATTCATGGAAAATTCAGATGTCGGGTTGCCCCACAAGCAAGGTCCCCAAGCCAAAAGAACTGACTGGTGTACCCAATCTGCTTCAAGACTATAATAATCAGGCACTCAATACAAGTGCTAGCTATTCTAGTTCCAGAAACAGTAACTCAATCCAAGAGCATTCATTCACAAGATGGACAAAAATAGTAAGTGACATAGATAAGATAGAACTTAGCAATTTGAAGTCATCCATTAATATGAAATATGCCTTATATCTCAAAGAGAGAATTAATTTAATGTGCTCTCAGATTTGGGTATGGATGAAGATAAGGATCTTCACCACAATCACAAATGGGCTAACACTTTATTCAATGAAATAGGCCTTGAACTCTTACCACCTTAAAATGCACACTAAAGAATTCTCTTGTCTAGATATATACCTTTGCTCAGATTATAATCAATAAGTCTTGCTAACGAGAGCAGAACTCCCGGATCGGCAATAATATATCAAAACCAATCAGTTCTATATGGTTATCAACACTTTCGAGAATATTCAATATATCGAGTTAATCCTTTCGGTGGTGAAATCGAGCAACGAAGCTAGTCAAATGAGTAATCTTGTGAAATGAACCGATCAATAACGGGATATCAAGCAATTATAATCTGGGTAGCTATGTAAGCAATTCTTTCAAGCATTTAAGTCTATAGTTCAAGGCCTAAACCACATAAATAAAGGTTTTGATCATTGTAGTACCCAGGTTCATCATAGAGTATCACCCACGTGTTGCTTACCGAGGCCGGAGTGGCGGCTAGAACACTGACTTTAGTGGCGGCGGCGGCTTCGAGTGGCGGCAGCGGCTTGGAGTGGCGGCGGCTTGAGTGTCCTCCCACACGGCTTGGAGTGGCGGCGGCGTCAGAGTCCTCCCCCACGGCTGCGGCGGCGTGGTGCGGGAGCTAGGGCAGGAGGTGATGGGTGCAGAAACCGCGTGGGACGGCGAGTCGCTGGAGGGGGCGGCGCCGATGAAGCGGCGTCGGCGGGAGGGCGTTGGAGGGGGGGCGGTGGGGAGGCGCGTTAGGGCACGAAAATGGCGGAAGCGGCGGGAATCACGAAGATGATGGGGTTGTATGGGTTATATAGGGGGTTATCGAGCGGTTATTAATTACAACCGTCACAAATAATATTATCTGTGGGTTTGTAAATAGAACCATCATCTGAAACTATATTATCGATGGCGGTTTTATTAATAACCGTCACGAAACTATATTATCGATGGCGGTTTTATTAATAACCGCCATCGCGATGAGGTTTTCGAATCAATCAACACATTGTTACTTACATATGTCTTGTACGAGATACCCTTTCACATACACATCCAAATAAGCGAAGCGAAGTGAGATGGACAATGAGATAGATTCTACATATATACTGACCTAGTGTATATATATATACGTACTAATTATTTTAAATTCACTTGTCTAAGAATAAGCGTACTAATTATATTAAATCCACGAAATATACATTTCTTACATCACATTTCCATTACTCCATATAAATGGCGACATGTTGCCATTACTCCTAATAATTATTTTCTTTCACAATTTGGCCGTTGTGATCATCGCGATGATAGGTAACTTCTTGATGGTTTCTTCCTCGGGCCTAATCTTTGTCGCTGCGAAAGGAGGCAACTCATCAAACTGGTTGTACTCTTCCTCGTCCACGACATTCTCAACTCCAACGATCCTTCTTTTTCCTTGCGATTACTACATGGCGCTTCTTATCTGCGGATCGATTATGTAGAATACTTGTGCTACTTGATTCATAAAATACGAATGGTTAAATCTCTGTATCCGACATGTTCGATGTCCACATAGTAAAGCCATACTTGTCCACCTTGACACCATTAGGAGTCGTACCCAATGACATCGAAACAGGGATCTTCAAAATCAGATAGTCCGGCTCCCAAATCTCCTCTATGAACCCGTAGTAGATGCTCTTCGTCTTTTTGTGTTGTCGTGAGCGTCTATCTGGACACCCTTGTTTTGGTAAGTTCTCTTGCTATCCCGAGCTCTCGTGTAAAATGTATATCCATTGATGTCATATCCTTGCCATGTCGTGATTGTACACAAGGCCCTTTTGCCAACCACCTCAATGTAACACTCGTTTCTTCACCGGACATGTGCTCCCTAAACCAATGGTGAACAAGCGATTGTGCTCTTTTGTTATCCAAAGCTCTGACTTTCCTCGGTTTTCCCTCCTTAACTTACCCTTGTGTATGTCCATATACGGGTACACCTCAACTGACTGTTGCAATCACTACTACAAAACATATTTTCTGTAACACATTGAACAATGTGTTACAAAGAGATATTACAGTAACATATAATTTGTGTTACAAAGGCATGTTGTAACACATACTTATCGAGATGTGAAAAATGTTACAGGGAACTACAATAGCAACACATAATATATGTTACAGAGGAATATTGTAACACATACTTGTAAGGTGTGAATAATAATACTGTAGTAACACATATAGAGACAGATTGTAACACATGACTTAATTGCAATAAATTAAAAAAAATATAAACCAACAACGTCTATTCGTAACCAAATTTATTTGACGCTATGCTATGCATCACATCTTAAAAAAAATGTAAACATATCTTTATCTCGAATAGAATGACATATGAATAATAATAATAATCATCCCTATATTAAATATGGGAGCTTTTCCGGCTTCACACGGTGCCGCGTGGAATTTAGGGCGGCGTGGCCCTCCGCGCGCGACCTCGCTCACGCCCGCTTCCCTGTGTCGCGTCCGCCGCTCCGCCTGTCCTGCCCCTTTTGTCTTCCCTGTCGTGCCGCCCGCCGCTTCTCCGACGTCCATGGAGACCTCGAGGAGAATCGCGCGACCTCCCACACGCCGCATACCCCTCGAGAGGCTTCCTCCCCGCTTGCTGACAGTCTTGTGGTACACTCTGAGTATTTTATATTCAGCTCCAACCCCCAGAATCCCCAATTTTGACTCGATCAAAATCGAAGCTTCGACCGGATTCACCTAGCTAGGCCGCCTGGATCGAACCATAGTCGAATTCGCCCCGGTTATCTGCTTGATTCGACGTCGACGAGTGATTTGGGTGCAGGATTTGGAGGGCGATTTGCAGACGCGAGCAGAGGAGACCGAGAGGAGCAGCCATGGCGAGGTATTCGAGGGCTCGAGCGGCAGTCTTGCGAGGTCTCCACCTCCCGCAAGTGCACCGCGCCTCCGCCATCGATAGAGGTGCCCAATCGATTCCTTTTGACTAATCCGATATGCCTTGGCAAGCAACTACTTACAAAGAACCCAATCATGCAGAGTTTTGTTATAGTTTTAGTTAGATTATGCATGAATGTTTGAAGGAAGTTTAGATAGTTACTTAAGCCGTACCTACTCTCCTTGGTTGAAAGGTGATCGTAGTCATACTTTTGCTAAAACTCATGAAAGGGTGTGCATCAGCGATTTGACAATGAATGATTTGTGAATCAAGTGCTTCAAAGTGACAATTTGAAACATTTAGATTGGTTACTTATAGCAGTTTAATACCAAGTGGGATAATAATGATGGTAATATTCAATTTGTTTTCTCACAACATTTACAAACCTATGGCGAAACTACTTACCCTTTCATTTTAATGTGTTTTTCTTGACTCTTGTATTATTATTTTTACCTGCATATGCATTTCTTTTTGAGCGATTTATCATCTTACATACTACCGGTATTGCAGTTGGAGCAATGGGTTATTGCTATATGTGGTGGAAGGTAAGATCTGAAATATATGCAAATTTTTGCATGTGGTTTATTGCACTCAATTTGTAGCACATCTGCAAATATCTTGCATATGTGTTTGCTCTTACGCCTTGTTTCTTGTAATAACTAAATATCGATATCTCTATAGAACTATTCTTCACGAGTCCTATAAAGTATTTTGTGCATCATTTTCACTTATGCTACCACGTTAGGTTCAAGTGGATTCTATGTGGATCCAAGCTGTAAATGTAGATAATCGGTACCCTTCCATGTAGGACACCATGAATAAATGATACTCCTATTTCTGTAATAACATATTTCTGATTTGGTGATCAAATATTCAATCAAGATTCATAGTTTTGAGTTGACCTCATGACATGCACGTTGTTTCCCTTGGATTCGCTATGATTTACGTAAAATCATCAGACCTTTCTTATCCTACTGATGGCCCCAAGTTGATATTTCTAAAAAAAAATGGAACTTGCCGTGTAGAATACATATATAACTTTTGCGTGTAAACTTCCATCTATCGCCCTTTGGCTTTCTTACATGTTAATATCCTCATGCAGGGATGTCCTTCTCAGATATCATGTTTGTAACAAAATGTAACATGGCCAATGCTGTTGAGAGCATGTCAAAGCAATTGGAGCAAGTGTCATCAGCGCTAGCGGTATGCTTTACACCCGATATTATCTCATATTCAAGGTACTTTTCCTTCATATCTATTGATTACTGACAAAAAGACATCTAACTCAGTGCCTTGAGAATTTGGATGGGAAAATGGATGAACAAGTGGAGGTCTGCAAAACTATTAGGTATGAGGTTCGTTGATTTATGGTGATGTCAGTCCTGAGCAGTGATACGATGACATGTTAAATGGTTCACACATGGGACCTTCTCAAGTTTTTTCTTTGCATAGCAGCAATTGTTGTTTCATTCCTTTTTTGACATCAAGTTTGATCAACACCTTCAGATATTTATGCACAATTCATTATTAAATTGTGTTTCTATTTCTGTAGTTCCTCTGGGAAGGTAGATTGGGATTTTCTTTACTACCACTGGTCATAATCTATGGCCATATATTGGCTAGCATGCCAAACATTCTTGTCTAAAACCAAAAATTGTGCCTGTGCAGGTCAATAAGCAACACTTGAAATAGTATTATAGGCAATATGCCACGGTCCAGTGCATATGCTGGCTGTAATTATAACCATTAACCACAGTGTATCCCAAGCGATTACTTTTGTCCATATACCATGGAACATCATCATGGAACCAACAATAACTTAATAAGTACATGCACAAGCATAAGCGAAGTGATATTCCCTTAATTGGTATATGATTATATTAACATATAGCTTGTTGACAAGCTACTACAAATCTGAATTCTCATGCGTAGAACAGGTATGCTTTTACATCTTTTTCATTTTCTTCTGTTAGAGCACCAAAGACAATACTCTGTTCTTCCCAATGTTGCAAGTTTTGTTCATTTGTTTATTATAAATCTTGTGAAGCTATGAAATGAATTTTTGTTCTCAGTTGAAGATATTCATGTAGTTCTTTCTGTTCTATATTCTCAGGTCAATGATGTTAAAGCTGACCTGTCTCAAATTGGCTTTGACATTGAATCAATTCAACAAATGGTAGCTGGATTGGTGAGTTTGAGCATCCTTGTGTTTATCATTTCTTGCTCCTTAACCATGCTAATCGCATGGTGCTAAAAAAACATATCCGTTCCACTCAGATTTCTGTATGTGTAGGAAATCAGTGAGCTAATTGTGTTTTTTTGGCCCATCTTTCATCCATTACGCTCTTGTTTCTGCTTTCGGTTCCAATTCATTTGGTATGAAAAGGCTGGGTTCTTGTTTTCTTTTGCTTAGTCCGTTCAGTTTTGGCTCTTGCTTTCTTTTTAATTTGTTGTTTTCTCGTCTTCTGATTGAAAAGAAAACAAAGTCAAATGTATGACTACATTTAAACACGGATACAATGGTGTCTCTGAGTTAGTGGTCGGTGAATTATCATCTTCCATTTCCACAGATTCTATTGAGAACTTGCAAATATCGATTAAATTTGCTCTTGGGAAAAGAGAGACAAGACTACATTTATAATGGGCTGCGCGGTTAGTGGTAACCTTCTACCTACTTTGCTTATGTTGCTTTTCTGCACAAATATTTTAGAGATCCTTTTCCATTTTTCTTTACTTTTGTATATATATTTTTTGTTGGCAGGAAATTAATGGAGATTCAGAACTTGTTTGTGTCCATGATTTTGCAAGGCCCTTAGTTTCCTCTAAAGGTGCCAAAAAGATTGCCCCTGTGATCCAGCATGAGTTATCCACCATAGCATTTGCACTGACATATTTTCTTTAGTATGCTGTTATTTCTGGAGTATTGATCAAAACATCTTTCACATCCATCAACCTACAGAAAATTCTCCCTTATGATTTGCAACTGAATAACTGATGTATCTTCATGCTAATGAACTACATGATTTGCAACTGATATACTTCATGTCATGCTAATGAACTACTTGGGATAAATTTCTAAACAAATTATCCACCTTTGAATTTTTGGTGCTGCCTTATTGATGAATTTCTTATTAGTTCTTGTGATTTTGTATTCCAAAACAAGTATTTTTCTAGTGTGCATGTAGCTTTTGTGTATGTTAATTGTTTCTTGCTTCAATTGTGATGAAGTACATATATCAAATTTTGTAATTGCAATCATAAATGTTAACGCTTTCTTTTGTGCAGGTTGAAAAAATCAATGGTTGAAATTCATACATTTGGTTGCTTACCACATGAAGGGATCTAGAAGCAAAGAATTTTATGAAGATTAGACAACATTAGATATATTTTAGATTCATTTTATTTAGACCGATGTATTTCAGAATCTTAGACTAAAGACTTGTCTCCTCTAGAAATCAAATCATTATGTATTCTATCGAATGGTGTGAAGTACTTAATATTTATTTGTTTGATGCAATGCAATATGTTATGATTGTTGCACTTATGGTCATTTGTGTTTTATATTGTACAATGTGTTATGCTTATCAAGGATATTCTATAAAACAATCTTAATTTGTACATTCACTAAAAAAATAAGGAAATAATAAAGATATTTAAATTTGTTGTAGGAGCTCAACATTGTTTTGTTGTAGTTAAAAAAGGGTGTTACTAAGTTCAATTATTGTATCTAAAAAGGTGTTACTAGGGTCTATGGAAACACATACTTCTATGTTGCTTTAGCAAAAAAAGGATGTTACTAGGGTCTATAGCAACACGCGCTACAATGTTGCTCTTACTAAAAAAGGTATTACTAGAGTCTATAGCAACACATTTGATACATGTTGCCGTAGCATGGTTGCAACATCTTTTCTTATATACAAGAACACTTATTACATGTTACAATAGACCCTTCTATAGCAACATAGGCTATAGAAACACTAATAAAATGTGTTACTATAGGACTCAGTAACACTTTTTTTTGAGCTATAGTAGCACATATGCGTGTTACTATAGGCCCATCCTGACGTAGTGAATACTGTGAAATGGGCTTGTTCGAACAAAATATTATCGTAAGAATTTGTAGATTTCTTTCCTATTACACCTTTCCCACCTAGCCTACCCTCATGGCGAGATCTGAGCACTCCTACGGTTCGACCTCCTCCATGTAATCGACCACGAACTCAATAACCTCCTCGGTTGCATAACCTTCTACAATGGAGCCTTCCGCCAGAGATCGATTACGTACATATTTCTTGAAACACCCATATACCTTTCAAATGGGTACATCGATGTAGGAATCTGGGGCATAAATATTTATCTCATTGACAAGGTGAACAATGAGATGAACCATGATATCAAAAATGATGGGGAAAATACATCTCTAGTAGCACGAGTCTTTACCACATCGGCTGAATTTCATAAAGTCCAGCGGATCGATGACCTTCGTGTGAAATCGTGTTGAAGAAGAACACAACCTCGTGATTGCCTCTCGGACCTTGTCGAACAAAATACCTCTAATTACAGCAGGAGCATTTGTGTCATCATCACATGACAATCATGAGACTTCATGCGATTAACTTCAAATCTTTCATCGATACGGTTTCTTGATGTTTGCGGAGTAACCGGACGGAACTTTCACACCATGCGAGCACTTGCAAAGTTCATTTTCTCTTTCTTACTCAAAGTGTAGCAAGTCGGGGAAGGTAAAGCGGCCTTTCCAGTGTCTTGAGGATGTAGCTCGGCTCGATCTTCATGTCTTCGAGATCCTTCGTGCCTTGATCCATCCTTTGTTTTGCTAGGAATATTCAGTAAAAGACCAACCACATTTGTCACATACATTCTTCTCTACATGCATGGCGTCGATGCGATGTCGAACTTCCAAGTCCTTCGATGGGGTAAGTCCCAAAAGATGGATATGATCTCTTCTTCCACGTGGTCTTCTCGATATGGGACGCGATGTATTACCGATACTCCCTTTCCGAGTACAACATTAAGATCCCTAACCATATCATACACCTCTTCCCCACGAAGGCGCCTTGGAGCTAAACCGTCCTCCTTTGTCCCGTCGAATTGTTTCTTCATATTGCGGTATGGATGATTCTGCGAAGGAACCTCCGGTGGCGCATGTACCTGCTATTTTCCTCGAGTTGTTGAGCCACACACTAGCGGTTTCATCCATGCCTTTGGGGCATGCTTTCGCTCCTTTTATAGTGCGGTAGGACAGGTTACCAAGCACAGAAAATCATTGATGGTGCGAGAACAACAATCTTGCGTAGAGTGAAGTACTCTCGTTTGTACTCGTCCCATACATACACCTTCATTCCACGGTATCACAAGATCTTCCACCAATGGTTGTAGGTATACATCAATATCGTTGCCGAGTTGTCTCGGCCCTTGGATAAGCAAGGACATCATAATGTATTTTCACTTCATACACAACCAGGGGTGGAAGGTTGTATATACACGAGTCACGGGCCAAGTGCTATGAATCTTGCTCATGTTACCGAAAAGGATTCATTCCATCCGTACTCAAGCCAAACCTTACATTCCTCGGTTCATTTCCAAAGTTCTCCTGAAGAGTCTATCGATGGTTCTCCTTTGGCGAGAATCGGTAGGGTGTCTCGATTTTCCATCCCTCTTACGGTCTTCGAGTGCCATCGCATCAATTTGGCGTGCTTTTTGTTTCCAAATAAGCGCTTCAAGCGAGGTATTCTTGGCAAATACCACACTACTTTTGCGGAGCTCCTTTCTTCACCTCGATAACCCATTGTCATCGCCCTTACGCTTGTATCGCGATGCCGCTGCACGGACATACATGAATATGCGCATAGTCTTTGCGATAGAGTATCTGATCGTTTGGACAAGCATGTATTCTTTCTACTTCCAATCCCAAGAGACATACAACCTTCTTAGCTAGATCGTGGTTTTAGGCAACACGTTTCCCTCGAGCGATATGTCCGCTAAGAGATGTAACAACACCGTGAAACTCTTGTCGGACCAACCATTGGCTGCCTTCAATTTCAGCGGCGAGAGCACCGTGTGAAACTTTGTGTATTCCTCCTTACAACCCGGAACAAAGGTTTCTCCGAATCCTCCATCAAACCCTTGAATTGATTAAACTCTCTCGACTAGTGTAGTTCTCTTACGCATCGCGCAACATTTGAGCAGACTATTGTCGTCATCGACGACCAACCTATCCTCATCGGATCCTTAGCGATGTCATTTGCCACATTGCTTGGCTCTGTAAATGCGTCGGCGTTATCACGTTGAAGTATGATCTCCTCTTCACCGTGCCTTGTCCAACTTGTATAGCGGTACAAAACCCTCCGGATCAAGTGCAAATGGATATGATTTTTGTTGAAAACATCTTCTCATTCTTGCAATTAATGCATGGACGATGTATGTACTCGTCTTCTTTTGCAAGTTGTTCTCCTCGGCCCTTAGAAAAACAGATACACCATCGATATATTCTTGGCTGCAACGGTTAGCATCATACATCCATCTCCGGTCCATCTACAGTTCATTAATTTAAGCAATTTATTAATATCCAAAAATCTTAATTAAATAAATTGTTATTCAATATTCAACAATATCCACTAACGGGCAACATTAATACTAAGTAAATGTTGCAAACTTAATTAATTAATTTTAATATATACTCATATGTAACCAAAAATTATATATATCCTCCGGAAGATCAACATAATAAATTCCTCACCTCAAAATTTCATGATCACCCAACTACCATATTAACTAAAATTTATTTATCATTCACATCCAACAATCTTAATTACATAAATTGGGTTTATATACTTCATAAAAATTCACTAACAATACCTAATTCCTCATATCTTAATTACATAAATTGGGTTTATATGCTTCACTAAAAATTCACTAACATAAATTGGATGTATATGCACGCGCTAACAAAAAAAATTAATGGTAACTAAGAAAAAATATTAACTATGTAATTTTTATACATATCCTTCGGAAGAGCAACATAATAAATTCCTCATCTCAAAATGCAAGGCAATTAACTTCATGATCACCCATCTATCATATTAACTATAATTTATTTTTCATTAATATCCAATAATCGTAAATACATAACTTTGATATATGCTTGACAAAAAATTCATCATCTAAACAAGGTAGACAACTTAATCTAATACAACAAGGTAATAAATTCATCATCTACAAATTGCTAGGTAAATAAAAAACAAACTAAATGTAGACCTTGCATCTAAACCTTAATTAAGCTAGGAATAAACCTTTAATGGCAATTTTATAGTACAAATGAAGAGAGGAGACATATTTTACACACCTTGGAACAATTCTAGGAAGTAGAAGCACAAGATCTTGGCCAAACAAAATCTGAAATCAAAAATCTAACTTTTCTAGTCGAGACAACAAAGGAGGAAGATGACCAATGACAGAGGATGAAGATGACCAACATACGGGGTATATATACAAATCATTATTTGTGGCGGTTTTAAATCCAAACCGCCACAGATAATTATATTAGTGGCGGTTCTAAAACCAAACCGCCACAGATAATTTATTATCTGAGACGGTTCCATCTACCAACCACCACAAATAGTCCCAGCGTTATCAGTGGCGGTTTCAAATAAAAACCGTCACAGATAATGTATTATCTGTGGCGGTTTTTGGATGAAACCGCCACAAATGATCCTCCCGCCAATTTTTATATAGAATCGCCACTGATACATGTATTTGTGACGGTTCCAAAAGAACCACCACAAATAGGGCGTCACCTATGTCCTGTTTTGTAGTAGTGACGTTAGCGCCACATCATCTCTTAGTCTTGCGTGTCGCCTGCGTAGTAGCTCTATCAGTCGAACCGTCATCGCCACGTGTGCACATCACTTGCATCATCGTGTGACGTCAGTAGCTACGTCATCATTGACCACTAGTCAACCTTCTCGTGGACCAGGTGCATGGCGGACTCGCATCAGCACATGGACTTAGTCCATGGACTGTGGGGCCCACTTGTCAGTGAGATAAAGAATTTTTAGATTAATTTTATTTGTGAAATTTGGTTGTCGACGTCATGCTTGCATCATAATTAGGTTTTTAGTTCAAAAATAATTCAAGTAATTTGGTATTTTTCTAATTTTTAGGTTTTTAGGATTTTTTATCTTCCGAGAACCTGTTCTTCCTCATACGAGCTCTGATTGAGGTGATTCAAATTTATAAAAATTTTAAAATAAAGATATATTTAATGGTAAATTTTATTTTATTTTTTAAAATTACTTTTATCTATGTTTTGGTATTTATTTGGCTTTCTCCCTAGATTCACGTAGACGTTAAAGTATTCAGAGGGTCCGAGGAAGAATTGTAGACTCAAGGCCAAGGTTCAGAGCAAGAATAAGGGCTTTTCTAAGGCAAGTTGTGCTTTGATCATGTTGAACCCATGCTTATAAAATCGCTATATTGTGTTTGTCATATTGCATATTATTTCACGTGTACAACTGTTTCAATTAAATTGGAACTTAATTAATCTACCTTTTGATCTATACCATACCTTGTCATTTATATGCTATGATCTATTGTCACCCTAGATTGGTTCACTATAATTGGTTAATATTAAAATCAACATAGATTGGTTAGACCGTATTAGTATGTTTAGCCATGCCACGTCATCACATGTTCTTGAATCATCAAAATTTAATCTTAACTAATAGAATATGGAACATGATTATGAACTTGTGTGTTAGGTGTTGTCACACAATGATATTGAGTTATAGTGGTGAGGGATGTCACGCAATGATATTGACTTGTTGATAGCACGTGGTGCTTGGTAATCAACTAGGGTAGCAATCATTTAGATTGAGGCAAGTGGTAAGGAGCAGTATGCCAAGGTGAGCCAGCAAGGCAGAGGGTATACGGAAGTCTTGCCCTAGTCACTCTAAGGATTTAACCTTGCAAGCCTTTGACCTGAGTCAATCAGGCAACCACATGTTTGGAATGGGATAACCTAACTGATTAATTAGCAATATTTTATCTTTGATACTACCAATGGCGGTCTGAGTCATGGGTTCACGGATCAACTCACATGGAACAAGAGGGGGCCTATTGTGGTGGTTTAGCCCTTCAGTGTTGAAACCTCAGCAGGCAATACTAGGTTAAGGCAGAGCTTTGTAAAGGCTTTGTCATTATTTCTCTGCTGACACACCAAATGAAGTGTATTAATAGTTTGGCAACAAGAGATAATCATGTCATGTGGGTAAAGTGCATAACCTTTACAGAGTGTAAAACTATTCGGATAGCTGTGCTCACGGTATTGAGCAATACTCGGGAATTACAATCAAGGGTTAGATTTTAATTAAATGAAAACTTGGGATGATGGCAGGTTGCCATTGGATGGTTTGGAATTTGATCTAGGATTGGATACCTTTGTTTACTTGAGAAATACTGAATCTATCTATTATTGCTATTTGTTTTACTGTCTTTATAATCTATTTATCATATCCATTAACAAATGCTACTTTATTGCAAATTAGCCATGTTATCCATTCTTTTCGAATAATCCTTGTATATTGTTATATAGAATTGCATTTTATGCACAACTTGTTGAGTGCTTTAAATACTCATCATTGCCAACAACAAATCACCTGTTGAGGAATCTACATCAATGCTAGAGTAGTAGTACCATGAAAAGACGAATGTTTAGGATGTGAGCCTTGTAAGTTGCCTATGGTATACTTAGGGATTTATCTACGTTTTCATACCGCTATAGTTTAATTTGTTATTCAGCCTTAAGAGGCATAGTCATGTAAGTTGACCATAAGGTCATTCAACTAGTTTTATTTAATATATGGAGTTTTTTATTATTTACCATTCTGTATAATTGTGATATTTTTCTATGTTAAGCCTATGTGCACTAGCGTGATCTTGGACTAGTGCAATATACACAAAAGATCCGGATTTGCATATTCGGGTCCTGACAATTACCCGTGATCTTGTTTATATTCATGTCATACTATTTTTCATGTGATTATATTCGATGTTTTTAACATGATAGAATAGTATCACTCAGAAAAATTAAGTCAAACTTCATGCACTTCCAAATTGTTGACCATTAATTAGTAGGTATACCAAAGTAGAGTAAGATACGTAAAGTGTAGGAGACATGCCCGCATAACATTGGTTTACTTTACAAGGTTATCAAAATGGTTTTGGGCCTAGGGGCATGGTGTTGAGGCCGGGGCATATGATGCCACTCAACAAACAAGAGTTACATGTGATATAATTAACAAGTCGTTGCTTACCTACGTCATTAGGTTTCTAGAAGTGATGCCAAAAATTGGTAGGACTTAATGAAATATAGATCAAGCACCCACTATATGTCATGAGAGGGACATTATTTACATATAGTGGGAGTATCTTTTGTTACATTGTTTAATGAAATATTTTACATAAACATAGTCCTAAAATATTGTATATTTTATGTTGTAGACCATAGCACCACCATCTACTTCTTCCACACTCAGTTTTAGCCTGCATTCGATTCTTGAGAAAGATAAACTTAATGGGACAAACTTTATCGACTAGTATCACAACTTGAGAATTGTTCTAAAAAAAGAAAAATATGTTCTAGAGGGTTCATATCCCAATAAACAACACAAAATGCTACTCGTGCTAAAAAGAATAATTATGAAAAGCATTTCATGACTTAATTGATGTTAGTTGCTTCATGCTTGTCACTGTAAACTTTGAGCTTTAGAAGCAATACAGAGATAAAGATGCCAACAATATGATTGTGGGTCTTAAGGGCCTGTTTGAGGATTAGGCAAGGGATGAAAGGTACAAATATCTTTTAGTCATTGTACATAGCAAGCTAGCTGATGGAAGTCTGGTCAATCCTCATGTAATCAAGATGATTGGTTACATGAAGAGTTTGGAAAAGCTTGGTTTTCCCCTTAGTCAAGAGTTGGCTACTGACGTGATTCTTTGGTCACTTCTTTAGAGCGTTGAGTCGTTCATTTTGAACTTTCATATGAATGGCATGGAGAAATTCTCGACCGTGTTGCATGAAATGCTCAAGTCAATAGAAGAGAGCATTAAGAAAAGTTTTAATCATGTGATGATAGTTCAGAAGACAACCAAGTTTAAAAATAAGAATAAAACTAGTAGCAAGGGAAAGGACACAATTAAAACTCAAGATTAGATATGAAGCAACAAGTCTAAACTTGAGATGCACAAGACTAGACCTACACCCAACACAATTTGCTTCTATTGCAGTGGGACTGGACATTGGAAGAGAAACTATGAGAAGTACTTGGTAGAGCATAAGAGACAGAAGTGAGGTAAGATATTTGCTTTAGGTATAAATATTATAGAAATTAATATTGCTACTTCTCATTTTAGTTCTTGGGTATTTGATATCGGACTGGTTGCTCATGTTTGCAATTCGATGCAGAGGCTAATAAAGACTAGAAGTTTGGAAAAAGGCAAAGTTGATCTTCGTGTGGGCAATAAAACAAGAGTTGCTGGATTGGCTATTAGCACTTATCCGTTGCATTTATCTTTAGGATTAGTTTTAGAACTAAATAATTGTTATTACGTTCCTGCCTTAAGAAAAAACATTATCTCTACTTCATGTTTGTAAGCGAGAGGGTTATGAATTCATAATAAAGAACAACTATTGCTTAATTTATTTGAATGATGTGCTTTATGGACATTGTCCAGTGGTCAATAGATTATATATTTTGAATCTTGATGATATGCCAACCTATAACATTAATGCTAAGAGGTTTTGGTCAAATGATTTGAATCTCACTTATACTTGGCACTATCATTTAGGTCATATAAATGAGAAGCGTATGATCATAAAGATGATATTCTAAACTCATTTGATTTTGAATCATTTGAAACATGTCAATCTTGTTTACTTGGCAAAATGATGAAGGCTCATTTCACGGGTTTAGGTTAGAGGGCAAGTCACTTGTTAGCTCTTGTACATATAGATATATGTGGACCAATGAGCATAATAGCCAGCGGTGGTTTTCAGTACTTAATAACTTTTACTGATGACTTTAGTAGATATTGTTACATCTACTTAATGAGGCATAAGTTTGAATGTTTGGAAAAATTGAAGAAATTTCATAATGAAGTAAAGAATCAACTTGGCAAGACAATTAAAGCTCTATGATTAGATCATGGAGGTGAATATTTGAGCTAAGAGTTTAATGGTCATCTGAAGCAATGTGGAATTATTCCATAGCTTACTCTGCTAGGAATGCATCAATGGAATGGGGGTATCTGAATGATGGAACCAAACTTTATTAGACATGGTTCCGTTTATGATGTGCCAATCTAATCTAATCTGCCATTGTCCTTCTAGGTGTAAGATCTAGAAACAACCACGTTCACATTAAATAGGGTTCCATTTAAAGCGGTAGAGAAGACAACATATGATATATAGACCAGGAAGCATTATGGGTTGTCTTTTCTCAATGTATGAGGATGTGAAGAATATGTAAAATATTTGATATCTAATAAGATCACACCCAATTCAGAAAAATGCTTCTTCGTGGTATCCTAGGGAATCTAAAGAATATTACTTGTATAAAAGGGATGAGAACAAAGTGTTTGTTACTCTAAACAGTGTATTTTTTGAAAAGAATTCAATAGGAGCATGGTGCGACTCAAAGAATTTCGAGAACCATCGGATAGTGATCTTGCTTGAATTGAACCTCCACAGGATGTACAAAATGTTATAGAATATGTGGAAGAGACAACGGCCTCGTGTAGGTCTAAGAGGCCAAGTCAAATGCTTATAAGGTATGAACATGTTGTTTTGTTGTTATACAATAATTAACCTAAGACTTACAATGAAGTAATGATGGAATTGGACTCTGAGAGAAAGCTTAGAGGCATGAAATTCAAAATACAATCCATGCATAACAATCAAGTTTGGAACTTAGTTGACCCAATATATGGTTTTAAAACCATGAGAGTAAATAGGTTTTTAAGAGAAAATAGATATAGATGGAAATGTTCAAATCCATAAGGTGCTATTGGTGGTGGAGTGTTTTAAATAACTTCAAAGTGTTGACTATGATGAAGCTTTCTTGCTCGTTGCTATGGTTAAGGCTGTTCGGATCATTCTAGCTAATCCTGCATATTTCGATTATGAGATATGGCAGATGGATATCGAAACGACTTTCTTAAATAGAAACCTAAGTGAGGATGCATACATGACATAACCTGAAGGTTTTGTCGATCCATAAAATGCTAGAAAGATATGCAAGCTTCAAAGACCTATCTATAGTCTAAAGCAAGTATTTTGGAGTTGGAACATTCATTTTGATGAGGTAGTCAAAGAGTTTGGCTTCATCAAGAATGAAAAGGAGCCTTGTGTTTACAAAAAGGGCTAGTTGGAGAGTACTTTTTTTAGTCTTATATGTGGATACATTATTATAAAAAAGATATTCCTATCGACACCTAATGAGTGAGACCGGATGAGAAAGATTCCATATGCTTCTGCTATTGGATCTATCATGTATGCCATGATATGTACACGCCTAGATGTATCATATGCTCTAAGTGTCACAAATAGATATTAGTTAGATCTATGTGAAGGTCACTAGATATATAGCTATAAAGAACATCCTAAAGTACTTGAGAAAGACTAAAGATGTTTTCCTTGTTATGGAGGTGAGGAAGAGCTGGTTGTAAGTGGTTACATCAATCCTAGCATCCAAATTGATAAAGATGATTCTCGATTGCAATCTGGATTTATGTTTTATCTGAATGGAGGAGCAATGAGCTAGAAGAGTTCTAAGCAAGATACGATTACTAATTCTACAAAGGAGGCCGAGTATATTGAGGCTTCTAAAGCTATAAAAGAGTTCGTTTGGATGAGGAAGTTCACTCTGAACTATGTGTGGTTTCTAATGCTTCCAATAAAAAAGGTGATAGCTTTCATTATAGTAAAGGATACATCACCGCTATTACTCTTCATGCTATAGGATATTCAGTCTTCTGGAAAGAGGGTAAAGTCACTAACAAGAGGAGAGGCAACTAGAATAGAAGGTAGGGGTTAACACTCGACAAGCGCAGTCGATACGCAACTCAGAAGAGATAGATATATCCCAACCTCTATTTCTCTTGCGTAAAGCCTTTTTTTACACGATAGGGAACTTGAGGGTCAGTCGTGGTCTTCAAAACTCTACCAAGAGTCTGGACTAATTTCTTGCTTTAATTATGTAGGATTATACACGAAAGATCCTTTTTTGAGTCTCTCTTTAGCCCTATGTCTCTTATCTCTAGGAGGCCTTATATGTGTGCCTACAAAATGACTAGGGATAGATTGATCATTACTATGGCATGCTCTTATAAAGACTTCCTCCGTCTGGCCCGAATCCGATACTAGTATAGTGGAGTACCATATGGTATGTGTATTGCAATAATGAATGCACGAAAAAATATTATTCTTTTTTCCTCCTCTCCGGTCTGCAAGTACCTCTGGTCCTAAGCACCCCCGAACGGCAACCATCTATAACAGATATCGACAACCGATACGGATTCTCTATCGATTGACGGAGCTCTCTCTCGAATTTTCATTCAATCTCCAAACACATCAATCTATAAAAAGGTCAGTGGATCTCTATTGTGACAATAGTGAAGCCATTACTCGAGCCATGTAGCCTAGATCGGATCAGAAAGTCCAAACACATACTTTGGCTTTTTCACCTTGTTTTCAAGATTGTGGATAGGGGTGATGTGAAGATATGCAAAGTGCACACAAATTTTAACATTGCTGATCTATTGAGAAAGCCACTCCCGTAGTGAAAGCATGAGGCACAAAAGAGAGCTATGTGTATCAGATACTTATATGATTGACTCAAGTGCAAGTAGGAGATTGTTAGTGATATACCCTTCAGGCAATCATGGAGATAATTGTATCACATCTATGTTCATAGAATAATATGATTATTTTTCCCTTAATAAATATCATTAGTATCGATCAATAAGCATGCGACTTGTTCGTGAAACTCCTTACTCATGTGTTGATATTATTCTAAATTATCCATGATCATATATCATCATGTGGAACAATCATGATTTATAGGTCAACACATTTATTGATTTATGATTATGTTTCACGGATCATGGATATAGATATATCAAATCAATAATGTGGACACATCGGATAATATAGTATTGGAGTGACCCCACCATGAGACAATACAATTGCTATATTATAAAGTGTCATCAATTTGTTTCATACATAGTGCACATAGGGTGTTTAGACCTGAGATCATCATGGTTTCTACATGTGTATTACTATATTTAAGGGTTGCCAAACACTGTTTCGTAACTGGATAATCACGAAGGTAGCTTTTTAGTTTACTATGAAACATGCAGATAAATGTGAGTGAACAAGATGAAATTTGCCTCTCCTATATAACCGGAGAGAGGGAGAGATCTCTGGGTCCCTTGATGCAGTTGTGTTATGGAATCGCATGGCTATGCCGAATGTGATTGAGGAGTCAATTGCAACTGAGTAATCTACTATAGAACGTGTGAATGATCGAGTTGTCATAGGATGACACGTTTCTCACCTTGAGTTCAATCTGATATCGTGAGGCAATGGGATCGGTATATGAGCACTATAAAGGTTTGTCCGATATAATATTTGTGTATATTTGGAAGTCGCTATACGCTACTAGGGGCCACTGCTGACTTATGGGTCGAAAGGAGTTTCTAGGCCATGGTTGAAAATGCATGAACCTACAGGGTCACACACTTAATTGGTTAGAATATATTAGTTTGGATTGGATTCATTACCAATGGGCCAAGTAGGTTATACACCTTGGTTAGGCCCCTAACGTATGGTTCCACGGAGGGCTATATGAAGAGAGTATGTGAAGACTAAGGATATGCAACTATTGTACCACCGCACCCATCGAAAACCCTAGCCATAACCGCTTAGGCCCAACCATGTGTGCTGGTGCTAGCACACTGGTGCATGGCATTCCTTCCAGGGATGTGGACTTCGGTAGAGGCATTGCTGCTACTGTGGCATTGATCGAGATGATTGTTCGAACACATACGACCACCCCACGAGCAAGATCAACCACTGTTCATGTTGTTTGACCATTGCTCTAGGACGATTGATCACTCCTTGATACGTGGGCTACGTTGAATCGGGCTACTTCAACTCTTCTTCTGCTGCACTACGTGTCTAGTGGTAATGATACATGATCTCTTACTTGCTTGATATCCTAGTTTATGCGGTAGAATTTTTTAATTTGTGCTAGTGTAGCTTAGCCATATTCCTTCACTCGGCACATGTTAACCACCTCTATCAGGATTGTTGGTTCACAAATATACACCTTAGTCTTGACCACCCATACCAAATAGTTGCTCTTCATGTACAACAAGTATTGGAGGGTCACAGTTCCCTCCATTGCTAGAGCTTTTAATGACCCTATGTCGCTGGTGTCTCCACTCTTCGACAATGCACTCAGTGGCATGATTTTTGGCATAAACTTGTTGTTTCACTCTACTACCAAATGTTGGTGTAAAACCAGAATCACACACACAGGCGCACTACACCATGACCAAATATTGCCGTCAAGTATCAGTTGGGTGGCAAAAATCGGCCTTCTCCGACCAATTATCTACTGGCAAAGATATCCGGTAGACTGTTGGTCGGCAATACTATATGTAGAGACAAACTATGTGTTGGTAGATCTATAGAACTCCATAGACTGATTATTTATTAGCAATTATCAATTTTTGGTACAGATTATCAGTCGGTAAAACTATACTGACATACTGTTAATCGGCAGTTCGACACTCGTGTACAGCAGAAATGGTGAAGAACATTGCCCTCGTTCTTTGGCCCTCATTATCTCACTTCAATAATTCAAACTCTGCCTCTCCCAAACCCTAGCCCCAATTGGCGCAGCTTTGATAACCTCCCTATCTACCACCTTCCCTGGCTCAGCCACCCCCGTACAGCCTGCAGCCTCCAATCTCCATCCCTGTGGCCTCCTCTCACAGTACCCCGCGTATCCCCTCACCTCCCCCTCCACGGCGCCTCTCAACCTTGCCGCCACCAGCCCCGTCCCCTCCACCTCACCTACCATGCCTCCACAGCACCCTCCCGCCGCATCCTCACTCCAAGATTGCCGCCACCAGCTCCACCCCCTTCACCTCACTGCTCCTGATTCTACGTGTTGTCCATGGAAGAAGGAGAAGGGAAGAAGAAAAGAGGAGAGAAGGACCCATGCTCCCAAGTTTTGGCCCCGATTTATCCAATCCACCGGTAAAACATTGATCCAAACCTTTCATCTTGTGCTATGCACTGTGTTTAGTGTTGTAGATGCTTAATTTCGGTAGGAAATACTAGAACTTGTTGAGATATTGTGATATTTGTTCTGTTCTTGGTTTTGGAAGCTAGGTGTTTGATGAATTGCTTACTGGAAATTCAACGTGTTGTTGACATGGTACGTACTAACACAATATTTAACATGCTTTTGACATTTAAGTAAGTCTGATGACATGGTACTAACCAGTGTTCAAAAATTCGGTACTTGGCGGCGATATTACGGCCGATATTGCGGTTGGCAGCTATAAATGCAATGAATTCAGCCCTTGGCAGCCTATTTGGCAGTTGGGCCGAAATTGCGGTCCTTGGCAGGTCTTGGCGATCCTTGGCGGGCGTGGTGGCTGGCACAAAATTATGAGAGAGACCATTTTGATCTACTATTTACATGACCTAATGACCATGATTGAAAGATTCACGTCGTCGCCCACAAAATAAGGTACACTAAGTCACTAACATAGTACTTACTACTTAGTTTATTACTTGATTAGTTGAGTAGCACGTGTTCAAGTATTTTAGTTTAATATTCTACTTTAATATTTGATGTCTTGCAATTTGCAAATAACTAGAAAAGAAAACTAAAAATTTTATTCATAATAAAATCAATAATATATATGAATTATATTAATTCTCGGTTGCCGAGGGTCAAAACGCTGAGACCCGCAATTGCATTGCAAATACGGCCTTAGCGCTTGGCGGTGCCTAACTGCCACGAATCCGTCAAACGAACTCTTGAACACTGGTACTAACCACTTACTGCAATTCTCCTTCCTAAACATATATCTCCTTTTAGAGTATAAAAGAAAGCCATCTATTTGAGCAAACCAACTCGCTTGGCATGGTTGTATCTTTTGATCCGAGCCATGTGCTACAAGTAAATAATTGATACTGGTCAGACTGGTGCTGTTTGACTGAACATAGTTGTATTCTCCATTCATAAGACCTCTCGTTGCATCTTTGTGTTGCATGAGCTTTTAACTAGTGCAGGTAAATGTTCATTTTGTGGTGTTATTATGATAAGAACACGCTAGTTGCTGCTTGTAACAGCCCAAAAATTTCAGAACAACAAAAATGTGATGTTTGAGTTTGAATGTGGATATTTCTGGAATTTTCTTGATGTTGCTGGTTTTATTTGGATTTTCTTGGATTTTGTGTTGTGGGAAAAATTAAATAAATGAGCAATGGATGATGAAAAAGAGAAAAAGGCAAAGAAGTAAAAAGTAAAAATTTGAAAATTTACCATGAGATCATGAGCATGCAAGTAAGCCATTTTATCCACTAAATGAAATTTTATGCATAGAAAAATGAAGAGATAAAATAAAAAGGCAACTTTTATATCAAAATAATACATTGTCAGAATTTATAATAATTTGGAATCTTAAATGGAGTTGTAAAAATTATCATGAAAACCTCAATGCCATTTCTACCTCTGATAAAAATATCATAAATTAATAATGTGATTTAAGAATTTTTCAAATCAAAAACTGAAATTCTGAAAATCTGGAAATTGCCATGTTAGAATTTCTGTAAAATAATGGAGCAATATTTTGACCTAAAAATTTTACAATAATATTTTTTAGCTCAAATATAACTGAGATAAAAATTTCAAAAATAATAGACTTCATTTTCTTTTCAAAGAAAAATTAAAATCAGAAATAAGATTTAGGAGCAGTCACTGTTGTAGGAATATTATTAATTTTTTGGTAACTCATTTTAACCCAAAAATTTTACCAGACGTCAAGACCTACCCAAGACTCTGGTCAAAAAGTGTTAAAAATGTTTACCATGGTTTGACCACCCAATTAAATCCAGTACTAGAGTCAGCCGAACCAGAATTCATTTCTTTGCCACCTCATCTCATTGACCAGCGGGCCTGGCTTCGGGAGAACTCTGTTCTTTGGCGCACAGTGGGAAGCTAGCTCAGGCACTGACTGGTGGACCCTGGCCCCACCTGTTAGCTCTGTCTTCCTCTCTGTTCGCCTGACCGAAGCGAAGGCTCCCGATTCAGCGCATCGCTCGAGCTTAATTCGGTGAACCACTTCGGTCAATCGTCCTGTCATCAGTGCTCAGACCACCTCGCCTCAGCCACGTTCATCCTTGAGTCTCCCACGCCATATCACCTCAGTTATCACTCCCGCCAGCTCGCCATTCTCTGCGTCAAGCTGAGTCGATCATCGCCGCGCGTCCAAGCACTACAATCACTTCTAGCCGGCTATAAATACCTCCCCAGCGTCACAATTGAGCCTTCTCTCTTCTTCTTCAGCCATTCACCGAGCCAGCTCACAGTTCTTTTCTCCGTTCCTTGCCGCTGTTCACCAAGAAGCCAGAAGAGGGGGAACCCAGCAATCGTGCCAAGTCAAAGGTAATCTCTGGAATTGATTCATCCAGGAGTTTCGCAATGCAGCCTAGTATACTAACCGAGCCCCAATTCCACTTCTTCTTGCTTGCAGCCCATCCATTCCACCGCTCTTCTTCCTTCGCTTCGGCGCATCGTGGGCAGCACTCTCCGAAGCTTCTCTGACCTTATTTGCGGGTAAAATGGAAACTGTTATGTGCGCCACTCCAGAGGTTGTAGTGGTGCATAGGGCGCCGAGCAAAGAGCTCCCATCGTCGCTTGGTCGGCACCGTTGACGCTACGGCCGCACGGCCTTGCCGTGCCGCACGCGATAATAAGAAGAAGAGGTAAGATGCAACAGCAAATATTCTGTTGCTTAGTCTTTATTACTTTCATGGTTGGCTTATTATATAGCCGATGCTAAGCATAACAATTCCTATTTGGACTCTAATACAATCCGTAACTTGTAACAAACTCAAACTCTTTAAACTTAGAAACTAATGCAAAACGGACTCATTGATCTATCAGCCGAACAACTTGTCAGGTGCGGTCACAACGGGTAAAGTGTTGGCCGAACCTGACATCTCCCCCTCCTCTAAAAACAACTCATCCGCGAGTTGGAAATCAGGATACAATTGCTGAAACTTGTGAACATGTTCCCATGTGGCTTGCGAAGGTGGCGAATCCTTCCATTGAATTAACACTTGGCAGAGACCTCGTACCACACGGCCACGCAAAGCTTGATCAGGAACTTGGAGCGCATGGCCATGCGCCATAGGAGGCAGTGGCGCGAGTACTTGAGGAGGAGTCCCATGAAACTTCTTAAGAAGACCAACATGAAACACATCGTGAATGCGAGCTTCGGGTGGCAAACGAAGTCGATAAGCCACCGTCCCAATGTGATTGATGATCTGATACAGCCCGTAGAAACGGGGGCCGAGCTTGCCGGAAGATACGCGAGGTAGAGATGCAAATGAATATTTGGAAATCTGGCCAAACCCAATCATCAACGTCAAATTGCACATCACGATGGTTGTGGTTGTAGTAAGCAGATGCGGATGCCTGAGCTTGGAGGAGGCGATCCCTCACCTCTATTAGGAATTCATCTCTGTCCATCATTTGCGCTTCCACAGCCGGTGAACGTGCCTCACCTTTGACATAGGAACGGAGGGAGGGTGGATCACGGCCGTAGACCACTCGAAACGTTGTTGTTTTCAACGAGGATTGATAAGAAGTGTTATAACAATACTCTGCCCATGGAAGCTAATGGATCCATTGTTTCTGTTGGTCACCAGTGAAGCATCTTAGATACATGGCAATGATTTTATTGGTGACCTCCGACTGACCATCTAATTGAGGGTGATATGCCGAGATCATATTGAGACGAACGCCTGCTAGCTGAAATAGCTCCTGCCAAAAAACACTAGTAAACACAACATCCCGATCAGTGACGATGGATGATGGTATACCATGGAGTTTCACAATATTGTCAAAGAAAACTCGGCTCACAGATGCCGCTGTGTAAGGATGAGACAAGGGGATAAAATGAGCGGCCTTCGAAAAACGATCAACCACTGTTAGAATGATTGTTTTGCCACCGGATTTTGGCAGCCCTTCAATGAAATCCATAGCAATGTCAGACCAGACCGATTGTGGTACCTCGAGAGGTTGCAATAAGCCCCCAGGATGAAGATGGTCAGTCTTGTTGCGCTGGCAAACGACACAATCGCGGATGAAGTCTTGTACAATCCAACTAATCCCCGGGATATGAAAATCAGAACGAACTCGAGTAAGAGTCTTTTGTACTCCCTCATGGCCACTCTGGTGACAACCAGCCACAATTGTTGGCACAAAAGTAGAAGCTGCTGGCACAAAAATACAATCCTCTTATAGAATGAGCCCATCACGGATTGACCAGGGTGTAGTGAGACGTCCTTCTTGTATGTCGACGAGGGTAGATGTCCATACAGCCTCGGATGGTAAAGCGCGACGAAGTTCATCAAACATGGAGAGAGATGGTACTATCAAGGCATTTAGGGACGCATCAAAATGTTCACCATCCCGACGGGATAAAGCATCTGCCACTGAGTTTAGATGGCCTGGCCAAAACTCAACAGCAAAATCAAAGCCCACCAGTTTACTTACCCATTGATGTTGAGGTATTGTGGACAATTGCTGATCCAAAAGAAACTTTAGGCTGTAGTGGTCAGTACGGATGATGAAGGGACGACCCCATACGTAGGGTCGCCAGTGCCGCACTGCCTGCACTAAGCCGATCAGCTCCCGTTCATAGGCCGCCAGCTTGATATGGCATGCTGCAATCGGGCGACTGTAGAAGGCAATCGGTCCCGCACCTTGATGGAGAGCAGCGCCAAAACCTGATCCAGACGCATCACACTCGATGATGAAGGAGCTGTTAAAGTTGGGAAGCTGTAGCATAGGCGCGGAAACGAGAGCTTGTTTGAGAGCCTGAAAAGCATGGCCGGCCTCATTACTCCAGACAAAGGATTCATTACGTAGAAGCTGTGTTAAAGGAGCAGCGATTGCACCAAAATTGACGATAAAACGCCGGTAATATCCGGCCAAACCTGGAAAGCGCGGACTGCCTGGACTGAGGTCGGAGTCGGCCAGTCAGCCACTATCGCCACCTTCTGCTTATCCATAGCAATGCATGCAGCGGAAACAACATGGCCAAGGTACTCCACCGACGATGTACCAAAAGAGCATTTAGAACGCTTGAGAACCAGACTATGCTGGAGGAGTGCTTGCAGTACCATACGAATATGACAGAGATGCTCCGCCCAAGAAGTGCTATAGATAAGAATATCATAAAAAAAACAGCACAAAACGGCGGAGGAAAGGTCCAAGGACATCATTCATCAATGCTTGAAATGTGGCCAAAGCATTGGAGAGACCAAAAGGTAAAACCAAGAATTCAAAATGGCCATGATGCGTACGAAATGCTGTCTTGTGTATATCATCGGGGTGCATGCGCACCTGATGGTACCCAGAACGAAGATCCATCTTTGTGAAGAAACGGGCTCCCTTTAATTCATCCAATAATTCCTCGACCATTGGGATAGGAAATTTATCCTTAATGGTCTTATCATTCAAGGCACGATAATCAACACAAAAATGCCACGAATTGTCCTTCTTTTTGACCAACAGCACCGGTGACGAGAAAGCCGACGTGCTAACCCGAATGATGCCCTGGCGCAGCATCTTAGTACACTGCATCTCCAACTCATCTTTTTGTAATTGGGGATAATGGTAGGGCTGAACTGCCACGGCATCGGTGCCAGTCATGAGATGAATGCGGTGGTCATATGCCCGCGAAGGAGGTAGTCCTTTGGGTTGCTCAAACACTTCCTTATATTGGCTCAATAATGTCTCTAGAAGATCGGTCGTGTCTGTAGCCCATGCGGCCATGGCGGTGTGCCGTGCCCTGTAAAGTGACTTGATGATCGCCGTGCCAAAATGTCATGGTAAGGTGCTGAAAATCCCAAGTAATGGGGCCCAAGGTTAGGAGCCATTGAATACCGAGCACAAGGTCAACACCCGGTATAGGCAAGGCGAAACAATCTAAGAGGAAACTAGTGGAACCAATCTGTATCGGCACGCGGCGACAAACGCCACTGCTCTAGAGATGTTCCCCATTGGCCACCGTGACTCGAAGGGAATTAGAGGGCGGCTCCACTGCAATGCCACTGCTAGTCACAATGTCTTTGGTGATAAAATTATGGGTGGAACCCGAGTCGACTAATGCCACAAGCTGACGATCGCCATGTCGAACCGGAAGCCGCATGGTGCGATGTGCATCAATCCCCGTGAGAGCCAAAAGAGATATAGACAGTGGAGCAGGATCAATGTCACCCTGATATTCCGGATCTGGCACCACCTCCAGGCGGAACAGCTGGTGACAGACGTGGCCAGGTGCATACTTGTCATCACAATTATAGCAGAGGCCTTTGAGACGACGCTCTTCCATCTGTGCGCGTGTCAACTTGCGAATGAACCGACCTCCTATTGACACGGGTTCGCCTTCCTTGCCAGTGGAAGATGACGACCCCCCTGAGCATGTGGTTGAAGAAGCCCCTGTCTTGAAGCCACTAGTCTTAGGCGTTGTTTTTGGCATCTGGCGTGTCTCGCCGAAATCTAGGAGGCGCTCGTGACCATCACAAGGGTCTGTGGAGCCGCCAATCCCACAGCAATGGCGATCTTCTCCTTCAGTCCAGCCACAAACATGTCAATCTTCTGATCTTAGTTCAAATTGGCGCGTGGAAGTAAGGATTCAAATTCCTTCTGATATTGTGCCACCGTGCCAGTTTGTTGGAGTTGTTTGAGCTCCAAAAGATGGTTTCGGCGGGTCGGGGGTCCGAAGCGTAAGTTGAGGCAGTCCTTGAACTGTGTCCTTGTTGGTTCGCCCGACTCTTCCTCCTGGAGGACATACCACTGTTGCGCCTCGCCTCGCAGATGGTACGCCACCGTGCGTACTGGCCTTTGAAGAAAAGCTCACAAGTATTAATCCAATAGATGGGGTCATCGCCTCCTTCGTAGATGGGAAACTCCCAGCGGTGAGGTTTCGGAGGCCGTCCGTCCGGAACAACGGCGTCGCGCCTGGCTCCGCCACTGTCGCCGTTGCGGCTGAATCCACCAATACCGCCAACGCTGCCTGGCCGCGGAAGTGCAGGCCCACTAGGGTTCTCTAACGAGCAACTTGGCTCCCGCAGCGGCGGTGCGACGTAGGCAGCCTCCACCAGAGTTTTGTCGGCCGGATTCTTATCAACCGCGTCATCCCCTCCTGCTGCGGCGATGAGGTCGTCAAATTTGGTAATGCGAGAATCATGCCGATCCAGTCGCGTATTCACCATGGCTATGAGTGCCGAGTGGCTATCTTGCACCATCGATATGTCTTCGAGCTTATTGAGGACGTTCTGTAGCATCGCCTTGATCGTGGAGTCCTCAGGATGATCACCCTCGCTGTTGGACATGACGCTAGCAGCAAGTTGCTCTGATACCAAGATGTTATGTGCGCCACTCCGGAGGTTGTAGTGGTGCACAGGGCGCCGAGCAAAGAGCTCCCGTTGTCGTTTGGTCGGCGCCGTTGATGCTACGGCCGCACGACCTTGCCATGCCGCACGCGACAATAAGAAGAGGTAAGATGCAATAGCAAATATTCTGCTGCTTAGTCTTTATTGCTTTCATGGTTGGCTTATTATATAGCCGATGCTAAGCATAACAATTCCTATTTGGACTCTAATACAATCCGTAACTTGTAACAAACTCAAACTCTTTAAACTTAGAAACTAATGCAAAACGGACTCATTGATCTGCCGGTCGAACAACTTGTCAGGTGCGGCCACAACGGGTAAAGTGTTGGCAGAACCTGATAGAAACTCTTGAGTTCGCTGATTCTCGCCTAATGCTTGTCCGGGTAAGAGATTGTCGGCGGTGAGCTCACGAGCAATCGGCCATGGCAGCCGTTGCCTGACAGAAACTCTTGAGTTCGCTGATTCTCGCCTAATGCTTGTCCGGGTAAGAGATTGTCGGCGGTGAGCTCACGAGCAATCGGCCATGGCAGCCGTTGCCTCTCTCCGATGGCGACCCTGTTCCCGGTCACCTCAGGTCGAATGGGTACCATCATTGTGTTCGTTTCGTCACGCTGGTGCCGTGGGTGTTACCGATTCTGCCGTGGCGGAGCTAGTTCGCCGGTGGCAAGGAGGAAACCGAGATGCTCTATATCACATTGCTGCCAGGTGGGGTCCGTCGTCGGTCGATTCGCGCTGTTAGTCGCCGACCGATGGGTCCGTTGTCGGTCGAACACGGTAGCACTAATCTTGCGGGGCCCAGTCGATCGATGCCTCGTCACACTCCCTCTCTTGCATCTTGTGAGGAGGGCCAGGTTGTCAGTGACTCGGTTCGAGTTCAACAGTCCAGCGCGCACAGTAGCAATGCATATTCCAACAGAGAAAGCGTATTTTGATTTTTCCAGTGTATTTTCAAACCCGAGCCAGTACACATTGCTATAACTTTTGAATTAATAATCCAAATTGATTGAAATAAATTTCTAAAATCATCTAAAATTTGATAGATTCAAAATACACAATTTTTTTTAAAAGGAATCATTGTGTGATTTTTAATAATAAAAATGCTTAAGTAAGGCTTAATGCACTAAGAAAATGACTATTTTAACTTTAGGTAAAATAAAGAAAAATAAATTTTTATGAAAACCTCATGCTGTGAAGAGCCCAAATATGTAAAAATGATTATATTTTAAGTTAAGTCATTTTATTTGTTCAATAGATCTTTAAGTGAGTGTGCTATGTATATGGTTTAAAGTAGATACTTTAAACGAATGAAAATATTTCATAATGTTGAACAGTAGAAATGCAGAGCTAAATAAATTCAGTAAGGGCATATAAAGTTTGTTAAAATTTTTCTAGTAAACAAATTGTGATAAGGAATGGTAGTATCATAAGGTTGATTGTGTTCATGTGGTTGTGCATGCATATCTTTGCATGTGTGATCACATACTTGCATATATACATATATATATTCTAGCAATGTGCAGGTTAGCTGTTATGTAGCTAGAAATTTATTTAAATATTGCTTTGAATCTGAATCCTAATTAAGGGTAAGAATTGGTTCATGCCTGTATTGATCAAATCATTATAATATTAAACATTTTTTGCATCTTGAATTTGAAAATATAAATAAAAGAATTCATAATTTTAACCTGTTGAATTCGTAAGATAAAGCTATTAAATTCACAAAAAAATAACCCTATCTCTGTGCTGAGTTTTATTTGTTCTTGCTATCTATTTTCTTTTTGCCCTTTTTATTTGCTGATTTCTATTTCTTCCTTGTTGTGCGATTGTAATATCGCAAATCTTATTTTAAGTTAAGGAAAATTCCAGTTGATGTGGGCCGGCCTTGCAGTCAGTTTTGGGTTATCAGGGGCTTGTCTTTGGACTTGCTATATTTAGAGAAGTATTATTTGGGGGCTTTGCCCTAACCTAGCCCCACCTCCACTTAATTTTTTCCCCAAGCCAAATGCTCATGTTTTCCTTTCCCCAACCGATTGGCTTGCCTCCTTGCCCTAGCCGCATGCTCCTGCCTCCAGAGATATTTCAGAATTTGACACCTTTACAATTCGTTTTTTCGATATTTGACACCCTGGCCCACTGTCATAGACTCAGATGGACCCGTATGTCACACACAGAGCCCGAAAGGCATGCGAATTGAGTGTCATATTTTGAAATTCCCCCCTGCGTCCTCTCCTTGGAGCACCTGCCTCCTCCCCATCCAGGTCCTTTCTTGGCGCCTCCTGCCCTCCAGCAAGGTCCTCCCATGGCTGGCGCCCTCCCTGCAGCTCCATCTTCTCCCTCTTCCTCCTCCAAAGAGGCTTAGAGAGGTAAGAATTTCTTTCTTGGAGGTGATCTAATGGAGGTATTTTCTGGTTTGGTAGGCTCTAGGGTCCCTAGATTTGAGTTTTTTGGGGGAATCTAGCTCTAGAAATGGAGGGAATCATGATCTGCTTTTCGGGCTTGTTCTGTCCGAATCTTGGAGCTGCGGTTCGAGCTAGATAAACTCATTTCCTAGTTGTCCAGCTATAGAGGAAGTTGTAGCTTGTGCGTTCCTCTTTAATTTGAGCTAAAGAACACTCCATTTCATCTAGCCATTCGAAAGTTATGACCTTTTTAGTGCAGACTGCTCTGTGTTGGTTTTCAGTGATAGATGTAATGTTCAACTGAAGGGTAGACCAAGTTGCTGGCCGAATTAGACTTTTTGGTTGCCTAGAGAAAGCTAGAATTTTTCCTGTAGATTAATAAAATGTATTTGTTTGTTACCTTTGCATTCAAGAATAAAAAGTTATGATGTTTTGAACTACTGTCCAGAAAACCTGTAAGTTCTGGAAGTTCAGTTTGGGGTTATATGTTCAGTGGTCGATTTGAGGCTCTCTGAGCTATCTCTTGAATATTTGGTAGTAGCAAAAGTTGTAGATAATACTCTTAAGTTTCTGTGAAGCTAAAGAACATATGATTTGGCCAAACTATTTAAAAGATATGCCCAAATTACTCTCTGCTGTTCAAGTTCTGAACTAGTAATAGGTTCAATTTTGTTCTGTGATTTAAGGCTAGTTAGAGGCCGAATTGGAATTTCTTTTTGCCTAGAAATAGTTAGTAAATTCTATGAAGATACTTAAAATATCCTTGTTTGCTCAATTTGAAGTTGTATAGCAATATTTATGCAATGGCTAAGTAGGCTACCCAAACAGTTTTGTCTGAAATTCAGATTGTGGGCTGTTTTGTGGCAAAGTGTGTTGTAATGAGTGAAAGGAATTATTTGTTGTTGTTGTTGGCTATAATCTGTGTGAAATCGATTGCGCAATGTTTATTTCAGGAGGTGTGGCTTCGAAGGTGGCTTCAACCTCGCGCCACATCGCTTCGTGTGGGTTAAAGGCAAGTGTTTCAATCTAGAAGGTGAAAAGGATGTTGATTGTTGCTTATGCTTATAAATATGGTTATGCTAATAATTTTAAGTATATGTATGATTATGTGACAATGATGCAAGTGAATCCTTGGTATGATGCTAGGAGTTGAATTGTTGCTAATCACTTGGAATATAATATGTTGCAACAAATTACATGATTTACATGAGTAAATGAGAAATGTTAAATGAATTGGCTTTTAAAGTTATTTGATGCCATTGGTTGAGTAGGATGAAGATGAATATATGATATTCATGTAGATGGTTATATGTATGTAATTTGCAATTTATTTGTGTTAATTGCATTTGTGCATTCATAACGGAAGAGGCGACCCATTTTGATGCGGGCCTCTGTGTTCACGCATAGTGAACACGAAAGCCCTACCTCGTAGTCCCATACACGCGTGTGTATGGGAGCGAGTCGATAAATGAGTAGGCACCCTCCATGGGATGGAGGGATGAGGTGCACTGGACGGGTGTGCACTTTCGTATCTGGTATGAGCTCCAAACAGATGCATACATGAGCATGTGCATTGCATTGCATCGCTAATGATAAGCTTTGGGTGTTAAATGGAAATGTGAGGAGTTGGGATGGAGTCGTGGACTCATCTAAAGAGGTTTAATGAGGTATGTATGTGAGATACGCAACGAGGTAAATGTATTGATATACTTTGTTTCATGTATTGGTTGATTCATATGATAGTTCTAATCTTGTTGTTGATTCGAATGTGTTAGTTGGTTAATTATGTTGATTTGATGCACTTTACTGAGTTTTCGAACTCACGCTTGTTGTTTAAATGTTTTAGGTACTCTGAGGTCGACTCGCCGGTTTGGGGCTTAGCTGCGCCTCCACTCACGCTCATGACATGTTACATGATTAGTGGTTTATTGGTTCATTTTGTTAACTAGTTGAGATCATTGTAATAACTGTGTTTTAGTTATTTCGATCTCAGTGTTATTAAAGTTTAATCGTTGCTAGAAGTCAACTGCTAGAATGTCTTAATTGGTTGCATAGTTGTTATGCTCGAAATAGTTTTGTCATCTCTTTGCCTGCTGAGTGGATGTCCATTTAGCAGGGGAGATCTTGCCATCTTTTTTTAAAGTTTGGATAGGTTTTGGTAGCACTTCGGGCATGTGAGGTGCACGGGTGTTACAGTTGGTATCAGAGCGGGCTTTAGGTCCGTGGAATGCTAATGTAGCAAATTAGTCTAGAGTAAACTAAAATGTTGACTTGAAAAAGTAGAAACATGGCATAGGTCTCTACTTGTTAAAATTTGGCCTTAGGGCAATAACCTTAAAATCTGAAATAGAGTGGTTAATTAATTTAAAACTTGACATACTCTGATGCACAGTAGGATTGGGTATGGGTATCATTGCAGTTCACTTAAATATTGTATTTAAGCTTTGATGTGAATGCTAAAGTTGTTGATGCATATGGCTTTGTTTTTGAAATGATTTTTGGGAGCTTTTTGCTTATGTGAATTGGTTGCGCCGAAAGGTTTCGGCCTTGTCTCTTGGCTGTGTTTCGGCCGCGGTTGTGGGTGTGGCCGGTTAGAGCCACTCCTTAAGCTGGGAACCTCTCGTAGCTTAGAGTTGTCGTCTCTGGCGGCATAGGTTAGAGAGTGGGTAGAGAAGGTTGGTCTCTTTTGTCCTCGATGGTTCGAGACAAGGAGGGAGCGTTTGGTGGTGAATCCTTTTGGATTTCTTTGGCTACTATTTTGGTGTTCGGTTTAGTTGACTCCTTTGTGGAGAAAAGTATTATGATTCTCGTGTTGTCGTTCTTTGGGTTCAAAAGAGTTTACTGAAGTTTTAGTGTAAAACTTTAGTTGTGTGGGTTTAAGTGTTAAGACTTTACCCAAAAGAAAAAGATTTGGTTGATAGCTTGGTTTTTCCTTTTGAGGAAAGTGTTCTTGTATCAACCTTCCCTTGTGGGAGTTGTTTATCTTGAGATTTATTTGAAAAGCTTTTGCTCGTCAGAGTTTGGGAATTCGAGAGTCGAGTTCCCTTGTGATTTAAGGTTGGGTTTTTGGTGTGGTTATTCTTGAGAACTGTAGTTTCCTTAAAGGATGGGTACGTGACCCACGAGGATGTTCAAGGCGTTAAATGTATGATTAGGAGTTAGAGTTTTTAGATGATGTGGATCACTGATTTTGTTAAAGTGAGCGTATTGGTTGCTTAAAGACAACCTAAGTGATTGTGTTGGTAGAGAAAGATTAATCGAGATGGTACGTGATCTAAAGTGATGGTTGATTAGTGTCTTATGCAAAGTGTTGCGAGTCATAGAATTAATTGGAAGTTTGGGACTTGTGTTCCTAAGAATCTAGTATTGATCACGGTTGAGAAGATCTAGAATCTTCTGTGGATGAATTTATTATAACAAGGTGATGGTGTAAAGACATGGGGGTTGTTGGTTTATATTGTTTATGAGTCAATTAAACTGTGGATTGACAAAATGACTTGATCGATGTGTAATCAAAGAATAGAGATATGGAATGATTGTATGAAGGGGTGAATTTGTCCTTGACAACTACCTATCTGGGATCCATATTTATGAGAGATGTCTAGTGGAGATCGCATTAAGTGATTTGCGTTAGAGAAGTGAGAACGTGGTTTTTCTTATGGATTGTCATGACAGAGACTTGGTTAACGTTTGATGATCATATTACTAGTGGTGGTTATATGTATAGGAGAAGATAGTAAAAGGAAGTTTGGGTTTGTAACTTGTATTCAAACCTATTGGGCTTCTCAAGATACCTTTGGTGGATATGAAATCTTTAATGGCAAGAGTATTGGAATACAACAAGTTGCGGGATTCGAGTTGAGCCTTTTTTTAAGGGCTTGCAGATTCAATTGATGGTATGATCTTCTGGGGGTGCAAGCCTCTTGGTTAAGGCATTTCGTTTAGTGAGTAATAGAACTCCCCTGATTAAGTTGCGTTTGGTCAAGTTGCGGACTTGGCTTTAATGATTGAAAATAAGGATGAAAGGGTAATTTTGAAGTAATCGATTGATGGATTTCGGAGTATTTTATTTCATTGAGCTATGACAATCTTGTGTCGTGGCTAAGTTATTTAGCTCAAGCAATGAATATGAAATTTACACTTAGGAGTGTATGTTTGGATCGCGCTCCTTAGCGTACAAAGCGAATTATCTTTGAAATTATTATTCGAAGGAAATTGATAGCCATGAGGGATTGTGTTGGAACTTTTGAGTTTTGTCGTAACTCTATTTCGACTAGAGTTGGTTGGAATTGAAAATGCGTGTGGTGTTTGTGAGTGTTTCAAATGTGGATCTTATGAATGTTTCATAAGTGATTTTGATGATGAAATGGTTTCTGTTGGGAATAAGTTCCCTTTTCTCTTGAGAGAGAATGTGATGGTTTTGGGTACTGTTGTTTGATTTGAGAATCGGATTTCTCTTCCAAAATGTTGATTTTGGTTAAATGTGGGAGGTTTGGCTTTAGTGAAAGCGAGAGGAGTTGTTTTCGTTATTGAGAACTTTTGTTAAAGGTTTGTGTGGAGTCTCTCTTTTATTTGAGTGCTCCCCGATACGATTTGTATCGCATTGATTGAGATTTGAGTTTTCCTTTGCGATTTGATTTAGGAAAAAGAAAATGAGTGATCTTTGGTTGTTGCCGAACTCTTTCCAAAGTGAATTTTGCGCTTTGGGTTCAAATTGATGCTTGTGGTTCAAAAGAATCATACTTCTTTTGTGTTCTAGATGTGATTAAGATTATGAATATTCTTGGTGTCGTGTTGAGTACTAAAGATTTACACTCTTAAGGCTTGATTATTTGAGTGAAAGAGTTTGGAGGGTGATACCATCATAGGAAAAGAACCAATTGTGGTTTGGTAATGATTTACGGTCCTAGCTTGGGCTGGGTGTAGAACCTTGGTTGTGGTTTAAAGAGTGGTTTATTATGGAGGCTTGTGATGTCGGTTCAAATAAAAAATCTTTTGGGGATATCGTTGGTTGTAAAGGTGATGGCAATTTAAAGAAAATGTTCTGTCGAGAAGATGTAATGTAATCAGTTGTCCTCGGGTATGAGATATGCCTGGGAGAGGATAGAATAAAAATATAACGTGGCTTGTGATTGAAAAGAGGGAAGTATGCCACAGGTGGGCTAATTCTTTCGAGGGCATTGGTTAATTAGGGTTCCTTTATGAAAAATATGGGATTTTGTGTACTTGGTTTTTTGGGGTTCAAGTTTGGAACCCGAGATGATTAAACAGGTGGATTAATGACTGGTTGAGATTGGGTTTAGAGGCATGATAGAATGAAAAGCCTCTTATCATTTTGTTGTCATGAATAAGATAGAGTATGACAAAAAGGTCAAGAGGGGAGGTTAGATTGAAGTTAAAGAGGGGATGCAGAGTTGAGTTTAGAGTTTGGACCCATGTTCTCATTGGTTATAGAGAGGTCTTATCCGGTAATGCCAAAAGAAGTTTTTCTGAGCTTCATCAGATTATTTTTTTTGCAATAGTGGTACGATATGTTTGATATGAGAATTTGGCATATTAATTATTATGATTGAGTGCTTAAGTGGATGCTTTGAGGATGAATGTTAAGAAAGTTATTGTGAGATTCCTCGTTTAGGAAGTTCATTCAGATCTAAATTGTGAGGGATTTGTGTTAGGCGTTGGTATTGAGCAAGGCAATGCCTTCGAGTTTTGTCTATGCAAATTTGCATAGAAATTTTGAGTGAATGTGGAGTCTCAGTTGTGTGAGATTTGTTGTGCTAAGCTTGTCTGTGGTTGGCTTTCAGGTTCATCATTTGGTTTTGTTTTGTCGGTGAGTTGGGAATTCGAGGTCGAATTCCTCTTAAGGGGGGGGGAGAATGTAATATCGCAAATCTTATTTTAAGTTAAGGAAAATTCCAGTTGGTGTGGGCCGGCCTTGCAGTCAGTTTTGGGTTATCAGGGGCTTGTCTTTGGACTTGCTATATTTAGAGAAGGATTATTTGGGGGCTTTGCCCTAACCTAGCCCCACCTCCACTTAATTTTTTTCCCAAGCCAAATGCTCATGTTTTCCTTTCCCCAACCGATTGGCTTGCCTCCTTGCCCTAGCCGCATGCTCCTGCCTCCTTTCCTTGGAGCTCCTGCCTCCTCCCCATCCAGGTCCTTTCTTGGCGCCTCCTGCCCTCTAGCAAGGTCCTCCCATGGCTGGCGCCCTCCCTGCAGCTCCATCTTCTCCCTCTTCCTCCTCCAAAGAGGCTTAGAGAGGTAAGAATTTCTTTCTTGGAGGTTATCTAATGGAGGTATTTCCTGGTTTGGTAGGCTCTAGGGTCCCTAGATTTGAGTTTTTGGGGGGAATCTAGCTCTAGAAATGGAGGGAATCATGATCTGCTTTTGGGGCTTGTTTTGTCCGAATCTTGGAGCTGCGGTTCAAGCTAGATAAACTCATTTCCTGGTTGTCCAGCTGTAGAGGAATTTGTAGCTTGTGCGTTCCTCTTTAATTTGAGCTAAAGAACACTCCATTTCATCCAGCCATTCGAAAGTTGTCGGCGTTTCATATGACCGGCAAGTAAATTTGTAAGTATAGGGGATCGCGCGCCCCCTCTCCTCGAATGGTTAGGCTAAAGAAGCCTCGGATGAACACTGGATCGGGCTTAGGAGTCTCAGATTTATACTGGTCCGGGCTGAACGTCCCTACTTCCAGTTCGTGGTGGTGGATCTCGTTGCTCGGAGTATGAGGGGTTACATGCGAGGGCTAAGGACAGGCCCTTAGCGCTCGTCCGAACGGCGAAGCTCAGGAGTTTCGAACGGTCGTTCGGGTCGGGAGAGCAAGCGAGATGGGATGTGGAGGAATGAAAGGATTCGCCCCGTTGCCGGGGACCCTGCCTCCCTTTATATAGTCAGAGGGGGCAGGTTACACGAAAATTTGGAGAGAAGTGGTAGGGGTATGCTCATACAGGTCTTGGTCTTGATCCTAGTGGTGACAGTTCATTGTTTACCCATGCCGGGTTGGTAGACACAATGGATGGTGCTTCATTGGAAAGGCACGCGCCTACCCTGTACTTGCTTGTCAGATGCTGACGCCATCTATGCTGTGCCTTGGCATCGCCTCGGGTTGAAGCGCGCTTCTTCACTGTACCTGGCGGGGCGAGTGGATGGGTGCTTGACTCAGCGGCCTCCTGGCCATCTTGGGGAAGAGCCACCTGTCCCAGCATGGTTGTCGCGTCCATGGGGCAGGCGACCAGCTTGGTGCCGACCGGTGATGTGGCGGGGCGTCAAGTGGAGCTCTTGAGCTCGACCACGGCACTGGTCGGGGCGGCGGGGTGCGACCGGCGCCAAGTTGGAAGCGCCCCTAGGAGGCCTGGTCGGGGCCGAGGGTCCTTCGGGGCCCCTTGGGGCTAAGGCCGGTCCCAAGATGGTTTATTTGGTGATCCAGCCAATATTCAATGATAATCCCATCTTGCTGTGGGAACGGAGACTTAGGTAATACCATCTCCCGCCTTCGGCAGCATTGCTGATTTGGGTTCCAAGCCCAAATGACTGAGAGAAATACGATTATGTATACTTTGCTGTGGGGTACCCCTGGTATGAGTATTCGTCAGTAGCCCCCAAAGCCGTCCTGAAATGCAGGCGTTCCTGGATGGGCCCTTTGTCTTCGGCTTACATGGCCTTCTCGGCGATCTGACGCGATGCAGCAAGGCGCGGATATTCTTGGGGATGGCCACTTTATGCGGATGAGCTGACCGACTTGGTCGGCCGGTTTTGATGGGGTCTTGTGGCCTCTGGCGTAGCCCCCGAGCCCATTGCTCCGGAGAGCTGGTCGAAGTCTACCGATTGGCGAAGGTCGGAAGAGTCTGAGACTTGATCGAGCCTGAGCCCCCGAGTGGATCGAGCTAATACTTCTGGAAGTGGTGTCCGTCCAGCTTGGTCGGCTGTTCCGACCGGTTGCGCATGAGCGCACCGGTGGTCTTTTGAGCCCCGAAAGCGGTCGAACTGGTCGGGGGTTATCCGGTCGAACAGTCGACCGACTTGGTCGGAGGGCTCCGGCTCGACGCTGAGCCGGTCGGCATAGACGCCCGGTCACCTTGTGCAGGGTTCCGGTTTTTAAACGCTGGTTTTACGTCGCAGCTGGACGCGGCCGTGGTTGGCTGGGAGGTCCGTATGCCTTCGCGAGAGGTTCCGGTTCCCGAGTGCTTTTTTAACGTCGTAGCTGGACGCGGCCGTTATCGGCAGGGAGGTCCGGATGCCTTCGCTAGAGGTTCCGGTTCCCGAGTGCTTTTTTAACGTCGTAGCTAGACGCGGCCGCTATCGGTAGGGAGGTCCGGATGCCTTCGCGAGAGGTTCCGGTTCCTGAGTGCTTTTTTAACGTCGTAGCTAGACGCGGCCGCTATCAACAGGGAGGTCCGGATGCCTTCGCGAGAGGTTCCAGTTCCTGAGTGCTTTTTTAACATCGTAGCTAGACACGGCCGTGATCGGCAGGGAGGTCCGGATGCCTTCGTGAGAGGTTCCGGTTCCCGAGTGCTTTTTTAACGTCGTAGCTAGACGTGTTAGTGCTATTTTTACGCCGTAGCTGGGCGTGTTAGTCGTGCTGGTTTAACGTCGGAGCTAGGCGGGGGGCATCCGTCTCGAGTCCTCGTCGGGCGAGGTGATCTGCGAGAGGAGAGGCCGCTGTCGATCCCACGATATCGCCCGTCCCGGTGTGGGACTGGAGGGTGAGCGACGCGTGTTTGCCTCGTCGGCCAAACACCGTGCTCGTGGAGCTACAAATGGGTTATCCGAGTGGACCACGGAGGTCGAGCGACCTCCGGCGGGACGATCCTGCGTCAGTGTCCGACCACTGAGGCGACCCATAAAAACCTTTCTTTACTCAATCCGTCTGGGACCCGAGTTGTTCGTAACTTCGGCGCGCATTGGCTCGCGCTTCCCTTCGGGGCTCCGCGGGAGAGTTTGAAGTATGGTCTCGGACACGAGCTAAGGCGATTGGGTTGTCCGCCAACCCAACTAAAGACCCACCGAGGGTTCGCCTTAAACTTGCCCCTCGCTCGTTTGCCTGCCGGGGTCGGCGAAGGATCCATCTATTGGATCCTGCCCTTGGGACCACGCCGCGTCTTATTCGTCAGGCATTCAAGCCTTCTCGCCACCTCGAGACCGCAAAGGCCTGGTGGACTTTTTCCCTCCCTGCTTCGGGCCGGTTTGAGCCGACCCGGAGGCGGAGATAAAAAGTCGAGGCGTTTAGCCGGCGATGCCCCGACGTCTCTGCAAGCATTTAATGCGTGTCGGGAATTAAATCTGGCGAGATGATTAGAAGCGTCTGGCTCACCGGTGCGCGTCGTGGCGCTCCGTCACGATGGGTGATGCTTCATCTGAGGCCGTCTTGGTGGTGCTCACCCGGTCGACACGCGTTCGGCTGGTGCCTGTTTTGGGTGGTGCCTGTTCGACGCCCATAAGACTGGCGCGGGAGAGGCGTTAGGGCATACTTCTGCTTTCGCTTTCGCTGCCCCGTTTGCCTTTGTCTTCCTCGTTCCTCGGTTTCTCCTGAAACGAGAAAGAGAAAACAAAAGAATTAGGGGAGAGTTACTCACATTCCTCTCCTCCGACCCCCGATTGCCCGCAGATCGAAGATGTCATGGTCGGAGTGCACCGCTCTGCCTAGCCGCGCGCTCGGGTTGGAGAAGAAAGGGTTCCTTCTCCCGCGGGATGCATCGCAATGGAGGGTCCCCACGGGGACCACGTCTGCCCCCAGCAATGGTCGGTGTATCGAGCGACGTCCTGCCACCGTTGGCAGATTCGGGGCCGCCGCCGGTGGCCCTCCAGGAGTTGGAGCGCGCGGAGACTCCGGTACCCCCCGACGGGTTGGGGACCGGAGAAGATGCGAATGAGCTCTTGCCTTCGCCGCCAGGGCCCTCGCCAGCTGGCGCAATCCTGGTGCCTGCCGCGCCCCTACCGTCGCCGCCCAGGGACCCATCGGAGGGGATGGCCCAGGCGTTGGGGGCTGTTGACGTCGAAGCGCAGACCGCGGTGACGAATATCCTCCCGCAAACCGAGACACGCCAGCCTGTGCCAAACTGGCCGGGCAACGACCCTCCCGACAAGCTGCAGCTCGCGCCGGAGGCCGAGGTGGAGGTCAAATTGTGGGGGACCTTCGAAGAGGGCGCGCAGCAGGTGGAGGCTTATCTGAGCCAAATTCATCGGGGGATGGCGGCTGTCCTGGGCTCGACCGATGAGGCAATCAAGGTCATTCTTGAGGTTACCCGCCCGCTTGCGAGTAATCCGGCGGATTCTTGACTTGATCTTTGATTTGCTTTAGCGGCCGTCGAGCTAAATAAATGCCGGTCTTCGTAGCAACTTCGCTCGGAGGAGATGTCGTGGTTCTCCACTCTATGCATGAACGAAGGGTGACCACCACGACAGAGGGCGATCATCAGCACCCCGAGTTGCGCGAGGCTCAGGAAGCCCTAGCACATGAACGGGCGAAGGCGAAGGAGGTCCGGAGGGAGCTGCTCGAGAGACACCTGATTTCCGAGTCCCAGGAGATGAGGATATCCGAGCTCGAGGCACTTTTGGCGGTGGCCCTCAGCGCCAGGGCGTCCGTTGCCGCAAAAGTCGCGGCTCGAGGTGAGCGCGATCGAGCTCGGTGGTCGGATTCCGCCAGGAGGGACGCCTTACTTGAGCGGAAGACTCGGACCGAGGTCGTCTTTGGGCTGCAGCCTTGAAGGCCCTTGCGGTAGTAGCGAATACCCTAATTCAGTCTTCTGTGATTGCAAACCGCCGCCCTCTCTTTGACATCGCTCCGTCTGCGGCGTTGCGGAGGAGCTCAGCGATCTTGTGGGGCGCGAAGACGGCGGTGGAGGAGCGTGGCGTGGCGATGGCGGCCTGGCGGAAGCCTTCTCCATGAAGAGCCGGCGGAGCGAGATTTGTCCGGCGAAGCCGCCGGTAGCGACCCTCCACGAAGTCGGCCGAGAGATCCGCGACCGAGTGCTCGGAACCTCCGAGCCGGGTTCGAGTTCGCTTGCCGCTGCGCTGGCCCGCGTGCCGGAGCATGTCGAGCATTCGGTGAGTGAGGGGATAGAGGTCGGAGCCTGCTCGGCGCTGGTTTTCGCTCTCTCCCATTATCGCGGCATCGATCCTGCCGTTGTCAGCAGCGGAGTTGCGGCGAACCGGTCCGACGAAGAGGTTGAAGGGTTCAGGAGTCAGGCTGCTCCTTACGCCGAGGAGATCGCCAGTTGGATTCCGCCAGGGAGCATCCTCCACCGGAAACAAGAAGAAAGTTGATTATTTTGGTTTTTGTGACAGTTTTGTCTTGTAATGAACTGAAATTTTTAGCCAGACGGGGCAGTCCGTAGGCCCTCCCCCTTTTTCGTGCCTCCCAGAGATGATAAACATTTCGATGGCCATAGCTTCAGAAACCGCAGAGGTTTATGCGAGCGTAGGTCGTCATGTTAACACCTTTAAGGGAGACTCGAAATAGGAGCTGGGACCTAAGAAGCAAAACATTTGCTTATACTTGTCGCGGGACAGGAGTGTTCCCGACTAGCTATGGGTTGTATGCCTATGGGTAATTCTTTCTTCCACAAAACATTACTTCAATGGCAAGTGGCATTTGGGCGAGGGGCCGTAGTGTTTGGGTCGAAAGGGTTACCGCTAGGGGGGAACCCGTGGCTGACCGAGTCATCCGTCCCGTATGAGTGTGGGCACTTAGGCGCAAATCGCTCATCTACACTTGCGCGGGAGAGGAGTGTTTCCGACCAACTATGAGTTGCACCTCGTGGGAGCTTCCTTCTTCCATGAAGCCTTTGCCATAGCAACCGTAGCCGCTAGGGGCGTAGGCCGTAGTGCTTCGGGTCGAGAGGGCTACCACTAGGGAGGACCCTAGAGCCGACCGGGTCATCTGACCCGAAAAAGTGTGTGAGCTCGAAGCCCCTGAGCGGGGTGTGTGAGCTCAAGCTTGTGATCGCTTCACAACGCTTGGACTCGAGGTGGAAAAACGAATGCGGAAGCACTCTTAAGAAAAAGATTGCCTTAACTTTTATTTTGGATGCAGGAGGTGCTGCGGCGGTCGGGTCCTTTACTCAGCCTTCGTCGGTGCGGCTTCGGTCGGGTCCTTTACTCAGCCATCGCGCGGGACGTGTAGTTAATGCGCGTGCGGCGCGTCGCCTGAAACGACGTCCGCCTCGCTTGCTCCGCCCTGCGCATATAAATATGGCGCAGAGGAGCAAACATGCGCAGTTGTTCTTTCTGCTCTCCCATTCTCCTTTCGCCCTTACGTGACGCGGGAGAAGGGGAGTTAGCACACTTTAAGCAGCGATGGCGAGCGGGGGTGATGATCGGCGGTCCGGGAAACGGGAAGCGGTGGCAGACCCCCTGGGGTCGGTCCCCAAGAGATTCCGTTCCCTTGCCTGGTCACCATCACGCGCGAGAAGAGGGGGGCTCGCGCTGCCCTTGTCGACCTTCCGTATTAGGGACCCCATTGCGGAGTGAGCCCTTTTGCCTGATGTCGAGGTGGTTTCAGCTCCGATCTTGCTGACGCCGAGCTTTTTCTTTCTTTGTCTCAGAGCCCGTGGCTCGGGGTCAGGCCGGCCGCTGGCCGCGTTCCCGACGACCGCCTCGGCAAGGGAGGCGGGTGCCACCGGGGCCACTCACAGTACGGCTTCGGTCGCCGTGGGTGGTCCTCCGGGTGCCCGGGCCGCGTCTGTGGTGACGCGGTTGGAAGCCTCCCTGCAGATCCGAGCCGCGGCGGCCACCGCGTAGAAGGCGGAAATGTCGCGGCAGCGGGCCTGGATTCGAGCTTTGGAGGGGAAGCTCACCGAGGCGCGCGAGGAGACGCGGGCACTGCGGTTCCGGGCCGGTGCCGCGGAGAAGGAACTTGCCAGGGTGCACGAAGAACGGTGTACCTTGCGCGACGATCTTATGAACGTGCTTGGTCCGACCTTCGAAAACATGGCCAGAAGCTTCAGGCCCCTGGGAGTGGATCTGCAGGAGCCGCTGGAGCACGACGAGATGCATTACGCCCTCGGCCTATCCCGTGCGGCCAACGTCCTGGCCGACCTACCCCACTTCTTACGCGAGCGCTCGGCTCGCGAAGGGCGAGAGGTCGCTGTGTCCGTGGCGGAGTATGTGCTGGCCTGTTGTGCGGGCGCAACGCCGCCGACCGACCGCGACCATTAGCGGGTCGAAGGGGCGCGGACCGGGCACGGGCTAGAGTCTTGGCCGGCACCGAGATGGTGGCGAGGCTGGTCACGGTCGAGGTGGGCAACAACAGCTCCGAGGATGGCGACGACCGCGGATGAGCTTCCGGGCGCCTGCATCTTGCTTTTTGCTTCAGGGGGGCGCAATGCATGTAAATATTCCATGCTATGAACTTTGGGGGTTTTGCTGAATGCTGTGCATTTTTTCTCCGTCGTGAACACTTGTCAAGCGACCATAGCTCTCAGGGACCACCGGGGTTGCGAAAGCGTAGGTCGGAGTGTTAGTATCTAGAAGAAAATGCAACAGATGCCTGGGGACTTAGATGCCCAAAAAATGTGTCCCGAGTCGACCACGGGTCATCTCGCGCGGGCACTTCCTTCTTCCACACAGTACTACTTCGCAACCATAGCCACAGGGGCGTAGGCCGTAGCACTTGGGTCGAGAGGGTTACCGTTTGCAAGGGATCCAATGGCCGGTTGGGATGCCAGCTCAAGTGGGTATGCGAGGACGCAGCCGCCGAGCCGCTCGTGAGGACTAGAAACTAGTCGGCACGAAGTGGCTCGGACCCCTTGGCCAGTTGAAAGTGAGCCTAACGTGCGCACGGGGCGCACGCCAGACGTATGTGAAGGCTCGGGCCGGCGCTGCTCCAGGTCTTCCTGGAGTTCGCCAAGCCTGACCTTTTGGGGCCTCCAGCTGCTCGCGTCGTCGCCAAAGCTTCGTGCGGCAAGCTTGAGGAGCGGCGGAGACGAGGACAAAGACCCCCTCGGGGTGAAGTCGAGGAAGGCGAATCGAGCTCTGCTTCTGGCGTGAACACGTCGTCGAGTTCGCGCCGTCGTTGGTGCAGAAGACCATCGAGGAGGGAAATGGGAATACGGAGATCACGGAGATGACGCGCGAAGGCCCCCTACCTGGCGCGCCAACTGTCGGCGTTTCGTATGACCGGCAAGTAAATTTGTAAGTATAGGGGATCGCGCGCCCCCTCTCCTCGAATTGTTTAGGCTTAAGAAGCCTCGGATGAACACTGGATCGGGCTGAGGAGTCTCAGATTTATACTGGTTCGGGCTGAACGTCCCTACTTCCAGTTCGTGGTGGTGGATCTCGTTGCTCGAAGTATGAGGGGTTACATGCGAGGGCTAAGGACAGGCCCTTAGCGCTCGTCCGACAGCGGCTCGGGAGCTTGAGCAGTGGTTCTGGTCGGGAGAGCAAGCGAGATGGGATGTGGAGGAATGAGAGGATTCGCCCCGTTGCCGGGGACCCTGCCTCCCTTTATATAGTCGGAGGGGGCAGGTTACACAAAAATTTGGAGAGAAGCGGTAGGGGTATGCTACGCCTTGGAGTCTTGGTCTTTGGTCCTGGTGACTGACAGGCTGCTGTTTACCCATACCGGAAGGTAGACACAATGGATGGTACTTCATTGGAAAGGCGCGCGTCTGCCCTGTACTTGCTTGTCAGATGCTGACGCCGTCTATGCTGTGCCTTGTCATCGCCTCGGGTTGAAGCGCTTCTTCTTCAGACTGTGGGGCGAGTGGGCGGTGCTTGACTCAATGACCTCTGGCCATCTTGGGAAGAGCCACTGTCCCAATGATGTTGTTGTGTCCATGGGGCAGGCGACCGGCTTGGTGCCGACCGGTGATGTGGCGGGGGCCGTCAAGCTGGAGCTCTTGGGCTCGACCTCGCTTGGTCGGGGCGTGAGGCGCCCGACCAGCCCAAGTCGGAGCGCCCTAGGAGGCTGGTGGGGCCGAGGGCCTTGGGCCCTTGGGGCTAAAGCCAGTCCCAAGATGGTTTATTCGGTGATCCAGCCAATATTCAATGATAATCACATCTTGATGTGGGAACGGAGACTCGTAATACCCTCTCCGCCTTGGCAAAGATCGCCGATTTGGGTTCGAGCCCAGATGACCGTGAGAAAATACGACCATGTATACTTTCTTTGTGGGTACCCTGGTATGAGTATTCGTCAAAAGTTATGACCTTTTTAGTGCAGACTGCTCTGTGTTGGTTTTCAGTGATAGATGTAATGTTCAACTGAAAGGTAGACCAAGTTGTTGGCCGAATTAGACTTTTTAGTTGTCTAGAGAAAGCTAGAATTTTTCTTGTAGATTAATAAAATGTATTTGTTTGCTACCTTTGCATTCAAGAATAAAAAGTTATGATGTTTTGAACTTCTGTCCAGAAAACTTGTAAGTTCTGGAAGTTCAGTTTGGGGTTATATGTTCAGTGGTTGATTTGAGGCTCTCTGAGCTATCTCTTGAACATTTGGTAGTAGCAAAAGTTGTAGATAACACTCTTAAGTTTCTGTGAAGCTAAAGAACATACGATTTGGCCAAACCATTTAAAAGATATGCCCAAATTACTCTTTGTTGTTCAAGTTCTGAACTAGTAATAGGTTCAATTTTGTTCTGTGATTTAAGGCTAGTTAGATGCCGAATTGGAATTTCTTTTTGCCTAGAAATAGTTAATAAATTCTGTGAAGGTACTTAAAATGTCCTTGTTTGCTCAATTTGAAGTTGTATAGCAATAGTTATGCAATGGCTAAGTAGGCTACCCAAACAGTTTTGTCTGAAATTCAGATTGTAGGCTGTTTTGTGGCAAAGTGTGTTGTAATGAGTGAAAGGAATTATTTGTTGTTGTTGTTGGCTATAATCTGTGTGAAATCGATTGCGCAATGTTTATTTCAGGTGGTGTGGCTTCGGAGGTGGCTTCAAGCTCGCGCCACATCGCTTCGTGTGGGTTAAAGGCAAGTGTTTCAATCTAGAAGGTTAAAAGGATGTTGATTGTTGCTTATGCTTATAAATATGGTTATGCTAATAATTTTGAGTATATGTATGATTATGTGACAATGATGCAAGTGAATCCTTGGTATGATGCTAGGAGTTGAATTGTTGCTAATCACTTGGAATATAATATGTTGCAACAAATTACATGATTTACATGAGTAAATGAGAAATGTTAAACGAATTGGCTTTTAAAGTTATTTGATGCCATTGGTTGAGTAGGATGAAGATGAATATATGATATTCATGTAGATGGTTATATGTATGTAATTTGCAATTTATTTGTGTTAATTGCATTTGTGCATTCATAATGGAAGAGGCGACCCATTTTGATGCGGGCCTCTGTGTTCACGCGTAGTGAACACGAAAGCCCTACCTCGTAGTCCCATACACGCGTGTGTATGGGAGCGAGTCAGTAAGAGTAGGCACCCTCCATGGGATGAAGGGGATGAGGGTGTGTAACATCCCAAAATTTTAATAAAGTAAAAATATATATTTTGAATTTGAGTATAATTATTTCTGAGTTTTCTTGCCGTTATTGGTTTTATTTAGATTTCTTTGGATTTATTCTTTGTATGAAAATCCAACAAATAGAATTAAAGAATGGAGATCATCCAAACATTGTCTGAATCCAAGAAAATTCCCATAATACCCTCAGAGTGATATTTACCTCTGGTAAAAATTCTAGGAACTGATCATGAGATATAACACTTTTAAAAATTCAAAAGCAGAGGCATTGAAAATCTGTGAATCAGCATGTCAGAATTTTTATAAAATAATGGAACCATATTTTGACTTAAAAATTTTATAGAAGTATTCTGAGGTCAAATCCTTTTGAAAATCAAAATTTGAAAAATAATAGACTTCAATTGGTCTCAAAGAAAAATCAAAATCTGAAACAAGAAATTAGAGCAGTCACTATTGTATGAATATTAGTAATTTCTCAGTAACTCATTTTAATCTAAAAATTTTACCAAGCATAAAAATCTATTCAAATACATTGGTCAAAAAGTTTCACCATTTTCTGCATCTATTTGACCAAAAATCAGCGAGAGAAGGGAAAAGTTCACCCCAATCACCTTGTTCTCCTTGACCAATCACTGCCATGTGGGCCAACCCTTTCTTGTCCCATTTTGTTGGCACAACGGTGAAGTTCTAGTTGCTGGCAGTGGTCCCAGGTCCTAGCTGCCAGGCTCTTCTTCAACCCCGTTCGTTCCACTAGAGGCGAAGACTCCCGAAGCTCAGAGCGCAGGACAACCGAAGCCAGCAATTGCCGCCACGAAGCCCACTCATTCGCTGCAATCCTTGGCTATAAATCACACCTCAGTCACCGCAATGGACCTCTCCCTCATTCCCCTCACCTCTCTTTCCCTTTCCCAGCCTGAGTCGCATGGAGTTCCTCCCATTTCCGCCATGGCCGAACCTTCCTGGAGCTCGAAACCGAGTTCAATTCGCGAAATATAAGACTCCATTTCCAAATCCCTCTGGTCTAGAGCATCACCAAGCCTCAAGCATCGAAAGCCCCCAACAATATTCATCTTCTTCCATGCGGAATCAAGCTGCTGTCGTGCGCCCTTCTTCTCCAAAACCGGCCACCGTGGGCGGAGCTCTCCGGTGAGTTTCCACCTCGTTCAACCCCGAAAATGGAACCTCTAGTACCCCGTGATGCTTAAAAGGCCATCGATTTCACCCCTAATGCCCTGTTCTTCTTCTCCACCGAGCCGCCATTGTTGTCTGCGCCCAAGCTCGGTTCGCCTACTGCTCACGCATCTCGGCGAATCAACGCCTCCTGGATGCTCCTTCTTTGTCTTGATGCTCTCGTCTTGCCGCCGTCATTGGATCTTCGTCGGAAAGTCACCGCCGTCCAGCCCTAACCACTCCCCTGCTTTCCCTCACTGCCGCACGGGGGCCCCATGTCAGTCCCTCAGCCAAGCTCCAGTGCAAAAGGGTAAAGGCGCCTTCTCTGCTCTGAAGACGTATTGTATTATTTTCAGTGAATTTCCAAATCGGATTAATATTCAACCATGAATGTCTTTCACATTTTCAATCCGAATAAAGTAGAATAAAATTCTAGATTCATCTAAAATTAGTAAGGTTCTAAATATACAAAAACATTACATCTTGAACTGCAGAACAATTAATTTAAATAATCCATGATTGTAGTCGCATTGTGGGCTTTAATAAAAAGTTGTGCACAGTATGTTATGGAATAATAAAATAAATTCCTATCTATTTAGAAGATTAGGATGAATTTGAATATATGAAAACATTTAATTTCTAAGTCCCAGAACATTTGTTAGAAGTTAAAAATGGTATGAACTCTATTACAAGCACTATTATGCAAATGAGAAATATGGCCTCTTAAATCATAAAATAAATGCTTATAGATTTCTGTGCTTGCATTAAGCCTAGTCCTGCAGAGATATTAAATATTTGAACAAAGTTTAATGTATTGCATTGCGGCCATTAATAAACCCTAGTATGATCATTAGTAAGAATAGTAGCGGAATACCTCATAAAACAATGAATTGATTTATATGCAGTTCCTAAAATCAGTAGGAGCTTGTCCATATCAAGATGCTTAGGATCAAACTTAATTGGCATTCTTTTAATAGAAGAAAATGATAATTATAGCAGTGAATAAATAGATAATCTATTGCAATTAAAGCTAAACTAATGCCAAACCAACTTTATAACATTTCTAGGATGGTATTCTGTTAATGCCTGAAAAATGAATCCAGAATCATGTATAGGGTAGTTGGAAATTAAGATTGAAATTTGGCCGATTTTGAGGTTGCAAATATGATCATTTAGGCTATTTCAGCGATAGATAGAATAACTCGTCTAAATACTAAAATCAGTAAAACTAGTTTAGAAACACTGTACAAAGTTTATACTACCATATTCTGTAAAAAGAATCTTATTTCATTAAGGTTTGCATATTAATCCAAATAGCTTAAAACCCTTACGCGTTAATCTTTCATTTCCCCTTTCTTGCTGATTTTGAATAGTAGTCTTTAAGTGTAGCATAAACCATTTTAGCGATAAGATTATAGTCTCGCCCAAAATCCTAAAACTTGTGTAACTAATATAGTAATGTTCTTTAAAGTGTAGTCTACCCTGTTATGGAAAAATAATCTCAATTTGCTAAGGGTTGCATATTAATCTTGTAGGTTAAATAACTCTAAATAATCATATTCATGAATTCGGTAGAAAGAACAATTGGAATTTAATTACGAAATTTGTTTGTAGCAGAACCTTCTCAAATACCCCAAAAATGATCTTTAGGATTTAATCTGCAGTAATCAAGAAAATATCCTTAATTTATCTTGCTTTGACTCTGAATCCTAATAGAGCAAAACCTGTAAGTAATAAGAATTGGCAGAAACTCATATCATGAATAGTAAATCAATGAAACTTTGCAACTAATGATTAATTCTATTAATCTAACCAATTTTTGCATCTTGTATTTGAAGTTATAAGTATAAAAATTCATAAAACAAGGATAGTTGATCCATAAAGGAAATCATGCTTTATTCTTTCTGCAAGATGTTAGCTTTTTGCGCGCTTAATCAACTAAAACACGCAATATGAAATAATTTAATCCAACTCTTGGTTGTTCCTGTTTTCTGCAATGATTCTTTATTTGGATTTTATATCTATCTTCTTTTGCCCTTTATTAAAGTTTGGTATTTGCCTTATTTTCCGTTGAGCGACGTGTAGAACCCGATGTTCTTTGTTTTAAATCGTCATCTTCGTCAATCGCAACCTTGTCTTCACCGTAAGCAATGATTAAGCAAGGCAAGCACCCTTTGACCATATTGATCCTATTATTTTATATTCCTTTTGTTCATCAAATTGTTTCATGCATGCGTTTATTTTATATAAATCTGCTATTTTGTGGTATTGGTAGATATACCTGTTGTCACATGAAACTCCTTGATGATTATGGAAATGTGAACCTTGATATCCACAGAATAGGGCTAGACATCTCTTAATGTCATCTTGGGTATATCTGATCATATTAACACCTTAGCCATGCTTTAGAATCAACAATGTACATGATCAAATCAATATTTGTTTCACGAAAACCTTGGCAATGGCAATCGTTAGTTCTTTGGTACTTTGATTAAAACCCAAAATAAAACTATGCTTTGATGCGGCGATTATTGGCGATGGCGAATGTGCGAAAGGAATTGCACGTAGTGTAGGGTGGAGTATCGCCCGTGTCGGATTAAGGACCGAGCAATGGGACGTTATTGATCCAAGAATTCCGTGCAACCACGAGGGCTATTTATGGGGTAGCCTTAGCTTATTAAGTTATTCAGACGTGGCTTTGTTCATTGGTAGGCGGGAGATAGCACAGGCTTTCCGGTCAGGTCTGCTTGGAAGGGTTTCCACCCATGCAACGGTGTACGCCCTGCCATGTTTAGAAACGTTGTGTTGGGTGTGAAAGTGGATCCACGACTTGTGTGTGTGTTTCTAGTTCTATGGCGGGGGTTAACGTCCCGGGCTGGATCAAAGTCACATCTGAATAATGTAACGGCTATGTAAGATCTCCTGGCTGGCCACCTAAGGAAGTGCGTCGAGCAAAAAGGTTGATCATTCCTTGTGGGTAAAGTTGTACACCTCTGCAGAGTTTAAATCTAATCAATTAGCCGCGCCCGCGGTCATGGGCACTTGGTGAAGTCATTCCAATGTTAGATGTTTTATTATTTTAAAAAGGGTTGGTATCATTTTGTCTTGCAACTGTGCTTTATGTCGAAGGGCTGACATTGATGGATTTCAGGATTTGTTGATTCGTCGCTCACGTCATGGAGGACTGTGAGTGTTACTTATGCTTTAATTATTGGGAGACTTAGATATTTGCCACTCCTCAATTTGGAAATTCGATGCCCCATACAAAAAATGCCACTCAGTGGCATTTTTTCTACATGCAAATGAATTTCCAAATTGAGGAGTGGCAAATATCTAATTATTCCTTAATTATTTGTTATCAATCAATCATGCTCTTACAAATTCCGTTTACAAATAACTTGATTTACAAATTCAACTTCGCTTTATGCAAATTAACTGTAGTAGCCTTTCCTTTGAAATGGCCTGCATATATTATAGGTTTTGCTCAAGTCTTGCGGAGTACGAAAGTACTCACCCTTGCTTAATTATTATTTTAGGTGGATGAGTTAGCGAGGCTTCGAGTCTCTTTCCATCGCAGGTTGCGGGATCTTCTTCGACGTGTTACATGCGAGTTTATACCTTGTCGGTTACTGCTTGGTCGGTTGGGCAAACTACAAGATATTGCTTCTTTGCTGCTAATCTCTTTATTTGTAAGCTTCTCTTTATATATTAGTTTCCGCTGTAATTATTTGTGGTGTGGATGTGATTCTAATTGTTGTAAACATTTGAGTGCTAGCTACTGATCCAGGGAATAGCACAGCAATCACATGGAGGTTCATGTTCATCAGAACGGGGTCTCACAGGGTGCACACTGACGGGTGTGCACTCGGCAATACCGGTATGAGCTCCAAACAGATGCATACATGAGCATGTGCATTGCATTGCATCGCTAATGATAAGCTTTGGGTGTTAAATGGAAATGTGAGGAGTTGGGATGGAGTCGTGGACTCATCTAAAGAGGTTTAATGAGGTATGTATGTGAGATACGCAACGAGGTAAATGTATTGATATACTTTGTTTCATGTATTGGTTGATTCATATGAGAGTTCTAATCTTGTTGTTGATTCGAATGTGTTAGTTGGTTAATTATGTTGATTTGATGCACTTTGCTGAGTTTTGGAACTCACGCTTGTTGTTTAAATGTTTTAGGTACTCTGAGGTCGACTCGCCGGTTTGGGGCTTAGCTGCACCTCCACTCACGCTCATGACATGTTACGTGATTAGTGGTTTATTGGTTCATTTTGTTAACTAGTTGAGATCGTTGTAATAACTGTGTTTTAGTTTTTCGATCTCGGTGTTATTAAAGTTTAATCGTTGCCAGAAGTCAACTGCTAGAATGTCTTAATTGGTTGCATAGTTGTTATGCTCGAAATAGTTTTGTCATCTCTTTGCCTGCTGAGTGGATGTCCATTTAGCAGGGGAGATCTTGCCATTTTTTTGAAAGTTTGGATAGGTTTTGGTAGCACTTCGGGCACGTGAGGTGCACGGGTGTTACAGCGACATGTAGACGCCAACGCTCCAGACGAGGAGGAAGATCTTGCTGTAAACCCAGACTTCGAGCTAGACAACGTAGAGCAAGGCAAGCACCTCCTTGATCATGTTGATCCCAATAATTCACCTACAATATGTTGTTTTTGCCAATGTATTATGCACACGAGTAATTCTTCATGAAAACTGCTATTCTGGGTAAGAGCAGTAGTTATCCTTGTATGTTGTGGTTTTTCTTAATCTGTATGACAATGTGAACCGTGTAACCTTAAGTATGATGGTTTAGACATAATTAATGTCACTTTTTGTATAATCGCTAGTTTATTATATCTGCTTAGCCTTGCTTAAATTAAACTGGTTCATTTCCAAAATTGTTTAACTGAACGACTGTCAGTTGGAAAAAGGTTGCTGGTAGTTTAATAAAAACCTAAAATAAAACTATGGTTTCGACGCGGGTGACTATTGGCAATAGCCGGTTGAGCAAAGGGAACTGTTCATAGTGTAGGGTGAAGTGTCGCCCGTGTCAAATTAAGGACCGAGCAATGGGACGCTATTGATCCAAGATTTCTGTGCAACCACGAGGGCTGGTATGGGACAATCTTAGCCTATTAAGTTATTTAGACATGGCTTTGCTGTTCGGAAGACGGGAGCTAGCACAGGCATTCCGGTTTGGTCTACTTGAAGGGGTTTCTACTTGCCAATGCAACGGTGTACGCCCTGCCATGCTTTGAAACGGTGTGTTGGGTGTGTTGAAAGTGGATCTACGACTTGGGTGAGTGTTTCTAATTCTATGGCGAGGATTATTGTCCTGGGCTGGTTCAAAGTCATGTCTGGATAATGTAACGGCTCTGTATGATCTCCTTGCCGGCACACCTAAGGAAGTGTGTCGTATGGCTTAGCAAAAAGGTTGATCATTCCTTGTGGGTAAAGCTGTATACCTCTGCAAAGTGAAAAATCTAATTGATTAGCCGCGCCCGTGGTCATAGGCACTTGGTGAAGTTATTCTAATGCTATACTTTGGTATTTTGTAAAAATTGGGTTTCGGTTTGAAACTGTTTTTGGCAACAGGTTTTAAATCAAAAGGAATCGACACTTATCATTGTTCAGTCGGGTAGACTGGTTATGGATTGCAATTACTTTCGTATGATTACAATGTTCATTAGCAATTTTATAAATTTCGGTTTACAATCTATTATGAGCATATGATTTACATTTCCTTATGCAACTGGAAAATAACCTAGAGCTTTTCATTGTTTAAGCCTGCATGTTTATTTATATATATTTGTGAACCACTATCAAGTCTTGCTAAGTACCAATATACTCAAACTTGCTGTCTACGTTGTTGCAGAAGATGAAGCTTCAGTCTTGTTGGACGACTCGTACTTTCAGGCAGGCCGTGGGGACTTTGACGATGATTTCTTCTAAGGGTTGGCCTAGTCAGATGCCTGAGGGTAGTTTGGTCATTCCGCTTGGCTTTTGGTCTTTTAGTTGTCGCTTTTCGTTTTGCTACTCTGTTATTATTTGGTGTTGTATTGTACCCTGTATATTTAATCTTGTGCAGGTTATAAATACCCTGTTATGATTGTGATATCGATGTTGTAAATATATGTGTACTAGCTACTGATTCAGGGACTAGTACTGTATGCACATGGAGGTTCCTGTTCCCTGGAACGGGGTCTCACACTGCTCTGTTAATCATATTGTGAATTTGTGATATATATGCTCTGTTTCTCTATTTTTCATGCTTGCTGCTACATAATTTTGCTACTAGATTTACCTTTTAATAGCTTCTGTTCACACGTGAGGGGCACACTAATAGTTTTATGTTCTTTTATTGAACACTCTCTGCAGAAACTATTTTCCACTTGAGATAACTCCATTTATTTATACTTCCATATTTTACTGCTAACCTTCGCAAGTATTGAGACAAACCTAGACATTAGATTATTTTCCTGCTGAACTATCAGATTATTGTCTTTCCAACTAGCTTTTGCTTACTCTGGATGATATGTGTTCCTTTCAAGACATCTGCATCTGCGACCACTACTACAGAATAGATCACCACTGCCGGCTCGTCCACACCATTACTGCCGATTATGGGAGCCGGCAGTGATACTGGGGGTTATCACTGCCGGTTCATTGTACAACCGGCAGTGATACTCGACTATCTCTGCCGGTTTATACTAGAACCCGGCAGTGATACTCGATCATCTCTGCCGGTTCACACTAGAATCCAGCAGTGATATATGTATATCTCTGCTGGCTTATACGAAGAACCGACGGATCAATATATATCCTTCTTTGGTTCTGGACGAATCGGCAGTGACAACCGGATTCTGAAAAAATTTGTAGATGTACTTCATAGATTACTCTACCTATGTATAAAATTGTAGGTTCAAATTCAATACATATCAGGACTTACAAAAAAGAGAGAAAATTTTTTTCTCTCTTTTTTTGTAAGTCCTGATATGTGTTTTTCTCTCTTTTTTTGTAAGTCCTAATATGTATTGAATTTGAACCTACAATTTTATACATAGGTAGAGTAATCTATGAAGTACATCTACAAATTTTTTCAGAGTTTTCGTGACTTTTATTAGTTGGTGTGCACGATGTGTACACGGGAAGGCCTGTGGTATGATATGTTGCCTTCAAATATATACTGTATAAAGCGTCGTTATATCATAATTAAAATATATTAAAGCATCACAATATTTATTTTTTACAATAGTCTGTTTACAAATGTAGTGTGAGTACATCTCGTTCACTTTGGATCGAGGATGTCATCGTGGAACTCGCCGTTTGGATTGATGATCTCATCGTGAATGAATCCAGCGATCCGCTCTTGAATTGCTAAAACTTCTATTAGCAGTAACTTATTGATTCTCATCTTGGAGCGCTGTTATTGAAGAAAAGAGAAATTTAATAAATGATGATAGATGTTAAATGAAAGAAAAGTAGGCATGAATGTGTAATTATATACCATGGCTTCGTTATAGCCGACACTCTGCGTGGCAATTGCATGTATATTTGTACATACGTAGTATGCACATAAACTATTTCCCTGGTCCTGTCTCATGCATGGAAAGTCTGTTATTATTCGGAAATTTTTCCTGAAGGGACGATGCCGACCACCTTTCTTGCAATACCGTGTGAATGCCCTGTGAATGATTTTAAATAGTAATTAACCTTAAATACAATAGAATAAAATATTACTAGAGCAATGACGCAACGATCGATTTTACCTGTTCATCATGTTCCAAAAATTTTGATGCAGATTAAGTTCTTTTCTCAGCGAGTCCAAGACAAAAATCCTACTAGCATCTAACTCGATGACGAGGAGGACCCAATGATAACTAGACATATATGTTAACATAGCCTATTAGTCCCACACCGTGTCACGCAAAAATAGTAAAACAACATTAGAAGTAGGGTAATACGTACTGAAAGTTATAGGGTAAAAGTACGGAGGTTTTGTTTTGCAGCTTCAAGAAAGTATTAAATAAATAGTCTTCAACAAATTGTGGACTATCACGGATGATTGTCTCGTTGACAAGCCCCGGATCGAGAAATCCTAAATTGTCATTGTCATTTCCTCTACATATCTGTATCTCCATTCTACAAATATAAAAAAGAAGTTAGACATACAGTTGAATGGTACAAGAATATACAATAATATAAATAGAGACTTACAAAGTCCACGATCCGAGTATTGCGCGTCGAGCATCTTGCCGTGACAAAGATATACAATTCGCTGAACTCTACCCAGAACATGTTATCCCCATTGTGAAAATCCGATTCTTTGTATTTCACTGGGAACGCCGCCATACCCTTTTCGCACTGCTGCATGTAATCTTGATGGATCGCCAAATTGTCTTTGTTAGGTTCTCTAAATTTTTGGGCCAACCAAATGTTGCCCAAAAAGAACTTCCAGCTTAGACCTAGCTCGTGATTACGAAGTTGTTCAGCAGCATCTTTTTGAGCTTGCGACATCAACATCTCAGCACTAGCTATCTTCAAGTATTGCTTTCTAGAGATGCGCTCGTAGTCCGACATTTTCGAAGGTTCAGAAGCCCGCCCTGTCTCTTTGGCTTTTGCCATACTCAAGAAAAACTTCTGCGCATTAGTATCGACTTTAGTCTTCTCAGGTGATGGCGCCTTTTGGAAGTGAGATGTTACGTCGGCCTTTATTTCCTTTTTTCATTCTTCTTCAGTCATCTCGGCCGGTAATTTCTTCTGAGGCTGTGCTGATTTCACAGATGCCCGTAGGATAAAGTTTTCTCTTTTATACTCATCCCATACCCGTACACCATCGTTCCACAATATTAGAAGATCTTCAACCAATGGTTTGAGGTACACATCGATATCATTGCCGGGTTGCTGGGCCCTTGGATCAATAGTGGCATCATAATGTACTTTCGCTTCATGCAAAGCCAAGGAGGAAGGTTGTAGATGCATAAAGTCACCGCCAAGTCTTTGTGGCGACTACTCATATTGCCAAAAGGATTCATCCCATCTGTACTCAACCCGAACCTTATATTCCTCACATCATATGCAAAGTGCTTCTTATATTTTACGTCGATGTTCCTCCATTGCACAGAATCAGCAGGGTGTCTGAGCATTCCATCCTTCTTACGCTCTTGGCGTGCCATCGTAGCAATTGGGCATGCCTTTTGTTCGCAAATAATCGCTTTAGACGGGGATTATAGGAAATACCACACCACCTTACGGGACACCTCTTCTTCTTCGCCTCACCCGCACATCTTCGTTCTCGATATCGCTGCCGTTGTTGACTTATACCGCTTTGCTTTGCAAACAACACAGGCATCCATGTCTGCAAACTCATTATGATACAATAGGCAATCGTTTGGACATATGTGTATTCTTTGTACTTCTAATCCCAATGGGCAGACAACCTGCTTGGCCTGGTACGTAGTTGAAGGCAACACGTTACCCTCTAGAAGCAAGTCCCCTAAGAGACATAACAGCTCAGTAAAGGTCTTATCGGACCAACCATTGCTTGCCTTCAACTGCAGTAGTGAAAGCATGGTATGCGACTTTCGTGCTCCTCCTTGCGGCCCGGTACAATGGCGCTTGTAGAGTCCTCTACCATCTGCTGGAACTTTTGAAACTCCCTTTCACTCGTGAAGTCCCCTCCCCATCACGCAAAGATTTGATCTAGATCATCTTCGTGGGTATCAACGAACGCATCTTCCACCGCCATATCGTTGTCTCCGCCATCTTCATCAATGTGTTGCCCTTCATGTACAATATCATCTTCATCAATGTGTTGCCCTTCATGTACAATATCATCTTCACCGTGCTCGGTCCAACAGGTATAGCCTGCCTTGAAACCCCTTCGAAGCAAGTGTGCACGTATCGACTCTACGTTACAAAACATCTTCTCATTTTTGCAATCAACGCATGGACAACACATATAGTCCGCCAGGTTTCTCGACTTGTGTGACGCAGCCGCATTTAGAAAACAAGTCACACCATTAAAGAACTCTGGACCGTGACGGTCCGTGTCATACATCCACCTTCGGTCCATCTACAGTTAATTATATCAAACTACATTTCAGTATATGAACAAACGATATCAAAATAATTTATTCTTTACAGTAGTCATATAACAAATATTCAACTAGCAATTCTCACTATTTATAATTCATCTAGCAATTTTTACTATTAAAAAATCCATATAACCAATTTTCATTAATTAAATTAATTACAATTATGCATAATTGTCCATCTAGCAATTTTCATTACTTAAACATCCACTACATCACTAAAATGGATATGAATTTATCGCAAATAACAATATAATTGTAAATGATCAGTTTACAAATACATCTAGAAATTTTGCCTATATATATTAAAATACATCAAACCTTTTTCACTACTTAAATATCCATCTAGCATTTTTTAATTATTTAGAAGATTTCTTCATTTCATTTTGTTATGTTGCTAGCTATTAAATTAAATTAATCTACAACAAACAAGCATATAATTGAATATAAGGATATATTTCTAAATAATTATGTATCTTCCAACTTTCATTATTGCAAAATCCATCTACCATTTTTCATTATTTAAATATTCAATTAGCAATTCTCACTATTTATAATTCATCTAGCAATTTTACTATTAAAAAATCCATATAACAAATTTTCATTAATTAAATTAATTACAATTATGCATAATTGTCCATCTAGCAATTTTCATTACTTAAATATCCACTACATCACTAAAATGGATATGAATTATAATTTATTCAATAATTTAGCTAGATCTTCATTTGAGCACTACCGACCTAAAATGTTTACACCGTACAATCAGCAATTATCAACATCTATAGCACTCTGTAAAGTAAAATTTTACGACAAATATAACATAGATCAAGTCAGTAACCTCGAAAAATTTTAATACAATTTTTCAGCAGCAACTCGCCAAGATAATAACTACCGAGCAAAACAGAGCTCCTCTTTGTTACGCTTTCGATTGGAGAAGATGTCGACTCGATGAAAAATATGAAAAAAATACTAACACAAAATTTTGGCAGCACCTCCCCAAGAAAAATACAACCGAGCAAAGAGCTCCTCTCTTCTGCTCGGCCAGGGAAAGGCGTCGGTCAGGTGAAGATTGCTATATAAATAGCTTATCACTGCCGGCTCTGCGAAGAACCGGCAGTGATAAAATCATATTACGCGGGAAAATACCTTATCACTGTCGGCTCTGCGCAGAACCGGCAGTGATAAGGTCATATTACGCGGAAAAATTGGGTTGCGCGGGAAAATACATATCACTGCCGGTTAAATATACGAACCGGAAGTAAACGTTAAATATCACTGCCGGTTGTAAAGTAAACCGATAGTAATATATCACTACCGGTTTTGGATATAAACCGGCAGTGATAGTCAGTTATTACTGCCGGTTGGTAATACAAACCGGCAGTGATACGTCCCACCCTTCAAACTGCCACGCCAACCCAACCGTCGCGCCTACCCATTCCTCTGCCGCGCGCTTGCCCGTTCCTCTGCCGCGCCAACCGTTGCGCTTCACATTCCTCTACCAACTGTTGCCCTTCCCATTCTGCCTCTATATAATGCCCATTCCTTAATCTAATGCCCCACTCCTCACAATCCACTACTGTTGCAAGAATGGCACCCCCCAAGAAGCGAGCATGTATTGGGCAAAGCCCCGCTCCGTCGCTAGAGAAGGAGGAGAAGGAGGAGGAGAAGGAGGAGGTGGAGGTGGAGGAGGAGGAAGAGGAGGCAAAGGAGGAGAAGGAGGAGGAGGGCGACGACGACGACAGCGACGGCGGCAAGGTCCTGCGTCGTTGGGGCAAGACCAACTCCGCCACCGAATCGGATTCGGAGGAGAAGGAGGACGAGAACCGCCGCAACTCCGATCAGTCATCAGGCGGCAGCTCTGATGACGAGGAGGAGGAGGACGACGATGACTTTTGGATATCGGGACTAAATATGTAATTAGGACTATATATGTAATAATGGACGATATACCTAATTATGTTTTGTAAATGTTTTGTGTTTTAATTAATACATATCCCGCAAATTACAAATTTCGTAAATGTTCTGTGCGAGATAAATTACAAATTTTTAATATGTTCTATTTTTTAACTAATTATGTTTCTTATGTGCTGTATCGAACTAATAATGGGGAATAGTAATATCACTGCCGGTTCTATAGTAAAACCGGCAGTGAAAATGGTCTTATCACTGTCGGTTTGTAGACGAACCGACAATGATAAATCACTACCGGTTTTACATATAAACCGGCAGTGATATCTTCTTATCACTGCCGGTTCTCTATTAAACCGGCAATGGTATTGCCTCCATTCCTGCGGAAAATTTATACTATTCTTATCACTGCCGATTGAAGCTAGAACCGGCAGTGATACAACCGGCAGTGATAATATTATCACTGCCGGCTCGGACCTACCCAGCAGTTATGGGGGGTCGCGGATGACCTATTCTGTAGTAGTGGACCATGCATGTTTGGGTAGAAATAGTTGGTATTCCGTTATGACTTTGTTCTTTTTTGCTTTTGATTCAGTGGTGATTTAACCAATCTGCAATTGCATCTTTCATAATTCTGTGACTACCAAATCTATTAGAACAGGAATTTGATCTTGAGTTTTTTTTTTCTTGGGTCAGGTGACAGATAAATTGTTGGCTGTTTCAAGATTTGTATGCATGTTGAAGCTAAATACCTGAGTCATTTAGCTATGAGGACATGAGAACACAACTCGTCAGGTTCAGTGATTTCAACTCCCCAATGTATCATGTTGTTACTGTTACTGTTCAGTTTGTAGTTTTATGTTAACCTCTCTAGCCATTTGATGCAGAAAAGTGATGGTAACACTGAAAAAAATTAAAGTACTGATAATGTGCTCTTCCATATATATCAAGAACATGGCAGAAAGTGTTCTTATTACATTTCAGTTAAATCGTCAAGTCAAATTGTATATAAGCATTTGTATCTAGCTAAGATGAATCTTTTCCATGACAATGCTGTTTTTCTTTCATATGCCAATGATGGATGGAATGACAGGAATAATGGATAATTCTCTTAATCTTTCTCCATGAAAAAAACAGTTCTTATGAATTTCCAGAACCAATTATTTACTGAACTGAGCTCTATACATAGTTCGATTCCAACTATTTACTTCACTAATGCTTGATTTTTTTTTTGCAACTGTAGAGCGGTGAGAACTAAAAGCAATCAATACCAAGCGTTCTTTCATTCAAAACTTACAAGTACCTTTCTTCAGGGGGTTATTTTATCATATAGAGGTTTAAGAAGTAAAGGTGTAAAATGTAGGGCTATCTTGTATGATGATTGTGGTACAATGGAATGTTTTGTGGTAAAGTGTATGTAAGAAATGGAACGTGGATGACATATCGAGCAATAACCAATTAGATACTGATTTAATTTGCATATATAAAACTTTTATGTATACATACACTTTTTCAGTCAGTATAATCAGCAGTGGCAAACAAAACGTCAGTGAACATGGCGTTGTGTTGAACTATCTGTCAGCAAATGTCGATATGTTGAAAAACTTTTGTCAGCCAGCAAAAATTATGTCCGTGCAAAGCTGTAATATGAAGGTTAACTTGTTTGCCAGCAAAGATATGTCTGTCGGGAAACACTTTTGCCGTGAGGGCTTATAGCATCAGATGTCTTTTATCACGAAAATTTTTACCGACAGATAATTTGTCATTGTTTGCAGTCTTTGGCAACAGATAGGTTGTCCTTGAAATCGGACCATGGTATGGTGACAGAAGTGGACGCACACACGCTATCACTTGGAAGAACACGCCAGTTTTTGGCGCAAAGCCACGTCTGCCTGGCTATTGCTTTTCGCTTTTTTCTCGATTGATTCCACCGAAGCGAAAGCAATCAGGGTTAACAATACCGTGGGAAACCGGTGAAGTTTTCGACGTAACGCTCCGGCTTGAAAAATCAAAATCTTCAGTTTACCCGTGAAGTTCAAATTCAAATTTAAAAAATTTATTCAAAAATTTCCTAAAATTAGTATTAATTGCTTTATAACATCTAGTGTAAATATTTTTTTTAAAAAAAATGAAGTTTAAAGACGTTTTTGAGCCATTCAAAATCTAGAAATTAGAAAAAGAAAAAAGAAAACTACAAGTATTTTTGGTAGCAATATTTGTTCAAGTATGTCAAGTAGCAATATTTACTTACACAAATTTTAGCAACAATATTTGTTCAATTATATTTAGCAGCAATATTTGTTCAAGTATGTCAAGTAGCAATATTCACTTAAACATATTTTAGTAGCAATATTTGTTCAATTATATTTAGTAGTAATATTTGTTCAAGTTTGTCAAGTAGCAATATTTATTCAATTATATTTAATAACAATATTTGTTGAAGTATATTTAGTAACAATGAACAACACCCAAAAATGATACTATTTGTTAAAGTATAGTGACATTTGTATGCACATAAATTATCCTGCTATGGTATATTTTAATATGTTAATGTTATCCAATATTGAAAAACTTACTTCTCGTTGTATGCATGTATGAACTACCAAAACTTTAATATAAAAGTTGTACTCTGTACCACTAGCTATATTCTGTACTTATTTTGTTGTACAATGTGCAATTTGACAAAAGCAATTTCTTGCAAATTATTTACACAAATAATTTCTATAATTTATTGAAATATAAATAATATTGATATGTGAATAGTATTGGTGTGTTATTATGTGAATGCCTATTTTTGCACTTGTTGAATTGATATGTCAATATGTGAGTAGTATTGAAATGAAAGATTATTTGTTGACATATTATTACTAAATGCCTACTTTACAACTTGCAATTGTTTAAAATATAGCAAAGGTCATGTCGAAATTTTTCCATATTTAGGAGAGATTATATCAGAATTTTTCGTATTTCTACATACTTTTTTTATATATTTTTTACATTTTCCTATTTTATGGCCTTTAATGGATTTTTACAAATTTTACAACATTTTTTTTGCAATTTCCTTATTTTTTTATATTTTTTCAACTGTCTTAGGTTTTTGGTAGTTTTGGCCCACATAGCTCGATTTTCGTACATTTTCGAGCAGCTTTCGCTTCTCAGTTTGATCAGATTTCAAAATGGTTTGAATTTCCATACTGTTTGGTTTTCAATGGTTTTTGAACGGTTTTTCACAATTTTGGCTAGTGCTAAGGGCTCGAAATTCGGTCTTGAAACGGGTTTGTCGTTAACCCTGAAAGCAATACATAGTAACAAAATGAGTACATGGAAACAAAGCATGACATTGATGCCTGATCCAAAAATCGCGCTCCTAATGTAGTTACTAGTAGACACATGCAGGCAGGCAGCTACATGCAGGATAACAAATTGTGCAGACGTACTCTTGCATACCTAAACAGGACCATGCAAATGTTTCTGAATAAATGTTACGTGACAGCAACGAGATTAACCCCAACATGGGCAACTTGATCAAATGTGATCTGGTGCATCTCATGCATGTGATCTTGTTTGGTTAAGTGTTAAATATTATTGTATTAGTTTCCAAAATCTCCTGCAAATCTGGTTGTTGCAATGATTTCCGGCCGTGTACAGCTAACCTTTGTATCTATAGAAGATAAATGAATTGGACATGTCTTGTGGCTTCTCTTCCAAAATTCTTCACAGTCATCACTGGGCAGGTCAGCCAAGAAACACGGCAGAGGTAGTACGCCTTGCCAGTGTTGCAATGCTCTCCATTTCCTTCCTTCTCGTTGCTCCGGTCCCCATATCCTGGGGAAGCACTACCGCCGGTGACGGTGGCTTTCGCACCACTCTAATCCGCACCGCCGAGAGCAGCAACTTCTCGCTCGCCGCCGAGCGCTCCCAACGCCGGCTGTCCATGTACACGTCCGTCGCCGGCACCAAATCCCCCGTCAAGGGAAACGAGGGAGACTACATCATGCAGTTCAGCATCGGCAAGCCGGCGGTCCTCGGCTGGGCGGAGGTCGACACCGGAAGCGACCTCTTCTGGGTGAAGTGTCCCCCCTGCACGGGCTGCGACCCACCGCCGAGCCCCTTGTACGACCCCGCAAAATCTTCGAGCTTCACCAAGCTCCCATGCACGAGCCAGCTATGCCATGCGCTCGGCCACTTCGGCAACTCCGAGTCCAAGCAGTGCACGGACGAGGAGGAGTGCAGCTACCGCTACTTGTACGGCCTCGGCGGCGACCATTACGCCCAGGGCGTCCTTGGGATGGAGACCTTCACATTTGGCGACGGCTACGTCGCCACGGGCGTCGGCTTCGGGTGCAGCGACACGATCAGCGGCAGCCAGTTTGGCGGCACGTCCGGCCTTGTCGGGCTCGGGAGGGTCACCCTCTCCCTGGCGTCTCAGGTCGGCGCCGGTCGCTTCGCCTACTGCTTCGCCATAGACCCCAACGTCGAGAGCCCCATTTTGTTTGGCTCCCTCGCCAACTTGGAAGAGAGCGCCGGCGGCGTTTTCTCCACCCCACTCGTCAAGAATCCTGTAGCTGCTCGTGACAGGTACTACTACGTCAATTTGACGGGCATCACGGTCGGGGAGTCCACTCTCCCGATCGAGGACGGTACGTTCGCCATCGGCGCCAGCGGCGACGGAGGTGTCATCTTCGACACCGGTACGACGCTCACTTTACTCGTGGACGCGGCCTACAGCTTGGTGAGGCAGGCCTTCTTGTCGCAGATGCAGGCGACCTACAAGCCGGTCGACGGCTCGCCCTACTACCGTGACCTCTGCTTCCAGGCCGACCCGCAGAAGGTGGCCGTGCCGCTGCTCGTGCTGCACTTCAACGGCGCAGACATGAAGTTGCAGGGAGGCAACTACTTCCGGTTCGTTGTCGACGGTGTGCTCTGTCTGGAGATGGGCAGCTCTCCGGGCGTCTCGATCATCGGCAACATGATGCAGGCCAACTTCCATATACTCTATGACGTCGACAGCATGATGTTGTCGTTCCAAGCTGCTGAATGTGGACCTTGAGTTTAGTACAGTATGTGTGCCATCTTGTCGGATGTGAATAAATTCTGACCCTCTATATATACCGTATTAGCTAAGATCATGCTAGTGCATACACTGGTGACATAGGTGAAATATCACAATCATACAAGCAAAAACATAATAAAAGACAATTTATTAAATAAAAGACAATTGTTACATAATTATACCATACAGAGCTTAAATTTTAATAAATAAAATAGCAACAAAATAGAAACTTCGTAGATAACCTGTCAACATGCCCGTCTCTTCCTAGTACCCCTCTTTCAAAGCAGGTGTAGTGATTTTGTGGTGGCAAGGGTGAGCACATAAAAACACTAAACAAGTTGGGTACAAAATGTAAGTCTAATATGTGCTGAAGGACCTTCGTCCTCTTTGTTCCTTCGACATCTCGTATCCCAAAGCATTGAAAAAGAGAATGAGGAAATTACCTAGCTAGTAAGAAGTCTTACCCTGGGAGTTTATTCCTAATATTGGTAATCCCTCTTAAGCAGTGGTGCCCGTATAACTATATACAGGGCTTATTCTGAATGAATGACTATCATGGTTATTTTAAAGTAAAGTAATATTTTCAATTGAATACAATAATTACATCAAAACGATAATAAAAAATAACAATAATAATAATAATAATAAATCTTTCAAGTATTTCTTAAAGTAAACTGATACATAGCTTAAACCATATTCCATCTCTTCTATAGGCACACAGCCTCTCTTAACCAATTCTTTATTTTATAAAATCTAACCTTTGATAGAAATTATCAAACATTGTTCATAATCGAGAACACGTCTATCTTAATAGATTTAGACCCTGCAAATGTTATACACTTCATCCACAAAATATAATCACACTACCACACAAAAACTCATCACAGATGGTTTATAAACCTTATCATAGAAGGTTTTATGAACCATCTATAAAAATATATATGTTAGTCATAAGAAGGGCATATCGTAGACGGTTTCCGAACCGTCAATAAAAATTAACATCGGAGACGGTTATAGTGTTAGAACTGTCTGTGATATATAATCAACACAAATGGTTCTAGGGTAGAACTATCTGTGATATTTAATCATTATAGATGGTTCTTTGCTTCATCACAGACGGTTCTTAGCTAGAAACATCTGTGATACTTAACATCATAGACAGTTATACAATAGCTTTATTAGGAACTTGTCTGAACCATATATCCTCGAACTGTCAAAAAATATGGACAATTCTAGACCGCTTGCTTATAAATATGTCATTTCAACATAGGGGACATATTCAGTGCTAATGTGAATTCAGTGCTAATTCCGTGCTAATGGCATGTAGAAGTTTTGAAAAAATCTTAAAAAATTACCACATGTAGGGGAGGTGAACCTCTACAACCCTGCAAAATTTGAAGATGAAACTCAATCGCATTTGAAAGATATGAAAAAGACAAACTCAGCATGAATAGTACTTGTTACTGTTTTGGCACTATTCTTTTTGCTGTTTGTCTTTTTCATATCTTTCAAATGCGATTGAGTTTCATCTTCAAATTTTGCAGGGTTGTAGAGGTTCACCTCCCCTACATGTGATAATTTTTTGAGAATTTTTCAAAACTTCTACATGCCATTAGCACGAAATTAGCACTGAATTCACCATTAGCACCGAATATTTCCCCTTCAACATATTTATAAACAAGTATCATCGAACAAGAGATGTAGGTTACACAACGTAAACTCTAACATTAACCATATAATGACATGTTAAGTAAAAACCATTTAATTAAGGATATTAACAGAACAACATAAATGACAGTGAAACAATACTTTGTAGCATTACCAAGAAGTCACCAACAAGTTCAAGGCCAGGATTAGAACTTTAATTATTATGTTAAATAATACGCAATGAAAAAAGCATATACCTTCGTAAGTTACAAAACAAAGCCAACTAGCAAGCTATTCACATGTTAAACAATTTCTAGTTATTCAATAACATCCAATTCAAACTACCTTCTAGGCTACACTAACCTTCTAGGCTATTCATCTAGCTATTGAGCGTTTGACTATTTTGCACACACATGCAGGCCCACACAATTCTCCCCCTAAGTCTATTCACATCATTGATCGATATTCTAGACAGTGGGCACTTACGTATAATTATTTGAGCACACTTAAGCAATTTATTGTGGCAAAGGAGACCCTAGTTTTATCTCAATAAAACTATTTTTTGATTAAGGAAAGTATCGATTCAATTTACAGATTACTTATAAGTTGATAATAGAAAACATATCAGGAACTTCTAGATTTCAATTGAGTTATGATTATTGTGTTACCCCAATGAGGTTCCATGGAGAAATCAAACATTTCCATTTCTTACATTTGCGAAAGTTACAGCCAGTGTTATGGAAAAACAAGTTTAGGGTATGATTAGAAACCATTGATAGTCTGATGGGGCATTAGGTGATGTTTCTAGTTTTAGTAGTGGCAAACCTGATATATTAGGTTTCTCCAAGGTACTAGTGATATTTGTCATATCTTATTTCTGATTTGTGCAAGATGGTCTTTAATTGGCTTAATCGTATTGAAGGTGATGTGGTCATGATATTATTGTTGTACATGTTAATATATGACACCCCCTATTTGCCTAGTTAGATGGTTAAATGTAATGTATGAAAAAATTTGAGAAAACTTATAAGTTATGGTCTGATGGATCAGAGATAATGATTTACCCTTTGACACTATTAAAATGAGCCTAGTTGGGAAGATAATTTATATTGATTCCTGAGTATTGTTGTTATACATTTTTTCAATATGTCTACTCTTAATACTGAATGGTCACATTATATTACTCTAAACTTAATACCTACGTGCTACTTGGCGGGCAATGTAATTAGTTAATAGAACTTTCAATCCCCCCAAAATTTTGATCGTGTATTTGTTGAATATCAAAATATGGGGTATGAGCATGCACCAAAAACTCAAAGACTATGCCATATATGCTCAAGCAAGCATCTGGAAACTCTAGATATCACGGGCCCAACTCAAAGGGATAAGATATACTCGGAGGGGGTATCTACATATTGGGAAGGACTCAATCGTTTTCCCGCTACGAGGAAACCAACTCGAGTACGACCGATATCTAAGGAAGTTTAGATATGATGCGGAGATCACGTGACGATGGACTCCTCATCGGCTACGATCTAGTATCCCAAACCAACTACAACTCGACCTGAGGCAAGGCTACCCCAATTTTATAAGGACGAGGGAAGGCATCCCCAAGGAGACAAGAAATTCTCAGACTACAAGCCATCCAGAGCTAGACAAGCAAGAAGACCTTTCGAGCAGAGCATCCAAGAGCCGACGAGCCATTCTTCATCAATCTCTAGCCATAGCTTAGCCATCCTCTAAAAGTTCAATCTCCATAGTAATTAGAGCTAGGCATCCTACTTTGTACTCTGTTCATCGACTCCATACATCATCCACACAGGAGTAGGGTATTACTCCATCCAGAGGCCCGAACCTGTCTATATCGTGTGTCCCCAATTTCGTGCCTGACTTTGCTAAATTCGAAGGTACGCAAGGTTATAAGTTTATTGTCGATTTCTAATCTTCAACAGTTAGCGCGCCAGGTAGGGGCCTTCAGTTGTTTTTGCAGATTAGACATATCTTCGGTGCACGCTCATAGTACAATCTCCAGCATCAACCCCTGTAGTGACCTTAGCTCGATGGCTTTCATCGACCCAGCTCCCATCGTCAAATCTAAAATCACTATCGGGACCATGCTTTATCGATGGGGGCTAGCTGGAGATCTTGAACACATCGGTTTTATCGAGTCCCGCTCCTTGGACCCATGATGAGAGGTGTGCTTCATAGACTCCGACCCTAGGAGCCCAGCATCCTCAAGTCCGTCAGGATAGAGAGTGACAGCAACAGCGATGACTTTAGCAGTCAGAGCAGTAGCCTAACAGATCAATGTGTGTTCGTGGCCGGAGCCAACAAGGGAGTTGTTGTCAGAAATTCCCAAGAGAGGGAACCAGGGACAGACACCATAGGTGGCCAGGGACACCAAATCCCCCTGTGCACATCTCAAGATCCTGGCATGGCTACAACTGCAACACAGACAACCACTAGCACTATTGCCCCCGACACTACGGATCACCGGCGAGATATAATCGCTGCGACTATAGCCAGGATTGCGGCCAATCTGTCAAGGCAACTCGATCTTGGTAATCTAGCAATGCCCCACCCGTGGGCACTGGATTTCCAGGGACAACAGGTTCTTCAGTAGAGCGACCACAACGCTGGGCCCAGCTACCTCTTGGGAGCGGCACCCTATTAGAGCCACAACAGTGACATCTTCAGTACCCCTAAGGCAAATGTCCAGTGTGCTTAGGGATGGCAATGGGGACCCGTTCCCCGATCCCCGGCGGGGAATTCCTCTATTAGGGGACGGGTATGGGAAGAAATCGTCCCATGGATGGAAACGGAAAATTATTCCCACATCGGGATGGCGGGGGACGGGGGAGGAATTTTTTTCCCATGGGACCCGGTTGGGGATCCTAATTTAGTTTAGTCTAATTTAGTTATTAGATTACAAACATATTCTCTAACTCATCATATTCACATTTTCATAAACGGGACAACATAGTCTTCAATGAATGCATGCATTCTTTTTTTCCTTGTCTATTGATATGATTTAGAGTTAAAATGGCTATAAAAGCTCTTCTCTTGTGTGAAATTTTCGCGGGGATGGGTCCCCGACGGGGCTCCGATACCCGAACGGGGATGGGGACGGGGGGATTTTCTCCCCCGAGACGGGGAACGGGGACGGGGAAAATTTTGGATCGCGGGGACGGAGACGGGGAGGTACTCCCCGGCGGGGAATGGCCCCGTTGCCACCCCTAAGTGTGCTCACATGCTACTGAAATCTCTCCTACCACTAGATCCAGGCAACCCAATGACTTTAGTGTTTGACCAGATGAAAATGCTACTCGATGCAGTGCAAGCTCAGACTGCTCAAGCAGCCAACTCAAGATTCGGACACCCTAGCCAAAAGGTGCCAAGAGCTAGCTACTGGGACCATCTCACGATGGTCATCAAGTAGCAAGATCAGCGGTGGCTAGCTCTAGCCATCGCACCTCTAGGACAGCTCGCTCCAACCTCCATCAGAGATGCCCTAGGGATCTTTGAGACCATATTCCTCATGATCAATGGGATTTGCGGGATGTCCTCTACGATCGAAGGGAAGATCGTGACAGTGAAGAACGAGAGCGACGAGAAAACAAGTCCCTATTTTCAAGGGGCCAATCTCCCTTGTGTTGGGCCTGACGAGGTAAATCCCCGCCTTAAAGTGTCCACTCGCTGGCACGGCACAGGTTCCCTCCTTGACAAGACGCACACCAATGGCAACGGTAGGCAACACCTGAGGACGTCGATGAGGGGTGCAAAGCATTCACTCTCGAGCTGTGCGCAGTCAGATGGCCTAACAATTTCAAGCTAGCCCCTGTTGAAAAATACTCAAGCAAAATCAACCCTGATGAATGGCTGCAGATCTACACCACAGTCATGGAGGCTGCCAGAGAAAATGAGAGGGTAATAGCCAACTACCTGCTCACCACTTTGGATGGCGCAGCGAGGTCTTGGTTACTCAACCCCCTACTTCTGTCGATATCATCATGGGTAGAGTTGTGGGCTCAGTTCACTACGCAGCTTCATCCAACGCTTCAACGATAAGCGCAACTTGATACCTGACATCTCAGACGAGATGGTCATAGTGGCCTTTGAGAACAGTGTCAAGGATAAAGAATTGAAGGGAAAACTTACTACTCAAAAGATCAGAATCATCAAGGAGCTCTTTGAGTTGGCGGACAAATACGCCATACGCGTTGAGGTCCGAGATCATATTGATGACCCCAAACCTGACAGCGACAAGCCTGAGTCATCCAAGTAAGAGGCGAAGAAGAACAAGAACCACGGGGAGAAATGCAAAAGTGACTCCACTGTAGCCACAGTCGAAAGGGGCAAGAAGCGCAACCTCTGTAACAACAAAGGCCGAAGCCATGGAGGGAACAAGTACTGCCCAGTCCATCGTACGAACAAACATGACTTCCATGAATGCCAGGTGAGCAATAAGAAGGTCCAAGAGAAGCTCAAGGCCACCCTCGTTGAGCACGGAATTGAGCAGGCTAAAGGAAAACCTGAGGACATTGAGCCCAAATACCACGGGGCTGATCATAAGATGGCACACATTTTTGGGGGATCTACCACATACGAGTCCAAGAGACAGTATAAGGCAGTTGAAAGGGAGGTCAACCTGGCCACACCAGCTCTTCCTAGATTTTCACCTTTGACCAATCAGATCACCCAGTCGCGGTTCCACATCTCGAACGAAACCCCATGGTGGTCGAACCCACCATCGTCAACGTTAAGGTCGCCCAAACCTTGGTCGATGGAGGTAGTTCGTTAAACCTGATCTTCGTAAAAACACTGGAGAACATAGGGATCCCTCGGATAGAAATAAAGGCCAGAGCTGAGCCGTTCCATGGCATAACTCTGTGCTCATTTTCAATACCACTCGGCCAGATCGAGCTGCTGGTCACGTTTGGCACGCTGGACAATTTTCGCACTGAAAATTGTCCTCTTCAATGTGGTAGATTTTGAGACCGCCTATAACATAATCCTAGGCCGCCCAATGCTAGCCAAATTCATAGCAGTAGTGCACTATGCGTACTAGACCGTCATGATGCCAGCGCCAAAAGGAATCCTTATGATCAAGGGAGACCAGTGTGCCATGGTCAAATGCGACAAGAAGAGTTTGGAGATGGCCAAACATCTTTGTGGATCGGCAGCTAGTGTCGACGGTGAGAGAGCTAAACGCAAAAAATCCAGGAGAAGCGATCAAGCTCTCGTGTCCGACAGTGCTACCAAGGACCTAGTTGACGACAACAAGAGGGACAAGAAGATCAACCGAAGTATCAAAACGGTGCCCTTAGACCCATTAGAGCCCTTTAAGATGGTCAATGTGGGTGCTGACTGTAACATCCCAAAATTTTAGCTTTTCAATTAATTAATATTATTTTATTGCTAAATATGAATTTTGTGAATTTTTTGAATTTATTTGGATTTTCTGAGATTTATTTGAAATCTTTTGAATTAAATACATTATCTTTTGTTAAGAAATAATTATAAAAAGAGATTTGCAAAATAAAGTTTTTGTGAAAATATTTTATTTAAGTTAAGAATGTCTCAAAGTATTTTTGAGAGTTTTCTCGGAATTTTTAGAGTATTTTTAATGCCTTAAATAAATCAAAACATTTAATCGGATTATTTAAAATAGGAAATTCGGGAAAATAAGGAATGAACAGTAACGGGCCGGCCCAATTACTGTGCTGATCGGCCGGATTTAAATAGGAATCGATGCCGACCATTGGATCTTGATCCAACGGCCATTTTCAACCGAATCAAAATAGGAAACCCTAATTTGATCTGGGCGGTCGGATGCGCATCGGACGGTCGTGCGTCGTCGTTCTCCTCTCGTGACCGAGCAGGACTCTGTTTCTTCGCCGTGGCCGCCATGGATTCCGCGCTAAGGACCTGCCTTATCCGTCCACCTCACGCCGTATAAAAGGGGGCATCGAGTGCGCAATTCCTCAAGCCCTCGAAACTCCAAGCTGTAGCCCAAGAAACGCCGCGTAGTCGCCGCAATCGGAAATTTCGTCGAGGCGCAGCCGAGGAGGAACTCCGCCGATTCAACGCCGTCCAGTCGCCGCCGAAGCCCCAAACCGAACTCGTTAGCTTCGCCGTGATCCGAGGCAACCCGTGCGCGCCACCGTTTCACCGAAGAGTCACCGGAGCGGAGTATCGCCGTGAAGACCGTCGCCGCCGGAGAAGGAAGCCGCGCCGCCGTCAAGCCGAAGCTCAATTCGAAAAACTAACCGCTTCATCGGATCCACGACACAGAGGTGAGTTAGGAGGTACCTTCGCCGATCGTCGCCGGCGACCATAGGTCGTCTTGTACCGCCGGTGGCGTGGTTTGTTTGCTTGACTCTGGCGCCACGTCGCGAGATTCACTGAGGTGGCATGTGTGCCACGTGAGCACATGTGTCAGCTGACGCCGAAAAATCTCGATTTTCCATATAAAAACAATTCGCTAAATCCGGAATTATGATTTAAGAGTATTTTCAGGATTTTTCAGATTTCAAAACCTTATAACTTTTGCATACGAACTCGGATTGAGGTGATTCAAATTCCTAAAAATTTGTAAAATTGAGATCTTTCTAATGGTGGCTTTTATTTGAATTTTTGAATTTGTTTGCTCTTTGGTTTTGGTTTTTATTTGCTTTTCTCTCTCGATTCGCGTAGACGTTGAATTGTGCGAGGATTCGGAAGGGGATTTCTCAGCTCAGGAATTATTTCCAGACCAGGAGCAGGAGCTTAATGAAGGCAAGTTGTGCTTTGATCATGTTGCACCCATAAACTAGATTGCATGCTATTTTGATTTACCTTATCACTTGTTATTTTATGTGTATAAATGATTTCAACATAAGTTTGGGATTAGTTATTGTACCCTTTTGAATTACACCCTACCTTACTAGTTGTATGCCATGATCCACTTGTCACCCTAGGTTGGTTTACTATAGTTGGTTAATAATGAAATCAACATGGATGGTTAGATCGGATTAGAATGCTTAGCCATGCCACGTCATCACATGTACATGGAATGTTGATTATTAAATTTGACTAAATGGAATATGCAACAATGATGTTAATTTGTGTGTCATGTGTGGTCACACGATGAGATTGAGTTGTGGTGGCAATGGATGTCACATAGCGATATTGAATTGTTGATGGCACATGGTGCTTGGTAATCAACCTGGGGTGGTTATGATTTTGGCCTGAGCAAGTGGCAAGGGCAGGATGCCTGGGTGGGCCCGAGGGGCAAAGGGTATGTGTATGTCTTGCTTTGATCAAACCATAAGGACACCTTGCGAGCCTTTGACCTGAGTCAATCATGCAACCACATGTCTGTTATGGGGCAACCTAGCTGACTAATTTGCAAAGTCTTGGCTTTAGTACTATCATGGTGGTGTGGTTCACCTTTGAATGAACCCAGATGGCACAAGAGGGGGGCCCTGCTGGGACAGGTTGTCCCTTCAATGTTGAAACCTTAGCGGGTAGTACTGGGCTAAGGCAGAGCATTGTAAAGGCTTTGTCATGATTCTCTGCCGGCATACCAAAGGAAGTGTGCTATTCGGATAGCCGTGCTCACGGTATTGAGCAAGCTCGGGGATTACAGTCAAGGGTTTAGATGTTTTCGAGATAAAACTTGGGATGGATGGCAGGTTGTCATGAAAGGTGGAATCTTGACTTAGGATGAGAAAACTTGGTTTACTTGAGAATCACTGAATCTACTTACTTGTTATTATTTGTTTTTACTGTCTTTTCAATCTACATATTGTTTATGTTTGAAAAATGCTGCTTACTGCTTATGAACCACTTAGCCATTCCATTGGAATAAGCCTGCATATAGCTATAATAGAATTGCATTCTGTGCACAACTTGTTGAGTACGTGTTGGTGTACTCACCCTTGCCTACAAACATCATCGATCTTTGAAGAAGGAGTACCATGGAGAGACGAATGTTTAGGGTGCGAGCCTTGTCGGTTGCTCGTGGTATCTTGAGGGTTACCTACGTTTTCATTCATTGCAGCTCAATTTGTTGTTCAAATTTGTGAGGCATTGTTAAGTAAGTTGACCATAAGGTCATTCAACTAGTAATATTTAATATATTATGTCTTTTATCTTATTTACGTTGTGTATGATTGTGATATTCACTAATGTTGAGCTGTGTGCACTAGCATGATCTGGACTAGTGCAAGATACATAGAGGTCGGATTTGCACATTCGGGTCCCGACAGAGGTGGTATCAGAGCCATACTGACTGTAGGTCTTGACCCTAGATAGTTGGTCGTCTCTATAGGTCCTTCAAAATTATTTTCTAAATTAAAAGACTTAACCCAGAAGAATAATGTGTTCTTGACTTATCCCATTCCTCTATCTCTGCCCTTACCAAAAATTCTTCCTTGTCCTTTGCTGAAATTTCTTTTTCTTACCTCTGCTGAATTGAGTTAAAATCTTACCTAAGTTATCTTAAAGTAGAAAAACGATATACCACACTTTAGGAGATGGCATCAAGTGTCTGCTGTTACCACAAAGATCACGAAAGAAAGAATCGTCAAGCTCATGGAAGAGCGGATCAATGAAGTGTAACAAGAGCTAGAAGACTCAGTGCTTCAAGTAGCCAGTTGAGACTCATGTGTGGGAGTCGCGTTCCCTAAGATAGGAGTGTCACCCATGTAGATGGTAGTTTTGTGTGTTTAGGTTGAATTGGTTCTTCTTGATTGCTGCGTGTGCAGTATGTGTTGCAAAGCTTTTAGGCTTATATAAGCAGCCATACCAAGTTATTAATATTGATTGTTCAAGTTTTGGGTTTAACCTATTCTCCCCGCATTAGGAATTCTTGCATCTTATCTGTGCTATTTCTATCTTGCCTTAACCCAAGAAGTAATCAAAGCAGATGGTGAATACTCGTGGAAACAATGGTACTTCAGGAAGTGGTCTCTGCCGGAATGTCATTTCTGACGATGGAACACCTCTGCAACCGGCACCGACAGTAGATGTGCAGAACTTAGGAGCTTTCTTAGCCGCGCAAACTCATCTTATGCAAACCATGATGCAGCAAATGCAGAATATGGCCAATCCAGCTGCAGGCAACCACAATGTGCAGCACAACAATAATGGGCAGCGTTCTCATTCTAAGCTATCAGATTTTATGAGGACACGCCCTCCGACCTTCTCAGGCAACGCTAATCCTTTGGAGGCCGATGATTGGTTGAGAACCATTGAGAGAAAGCTGCACATCACGCAGTGTGAGGGTAGTGAAAAGGTGTTGTATGCTTCGCACCAGCTGGAAGGAACGGCGGCAGAATAGTGGGAGAATTACTGCGCCACACATGAAGCCCCACAGGAGATTTCTTGGGAAGAATTTTCAGCTGCTTTCCGCCAATACCATGTACCAGAAGGAATGATGGACCTTAAGAAGGAAGAGTTCAGGGCTTTGAAGCAAGGAGGCCAGTCAGTGGCAGATTATCTGAATAAGTTTACTCAGTTGGCACGTTATGCACCAGAAGATGTGGCTACAGACAAGGCTAGGCAATCCCATTTTATGAAAGGCTTAAACTCTGGATTGCAGGTGGGATTAATCACCCATAATTTCCTTGATTTCCAAGAGTTAGTTAATAAGGCCTTGATTCTTGAAGATAAGCATAAAGAGTTAGGTGAAGATCGTAAGCGCATGATGGCTACTCAGCGGGAAGGCCAAATCGACTTAGGTTAAGAATGACACCGCAGCAATTTGCGAGAATCCACCACATTGGACCAACAAGGCGTCAAATCACCACCTCAACCTGCTAATCAAAATTTTCAAACCCCAGCGCCGGGAAATAATGCACCAGCAGGAGGTCAGTAGTCTGCTGTTAAGAAATGTTATTCATGCAACGAGCCAGGACACTTCGCCAACAAGTGCCCAAAGAGGGGAAACGTTACCCCAGTTCCTTTCAACCTGGGTACTACCCCAGCTAAAGCTCCATGATGAGAAGTAACCGAGTGCGGTCAGATCGGGAGCATCGCCTCAAACAGCGACTCGTGGAAGAGTCAATCACATCACGACGGATAAGATTCAGGACACCGTGGAAGTTGTACTGGAGATACCCGAAGTGGACATCGCCGCTGGTTCACAAGAAGATGACTCGCTTTTTCAGGAGGGCGAAGATGGCAATCCAAAGGCCTGTGAACCTCCATTTGATATCTGCGGTGAAGTCGGTGAAGACGAGGAGTAGCCGGACGTTTAAGAGTCGAGTTTTCATGTCAGTTTCGCGTCATCAAAAGTAGTTGTTAGTTTAAAGTCTTGTTGCTATATGACCCATGAGTCCAACTTTTGTAATAAGAGGAAGTGTCGAGCAATGCTCTGACGTTGATTTATAAGTTACTGCTTAGTTATGGTTCAAACTGCTATGACTTGTGCGTACCAGCTATGGACCTAGTTCGAGGCATGAACATGATGAAAAAAAAATATTCATGGAGTATTTGGATAAATTTGTGGTTGTCTTTATAGACGATATCCTTGTATACCCTAAGACAGATGGTTGGAATTGATTAAGGATTATAATGTTGGAATCCATTATCATCCGGGAAAAGCTAATGTGGTAGCAGATGCTTTGAGCCGTAAAAGCCACAATGTGAATGCAATAGAAGCCAGCAATCAACCGGAGTTGTGTGAAGAATTTCGGAAATTGGGATTGGAAGTAGTGCCGCAAGAATTCGTAGCTGCCTTGGAAGTAAAACCGACCCTTGAGGATCGAATTAGGGAAAGGCAAAGTAAAAAGATCGGCAAGATTAAGTCTAGGAAAGAAGAAGGTTTAGCCGAAGATTTCTCTGTGGATGAGCAAGGAACTCTGTGGTTTAAAGGTCGAATTTGTGTGCCGGACGAGAAAGATCTTAAGCAGTTATAATAATAGTTACCAGGCTAGCTTGCAAATGTCACCACTTGAAGCCTTATATGGTCGTGCCAATCGTACCCCGTTGAATTGGAGCGGAACGGAAGAGCGTTCGGTATTTGGACCTGAGATGCTCAGAGAGGCTGAAGAACAAGTCGCCATGATCAGAGAAAGACTGAGAACAGCACAGTCGAGGCAGAGGAGCTATGTTGATAATCGTCGTCGAGAATTGAGTTTCCGAGCCTATTAATTTCGTGTATCTTAAGGGTGTGAAAAGGTTTCAAGCCAAAGAAAATCTCGCACCTAGGTATGTTGGACCATTTAAGATCTTAAGCCGCTGAGGAGAGGTTGCATATCAGTTAGAGTTGCCATAGTCATTAGCAAGAGTCCATGATGTGTTCCATGGGTCTCAGCTTAGGAAATATCTCAGAGTGCCAGCAGAACAGACGTCGTTAGAGGCTATTGAGTTGCAGGAAGATTTGACTTACAAAGAGCAGCCGATTAAGATTTTGGATGTAATGGAGCGCAGGACCAGGAACAAGACCACTCGCTTTTGTAGAGTTCAATGGAGCAATCATTCAGAAAATGAAGCAACCTGGGAGCATGAGGAAGATCTGAAGGAAGAATTCTCAAACCTATTCTCTAGTTAGCCCTAAAATCTCGGGGTCGAGATTCCGTTAAGGGGGGGAGGTTTGTAACATCCCAAAATTTCAGCTTTTCAATTAATTAATATTATTTTATTGCTAAATATGAATTTTGTGAATTTTCTGAATTTATTTGGATTTTCTGAGATTTATTTGAAATCTTTTGAATTAAATACATTATCTTTTGTTAAGAAATAATTATAAAAAGAGATTTGCAAAATAACGTTTTTGTGAAAATATTTTATTTAAGTTAAGAATGTCTCAAAGTATTTTTGAGAGTTTTCTCGGAATTTTTAGAGTATTTTTAATGCCTTAAATAAATCAAAACATTTAATCGGATTATTTAAAATAGGAAATTCGGGAAAATAAGGAATGAACAGTAACAGGCCGGCCCAATTACTGTGCTGATCGGCCGGATTTAAATAGGAATCGATGCCGACCGTTGGATCTTGATCCAACGGCCATTTTCAGCCGAATCAAAATAGGAAACCCAAATTTGATCTGGGCGGTCGGATGCGCATCGGACGGTCGTGCATCGTCGTTCTCCTCTCGTGACCGAGCAGGACTCTGTTTCTTCGCCGTGGCCGCCATGGATTCCGCGCTAAGGACCTGCCTTATCCATCCACCTCGCGCCGTATAAAAGGGGGCATCGAGTGCGCAATTCCTCAAGCCCTCGAAACTCCAAGCTGTAGCCCAAGAAACGCCGCGTAGTCGCCGCAATCGGAGATTTCGTCGAGGCGCAGCCGAGGAGGAACTCCGCCGATTCAACGCCGTCCAGTCGCCGCTGAAGCCCCAAACCGAACTCGTTAGCTTCGCCGTGATCCGAGGCAACCCGTGCGCGCCACCATTTCACCGAAGAGTCATCGGAGCGGAGTATCGCCGTGAAGACCGTCGCCGCCGGAGAAGGAAGCCGCGCCGCCGTCAAGCCGAAGCTCAATTCGGAAAACTAACCGCGTCATCGGATCCGCGACACAGAGGTGAGTTAGGAGGTACCCTCGCCGATCGTCGCCGGCGACCCTAGGGGTCTTGTATGCCGCGTGGACGTGGTTTGTCGCTTGGCGACACTGGCGCCACGTGCGCAGGATTCACTGAGGTGGCGTGTGCTGGCGCTGAGTTGGTGCCACGCGAGCACATGTGTCAGCTGACGCCGAAAAATCTCGATTTTCCATATAAAAACAATTCGCTAAATCTGGAATTATGATTTAAGAGTATTTTCAGGATTTTTCAGATTTCAAAACCTTATAACTTTTGCATACGAACTCGGATTGAGGTGATTCAAATTCCTAAAAATTTGTAAAATTGAGATCTTTCTAATGGTGGCTTTTTTTTGAATTTTTGAATTTGTTTACTCTTTGGTTTTGGTTTTTATTTGCTTTTCTCTCTCGATTCGCGTAGACGTTGAATTGTGCGAGGCTTCGGAAGGGGATTTCTCAGCTCAGGAATTATTTCCAGACCAGGAGCAGGAGCTTAACGAAGGCAAGTTGTGCTTTGATCATGTTGCACCCATAAACTAGATTGCATGCTATTTTGATTTACCTTATCACTTGTTATTTTATGTGTATAAATGATTTCAACATAAGTTTGGGATTAGTTATTGTACCCCTTTGAATTACACCCTACCTTGCTAGTTGTATGCCATGATCCACTTGTCACCCTAGGTTGGTTTACTATAGTTGGTTAATAATGAAATCAACATGGATGGTTAGATCGGATTAGAATGCTTAGCCATGCCACGTCATCACATGTACATGGAATGTTGATTATTAAATTTGACTAAATGGAATATGGAACAATGATGTTAATTTGTGTGTCATGTGTGGTCACACGATGAGATTGAGTTGTGGTGGCAATGGATGTCACGCAACGATATTGAATTGTTGATGGCACATGGTGCTTGGTAATCAACTGGGGTGGTTATGATTTTGGGTCGGAGCAAGTGGCAAGGGCAGGATGCCTGGGTGGGCCCGAGGGGCAAAGGGTATGTGTATGTCTTGCTTTGATCAAACCATAAGGACACCTTGCGAGCCTTTGACCTGAGTCAATCATGCAACCACATGTTGTTATGGGGCAACCTAGCTGACTAATTTGCAAAGTCTTGGCTTTAGTACTATCTTGGTGGTGTGGTTCACCTTTGATTGAACCTAGATGGCGCAAGAGGGGGGCCCTGCTGGAACAGGTTGTTCCTTCAGTGTTGAAACCTTAGCGGGTAGTACTGGGCTAAGGCAGAGCATTGTAAAGGCTTTGTCATGATTCTCTGCCGGCATACCAAAGGAAGTGCGCTAATAGCTTGGCATCAAAGAGATTATCATGTCGTGTGGGTAAAGTGCATAACCTCTGCAGAGTGTACAAACTATTCGGATAGCCGTGCTCACGGTATTGAGCAAGCTCGGGGATTACAGTCAAGGGTTTAGATGTTTTCGAGATAAAACTTGGGATGGATGGCAGGTTGTCATGAAAGGTGGAATCTTGACTTAGGATGAGAAAACTTGGTTTACTTGAGAATCACTGAATCTACTTACTTGTTATTATTTGTTTTCTTGTCTTTTCAATCTACATATTGTTTATGTTTGAAAAATGTTGCCATCGCTTATGAACCACTTAGCCATTCCATTGGAATAAGCCTGCATATAGCTATAATAGAATTGCATTCTGTGCACAACTTGTTGAGTACGTGTTGGTGTACTCACCCTTGCCTACAAACATCATCAGTGCTGAAGAAGGAGTACCATGGAGAGACAAATGTTTAGGGTGCGAGCCTTGTCGGTTGCCTATGGTATACTTGAGGGTTACCTACGTTTTCATTCATTGCAGCTCAATTTGTTGTTCACCTTGTGAGGCATTGTTAAGTAAGTTGACCATAAGGTCATTCAACTGGTAATATTTAATATATTATGTCTTTTATCTTATTTACGTTGTGTATGATTGTGATATTCACTAATGTTGAGCCTGTGTGCACTAGCGTGATCCTGGACTAGTGCAGTATACACAGAGGGTCTGGATTTGCACATTCGGGTCCCGACACTGACCTTGACCCCAAAAAGGAACTCAAGCTCGTCACCTTTCTTTGGGCAAACCATGACGTTTTTGCATGGCAACCGTTCGATATGCTAGGGTTCCCCATGGAAGTGATCGAGCATCAATTGGCTATGTAACCAAGCGCCAAGCTCGTGGTGCATAAGTGGTGTAGGTTTGTGAATGATCAGAAGCAGGCCATACAAGAGGAGGTCGGCAAACTCTTAAAAGCTGGCTTCATCCGGGAGTTCCGCTACCCGACGTGGTTGGCAAACCTTGTCCTTGTCAAGAATCCCAACGGCAAGTGGAGGATATGCGTTGACTACACCAATCTCAACAAAGACTTCCCTAAGGATCCTTTTCCACTCCCCCGCATTGACCAAATAGTAGACCCCACCGTGGGCTGTGAACTGCTAAATTTTCAAGATGCCTATTCGATGTATCACCAAATTAGCATGTCTGAAGAGGACGAGGAGAAGACTGCTTTCACTACTCCTTTCGGTGCATTCTGTTATATTAAAATGCCTTTTGGTTTAAAGTGTGCCGGTGCCATGTATCAACGCTGTATTCAAAATTGCTTGAAGTCCCAAATCAGGTGCAATGTAGAAGCATACATCGATGACATCGTGGTAAAATCGAAAACCAGGAGCACCTTAATCGGTGACCTCAAGGAGACATTCAACAAACACAGAAAGTATCGAATGATGCTTAACCCTGAGAAGTGCACGTTCAGTGTTCTGTCCGGTAAGCTTCTCGGTTTCTTGGTGTCCAGTTAAGGCATCGAGGCCAACCTGTGCAAAATCGAGACTATTGAATAGATGCATCCTCCATGGACACTAAGAGAAGTGCAAAAGCTGGCAGGTTGCAACGCAGCTCTTAGTCAGTTCATCTCTCGGATAGGAGAGTGAGGGCTACCATTCTTCAAACTGCTTAAGAAGCAAGACACTTTCGAGTGGACCAAGGAGGCAGAAGAAGCTTTTCAAGATTTGAAAAGGTATTTATCGTCTCCATCAACTTTGATTTCACCTAATGAAAAAGAGGAGCTTTTTTTGTATATTACAGCTACCCCTTAAGTAGTAAGCATAGTCCTGGTGGTCGAACAGTATTGCTCCGAGAAAAAGGCCAAAGTCCAGAAACCGGTGTACTACATGAGCGAGGTCTTGCACGACACCAAGCTGTGATATCTGTAAATACAGAAGATGATGTACACATCCTAGTGACCTCCCAAAAGCTGCGGCACTAATTCCAAGTGCACAAGATTATGGTCATAACGACATACCCGCTCAAGAAGGTGATATGCAACTGAGAGGTGACATGACGAATTGCACAGTTGGCAGTCGAGCTCAATGAGTTCAAGGTCGATTTTGCACCGCGAACCAGCGTTCGGTCAAGGGTCCTGGCAGACTTCATCGCAGAATGGACACAAGTTGAGGAAAAGGTGCACAAGACAGTTGATGACCACTGGACTATGTTCTTCGATGGATCACTCACACTCCAGGGCTCGGGGTCCGGCATCATGCTCAAATCCCTAACAGGTGAGGAACTCAAATATGTCATCCAACTCGATTTTCAAGCTTTGAATAACATTGCAAAATACGAGGGACTGGTCAATGGGCTTCAAATAGCTGCGGCACTTGGGATCAGGCGATTACTCGTGAAAGGGGACTCGCATCTAGGTGTAAACCAAGTGTAGAATGAGTACCAGTGTTCCGATGACAACATGATGGCATACCTGAATGAGGTTTGCAAGCTAGAGCACATATTCGAAGGGCTCGAGGTAAGGCATATCCGATGAAGTGATAAATCCACCGCCGATGAACTTGCTAGGCACGCTTTGTCCCATTCACCTGTGCCTGGAGGAGTCTTCATTGAGAAACTCCTTAAACCATCTATCTCCTCTGTATAGGAGATAGATGCTGCCCAACTCGACCAGCAGCCGGTTGAGTCAGTGAGGCAGAATCCACAAATATAGAAGCTGCACTACTCGAACGTGAGCCGACTTGGATGACCCCATTCTAGGCCCATCTCGAATGACGAGAGATCCCTGATGATGATGTCTCAATTGAGAAAATTGCACATAAGTCCAAGCTATACGCATTGGTAGACGGTATACTCTAGCGAACGGGGAGTAACGAAATCTTGATGAAGTGCATCACTCAGGAAGAGAGCAATAAAATATTGCTCGATATCCATGGAGGCATCTGCGGTAACCATGTGTCCTATCGCACTCTAGTCAGAAAAGTTTTCTAGCAAGGATTCTATTGGCCGACTACCCTCCAGGATGCTTGTGAGCTGGTGAAAAAGTGCGAAAGCTACTAATTTTCTAGAAAGCAAACTACCCAACCAGCCCAGACCCTGCAAACTATTCTTTTGTCTTAGCCTTTCTCTGTTTGGGGCTTGGATATCTTGGGACTTTTCCCGAGAGCCCAAGGAGGTTATAAGTTCCTGTTCATGGCAATCGACATATTCACCAAGTGGATTGAAGCCAAACCTGTTAGGAACATCACCTCAGAAGCGGCCAAGAAATTCATGAGGAGCATTGTTACTTAGTTCGGCATCCCTAATCGAGTAATTACAGATAATGGTAGCAAGTTCAAGAGCAATGCTTTCACAGTCTTTTGTGAAGAATTGGGTATCAAGCTTTGCTTCGCCTCTGTAGCTCATCCTCAGAGTAACGGTCAGGTCAAACACGCCAATGGCATAATCCTGCAGGGGATTAAGACCCGCGTATTTGATATGTTGAGGCTTATTCGACCTAGTGGGCAAAAGAATTCCCCTCGGTGCTATGGGCCGTTCGCATATTGACTAGTCGAGCCACTGGTGAAGCATCATTTTTCTTAGTCTATGGAGCAGAAGCAATGCTTTCAACCGAATTAACGTTCAAATCACCTCGAGTGGACAACTACTTAGAAAAGGAATAAGAGCATATGTGAACCAATGATGTAAATCTACTCGAAGAGTACAGAAATCGAGCATCCATTCGAGCAGCCAAGTATCAGCAAGCCTTGCACAGATACCATGGCCTGAGAATCCAGGAAAGAGCGCTCACTGCTGGGGACTTAGTACTACGAAAGGTGCGGAAGCAAGACAACCATAACAAGCTATCACCTAAGTGGGAGGGTCCTTACGTGGTGGTCGAAGCGAGTCGACCAGGATCAGTACGGTTATCTATGTCAGAAGGAGCGATATTGGAGAACTCATAGAATATCGATCAACTGAGAAGATTTTGCATTTGGGCCATTAAACAACAAAAGTTTAGGTAAGCAAAACTTTATTAAATTCACTAACAAAAGTTATCCTATTATATTTTAGACAGGTATCCTATGACTACTTGTCCCTAGGAGCATCACACCGCCTCCCTTGCATCCATGGGGATTGGAAAAGAAGGGTCTCTAGGATGGGCATACGCCCTTCATATGGGCCAGAAGAGACGGCGAAGATCCAACCTCTTGTCGATGGAGAAGGCAATCTCTTTATCGCCAAAAGCCTCCGGGTATCGCAAGGGCTTGGAGGGCAAATAGGCATTAGATCGATAAAGCCATTTTGAGATTCACCTCCTTCGCCGGCATCGGCAACCTCACCTTCTTCTCCTCCTGTGCCGACAGTGGCATCTGCTCTTGCGAGGGATGTAGAAGTGGCCTCATCTTCTTCGACGATGACACGAAGCTTACTAGTAACCTTCTCCTCCTCCCTAGGCTAGACAACCCTCTCAACGGCCTCCCTGTCGTTCTCTTACTCCTCTTCTTCAGAGATGACGATGATGATCCACCTCGAGGAGTCCGTGGCTGGAGGTGGAGGGGGAGGAATCTCTACGGTGATCTCCAAAGCAGGGGATCCTCCGAGAACCACTACAAATAGAGATGACTAGGGAGTGGAAGCCATGAGTATGTTTGGAAAAGATAGGGCATCACGATCAGAATGAAAGAAATAAAAAGAGATGAGTTGTGACAGGCGACTGCAAGTCACATCTATTTCTAGCTCAAGGAACGGGTCATTCCGAAGCCGCAACCCATCTAAATTCACATCGGTCCCAATCCACGAGGCATCTTTTGTACTTTCACATAAATGTGAGGAGACACTAATTTATGATGTATCATGTGGAATTTGAAGGGGCACGAAGGCTGTAACAGTATTCAGTCATTATAATGGAGTTAAAAAAAGCGTTGAGCTCTACCAAGTATGCTTAGGGCTCATACACCTAAGCGTATAGTCGAGGGCTATCATTTATGATGCTCACGCTCTGCTTTCTCCCTAACGCAGTCATCGAGTAGAAAATCGGGAGCTACATCATGCATTTGTCAGCTCGTTTACTCTACCATCGTCTCGATATACTCATCGAGTAGAGGGTCAGGAGCTACATTGCTTGATCATTCCTTTACCTAGCTTCGCTTCTGGATCGATACATTTATCGAGTAGGAGGTTCAGGGTCGCAACAGGTATCTGTGATGAGTGCTCTGTTTTTTACCCGATCCAGCTATCGGGCAAAGAGTTGGGGGCTACACCGTGCTTTTGTGCTTATGGCAAATCTACTCCCCACTCGATGGCATCATCGAGTAACGAGTCAGGGGCTACAAGTAATGCGGCACCTTGTTCCATTTCATGGCTAATACAGTTATCAATCAGGGAGTTGTAGGTGTAGTTTCTTTATTTTCTTTTCCATGCGATTTTTTGCACGCATTTATTCAATCGCGTACTTAGCATGTCAGCTAACAAAACCAAGGGGTAACCATGCCTGAACCTGACAACGAGCAACCATATCCTGCGCGCATACGAGCACTAGATTGTTAGACATCTAAAGCTCAACGGTCGATGGGAGATGAATCCTCTAGTCAGTTCTACATACGCTGCTCAGCAAGTTCATGTTTGCTGCAATGTCTAAATCATTTGGTCGATGAAAACTTGCAAAAAACCATGTAGTTTCAGTTTGACTTAGGTAACATTTATGTTATGTCCGACTTCTCCGAGTGTAAACTCGGGGGCTTAGCCATTTAACAAAAAATTTATTTTTAGCTTTGTGTACAGATACAATTATCGGCAAAGTTGCTTGCAGAGAGTCTATGAATGCTGAGTTGAATTTGCACCTACTTGTGTTACTCTATTTCATCGACAAGGAAATAGCAGGCAAAGCACAATAGAAAGGCAAATCAATTAGCATTGTCATTGAAGATGAAGTGGTAGCATTACAAGCGATACGGTCAAGCCTAAGGAACTCTAGCTGGCATCGTCAAGAGATAGCTCCAGCTGGACCACGAACCTTTCCGCAAGGTCTCTGAAGGACTCGATGAGATTGGCAGCTTTGCTCTCCTCACATGCAAATCCTTCATCCACAATTGAGAGATCAAGGCCAGGATGGTGGCTCTTCACCAAGCCAAGTACTTGGGAGGTTCCAAGTTGAGCAGATGAAGTCATATGCTCGAGGGTCTCCAACTGCAGAGTGGCTAGTGCTACATCCACTACCGCCTTTTCGATCTCGACCACTTTCCTGCTCGTTTCCGCCTTATCCCGACTAACTTTGGCCTTGAGCCATGTAGCGTCGATGGTAGCCTTTTCGCTTTAGACCCTTCGCCTCCACGCTCATCCTTTTCGCCTTACCCTTCTGTTTTTCGGCCTTAGCTTTGGCAGCTTTTAGCGCGACCCTAAGGACCGCCAACTCGACGTCTTTCATCTTGAGCACTTGCTTCCCAGAAGCTATGAGCCACTTATTTTCCTGATGGGCTTGCTAGTAGAAGGCCTCCACTTTGCACAATGTATCCATTGTGCGCTAAGGAAGAAAAGGGTCGAGGGGTGTCAAAAAGGCGAAGTAGAGGATAACGCAAAGCATGGAAACAAATTTCATATAAATTGCATACCTGAAGTTGGGGCTTCAAGATAGACCAATATTTTATAGGAGCTTGAGTAGCTGGAAGAGGAGTTGTTATCGTGGTCGGAGCTGTCGAAGTAGGGGCCAGAATGAAGGTGATCGTGCCAAGGGATGACAAGGCAGCAGTGGTAATATCATCGACAGTGCCGCTGGGTGTACCTTTCCTACAGGAGATTCTTTACGTGATATCTCCAAAAAAAAGGAATTATGAGGAAGGAGAAGTAGCTTACTTCGCCAGCCGAAGCTTCACCTTCACGTTCTTCTTTTGAGCATCTTCCTTCATTAGGACCAGTTTGATCCCATAGCTGGCTTCTCACTCTGCCCAGCCGGTTGAGGAGATGGTGCTGGTGGATCAATGACCAGTGATGAAGCCTACATTCAGATAGTTACCATGAGCAAAACGCTATACTACATCCTGAAGATATACTTGTTTAAAAAAGGAGATAGGTGCGTGAATGATGCATTGCAAGTTGTTATTCACGACCCACCTCTGGCCAGGGATTCGTCAGCGAATACACCTCAAAGCCACAAGGTACAAGTTCTGAGCCTTGGAACATCTTACTCAGCCTGGAAGAGATGTTCGCGTCCGACAGATCTAACAGAAAGCGAGTCAGTTTGTCACTCATCAATTGAAGCAAAAAAACGATGAACAATGCTACTAGTTCTTACTTTCAGGGTTATCCCTGGTGGCATCATCTACCCCGGAGTAGTCCCAGGCCAAGTAGTCCCAGCACTTCAGCAGACTCAATCAGCGTGTCATGAAGTCTCTAGCGACATGCCACCCTGTTAATCCTTTCTTCCTTAGCTCCTCGATCTTGTGAGCATAATGCGTGTTGTGAGAGGTCGAAGCAGGGACTTTCGTTCAGAGGTCAATCGGACTAAGCAGGAGTGGTTGATAGGTCAAAGGGTAGTTCATTGTGTCCAAAGAGGTGATGTAAAACCACCACTTTTTTTAGTCTGACTGACATGAAGAAGTAATGGGAATAAGGATGTATGAGCTAGACACTTCGCTGCGGAGATGGAAACCGACACCCCCAACAACATATTTTTTTATCGCCCTCTTCAGATTGTAGAAGTGACAAAATAGATTGAGGCTGGGCTTGATACCTAGAAAGGCCTCACAAAGGTGGACAAACACACTGAGCATCGTAATCGAATTAGAGCTCAGGTGGAAAAGCTGGATTTGGTAAAAGTCTGAGACATTGAGCAAGAACTGGGAAGGGGGAAAACTAAGTTTGTAGTGGAATAAGGCCTCGAACACAACGGTCTCATCCTCATGCTTAGGGGTGGGATAGGACTCACCGAGTGATGGCCTCTAGTGAAAGGACTCCCAAGGAGGCACGAAGCCATCTTTCTCCAATTCAGCAAGATGCTTCTCTGTCATCATCGATTTCTGCCATACTTTTTGGAAGGTCATGTCATCAAAGACTGCTTCGAACATCTCAGGTTCTTTAATTGGTGGCTGAACATTTTCGACACTAGCGAAAGGGTTGGACGCCATTGAAGACAGGTGTGAGATGGATTTTTCAAAGGTGGCGGTGCTAGGGCTTATGGAAGCGCGACAGGGGCTTCAAGAATGAAGCTGGAGACAAAAAGCAAGGAATGGGTATAGATCCAGATCAAGGAACTTATATCCAAAATTCCTTCAAGTGAACGGTTCATTCCCCACCGTATGGCACCTTGATCAGTGAGAAAAGCGAGATGATGGCACCGCACTAGTCGTGGCATTGCAGACGAGAGCAATAAATGCTCAACTTTCCAATGTTAAGAATTTCTTATTTATGTTTTAACTCTACTCAGAGTCGAGTCGATGAGTCGACATTGAGTAACATGCGGTTACCCTAAGAACTTGAGTTGGACTAGCAGCGGGGCGCTCGACCCAGCACATTCCTACTCGATACTTAGCGATTCCCATGCTACTCAAGTCGTTCGACCACAAGTAGACGAGGTGTTACTTGACCATACTAGGGCTTGGCAGTAATCGACCTGGTGCTTTAAATAGACCCTCCACTAAGCAGAGTTCGGAGGCTACTGTCGAATATCTAAATATGAGGTATATGCATGCACCGGAAGCTCAAAGACTATACCATAATGCTCAAGCAAGCATCTGGAAACTCCAGATATCGCGGGCCCAACTCAAAGGGATAAGATATACGCAAAGGGGGTATCTCCATATTGGGAAGGACTCGATCGTTTCCCGCTACGAGGAAACCAACTCGACTACGATCGATATCTAAGGAAGTTTGGATATGCTGCAGACATCACGTGACAATGGACTCCTCATTGGCTACGATCTGGTATCCCAAACCGACTACAACTAGACCTGAGGTAAGGCTATCCCAACTATATAAGGATGAGGGAAGGCATCCCTAGGGAGACAAGCAATTCTTAGATTACAAGCCATCCAGAGCTAGATAAGCAAGAAGACCTTTCGAGCAGAGCATCCAAGAGCCAACGAGCTACGCTTCGTCAACCTCTAGTCATAGCTTAGCCATCCTATAAAAGTTCAATCTCCATTGTAATTAGAGCTAGGCACTTTGTACTCTATTCATTGACTCCGTACATCATCCATACAGGAGTAGGGTATTACTCCATCCAGAGGCCAGAACCTGTCTACATCGTGTGTCCCCGATTTCATTCCTGACTTTGCTAAATTCGAAGGTGCCCGAGGTTATAAGTTTATTGTTGATTTCTAACCTTCGATAGCATTAAAAGATATTCAAAGTAAAATCGTTTTGTTTTCTAATTGCATTTATAGTGATCTGGTCTTTTTAATGCATTTTGCACATGTGGTAGGCTAGAACTGGAACTTACATACAAAGTTCAGACACAAAGCTATGAGGATGCTAAGCTGATGAAGTTGTTCCCAGAAATTGTAAGAATATTGCATGATCAAGATATCCAAGCTCAAGATGTCCTACATACTAACACTCATTTTGGTTAATTTCCTTAGGTGTTATCATTTTTGAAGCTCCTAATAACACACTAATGAAATGACAAGCAATCTTTCATGAAAGCCTTGAAGCCTTTTTTCATGTGGCTGCTAAAGAGAAATAAAAAAATTTCTACCTCAACCTCACAAAGTTGACCTCAATAACCCAGTTGAGCCCGAGGTAGAGCTGGAGGCAAAGGTGAAGGTGGAAGCCGAGCCCGAGGAAGAGGCGCAAGCAGAGCACTGGGGCTTGCCTTGGCATGAGTGTGAGGAAGGCACGAATTGGAATGTTGCTCGGTATGTGCTCACCTCTGTGACTTATGTGTTCAGCCGTGCTATTTGTGTCAGTTCTTTCCAAAAAACTGACTGCATTGACAGTTCAATCTCTATCGATTCTTACCAAAAACTGACTGCATTGCATAGCTATCTATTTGTGTCGATTTCTACCAAAAACCAATTGTATTTGTCATTTGTATCTATGTCAGTTTCTACCAAAACTGACTACATTGACAATTCAGTCTCTGTCGGTTCTTACCAAAAACTGACTGCATTGCTTGGCTATCTATTTGTGTCAGTTTCTACCAAAAGCTAGATGTATTTATCATTTTTACTATGTCAGTTTTTACAAAAAACCGATTGCATTGCTCACTACTTACATTTATTGCAAACTTACAATCAAACATGTTGTCTTGAATAAATTCATAAATAGAAGCATAAGAAAGAAAAAAGCTGCAACAAGCAATGAAAAGGTTATTCAAAAGCACTTAAGCCACACATAATCTTGTTTGAAATTATTTAAAATTTTGTAAAAAAATACTTTGGGATACTACAAAGCTTTTTCAAAATTTTTTTCAAGAAAACAGTCACCATTCAAAAGATATGCTAAATTTCACTTTGTAGGCATGATTTTTGTTTAAAAGTAGAAAAGTCAAAACTTTTTCAAATAAAGTCCAAATTATTCAAAAATTTGTAGAAATGAACTTTAGACTTATTAGAACCTTTCTCAAAAAGAATTTCCTCAAAAGGAATTTTTTAAAAAGATATGGTAAAATGCACTTTATAAGTATAAAGAGAGATTGAATTTTCTTCAAAGCCTCAAAATGCAATTAAATTTGGATTTCATGAAGATTTGAACTCTCATAACTTTGTATGGCTTTGTATGTGTCATTTAATCCAAAAACAAGATCATATAAGATCCATTTGTGCTATTTTAAATAAATATCAAAAGAAGCAAATAAGTGCATATTTTATTTTAATTGGTATGTATGAGTTTAAAATACCATTTGAATCAAAGATATGACCAAAAAAAATCTGGTCCACGAGGTGGAACTCACAAAGTGCAAGAATATGACCAATATAGGACAAGAGTGGTTTTTGGGCTAGTTTCAAAATCAAATAATTTAGGATCAGTTAGTATTTTGAAAATCTTTTGAATACGAGAATGGTTAAGAATGACCAACTCTATGTATTTCATTTTAGAGCTATTTTCAAAATTATTTTACAATTAATTATCAGTAAAATACAAGTTTAAATCTAAAACAAGATACTAGTAACTATATTTTGGGCTAAAAACTCATTTTCTTTTAAATGAATTCTTTATATTACCAAAATTTGGAGAAATATATTCATGTATTCTTGTACCAAAATAAGCATCTAGTTCATCTTCTTTTATGCATATATAATGGAACTATGAGATTGTTAACAATTGTCCACAGCGGTGACCTAAAGAAAAATTGTGAATGTAATTAAAGAATCATAATTGAATGAATGAATAGCTCAGGTGGCATTGAAAAGCAAAGCTAGCATTTATCTCATGTATGTCATAATGTTTCATGTCACATGGCAATCTTACAACTTTACCCAAATAATCAGCACAATAAAACGGGCCTATTAAATAGTAACGACCATTAAACAAAATAAATGGCCTGATAAAATGAACAAACCTTGACGTAGTCCATTTATTTATAATACAACCCATCTTGGTGATTTACAGGTATGTAATTTATTCCATATGTGACGTCATCATTGCTAAGACATGCCCCATCTACAAACAGAAGTATTTCATCGAATTGGTTATACTCTTCTTCATCTATGACATTTTTAACTCAAATGATCTACCCCTTGCCATGAAGATGATGTGCAATTTCGTATTAGTCGAATCACGCACGTAAAAGACTTAATTTGCTTTCTTCACAGGATGAATGGTTCATCTTTGTAGATGAGTCTATTGAGATCCACAAGAGTAAAACATCTCTTGTCGATCTTCACTCCATGTAGAATTCTCACCCCTTAAACCGGAACAATGGAACTTGGTATATTTCATAATCAAACTCCCAAATTTCTTCAATCATCCCGTAGCAGGATTTCATTGCAGTTAAGGATCCTCCTTTTGAGTGATCATCAAACAAAGCATCTATGCTCACACCACTATTTTGAACAGTACTATTTGCATCTTGACTTTTAGTGTAAAAGGTGTAGCCCTCAATATTGTATCCTTGCTAAGTTTGTACATTATATCTTGGTCCGTCAGCTAACCATTGACATCCACACTGATGGAGACCTTTTCCTTTTCTTTAAACCATATGGGGAATCGATCGTTGTGTTCTCACATGATGGAAAGTTTATCCATATGTGGATTCTCTTCCATAATATCAACTTATACTGTTTGATATATAGATAAACTTCTGTGCTGTGCTGCAAGACTGTCAAATACACTTTGTAATATATATCAAACTGTGAACTCGTTAGTTTAGACCCAACCGTTTATTTGCTAGCAAGTCTGCCCTCATGATGAGATAGAGGAACACAAATTGCTTGTCTTTTATCTAAATAGTCGATGCAGAATCATTAACCTCTTCAATCCTATAACCTTTAACAATACTACTCTCAGGCTTCGACCGATTCCTCATCTATGAATTTAATACACTCATGTACCTTTTGAACAGATACATGTAACGTAGGAATGCAGATCCACATATCTTAATATCTCTAACAAGGTGAACAACAAGGTGGACTAAGACGTTGAAGAATGATGGAAGGAAATGAATTTTAAGCTGATATAGAGTCTGCACCACCTTACTCTGTAAGTTGTCTAGTACATCGGGATCAATAATCTTGCAAGAAATCACATTGAAGAAATAACATAGCTTTGTGATTGCCAAACTGACATCCTCTAGCAGAATATTTTTGATTGCAATAGGGAGCATTTGGGTCATCAAGACATGACAATCGTGGGACTTCATACCAAGCAACTTTAAATCATCTATGGACACAAGCTTCTTAATATTTACGAAGTAGCCTGATAGAACATTAATGCCTTACAGGCACTTGCAAAAGTTTTCTTTCTCCTTGGACAAGGTGTAGCATGCAGCAGGAATGTACAGACCTTTTCTAGTCTCCTCTATCAATGCAAGCTTGGGTCTAATTCTCATGTAGGCCATGTCGTGGTGAGTATTCACACCATCCTTGATCTTCCTAGGTATGTTTAGCAGGATGCCAACCAAATTGTCACAAACATTCTTCTCAACGTTCATGATATCAATACAATACCAGACATCTAATTCCTAGATTGGCAAGTCCCAAAATTTTGATCTCTTCTTCCAAGTAGCCTTAGGATGAATAGATTTACAGCTCTTTCCATACTGAACATTGATATCCTCCACATGGGAATATACTTGCCTTCCAATCATTGGCTGTGGGGCTAAACGAACTTCCCTGTTCCAATCAAATTTATCATCTATCTTACAGTATCGATGACTTCGAAGTAGAAACATACGGTAACCCATGTTCATAGTTTTCTTGAAATTTGGCAGCTAGCTCTTAGTCTCCTCTTCACAAGTAGGAAACACTTAGGCTCCTTTTGTACTAGGAAATAATTTATGGTGCAAAATATCATAGCCTGTAAGGTGAAGTTTTCTCTTTTGTATGAATCCCACACCATGACCCCTCGTTCCACAATTTTACTAAATCCTCAATCAATGGTGCTAGGTACGCATCAATATCATTTTTTCAACTATTTGGATCCTTAGATTAGCAACGATATCATGATATACTTCCGCTTCATGCACAACCAAGGTGGGAGATTGTAGATACACAACAGAACTGGTCAAGTGCTGTGACGACTGCTCAGATTACCAAACGGATTCATTCCATTGGTGCTCAATCCAAATCTTATGTTCCTCATCTCGGCACCAAACTCCTCATATTTTCAATCAATGTTTCTTTACTGAGTTGAATCAGTGGGATATCTCAGCTTGCCATCTTCCTTTAAAGATTCATAATAACAACATAAGAATTTTGCCTCTTTGTGATTTGTAAACAACTGGTCCAAACGGAGAATGATGGGCAAGTACCACAATACCTTGGCTAGTGCCCCAGTTGACCTCTTCACCCATGTCACACCGGCTTACGCTTCTTGTCATTACGCTTTTCCTTTTGTTTCTGCTGGGGTACACTACAAACTAGACATACGTGCAATTCCTTGTCCGTGTTACAGTACAAGATGCAATCATTCGAATATACATCTATCATTTCTATTTATATTCCCATGGGACATAGTAGCTTCTTCGCTTCACAAATGTTTGTTGGCAACTCATTTCCTTTTGGAAGCACATCCGATAGAAGAACTAAAAGTCCATTAAAACTTGTATCTGTTCAACAGTATTTTGCCTTCAGTTCGAACAATACCAGAACCGAACCCAACTTGGTGTATTCCGCTTTACAACCCGAGAACAACGGTTTGGCATCATCTTCCATCAAGCTTTTAAACCTTTCAAACTCTCTTTCCGTGTAATTCCCCTCCACATCCTACAACATTTGCTATAAATTATCCTCCTCAAACGTATCATGTTGCAATTTGTGATCGATTTCTAGCATGTCCTTGTTGCATACCAAACGGCTAGTACTTGTCTCCCCTTGTTGGATCCAATACGTATAATTCCTTACGAAGCCACATTGAATTAAATGGTCTTCAATTTGAACTGAGTTGTTATATCTCTTTAGATTGGTGCAATCAAAGTAAGGACAATACATGTGTTTATACCTCTCTTCACCATATATTCTTCTGCAATTTTTTTGAACTCCTTAACACCCTTCTGAAATTCAGCGCTCACACAACTTTTCTGATACATCCATTCATCATGGTCCATGTACAATTAAACTATGCACACTAAATTAACACAAAACAGGGGCGACAGCTAGCTAGCTATTTCAAATATTGAGATATTATTTAATTACCTTTGCAAAATAGAGGACGGTTCCAAGTTATATAATTTTACTTCTGATACCTTCTTACCTAGTTAAGTGCTAGCTTTCAATTCCATAGTTAAGAGACATACATTTAAAATATAAACAATGATATCGAATTACATAGTAAGCTTGCAATTGTTTTGACTTCAATGAAACAAAATAAAGATGAAAGCATTAACAAAGTTGAGGAATTGAATGATCTTAAAGAAATATCTATCGATTGACCAACTAAGTACGTACTGACGATGACTCCAGATCTCTAATTAGGTTAGGTCCAAATCCCATTCGAGGACATATGGTTCAGGCAAGTTTCTAAACTATTGTACAGCTCCAGAGAAAATTTCACCAGCATCTCCCCACTATCCTCCAAATACACGTCTTGATAATAAGTCAAGAGGGTGTGTGTATCTAGAGAACACTAGGGAGGTGCTACCGAAATTAATTTTCTCTATAGTTGTACAACTTAATTAGTAACATGCCCGAACCACATATCCTCAAACTGTTAAAAAAATATGGACAATTCAAGAGTATTCTTCTATAAATATGCCATTTCATCATATTTATGAACAAGTATCCTCAAATAGGAGACATAGGTTGTACAACCTAAATTCTAACATTCATCGTATTACAACAACAATAATTCTAGATTAACATGAGGGTACCAAAAATTAGATAAATTGATGTGTGTCTGTAAAATAAAGTGTGTAAAATATAATAGGATACACACAATTCCAATGCAAGCTAAACTTTCTTTGTGACATATTGAATTACTGTCAAATGTTAGTGATCGACAACAAACTTATATTCAAATACCTTTGAGATATGCAGAGTCAAACACACAATTGGGGGCGCACGATATAGACAGGTTCGGGCCTCTTGATCAAGCAACACCCTACTCTTATATGGATGATGTATGGGATTGATGAACAAAGTACAAAGCAGGATGACAAGTTCTGATTAAAAGGAAAAATGAATCTAGGGGAGGCTAGGCTATGGCTAAAGGATGCTCTGCTCAGAGATCTTGCTGCTCGTCGGTGTTAGGACCCAGATTCACAACTCCGAAACCCTCTGTATATACTGCACTAGTCCAAGATCACACTAGTGCACACAGCGGCAACACAGATGAAATATCATTCCATGCAACAAATTAACTAAGAAGAAGACAAATTATTATTCGAAGCAAATGACTTATGGTCAAGATTCATACAACTATGCCTTATGCGCCTAAGAAGCAAATAAAACATTGCAGCAGAAAATAAGATATCTTGGGCCATTCGACATGCCACAGGCAATCATCTGGGGAAACGCCTTCCTAGTCCACGTAGTCTTTATAGTACTCCTCTTCGTGATACTCATTATTTTCTGGTCCTTTCTTAGCAACTGATCAACAAAGGCATAAAGCTATGAGTACAAAAAGTACTCAGCAAGCCATAGGGAAATAATGCAGTATTCATGCAAGGCTTGACAAAGGATAGTCACATGGTTCATTTGCAGAAAGCAATAACTTGAATTGAAATACAGTAAATAGATTGAAAGCATATTGATGAAAAAGATAATAAATAACTGATAAATCAATGGTAGACAACATGAACAGAATGGCGAGACATCACCCTACACCATCCAAAACAACAGTGAACTCCCCATTCACATTCTAACAATTCCACATTCCCACATTTCATGAAACACTCTATACCTTGTGTGAAATTTTTGGGCATGTCCATGACAACGGACATGGCTATTCAAATAGTTTTACACTCTACAGAGATTGTATAGCTTTACTCACAAGACATGAACATCTCTTGGTGCAACCGGTAGTAACAAACTTCCCTTGGTGTGTCGTAGAGATATCATGACAAAGCCTTTACAATGCACTATCTAAACTCGGTACTGCCCTCTAAGGTTTCACCCCTCGGGGCCTCCTCTTGAGCCATGTGAATCTACCCGTCTATCCTGGAACCTACGCCAATAATTGGTAGTACTCAAGATTAGACATTGCAAATTAATCAGTTAGGTCTATCCCATACCAGACTTATGGTTGCACGATTAGGTCCAGTTCAATGGCGCACAAGATTAAGTCCTTAAATTATTTCAGGCAAGACAGCCACATCCCAATGTGTTAGAAAGCACCCCCTTTACTGCATGATCACTTGCTAGAGGAAAAACATTTTGTTCAACCAAGACCAATGGCAAACACTGCCATGGTACAACAAGTTTTAAAACAGTGGCTAAAGGCTACGATTCAATATCTCATTAAGTCAAGATTAACATTATTTCACATGTGATATAAATCCCATAGTACAACTAAGCAAGTTTAAGCATAGCTACAATAGCCCACTGTTGGTATTATGATTATGTCCAACTAGTAGTGACCCAACTAGGGGCTAACAACGGGTACATAGCATTCCAAAGATGAAGGTGGCATAATGTCAATCAAGTAAATAGCTATTCTCATAAATTATGCATTGATACGCAAAGCATGCAATTGTATAAACCAAATTACTTTGTAAATATAAGATTAATATGATCAAAGGTTACGACTTGCCTTGCTGATCTAGTGTTGAGTCTTGCTCTTTAAAGTCTCTGTTCGCTCCTTCAAAATTAGCATCTACCAAATAGAGACTCAAACATGCTCAAAACTGAAAATAAATGGCTCTGGGAGGTAGAGCTCGATTTTACAAAAATTTAAAAACTTCAATCGGAGTTCGTATGGAATGGGCCTTCGAAAGATTAAATTTAGAGAAAATGCTGAAAAAGAGAAATAGTGAATTTCTTTATTTATTTTTCTATTGAAAAATCGATTAATGGCGCAATGCTTACGTCAGCAATCAATTTTCCTAAATTAAAATAAATCCAAAAATTCTTATTTCACTTACATGCGAGACCCATGGTCTATAGACTGAGTCCACGGCACTACAATCAGTCCACGGTGCACCGGGTTCATGAGAATAGTGGCGGGCTGTCATCATCGCCAACGTCTCTGATGACAAGGCGACACGCGGCGGCTGACGGGGTGCTGACCGAGTGCACACGCGGGCGCTAACGCAGCGGAGCATGCGTCACGCATCTGGTGGCTCGGTGCGGATCAGACGGCAAAGAAGGGGGACCTTGGCGAATGCGACGTGGCACGATCGGGTGCGCCCGTAGATTGAACGGCCATAGTTCATTGGTGGAGTTCGACGGTGAGGGATGGCGAGACTCACCAGTAGCGGGGAAGACAACACTGGACACGGTGGAGGAGCTATGGATCGGGCGTGAGACAAAATGGTTCCGAACGAGGATGACATGACGAACTCAATAGTGTAAGCAGCAGTGAAGGAGATGAACTATAACGGCCAGGTGATGTCAAGAAAGGTCTCGGGTGGAGGCGCAACTCCGGCAAGCTCGGGTGAAGCAATGGTGAGGTCTCGGGCGATGAGGGAAACGGCTGTGGGTGCAGTGCACGACGGGGAATCTCGGGAGGGGTGCGATGGCGGCTTAAATACCCTCGGGAGGTGGGCCCATGCGGAAACCGAGGATGGCTGCGGTTAGGGTTAGGGTTTAAGCGGCCTGACGGCCTGGGCTCGATCGGCTGGGCTGCAGACATCTGAGTGGGCCGGCGGCGACAAGGGCAGGCGCAAGAGTTAGACCAAAGCCGAGGCGAGGAAACGAGCTAGCGGAAGCGGGCCGAAAGTGAATAGAGATGGGCCAAAGGGATGAATAGGAACTGGGCCGAGGAAAGATTTGACCCGAGCACAATTTGAAAATGAAAAACATTTTTTCAAATTAGAAAAACTCTAGAAATTCAAATAAATAGCAAATAAATTTAGAAAATTCTTCAAAAATCTTTTATTTGATGCATAGATTAATCAAATTAAATCTTTTCATTATTCGGCATGTTGCGTTGTGGATTAGAAGAGGGTGAAGATGCAAAAATGGCTAGATTTTTTATTAGGCTTAACCGAGAAATACAGGACATACTTGATTATAAAGAATACAATTCTATCACTCGTTTGTATTATCTTGCTTTGAAAATAGAAAGGGAAGTACAAGGACGACAATCGATGACGTGAGGTAATTCTGGAGGATCAACCACATTCCTTGCTGTTTAGATCCAAACCAAGATGTCGTCTTCCACTCCGGGACATGCTCCTTCACCTGCTGCCCCTGCTTCCTCTACACCAACACACACCCTGGAGTCAAGCAAATCAGCAACAAAACATGCTCTGGCGAAGAGTGCTTCTTTCGTCGCCTCCACTGGTCGTACAAGAGAAGTACAATGCTTTCGATGCAAGGGACATGGCCATGTGATGCGTGACTGTCCAAACCAACGTGCGCTAATAATCAGAGAAGATGGTGAGTACTCTAGTGCTAGTTACATTGATGAAAATGAATATGCTCTTGTTGCCACAACACTACAGAACCAGAAGGTGAAATTTGCATTGCTTCAGCATCAGAGATATATCCAACTCTTGTTGTCACACGTGTGCTTAGTGCACAGCCTACATGTGATGAACAAAGCCATTGCCATACTATATTTCAGACATGGTTTATGGTGAATGAGTGAGCTATGCATGTCATTATTGATGGAGGTAGTTGGAACAACCTTACTAGTGTGGACATGGTAGAGGAGCTAGGCTTGGCTACAAATCCACTACAACAACCATACGAGATTGAATGGCTCAATTCCACTGGTAGGGTTTAGGTAACAAAAATCGTTCGAGTACCTGTCTCTATTGGTTCTTATCATGATAATGTTGTTTGCGATGTTGTACCCATGGATGCTTGCTCTCATTTATTGGGTAGATCGTGGATATATGATATGGATGCCATACATCATGGTAGGACCAATCAATATATTTTCTTGTTTAAGGGAAAGAAAATCATTCTGCAACCCATGAGTCCTACAGAACTACAAAAAATTGATGTAAAAAGGGCTCAGAGAGAAAAAGAAGAGAGTGGAAATAAAAGTGTAGCTAGTGAATCAACCCATTCAAGTACACCAGTTGCTCAAAAACCTGATCTGAAGTTGAAGGGTAAAGTTTTGTTGGCTACAAAAGTTCTCTCACAAGATGACATGGCTAGTATAGAACCATTGCAAATATTTGTTGCTTTGCCCTCTGTTGTTACTAAGTCTTTGCAGGATCATAGAAGGAGTCGAGGACGACTCCAATTCAAGAAGGGGAGAATGATGAGGACATCTCCACTATGGATACGGTCGTTGCCTCTCCTTCTTCGATGGCCCTTTTTGATACTACGACCATTGCTCCTTCCACTACAACTTCGTCGACTTCCGGAGGCCTTAATCCACATGCTCGGCCTTTCAAGCCCACCTCATGGGACCAGCACCTCAGAAGCATTCCTCAAGGATGGTCCATTCCCCAAGGAAGGTCCACATTCAAGCCCTAGTCGTCACCGAGTCTGGTTCGGCCATCCAGGAGTAGCAGTACTTTAAACATACACTCCGGCCACATCCGAAGTCCGTTTTTGACGTGCGACCACTCATTGGAAAGCTTAGAAGATAAACTTTCCAATGGATCTAGCCCCACTACCAGCTTCACTCCAAAACATTAGGAATTTGTGAAAGAAGGCCTGAACTTTGTGGGTGCTGCACCACCTTATTTTTGGGCCTATGGCCCATGTACCCTTAGAGTTTGGTGGTGCTGACTGCCACCCATGTTTTGGGTGCCTCAATGGCATCGGCACCTCTCTACATATAGCTGCCACCTATGCACATTGTTCTTTAGGTTTTGTTGTGTGTGGTAGACCCCCTTGTGCGTCCCTCCTCGTTTTGCGTGTGTCGACTAGACCATCCAATACGAGAAACAAAACCTCATCCTTTATAACGTGATTTTGAGTAATACCAATTTCTAGATTGTTTCTTACTTTGTTCTTGTGAGTTTCTCGATTACTAGCAGGGATAAAGGTTGATCGAGTTCAACACGGTTGATAGCATTCTGATTTGGTGGCGTTGCGATTGCGGTTTCCTTCCTCATTGGTTGGAAGCCAAGATCATGAGTTCATCATCTCCCAAATTGACGTATCATTCTCATCAGAAGATCGGGCATCCCGTGTGTGCATCACGTTGTGCTTAGAAGCTTTTTGGCTTATAAATCCCTAGTTCCGGAACTATAGCTGTTTCATCCTTTCATTCTCAGCCTTATTCTCGAATCCTCCATCTTGCCTCTTTGAGCACTTGCATTGCTTGCATTTTGAGAGATACTCTCCGCGTTCATCCCGATGGTGTCCGGTCAATCTGCTAGCCCCAAGGCCGCTACACAGCCGAAGAAGGAAACTGAGGCGACCGGGCCAGTCTTCAATGATGAGACCTTCCAGAAGGTGTGGCAAAAATCCATAATGACGGAAAAACATCTCATGGAGTTGGAGGAAGACAACTTCATCCCTCCTAGAGAGTTCTTCCACTGGAGGCCATCTGTGGATGAGATTTATCCTACCCCTAAGGAGAGGACGAGACGGTAGTTTTTGAATCTTTCTTCACTGTGGTCTTAGCTTTCCCCCATCCAAATTTCTTCTCGATGTTCTAGATTTCTATGAAATTCAGCTTTTTCACCTGAGCCCTAACTCGATTACGATGCTCAGTACGTTCATTCATCTTTGTGAGGCCTTCTTGGGCATCAGACCCAGCCTCAATTTGTTTCACCATTTTTATTGCCTGAAGAGGTCTACCAAGAATGAGGTCATTGGGGGTGCTGGATTTCACCTCCACAGTGGCGTAGCTAGTGCGTACATTTTGGTTCTGGTTACTTCTTCCTGACAGTCGGACTGGAAGAAAGCAATGGTTTTACATCACCTCACCGGACACGGTCAATTTCCCCTGGCTTATCAGCCACTCTTCCTGAATTCCATCGACCTTTGGACAAAAGTCCTTCCGTCAATTGCACGGAACGCGCATTATGTTAAGAAAATCGAGGAGCTGAGGGAGAGGGGATTAACCGGGTGGCATGTTGCCTGGGATTTCCTGACGTGGTGGTCGAGTCCGCTGAAGTGCCGGGACCACTTGGCCTAGGACTACACCGGGGCTAGTAATGCAACTAGAGATAGCTCTGAAAGTAAGTATCAATAACGCTTTCTGTTGTTCTTCGGTTGTGACTAGTGGTTACCGAACTGACTTACAGACTAATAGTCTTGTCAGAGGCAAACATCTCCTCCCGACTAAGTAAGAAGTTTTAGGGCTTAGAACCTAGCCCTTGCAGTGTAGGGGCCTATTCTTTGGCCAATCCTCGACCAGAGGTACGTATCGAATATCGATCACTCCTGCCACATTGGTGTATTGGTTGTTATTTAACCAATTTTGTCTTTAGGAGGCCGCGCTTGACAAATATAGCGGGCAGCTCGAGGGAGCCATCGGCTTGGACAATGTGCCTACTCAGGACGGTGGGCAAGCATCAGGCTCAGCTCCTGCCGACGCAGTGCCATCCACAGATTACAGGGCGCCTGCCATAGATCCCAGCGGGGTCGAAACGACCCGGGAGTAAGAGGCAGCCAAATCTCCTAAAGCGAGGAGGTCAACATCTCCAACATTCCATCGACCGCCGAAGCGGCCTCGGATGTCATTGGCAAACCCATCTGGCCAGGTGATATTCAATCGCTCGTTGGATGCTATGAGATTGCTTCTAACATAATCCAACAGATCTTGGAGGACCAGCGGGCTACCTGGGAAGCCGATGCATAAAGTCTAGTAGTCGCTTCGTAGGCGTCTCCTTAAAGGGAGTCTTCATCGACCGAAGTGGTCGAAAAGGTAATACCGCTGGCGGGTAGTTACTTAATCCGTTTATTACTTAGCATTTTACTTATGGCCATTATGCTTGCGTGGGCTCCTCCTTTAGATGCTGATCCGCCGGTGCTACCACTCCATCCCTCTGGGCTGGGCAAGAAGGCAGTTGTTGAGACCAAACTGGCCCCGAGGAAAGTATCTGCCTCGGAGAAGAACATGAGGGCAAAGCTCGAGATAGGGAGGTAAGCTATTTCTTCGTTCTTTTTGTCGTAATTTCTCCTTTTTTTCAGGAAAATCTCACAAGAAGTCCTCTGCAGGAAGGGAACACCCAGTAGTGCGGTCGATGATGCCACTACCAGCACCTCTCTACCTACAGACGAGGTTGCGATCATGCTGACCACTGAGGCGCCGACTTCGACCATGACGACGATGACCTTGTCTCTTCCTGCTCCTCGAGCCTCCTTCGAGTACTGGTCAGTCCTAAAGCTGCAGCTGCAGGTAAGTAACCACGTCCTGTTGTTTCCTCACCTTGAATCTGCTCTTCGCTCTGCCCCTGTTTTTTCAGCTTTTTTGACTTCTTTTGATAGTATGTTACGGAGACACTGCGCTATGTCGAAGCGTTCTGCGAGCAAGCTCATCAACAGAACAAGCGGCTCACAGCCTCCAACCAGCAAGTAACCAAAATGAAAGACTCCAAGCTGGCGAAACTTCGGGCCGAGCTGAAGGCAGGCAGGACCAAGGTCAAAGCATAGAAGGAGGCAAAGAAGTTGAAGATAGAGGTGAAGGCGCTAAGGGCTCAGAAAGCCTCTTCGGACGCCGCGTGGCTTAAGGCCAAAGTTGATTGGGACAAAGCAGAAGCGAACCTGAAGGTGATCGAAGGGGAGAAGGCTACAACAGACATAGTGCTGGCCGCTCTATAGTCAGAAACCCTCAAAAACATGACTTCATCCGCTCCTCTTGCATCTTCGTATTTACTGGGTCTGGTGAAGAACCATCATCTAGGCCTGAAGCTCTCGTTTTTGGATGAGGGCTTTACCTGTGAGGAGGACGAGGCTACCAACCTCATCGAGACCTTCAAGGGCCATGCCAAGAGGTTCGTGGACCAGCTAGAGTTGACCCTCAATGGCAACGTGCACAAAAACCCTTAGGCTTGTCGCGTTAGTGTATTTGAACTTTTGCTGATGTTGTGGCCTTTTAATAAAAATACTAATTGACTTGCTTGTCTTTCATTCCTTGCCTTCTTGATTCCTTGTCGATGAAACAGAGGAGACACGAGTAGATGCAACTTCAATTAGCACTTATAAGTCTTTAGCCTTTTATATTCGTATCTCGACTATACCTGCACACAAGACTTAAGAGAAAATTCTCATCAAACTTCTAAGCCCCTGAGCTTATGCCCAAAGAGGATGTGGATAATATTGGTGCTATGTAAACAACAGCAAGAGTTATGTGATTCTTTGCAAGCCTTTATCGATTATATAACTTAGACTGTGTAGTAAACATAAACTTGCTGAGCAGTGCATGTAGAACTGACTAGAGGTCTCGACTCCCACTAGCCACTGAGCATTAGATGTCTAAATCTTGTGCTCGTTTGCGTAGGATAGAATTGCTCGTTGTCGGGTTCAGGCATAGCTGCACTTTGGTTTCACTTGCTGACCAGCTAAGCACGCAATCGAGTAAATACATGCAAAGGAATTCACATGTATATAAACTAATATTAGAGAATTTGTGCCTACAATGTAAAGGGGACGCGGAGGCTATGCTAGCATGAATTCAAAATTTTCTACCGCGAACACCCAGGATCACATGCAAGTAGAGGATCACGGATCATTACCCTTGACGCGCAGATGTAGCGGAAGCAGAGTTGCGTGCGTAGAGGAAGTAGACATTCATGCCCCGATCAACTCCGAGCAGGTCACAGAGTGGTCAGCGAGCAGGTCGTCGAGCAGATCGTTGTGGTCGGCAAGCAGGTCATCGAGGTCACCGAGAGCAGATCATCGTGGTCAGTGAGCAAGTGGTTGAGGTCGCCGAGCAGATCATCGTGGTCGGCGAGCAGGTCATTGATCCAACCGAACAGCGCGTTCGCGTATGGCAGCGCCTCTAGTGGTATCCACACATACCGAGCAGGAACGCCGTGCGGGGTGTGCTAGCACCTCGCTGCACAGCTAGGGTTTCTGGGGAGTGGGAGGGGCGTGTGGTGGCCAGGCATGGTCAGGGCTCAACTTATCTCTACCACCGCATGCCACCCCTGGCCTCGCCTTATATAGACGTGCTAGTGGGCTTCAGCCCACTAGGGCTTTACCTCCTACGCGGATCATATCCACGTGCAAAACCCATTAAACAGTTTTAACCCGTTAAGTGTGTGACCCGTTAGGTTCAGTGCAAGTCGGCCGTGGATTCGGAAACTCCTTTCCAACCCACAGATCAACAGCGGCACCTAGTAGTACGTATTGACCCCCGAATGCATAAAATACTTTATTCGGCTAAACCTTTGATACATCGCATATACCAATCCCTTTGCCACACGATACTAGTCAAGCTCAAGGCGAGATACGCGCCACCCTTGTTAGTAGCTCGACCACTTCACTCGTTAATGTGATGGATATAATACTATGACTAACTCCTTAGTCACATTAGCACGGCCATGCGCTTTTTCTATCCATCCACACCGATGGGCCCAGAGGTATCTCTCCCATTATCTAGGAAGGGCAAATCCCATCTTGATCAATCATACCCCTGGCTATGTTTTGTGGCATACCCAGTAGTCACCATTATAACTACCTTGTTACGGTGTAGCGTTTGATGACACCAAAGCATACGGATCTACATGCTAGGTATCCATGATGATCTCAGGTCTAAGGACCATATAGGCGTACCACTCGAGACTATATGCTGATGGCACTTTATAAGATAACAATCTCACAACGTCTCGGAGTAGGTCTGTCCGACTACCCATGTTCTCCAACATGTGTCCACATTATTTGTTCGATATCTCCATATCAATGGTATGCGAAACATTACCATCAACCAATCAATGTGCTGGTCAAATCACTATCGCTCCTCGTAGTGATATGAACCAGGGACCCGTTTAGAATAATGTCACTATAACGATGTGTTTCGCAACCAAGTCGCACTCAGTGAACAAAGTCATGACATTAATTCTTAGAACCGATAAGCAAAGTTATCATAAGTACATGAACAAAGATATTTGTACAATCATCCAATGATTGACCTAAGGGCATATTCCCTACACAGTGTGCTCCGCTCAATAACAGTATCGACCAAAAGAGAATTGAAAATTGAAAAGGAAAAAAGGCATCGAGTTACCTATAGCCCCCGACTCCTTACTCGATGAGACCATTGGCTGGGGAGTAGAGTATAGTAAGCATAACACTGCGATTCGGCTCTCGACTTTTACTCAATAGCTAGATTGAGGTGACAGTGGAGCATTAGCGTCACACACCTGTTACAACTCCGATTCCCTAACTCGATAGGCATCTCAACCCGAGAATAGGGCTAAGCGGAGGTGAAAATTGGGCGACATAACCTTCGACCACCAACTCAATTAGGCACTCTAAGGAGCGTATGCGCCGTCATGACTGTATAGATCGTGACCCTCTACTCAATTTGAGAAAAGGGGAAACGACCACAGGCGTTAAAAATATCAAGCGATGCAGCTCCTGACCCTATGCTCAACTTGGTCGCCGGGGCAAGCGCAGAGCGAATGCACTGACAAATGAATAATATTGCCTTCAACTTCATACTCGATACGCGCTTGGAGGAGGAAGCAAAGCATAATCATCTTAAACGATAACTCTCGACCGTATGCTTTGGCGCATGAGCCCCCTAGCATACTTGGTGGAGTTTTAGCATTGGCAAAAACATGATGTAGCCCCCAACTCTCTACTCGATTAGGCCGTCGAGACAGTTGAGCATGAGCATCATAAACAATAGCCTTTGACTGTACACTCAGGTGCACGAGCCCTCGGGCATGCCGATAAGGCTTAGCATTATTTTTGTGAGTTATTATGATTGAGGACTACTGTAACCGTCGTGTCCCTTGGTTTTTGCGCGGCCCATCATGACTTAGCATCTCTTCGGCTTCCGCATTTATGTGGGAGTACAGATGGACGCCTCGTAGATTGGAACCAACACAGACTCCAGTTGGGTTGCGACCCATGGCCTGACCTGCTCCCAGAGCTATAAATAGATGGGATGCGTGGTCACCTGGCATCACCTTTCTCTTCCTTTTGCTTTGCAACACTATGTCCTCTTCAACATCTTGATGGCCTTCTCGCCGCCCTCCTCTCCTTCTGTGGAGATCCTCGGAGGACCCACTCCTAGGGAGATTTCTATTGAGATCCCTCCTCCACCTCTAGCCACAGGGCCCTCACAGTGCATCGTCATTGTCCTCTCTAAGGACAAAGACGATGACATCGATTGGGATGCCGTTGAGAAGGAAGTCTGGCCTGAGGAGGAGATCGATTGGGGGGCCATCGATAGGGAGGTTTGGCATGAGGAGGAGGACGAGGTGATAAGCAAGTTGCACGTTGCTGCCGAGGAAGACCATGTGACCTTCGTTGCTCTCGCGAAGGTGGATGCCTCCTCAATACCAGAGGAGAAAAAGGCAAGGCTGTCAGTAGAGGTGAAGCTCAAAATAGCTTCATCGATCCAGCGCTTGCTCACCCTCACCGAGGGCACAGGTCCATCCCAGGGGCTATTAGCTGCTAGCCATCGAGCTAGCAGAAGAGGAGACATGATGCCTTCGAAGGCAAGTAGTGATAGGGTCCCTGTCTTCAAATATAATAGAATACTTTTGTTAACAATATGAATAAAATGATTTTTTACTTATCTGGAGCTTTTTTGTTCGATTTGGTGAATGTGATGTTTTCTTTTATGTATAGAATTTTCTTAACTGATCAATTTTTCACAAGTTGTCCAATATCACGCCGTCTGTCGTAGATAACCGCACCAATCCCGGTTGAGTAGCTTTGACTACCACATAGGGGCCTTCCCAATTATGTGATAACTTGTTACAATTGTCTTGTTTCTGCACCTTTCGTAGTACTAAGTCCCTAGCATCGAGCTCCCTTTATTGGATTCTTTGCCATGATATTTGCGCAAGGCCTGTTAATACTTGGCTGCTCGAATAGACGCTCGATCTCTGTATTCCTCGAGTAGATTTACATCGTTTGCTCGCTCTTGCTCTTGTTCCTTTTCTAAGTAGTTCTCCACTCGAGGTGATTTGAACATTAACTTAGTCGGAAGCACCGGTTTTGCTCCGTAGACAAGAAAAACAGAGTCTCACTAGTGGCTCAACTAGTCATGTACGAACAGCCCATAGCACCGAGGGAAGCTATTTTGCCCACCGGGTTGAGTAAGCCTTAATCTTATTGAATACGCAGGTCTTGATTCCCTACAGGATTATGCCATTGGCACGTTTGACCTGACCGTTACTCTGAGGATGAGCTACAGAGGCGAAGCAAAGATTGATTCCTAATTCTTCGCAGAAGACTGTAAAAGTACGGCTCTTGAATTGGCTACCGTTGTTGGTAATCACTCGATTCGGAATGCCAAATTGAGTAACGATGCTCCTCATGAACCGCTTGGCTGCTTCTGAGGTGATGTTCCTAATGGGTTCGGCTTCGATCCACTTGGTGAATGTGTCGATTGCCACGAACAAGAATTTATAACCTCCTTAAGCTCTAGGGAAAGGTCCCAAGATATCCAAACCCCAGACAGAGAAAGGCCAAGGGAGAGGAATAGTTTACAGAGCCTAGGCTGGTCAGGTGGGTTGCTTGCCATAGAATTGGTAGCTTTCACACTTTTTCACTAGCTCGCAAGCATCCTAGAGGGCAGTCAGCCGATAGAACCCTTGCCGAAAAACTTTCCCAAGTAGGGTGTGATAGGACACATGGTTGCCACATATGCCTCCATGGACATCAAGCAATATTTTATTACCCTCTTCCTGAGTGATGCACTTCATGAAGATTCCATTACTCCCTTTCCAATAGAGCTTGCCATCTACTAATGCGTATAGCTTGGACTTACATGTAATTTTTTCGGCTGAGGCATCATCATCAGGGATCTCTCGACCTTCTAGATAGGCCTAGAATGGGATCATCCAGGTTGGCTCGTGTTCGAGTAGCGCAGCTTCCGTGTCTGCGAGTTCTACCTCGCTAACTTGACCAGACCGTTGGTCGAGTTGAGCAGCATCTGCCTCCTGCAGGAGGGAGATGGATGGTTTAGGGAGTTTCTCGACAGAGACTCCCACGGGCACGAGTGAATGGGATGAAGCGAGCCTAGCAAGTTCGTCGGTAGCAGAGTTATCACTCCACCGGATGTGCCTTACCTTGAGCCCTTCGAACTTGTGCTCTAGCTTACGGACCTCGTTCAGGTACACCGCCATATTGTCATTTGAGCACTGGTACTCCTTTCACACTTGGTTTACGACTAGTTGTGAGTCCCCTTTCACGAGTAATCGCTTGATCCCCAGTGCCGCAACTATTCAGAGTCCGTTGACTAGTCCTTCGTACTCTACAACGTTATTCGAAGCTTAAAAATTGAGTTAGATGACATACTTAAGTTCCTCACCTATCGGAGATTTAAGCATGATGCTAGCTTCAAAGTCTTGGAGTGTAAGCAACCCATCGAAGAACATAGTCCAGTGGTCATTGACCATCTTGGTTTCCTTTTCCTCGATGTGAGTAGATTCCTTGATGAAATCTGCCAAAACTCCTGACTTGACGTTGGTCTGCAAAGCGAAATAGACCTTGAACTCATTGAGTTCAACCGCCCACTGTGCAATTCGCCCTGTTGCTTCTCAGTTACGTAGCACCTCCTTGAGCGGATACGTTGTCATGATTGTAATCTTATGCACCTGGGAGTAGTGCCGTAGCTTCTAAGAAGTCGTCAGGACGGCGTATAGCATCTTCTGTATCTAAGGATATCATGACTTGGCATCGTGCAGGACCTTGCTCACGTAATACACCGGCTTTTGTGCCTTGGTCTTTTTCTCGAAGCAATCCCGTTCAACCACCAGTACTATGCTTACTACTTGGGGGTAGCTGCAATATACAAAAAGAGCTCTTTTTCATTAGCTGATACCAAAATTGACGGAGATGATAAGTACCTTTTCAGATCTTGAAAAGCTACTTCAACCTCCTTGGTCCACAAGAAGTGTTCTGCTTCTTGAGCAGCTTGAAGAAAGGTAGCCCTCGCTCGCCCATCCGAGAGATGAATCGACTAAGGGCCGCGATACAGCCTGCGAGATTTTGCACCTCTCTTAGCGTTCGTGGAGGACGCATCTGATTTATTGCCTCAATCTTATGCGAGTTAGCCTCGATGCCTCGACTGGACACCAGGAAACCGAGAAGCTTGCCGGACGGGACACCGAACGTGCACTTCTCAGGATTGAGCATCATCCGATACTTCCTGAGGTTGCCAAATGTTTCCCCGAGATCATTGATTAAGGTGCCCCTGGTTTTTGATTTCACTACGATATCGCCAACGTATGCTTCTACATTGCGCCCAATTTAGGACTTCAAGCAGTTTTGAATACAACGTTGATACATGGCACCAGCACATTTTAGACCGAAAGGCATCTTTATATAACAAAATACACCGAAGGGAGTAGTAAAAGCAGTGTTCTCCTCGTCCTCTGCAAACATGCTAATTTGGTGATACTCCGAGTAGGTTTATAGAAAACTTAACAGTTCACAACCTGTAGTGGAGTCCACTATTTGGTCAATGCGGGGGAGAGGAAAAGGATCCTTAGGACAGGCTTTGTTGAGGTTGGTGTAGTCGATGCATAACCTCCACTTGCCATTGGGCTTCCTTACAAGGACCAGGTTCGCTAGCCATGCTGGGTGACGAACCTTTTGGATGAAGCCAGCCTTCAAGAGTTTGCCAACCTTCTCTTGTATGGTTTGCTTTCGGTCTTTTGTGAATCTGCACTGCTTCTGCACCATGAGCCTGGCGCTTGGTTCCATAGCCAGTCGATGCTCGATCACCTCCTTAGGGACTCCAGGCATGTCGAATGGTTGCCACGCAAACATGTCTCGATTTACCCGAAAAAAAGTGATGAGCTCGAGTTCCTATTTGGAGTCAAGGTCAGTGCCTATCATGACCATCTTAGATGGTTTTGCCCGATCTAGGAGCACCATCTTGACACCTCCGCAGGTCTTCTTGTCCTTTTTGCCATCGTCGACCAAGTCATTGGTGACGCTATTGGATGCAGAAGCCTGATCACCGCTTCTGGATTTTTGGCGCTTGGCTTTCTCATTGTTGGCATTGGCTGCCGATTCATAGAGATACTTGGCCATCTCTAGGCTCTTCTTGTTGCACCTGACCACCGCACGCTGCTCTCCCTTGATTACGAGGACTCCCTTTGGCACTGGCATCTTGACGGTCTGATACGCATAGTGCACCACCGCCATGAATTTGGCTAGCATTGGGCGGCCCAGGATCACGTTATAGGCAGTCTCAAAATCCACTACATCGAAGAGAATCTTTTCGGTGCAGAAATTGTTCAGCGTGCCAAATGTGATTGGTAGCTCGATTTAGCCTAGCGGGGTCAAGGATGAGCACAGAGTTATGCCATGGAATGGCTCGACTCCAGCCTTTATTTTTGTTCGGGGAATTCCCATATTCTCCTATGTCTTTGTGAAGATGAGGTTCAACAAGCTACCTCCATCGACTAGGGATCGAGCGACCTTGATGTTCACAATGGTGGGCTCGACCACTACGGGGTACCATCCTGGATTCGGTTCCATGGATGGGTGATCTGACAGGTCGAAGGAGATGGTACCTCTGACCACTTGAGGAATTAGGGGAGAGCTGGCGTGGCCAGGTTGACCTCTCTTTTGACTGCCTTGTACTCCCTCTTGGACTCGTACGTGGTAGATCCCCCAAAGATATGTGCTAGCTTATGATCAGCCCCACGATACTTGGGCTCATCGTCCTTGGGCTCTCCTTAGCCTGCTCTATTCCACGCTCGGCGAGAGCGGCCTTGAGATTCTCCTGGACTTTCTTCCCGATCACCTAGCACTCATCGAAGTCGTGTTTGTCCATATGATAGACGGGGGCAGTACTTGTTTCCACCATGACTCCGACCCTTGTTGTTGCCTAGGTTGCGTGCTTTACCCCTTTCGACCGCGACTACGGTGAAGTCACTTTTGCGCTTCTCCCCACGGCTCTTATTCTTCTTTGCCCCTTGCTTGGACGACTCGGGCTTGTCGTGGCCAAGCTTGGGATTGTCGAGATGATATCTTAGGCTTCAGCCCGTATGGCGTACTTGTCCGCCAACTCGAAGAGTTTCTTGGTGGTTCTGATCTTTCGGGTGGTGAGCTTCCCCTTCAGATCTCTGTCCTTGACCCTGTTCTCGAAGGCCACAATTACCACTTTGTCCGAGATGTCTGGGATTAGGTTTCGCTTGTCACTGAAACATCGAATGAAGCTGCATAGCGACTCTCCTGGCTTTTGTACCACCTGATTGCAAGTCGCTATGTGTTCTGGGCCATTCATACGTGCCTTAAAAATTGGCGATGAATTGGGCCTGCAACTCTTCCCATGACGATATCAACTGAGGTGGGGGGTTGAGTAACCAAGACCTTGCTGCTCCACCAAGGGTGGTAAGTAGGTAATTGGCCATGACCTTCTCGTTTCCTCCAGCTGCTCTCATGACCGTAGTATAAATTTGCAGCCATTCGATGGGGTTGATTTTCCCTGAGTACTTTTCGACCGGACTAGGCTTGAACTTGTCTGGCCATCTGACCGTGCGCAATGCGGGAGTGAACGCTTTACACCCTTCATCGACGTCCTCAGGGGTCATCTGCCGCTGCCATCTGTAGGCATCTTGTCGAGGAGGGAACTTGTGTCACGACATCGTGTGGCCCCTCGAGGGCGAAGATTCGCCTCATCAAGCATGTTGCACTGGGGATCGGCCTCTAGAAGATGTGAACTCATTTTTTCGCCTTTCGCGGTCTTCATGGTCCCGTTCTTCCCTTCAATCTCGTAAGACATCATGCAAATCTCATTGATTGTGTGGGATTCGATCTCGGAGATCTCCAAGATATTTTTGGCGGGGGTTGGAACAGATTGTTCTGGAATTGCAATGGCTAGAGCTAGCCACCATTGATTTCACTGCCCAATGACTATCGCGAGACAATCCCAGCAGCTGGCTTCTGGCGCCTTGTTGGCTAAGATGTCCAGACCTTGGGTTAGCTACACGGGCAGTCTGGGCTTGCGCTGCATCGAGTAGCGTTCTCATCTGGTCGAACACCGGTGTCATCGGTTGGTCGGATCCAACGGTGGAAGAGACTTTAGTAGCATATGAGCACACTGGACATTGGCCTCAGGAGTACTGAAGATGTCGTTATGGTGACTCTAATGAGATATTGTTCCTAGGATGCGGTCAGGCCCGCCATTGTGGTCGCGCTGCCAAAAGTCTATTATCCCTTAAAACCCAGCACCTGCAGATGAGGTGTCGCTAGATTATCGAGGTTAAGATGCTTTGACAGTTTGGCCACGATCCTTGCAGTGGCTACGGTGGTTGGATCAAGGCGATGTCTGCGTGCTGGAAGCAACGACATCCACGGCTGCTTGCGTTGAGGTGGCTGCTGCCATCGGATCTTGGGGGATGCTTGGAGGGATGTAGTGCTCCTGACCATCCATGGTTTCTGTCTCTGGATCCCTCTCTTGGGAACTTCTGGCAGTAGTACCATTGTTGGCCCCAGCCATAAATATGTATCGATCCGTTCGACTACTGCCCTGACTGCTGAAGTCGTCACTGTCGCTGTCATCGTCACTTTCCGTATTGACACACTTGAGGACACTGGGCTCCATAGGGTCGAACTCTATGAAATACACTTCTCGGTAGGGTCCTAAGAACAAGACTCGATGAAGCCAATGTGCTCAAGATCTCCAAATGACCCCCATTGGTATAGCATGGTTCCAAAGGTGATCTCAGATCTTACTGACGAAGCTTGGTGGACATTGGGAATTTCGGCTTGAGTGCGTACCGATGACATGTCTAATCTGCAAAAATAGCTGAAGACCCCTACTGGCGCGCCAGCTGTCGAAGGTTAGTGATCGACAATAAACTTATATTCGGGTACCTTCGAGATATGCAGAGTCAAACACACAATTCGGGGCGTACGATATAGACAGGTTTGTGCCTCTTAATCGAGTAACACTCTACTCCTATATGGATGATGTATGGGATCGATGAACAAAGTATAAAGCGGGATGGGAAGCTCTGATTACAAGAAAAAATGAATCTGGGGGTGGCTAGACTATGGCTAAAGGATGCTCTGCTCGGAGATCTTGTTGCACGTCGGGCTCTAGATGGTTGTAGCTTGAGAATTGCTTGCCCTTGACGACGTCTACCCTCGCCCTTATATAATGGGTTGGAGTACCGGATCGTAGTCGATAAGGAGTCCATTGCCATTATGATCTTCGTGTCATATCCAGACTTCCACAACTGTCAGGCATATTCGAGTAGGTTTCCTCATATCGAGAACACGATCAAATCTTTTCCTGCATAGGGGTATCTCTTCCCGCGTATATCTTATCCCATTGGCTTGTGTTTAAGATAGCAGGAATTTCCAAATGCTTGCTATAACATATATGGTATGATCCTTAAGTTTATGGCGTACGTCTATATCCCATATTTAGATATTCGACAATTACCTAGTACAAAATTAAAGGGATTTGAAGGAATGATCAACTTTTGAAGAAAACCACAAATAAAGGAAAATTGAGGGGAAATCTGCTCGAGTTAGGGCTTCAACTTTGCCATCTTAACACCCATCCTTGTGGATTCCATAATTTCTCACTCAAGTATTGGTTCCAATCAGAGTATGTTGTGTTTTTTGGGGCGATGGTGGTTTTTTACCTTTAAAACTACAACAAAAGAGAGTTCAGCCCGAGGGTATATATAACCTAGTAAGGCACATCACAATCGGTTCTAACATAAAAACCGATTGTGATAGCCATGCACATCACAATAGGTTTTAATATCAAAATAGATTGTGATGTGCACGTGCACATCACAATCAGTTCTCAAGTGAGTAATCGGTTCCTATGTGGCAACATAATTGGTTCTAACCTAAGAATCGATTGTAATAATTCCCCACCAATTTTTAACACCCTCGTTGAATCATCCATCACAATCGGTTTTTTTCCTAAAAAGTTGAGAAGCGACCCAGATGAAGTGATAGTGTTGTACCACTGTAGTAATGGATGGAGGTGCGAGGCGGACGGCAGCATGGGAGCGAACAATGGTGGCGCTGACAGATTTGGTCATTGGATGTGAGGAGGATGGATATGGAGGACTGAGGGATAGGGCAGGAAGATGGTAGCTTCCAGAGTTGTGGTCATTGGTGTCAGCCCAAACCCTAACCAGGTAGGTAGTTGTGAGAGGGGAGGCATTGGCGCTTAGGATGGAGAGATGGAGGATGAGGAGAAAAATGTGAAGGATTATTTGTTTATATAACAATAGCTATATCCATCTCGCAAAAGCCTAAAAAAGCACATATCACCAGCTTTCCCTGTTTGGAACGGCTTCAGCTTCGGTGTCTTTCCTTTGGAAGCAGGAAGCTATTCCAAACTGCTGACTTCTTTACAGCCAAAAGCCAACAGCTCATTTATACTAGGAGAAGCTGAAAGCCGAGAGCTAATTTGAGATAGCTTGTCACGACTTCGGTGGGATAGAGTTTTAACTTTGCCACTAGAGTCGAAAAAATTATCCCATCCTACCAAGAATAAGGTCCCAAACCATACACCTCTCATCCTCATTCTCGACTAGCATTCCTTATACCTAAAATCCATACTATCAAATACCAAATCTATTCAGCTTAGGCTTTCAGCTATGCAGCTCACCCGAAAGCTACTTTTTCACAAAAGCCATAGCCATAGAGGCTTTATGCTTTTTCAAAGCCCGGCTAAGAAGTCAATTGTTTGTTTCGATTTGATTTTTGCTTCTAAGCCAGTGAAAAGACAAAACAAATAGGGCCTAGTCATCAGAGCAACACTTCTTTTAAAGGAAGTGACGACTACTTGTTCCGTGTCCGTTCAGCTCACGGCCGGGATCCTTCGTTCGCTAATTAAATACATTATTTGTTCAGTACTGTTGCTCGCATTTGCCACTAGGATAATCAGAACAAGCTTTATCAGAATTTGAGTGTAAAAGTACTAAGCCACATAAAAAAAAGTGCCAACAAATTGTCAATTACACAGTTACTAGCAGCATCCACTACTGAGAATTTCAGATTGCCAGCACTCCAGGGTCCAGCAGTACAGGACCTTAAGATTAGACACACCACAGGGATGAGTGAGGCACACCAACTTGGAGCTAACAGTTTTTCGATGACAAGGGCCGGGATCGAACCCAATCATATGCTCCGTGAGGGCAAGGTGAACCTTGTTCTAACTCATACCAAGCTGAAACAGATAACGCTGTAATCAGCTCCACTTGCACACGCGCATATTAATTATGAACACCTTACCGTTCATTCACAAACTGAATCGATCCCAGCTGCTTGCTCCCTTGCAGCCTAGCAAGGACAGCCAGGCCCTCCTCTCTGTCCTACTTGGAAACGCAAAGACAGTCAAACTCTTGACAGTTAGACTGATCGATGCAAATGAAGTTAATATCAAAAACCTATAAATAATCAACATGGCTACACGTACCCTTGGTTAGATTAACATACTGAGTTTAAAGGTAGATATAACAATATAGGCTACATTTAGACTACATTGAAACAACATTCCCCACAGAAGTAATAATTCAGGATTAATATATGTAAGAGTTAATTAAACACAAATGCCCAAAAATTCAATGATTAATAAATCCGGAACAAAATTCAAACTACAGGATTGGATTTACAGAACAATCGAAGCATTTATATCTATCATTCCATTCACGCTCATAAATTTTAAAAGATTTTCTGATCCAATCAAAACAACACATTAACTGCCTAAATAGTCGCTCGGAGCATAGAGGGGCTACATGATAGGATGTAATTAAGCCAAATGCAGACTTATTAAGGACATCAAGCCATGTAGATTTCTAAAGGGAAAATTATGTACTCTCACCAACCAGTAACCAACATCTATCAAGGTTTGCGAGTCGCGAAGTCGAGTCGAGTCGCTAGGGTACCGACTTGTAGACTAGTCGTGACTAGGTCAGACTAGTCGATACAAGTCGATGACTATATTTTATAATTTTCTATAAATATACCAACATGCTGTATACTAAAAACAGAGAACATAGAAGTAGAGAAGAAGTGAAGAACCTGGATTTGTTGAGACTTGAGACACTGGGATTTGTTGAGCAAAGCAGTAGCAGTGCTGCCATTTGTTGAGACACTGGGATAACTATCGAAGGCTGGAAGGGATAGCAGTAGCAGGGGCACTCGAAGCAAAGCAGTAGTAGCGGCACTGGGAAAACTATCGAAGCAAAGCAGTAGCAGGGGCACTGGGATAACTATCGCCGGCTCCTCCTCTGCCAGGCGCCACTGCCCCTTCCTCCGCCTCGCTGGCTCCTCCGCCCGCTCCTCTGCCTCGCCGGCTCCTCCGCCCGCTCCTCTGCCTCGCCATCTCCTCCGCTCGCTCCTCTGCCGCGCGCGACGGAGACTCTGCTCCCACCGTGAAGAGACTGAGAGGAGTAGGGAAGATGAAATGTACCTGCGTGGTGGTGTCCGGCGATGAAGCTCCGGCGGCGGTGGCTTTGCTCCCACCAGGCGGCGGTGGCTTTGCTCCCACCAGGCGGCGGTGGCGGCATTAACAAACTAGGGTTCTTCAGTGTCCTCAGTCCCGTGCGTGACTCCCATCTGTCTGGCTTGAAGACACTCGGTTTGGGCTTTAAGCACTGGAAGTGAAAACAACTTGGGCCCAGTCGAGCGACTAGGCAGCTCCGGCTAGTCGAGACTAGCCGCCGACTAGTCGGCTAGTCGCCCGACTAGCACAGCTAGTCGCCCGACTAGCACCACTAGTCGAGTCGGGCGCAGCGACTAGGCTGGCAAAACCGACTTGTCGGCTAGTCGCTCGACTTTAAAACAGTGACATCTATCAATAACAACGTCGAATTTATTTGATTTATACCAGGAAGATTTAAAATGAGCCTTTAGGTTTCCATTTCCGACTGTTATATGCATTAGTGTCACCAAAATTAACATCATCAGCATGACTTCAACAATTATAAGCAGGAAAAAGCAAAGCGAAAATACCAATTGGAAGCTACAGAAAAAGCTTTTGCATAACAGAGATCAGTTGTCAAAAAACAAAGGAGTCTGTAAATTAACACAAGATATTTCACAAACATTCATTTCTTTCCTTGCTTTAGAGCATGTTGTTTTTTTTTACGAAAAGAATATTTGACAAGGATACTAGTTATCAAGATTGAGCATTGAATTTCCAGGCTAATTAAAATGCTTCATACTTCACCGTAGAAGAAGCCTAAATCACTAAGATGGCATGTCAGGTGTCCAAACATAGTTCATATCCCATTACCAGTGGTGGTTCAAGCAGTTTTGTGCAAATTCCAACTAAATCATGCTTTGTGATTAACACCAAATTAAAGAATTATGAATATAGTGAAGTATATACTGCCAACCTTCCGTGAACAGCTTAAGCTTTTGTGAAAAATGCATGACAGAATAGGATAGCGTAGTGATATAAGGCCAAAGTTACCAAAATGATAAATAAAAGTTCAGGTTGTTCAAAAGTACCATGTCCATGGTAAATTCGAGATGATGATACAGTAGAACTTTGATATTAGATCATTGCAGCATGTTGATGTTCATCAGCACAATTGTACACGTAATTCAATAAGTGGAGTGCAGATGTGACAATGTACATATTTTTTTTTTGAGGGAAAAGCAACAGGGGAGACCCTTGCTGGAATGCGAGCGTGCGCGTTGAGCTGAGCTCGAACAGTGACGGGCGAGACGCACACCTGGCGCCTCAACCAACTGAGCTGAGCTCAGTTCTCTGACAATGTACATATTGCAAATAGCAAATACATCACTAAGAAATCAGAAACCCTATTGTTGCATCACAAAACTAAGAATAAAGTCCTTTTCTTTGTGGTGTTGACCACTGTCCAAAGGACCATTTTACTCTTTCCGAATATGCCAATAACAAAATTGGAGCGCAAAAAGTGCCATTCAAAGGGCATCAATGGCTACTTGTCACAGATTACCAACAAACTGGGAACCATCAATTCTCAAATGTGTCTGGCACCCACAGTGATCGTTGCAAATGACAACAAGCAAACCCAATGGGAGTCGATTACAACTAGATCAACCTCCTCTCAAAAAATGAGGAAGTGGTGATCAGCGTTCTATAAAATTGTAGCAAATATGCAATTTTATCTATCTGTTAATTGCCATTGTTAAAATCGATGCTCTTATAGTGGCAAACCTAGTAGTCCAGACACAATGTCAAATTCTCTGTTGTCACAATATTTCGAATAAAAGATTAGCAAACCAACAGAGGGTTACACCACTCATTTATAGAGATATCTCTTTTATCAATGCTACAGATCAAGTATCTTACAAGTGGAAATGTTATTAAAATTGTAATACTTACTTCAAACAGTCCTGACTTAATTCAGATCTTCCTGCCATTACTACAATTTTCCTTGTGGTCCAAATGGAACTGTTGCTGTGTCAAGAAACAAAATGATCATAAAGAAGGGCCCCTATCAGCCAATTTGCAAAACCTCCTTGGACATGAGGATTAAATTATCAAAATATGATTTATAGGAATCTTTTATAAGAGTTGGGTAAGATATCTTCCTTGTATAGGTTTGTGAAAAAGGGTACTACTACTGCTGCCCAATTATACATAATGTTATACATTTGCGAACAATTCTCCATGAAACCCTTCAAACAAAAAAGGTTTCATCTAAACTAGTTGGGCTCCAAGCATTGCATTTTACTTCAGGATGATGACATCTTCACCACAATCTTCCAATCAGTATAATTGTATGTTAGTATTCATATGTGCCAAAAACTTAGACAGCTCCTAACCACCTACGCTGTAATAAATGGCATTGGCAAGTGCATAAACTAACTGAAGGCACTGAATTCCTTTTGGCATGCTTTTATGAGTAGAGACTACTGGGAAGTAGATGTGACATTCTGTTGACATGTATGTGTAATGAATATAATTGAATAAAGGTCAAGAGACACTGAAATAACATGCTGCCATTGTAGGGAAGGATCAGGGATGTTTCATGTACTTTCGTCAGGATGCAAGGAAGCGCGCTTCCAATCCATAAGTACCGGGCGTTCATATAAAAGGAAGGAAACAGATTAGTTAACAATACCACACCATGAAACTAGCTGTGCATTCTATAATTAATGTCATGATGATAAGACGTATAGTCATGAACAAGATGTAAACGTTCGCAAAAAAATTCAGAAAAATCTAATTGGGCTGGCAATTGGTGAAATGCGTTTCCCCCTTATTTTATGAACCCATTTGCATTTGCAGTTTTTATTACTTGGGCACAATCAACCAAAAGCGACTCATATGCAAGGCAATTCACTAGTTCCCCGTTAATGGTGATTGGGCATTTGTGCATCCAAACATACAGAGATAATACTTCGCAAGCACAATAGCTGCGTAATGACTGTTAAAGGTGCGGTGAACACTAATGACATGCAAGAGCATTCCTCAGATGCAAACATTTGACCAAGGTATATATCATTTTATTAGAGGGTCTTCATCAAAAAAAATTATTAGTGGGTCAAACAATCTGATCTAGATGATGAGCAACCAAGACACCATAAGGAGAATGAACCAGTATATCCGCTACGCCGCCCTGTCCACTCGGGATGGATGGAAGGTGTATGGACGTGATAACGGGAAGGAGCACGCGAGTACACGGCCGCGGGTGGCTCCGGCCGTGACCGCCGCACCAGCGTGCTCTCTCTCGTTGTCACCACCACCGATTCACACAAATCAATCTCCAACACTTGACCTGAAACCAAGTAGGCAAAGATTGATAGAGAGCAATGACAACAGCAAGAACACCATGAACTAAGAATTAAATCATTTCACCGAGTCAACAATAAATATCTATAATGGAAATATGGAATTCATGTGGTAAGGAAAGCTTACCACAATAGAAGCAAAAAAAGAGAGAAAAAAAAAGAGGGCAATATTATTACATAGGTGCAGTATTCAAAGACCTGAGATTTCGTATGTTAAAGGAAGAAAAAATAAACAAAAAATGGCATGCAATCTAAGATCAAGAAAAGCATCCAGAGCGGATGCGAGAAAAAAAAAAAAACAAGAACAAGAAAAAGAACTGGTCCAAAAAAAAAATTCGAGATAGAAGAAACAAAGAACGGGTGGTAAAATGAGTGATTAACTTGAATCCATAAGAGGAGGTAGCATCACAGATCTTCTCAAGAACACCCGTTATCACGAGAACCAAAAGGCAAGAAGGGGAGGGCTCGACTACATATGAGAGGGAGAGAGAAGGGTGCTGTGCCTAGCGCGTTCCGGACCTTCCGGCTGGCGGCTGCTTTGTGACGATTGGAAATGGAGAAATTTATAACCTAGCACGGGAGTAGAATTTCTTGTGGGAGCAAGAGAGGAGCTGGTAGCACTGCTAAGTGCTAAGGTAAACCGTGGAAGGCACAATTTGCCACTTGTGAAAGGACACGCAGATCGGCTTTTTACCGGACAAGTTCATATTTTGAAGATGTACAAAATAGTACTATTTTTTGAAGGGTGGTACTGTAGTACAGATACTAAACTTAAAATAAACTAGAACGATGGTGAAATTTTGCAGTTGACAACTGCGTGTACTATAAAGCGTATACGTGTCCAGACAGTACAAAGACACCATGGAACCTAGTTGTACAATTGGATTAAACCACAAATGTCTAATATAATAAATTCATAAGGTGTTTGTTGTTTTTTTTGAAAAAAGATTTGAGTGTCAAACTTATCCAATAAATGGTGGTATTGTTAGGCCTCGACAGATCGTAAGCTCGGAATTAGGCTGAAACTGAAGGGCTCTACTTGAGATGTAACCTTAGGAACTACCAAGAATCTATGATTAAGAAAATGCAAACCATTTCTGTGCAATGTCAAATTTCTAACGATTAAAATGGTATCGTCTGCTAATAGTGGATATTCCAACTTGTAAGACATCTGGACTACAAATTGGTGAGGTACTTGAAGAAAAAAGTGATAGCTAGAGTTCAAGCACAATCCCTGCTTTAGGAGTTGCTGGTAGTTTTCTGATGTATTTAGTAGTGACTAGGATTTGAATCCATGACCTATTAGTGTCTTAGTTTTTTAAATCTTGCTTTGGCCAACTCTTCTTGTACGAAAAAGCGCATCATCTAGTTGGGAGGGTAATAAAATATTTCGGCTCATCAATTCACTTCAGCAAGGAAAACAGAAAAGGAGAACATAAAAGAATGGACAGCCCATGTGTGATGTTCATTACCCAAACAATATCATCTATGTTTTTCTCGCTTTTACGGATTTTTGAGCTAAAACATTATATTGATACAGTTTGTACCCCATTCATTATTGCCATGCATACCAATCCATAGCAGAACAGACAGCCCCATTCATTATTGCCGTGCAATCCTATCCACAGAAGAACACAGGAGAGGACAATGGATAATACTACCTTTCCTATTTCTTGGAAGGTTGCTGGGTGCTGGCGCCTTTGAGTCGAGTCGCGCCGGTTCGGTTAAAAGTTTTTTTTCGTGTTTTAGTCCTTTCAAAAAATCATAATTACGTATAGGTCCTTCGCGTGGTTTTTTACGAAAAGGAGTTTCTGGTTCAGAAAAATCACAGGTCTTTTGTGGAAGGTGCCTAAATAGACACCGAAAAAAACGTAGTGACGTTTGGATCATTTTGACTATTTTTCACAAAAAACATTTCGATTTAGCGCAAACGTGAATGTATTTGTATCCTTTTAATCGTTTCGCGCATTTCTTCGATGATTTTAAAAAAACACCGGCGAAAAAAACAAAAAAAATTTTCACGAAAAAACACATCGCACGCGGCGTATTATACCGCGCAAAATTATCTAGTGAGTATGGCTACTGCAACATTTCAGATCAGCCTTGTACAACACATACATCATATACGTGAAACACATACATCATATACGTGACTACTAGTAACTCTTAAAGATGTACCCGAAAGGCAGCCACTAGAGATTCTAGGTACTCTGCTGTCTTGCTTTTCTTTCTTGTGAAAGAGTGGGTTGTCCTAGGTGATTTCCATGAGCAAAATATCTTCATGAGCTGCTGAGCGACAGGACAAATGAAATTTATATGGCATGTATGCATGAAGTCTTCGTCAGATTAAGAGCCTGTTTAGTAGAGTTTCAGATTTTAGTTTTAAGTTTATATTTTTAGTCTAAAATGTAAACAAGATGATCCATCTAAACACTCTTAATATACTTAGAGCTCCAGCTTCATGAATCTGGTGAAGCTAAAATTTTCAGCTTCACTAGATTCTCAGAATCTGAAGAAGCTGAATCTCTGCCAAATAGACCCTAAAAGGAGGCAAATCCATATCATATTATCCAGCACACCTCGATCACCGATGTCACACTAGCAACACTGTGTTTGATATTTTATCACACCCAGAAGCGAATCCAACAGTCTGACTCTAACAGACTCGAGCCTACCCTTCACATCGGCATGGTAGCAAGTATTGTGAAGTATTGTGAAGCTAGAGGTAAAAGATGATAGGGGAAGTGATTTGGGCCGAAATTCTCTTCTATCGACTCTACCATACGCCAATTGGGTCAACCAACCAATCCCACTCCCACCAAACCCATTACCCATCTAAATTAGTCAATCACCTCTCTCTCTCTCTCTCATATAGTAGCATCGATCCCCAATAGCCCAATGTTGAGCCACAACCATCAAACCCTGGTGCGGTGGGCTAATGGGTAGGCACGTGGCAGTGATGGGGTAGGCATGTGGACGTCCTACGGTGGCATTGAAGAGGCAAATGGAAGCGCAGCAGAGGTGAGGCGTGCAGCGGAGCAGCCTATGTGTGGGGCTATGGCATAGACACTGCAAGAAAGCAAGTATAGCGACCAGCAGTTAGCACTCGTCCAGCAAGTGAGCAAGGCATGAAGTAGTTAGGCAGACTGATAGCTAGTAAATTGAAGGTATTTAAAAGAAAAATAAAACCAGGTTTGATTTGTGATTTAGCTTCATCGATTGTCATTCGTTCGTTCGTTTTAATTTATCTAGTTCTTATAATTTTAAATTGATGTACTAGGAATATTGTGAGAGAAATAGGAGTAGTCTTGCTGTTTGAAAATAGTTCACCAAATTGTGTGCACAAACCAAGGAGGCACAAAATCAAAGTACTTACTATGTTGTTTTATGCGAGGTGAAGCACACTGCACACCCATCATGAGATTCAATCTCTCTAATCTTTTACTAGAAAATAGTCAAATGGTATATATATTTAGTGACAAAAGTAATAACATTTGATTCGTATTTGAAAATACTTTCATATGGTCATGACTTTTTTTGTTATTAACAATATGTTGTAAAAGAATTTAATGATCAAACACTACTACAGAAAGGCATATATTAGACACCTCATCACAGATGGTTTAGAAACCGACTGTAATGAGGAATATCACTAACGGTTCTATAGTGTAACCGTCAGTGACATTATCACAGACGATACTCTTCATAAACCGTTAGTGATATACAGTAATATCACAGACAGTTTTAGTACCAAGCCATTAGTGATTCTATCACAGACGGTTTTAAACTAAAATCATCTATGATATCAGGTATTATATATCCTAGACAGTTTTATTATAAAACCGTTTGTGATATATCACTGACGGTTTGGTACTAAAACCATTTGGGATTATATGTAAATCGTTGACGGTTTATAAATAAAACTGTCTATGATATCTCCCGGTGATATATAATATAGAGACCCGAGCCACTTAGTGTTTTTTAGGGTTTCGAGATCTATCTTTCAGGTGGCTACAACTGTAAGGTGATATTGTGAAAGAAGACAATTGATTTTTAAGGGTGATTGTAGATCCATGTGTTCTTGGTGATCTAAGATTAGTAATGGGTTCTAATTGCATTATATTCAAGATCTAACTTGGTGAGGAGAATTTAAAGATTGTTTAGATCTAGCTTATATATCCATGTATTCTTTTTGATCTAAGGTCAATAATATAGGTTCTAATTGCATTATATTCAAGGTTTAGCTTAGTAAGGAGAGAATTTAAAGATTGTTTAAATCTAGCTTGTAGATCCATGTGTTCTTGGTAAGCTAAGGTTAGTAATGGGTTCTAATTATATTATATTCAAGATCTAGTTTAGTGAGGAGAATTTGAAGATTGTTTCGATCTAGCTTGTATATCCATGTGTTCTTTTTTATCTAAGATTAGTAATATAGGTTCTAATTGCATTATATTCAAGGTCTAGCTTGTAAAGAGAGAATTGGAAGATTGTTTAGATCTAGCTTGTAGATCCATGTATTTTTGGTAATCTAAGGTTAGTAATAGGTTATAATTGCATTATATTCAAGATCTAGCTTGGTAAGGAGAGAATTTCAAGATTATTTTCCATGTGTTCTTGGTGATCTAAGGTTAGTAATTGGTTTTAACTACATTATTATATTTAAAATTTAGGTAGCTAGTTTGTTGAGGAGAGAATTTGAAGATTGTGTTTAGGTCTAGCTTGTAGATCCATTTGTTCTGTGTTCTAAGGTAGTAATTGGTTATATAACTGCATCATATACAAGAAGTAGCTAGCCATGCATAATTTAAGAAAATATGCATGTGCACACCTAGTGTACTTCAATATTTAACACTAAATGTTATATGCGTAGCGTAGATGGACCGAACCTGTATGTACACTGAGAACGTACGAGTGCTAAGTACATTAATGGCTTCTCCGTTTTTAGAAGAGCTACAGAGGAGGATATGTTTAATAAGGGGGTGCAGTTTATATCTTGTCTGTGCATTGAATGCGAGAATATGAAGATGTTTCAAAACTCTACGCAGATCGAAGCACACTTGATTCTGAGGGGTTTCAAAAGGGAGTATACATGTTAGACCAATCACCAATCACGGTGAAGAGCATGATATATAGGAAAGCAGGTAGTATTAACATCATCGATGAAGTAAATGATTGACGAATACTCATACCAAGGATACCCCACAGCAAGGTATACATCTATTTCAAGATTGTATCCCTCTCAATCGTACGGACATGGTGGCAAGATTGGCAGCGATGCAGAGTGTCGGAGGGGGTACTGCCAAAGTCTCCATCCCTCACAGATGGGATTATCACTAAATATTGGCTGAAACACCAAATGATCCGTCTTGGGCCCAGCTATGGGCCTCATCGAGTCCTGAAGGGTCCCCGGCCTCGGCCAAGCCCACCGAGGGAACTCCGACCTAGACCCGGGTCCGATGCTCCATGAGTTCAGACCTAGACCCGGTCCGACGCCCATGGCTCCAACTGGACCGGGTCCGACGCTCCCAGAGCTCGACTGGCTTTAGGTCGGGCCCCAACGAGCTTCGACTTAGCGGCCTCCGCCTCGTCGATAGTCGACCATAGGCTGGTCACCCACCCTATGGACATAACGGCCATGCTGGGGCAGGTGGCCCCTTCCCAAGGTGGCCAGGGAGCCGCCAGAGTCAAGCGCCCATCCCTTCACCCCATCATGCGCAATGGGGAGACACGCTCGCTCCCGAGGCGGCGCCCGAGCGCGGCGTGACGGCGTCGCCGTCTGACAGGCGCACGGAAGGCAGGTGTGCGCCTTCCCAACGGGACACTGTCCGTTGTGTCTACCAACCCAGCATGGGATGAGCAAGAACCTGTCAATCACCAAGACCGAAGATCGGGACTCCCGGGCGTAGCATACTCCTACCATTTTTCTCCAAACTCCCGTGTAACCTGCCCCCTCCGCCTATATAAAGGGGGGCAGGGCCCTCCGGGATGGGCATTCGATTTCATTCGATTCACTCCGATTCACATTGGCATTCGATTCGCATCCGCACTCACGAACACACTCGAGCTCCCCCACTCGGACGAGCGCTAAGGGCCTGTCCTTAGCCGTCGCTTGTAATCCCGTATAGCTCGCTGCACCCTGAGTAATACAAACCACCACCATGAACTAGATGTAGGGATATTCGGCCAGAACTAGTATACATCTTGGACTCCCGTAGTCTAACCATTCAAGGAGAGGGAGCGCGCGACCCTTATACTTACAAATTTACTTACGGTTATACGAACACCGATAGTTGGCGCGCTAGGTAGGGGACTCCGCGCGTCAACGTCTCCGTCTCCGGACTCCTAGTCACTTCCTTGATGGCTTTCTTCACCCACGACAGCGCATTCGCGTCGGGGAGCCAGATCCGCTTCGGCTCCCTCGACTTCGTCGCCACTCCGGCGGGAGAGGTCGCGCTCGTCCCCGCCGCCTCTTAGGTCCAGGCCTCCGCTGGGAGCCTAGACTCGCCGACGCCTTCGACGACCTCAGGGTTGAGGTCCTTGCACGGGCCTCGATGCCGGGGCCTATCCATCGCTGCGCCACCTCGGTCGGTGTCGTGCCTCGAATTTGCAAATCCGGACACTCTGTGTATTTTGCACTAGTCCAGGATCGCACTAGTGCACACAGGCTTAACAGGGTTAAAGTACCACAATCATACACAGCAGAATAACAAATAAGTACTTCAAACATGTATATAAACGAGTTGTTAGACCATATGGTCACCTTACATCAGTTTGCCACGCAGGGCTTACATTATTCAGAGTAAAAGATAAACAACAGCGGAAAGTAAACGTTATGGTGATCCATCTTCGCCACAGGCGCCTTGACAGAGGCTTGCTCCCTAGTTCTCTAGCCCTCCAGTATACTCTTTTTCCCACGCTGGTGTAGACTCCTCCTCTGGTAAAATTTTACCCGCAAGGGTGAGTACACACCGTACTCAACAAGTCATGCACAGAATGCAGATCTATTACTACATGCATGGCTTGTTACAAAGGAATGGCTCAGTTGGCTATTTTGCATTTGCATCAAAATTTTTGAATTATTATTTATCTAGATAGAAAGCGTCAAAACCATATAATTATAACAAGTTTCTCAAACTATCTTCCACAAAATTTTGGACGCACAGTCCTTAATCAAATTTCACCATTAACACTGGCACACGGCCTTCCACCCTATTTTATTTTCTAAACTCTACCCCTTGGCTGTAATCCCCGAGCAATGTTCAATACCGTGAACATGGCTATTCGAATAGTTTGTACACTCTGCAGAGGTTATACACTTTACCCACAAGATACAGTCAAACACCACAAAGGCGAGCGACTGTAACAAAGCCTTTCCAAATGTCCGTCTAAACCCAGTACTGCCCGCTAAGGTTTCAACACTGGAGGGACTGGTTACCACACCTAGGGCCCCCCTCTTGCACCTGTGAGTTTTACCACCCAAACATCTGGGCCTCACTCCACCACGACAGTACCGAGGAATAGATTTCACAATTTACTCAGCTAAGTCCGTCCCATACCGGAACTTGTGGTTGTATGAATGACTCAGGTCAAAGGCTCGCAAGGTTAAGTCCTTAGGGTTGATCAGAGCAAGATTTGCACAAACTGATGAGGACATCACTTCCATGGATACAACCACATCTACACATCAATTTGAACCCGCTGCTATTATACAAGGACCGGTTACTCGAGCTCGCGCACGACAGTTTAATCATCAGGTGAATGCGTTCCTGAGCCTGCCCATTAGTGATAACATGAATGGGATGCTATTTAATACTTGTGGTGATTTGATTGTACCTAGAAACCATGGAGAAGGACCCTCATGGACCAAAGTTGGGCCAAAGATCAAGTTCAAGTCGGATTGGAAAGAGAAGCTCAAGTTCGAGTCCTGTTCGGCCTCTCCAACAGTGCTGATTTCAAAATGTCATAACTTTCAATTCCGGAGGTTTCTGGAGGCCCATGAGTACACGTTTGAAAAATCTCGGAGTCTACTTTCCAAAGGATCTAGCCTCACCTCAAAACTCTTTCAGATGCGTCCAGAAACTGCCAAATACCATATATTGCATTTTCAGTCCGAGTTCGAGTCCAATTCGGCCTCCCCAACAGCACTGACTTTAAAATGCTATAACTTTTGATTCCAGAGGCTTCTGGAGGTCTATAAGTACACGTTTGAAAGATCTCGAGTCTACTTTCCAAAGGATCCAGCCTCACCTCAAAACTCCTTCAGATGCGTCTAGAAACTGCTAAAAACCACACATTGCTTTTCCAGTCCGAGTCAAACTCTAGTCCAAGTAGACTTGGTGCTTTGGATTTGAGTTGTATTAGAACTCCAATGCTATGGACGACCCCCTCCTGCTCCTCTAGTGTAAATAAACACCCAAACCCTCATCTAGGACTTGGGTTTTGTTTATTTGATAGTTTAGCCATTGCTACTATTTTGAGTCTTCCAGACGTGCTCAACAGCCGCCTAAGAAGCTCCTTGTTTCAGAACCCCACTTTATCAATTCTTCATCTTTATTTGCAATTTCAGATTGCCTTTACCTTTTTTCTTGCTTGTTCTTCGGTTGCATGCAGGAATTGAACCTCGTGTTCAGGTTGATCGTGCCAACGGCAAGATCAATAACCCTCTGGAGTTGGTTTAGCGATTGCTAAGGCGCATAGTCGTCGTACGTTGTAGTCGGATTGTCAAAGTCAATTCCACCAAATCGAAGTTATCACTCTCATCGAAAGATCGGGACACCAAAGTCACATCAAGTGGTATCAGAGCGTTAAGTTGCTCGGTGAGAGATTCAGTACCCTAGATTAGTTTTTGTTTTCTGTCCAAAATTGAAAATCCTCCACAAAAATTCAACCTTTAGATTCAATCTGGTATTTTAGTGAGTTTTGTTAGGTTTTCATCCATTAGCGTTCTTGTTTTAGTTGCTGATCGTTTTTCCTTCGCATATCTTTTATTCCAATCTGTCCAGTTCTTTGTTTTGTTCATAACTTTTGCATACGAGCTCCGATTCAAGTGTTTTTGCACTTTCCTGAAACCTTGGGACAAGCTCCATAAAAACCTAGTTGGGCACGAAATCTAATTCCATCTAAAAGTTTGTTTAATCTAGACATCAAATTCGGGAAGCAAGTCACAATTGCAATCCAGGTCGGTTCAGTATTTTGATCATAACTCTCACATCCGAACTCCGATTGAGAAGTTTTTATACTTTCCTGAATCCTAGAAGAGTCCACTACAAAAACGTTTTTGGGTGTCCTTTGTGATTCGGACTTTGTCAAACCGAATTTGACTCGGATTCGGATTCGGATTTGGTCAGATCGGCTGAATTTTGTTAAATCTGTGCACCTTAGTGTTTTGGCCATAACTTCTACATATGAGCTCCAAATTGTGTGTTTGAATACTTGTTTTAAAGCTTAGAACAGTACCATCATTTTGTTACATTGTGAGCAAGCTTGATTCGGCCATTTTCATACCTTAATTGCAGCCACAACCTTACTGCATAGTTCTGGCCGAATTTGGGTTTGTTTCTTCAAATTGTGTTCTAGCTTTGTGCCTTTGAGTTGGTTGAGTCCAGTAGCATCTACAACCACAAAAGTTCCAAAATATCAGTGCACATACCTTTGGGAACCAATTCATCCTTTGCGAATACTTTTATCCCAATTGAGACTAGCGATTTAAAATTGCTTGGGGCTGCTCCTTTTGATACGTTGCACTATCATAACTCCTGTGATATCAAGTTAGGGATTCCAAAACTTTGCTCATACTAGTGTTGGCCGAAAGTCACTAAAAAAAGAGAAAGAAAGAGCCAAAAGGCCAAAAAAAGAGAGAAAAGAAAAGAGAATAGTGGCTGGCAGCACTACATTGATCAATACCCTAATTTATGTTTGTCATTTTCAGATTGTGCAATTGTATTAAGTAGTGAGCAATCTTGTGCCCTTTTACCTTTTCTGAAGCAATTAGCTAGCGTCTCTCCATAACTTATGCAACACGAGTTTTGGTGCTAAAATTATTCTTATTTAGCTCATTCCATTGGTTGCATTATGTTTCATTATCTTTGTGTGTGCGTTGCCTTGAAATTCACTTATATCTTTGAGATCGGTAACTAGGGCTTGTGAATTCTAGTTTGGATCATTACTTATCATTACAATAACTAGAATTATTAGATTGCATAGGAAATTAACATAGCCTACCAAGCTCCACATATTCTACCTCGTGACGTTTGTTCGGTCCTTGGCAATCGCTTTATCCAAGCTTAAGGAGAATTTTTGACACCGCTAATGGCCGGCAACTCCTCTTGCAGTAAGAACTTGTAAGAGCTTTGGTTAAAGTTTGAGAGTTGAACGACTTTTACGCACATCCTATGTAGTGATAGGAACTTTATACTTGCGATTTTGTTTCTCGTCTTCACTAACAATGGCAGGTTCTCAACATCGTGGCGCTTGGGCCAACAAAGATTCTAGGAGAAGAGATAGTTCACACTCGAGATACAGAGAACGTACGAGCATAACTTCAACACCACGGAAGGTACAACCACATAGCACACGTTCCATAAATAAGTTTACCGTTCCCAATTTTAGTGGTAAATATGATCCCGAAGGTTATCTTACTTGGGAATTCCTGAGCATGATAAGGTTAGGGTTGTTACAAATGGATTCTCTAAATTTGCTGCTCTTTGGTGGAATGATTACATGAGTAAAAATCAGGACATTCCTAGCACATGGAAAAAATTGAAGAAAATTATGAGAGCTACTTTTGTCCCTTCATATGTTGCTCGTCAATTACGAAATGAATTGCAACATCTAAAACAAGGTAGTAAAACAGTGGATGAGTACTACCAAGAATTTCAAAGATAGATCTTTGCGTTCTGGGTTAGAAGAGACCGAAAAGACTCGCGTGAATAACTTTTATTGTGGACTAGATTTTGACATTCAGATCATGATATCTTGTAAAGAATTCAATTCTTTGTCATGTTTACTTAATCTTTCACGAGAAGTGAAAGAAAGATACTGAGAAGACAATCAACCAAAATTCAAGCTCCCACAAAGTTAAATGCTACTCTGTTGCATGCACTTGCACCAAACCTGAATGAGAGCATACACACCGAGCATGTGGAAGAAATACAAGAAAATTCAAGTGAAGTAGAGGATAGCACATGTGAGGATGATTCTACTAACACAATCCAATCAATTTCGGTTAGTTCTGTTTTTTGCTCCATCGCTATTCAGTTACTTCAAGAAGGAAGCAACAAGCGAAATACCAGCGTTATTAATTGAAAGTTTTGATGTTCCTACTTGGAGGACGAGGCTAATGACCGGGTACAGATCTGATTTTACAGAAGAAAAGGATCAAATTTGTGAGTATATTCTGCTCTACATAATTCTTGTGATCTACCACCTTGTGCCACAATTGTAGAACCATATGACTAATTGCATGCTTATAATTTTGATCATGTGGTGCTGATTACGATAAGGAGGTGATAGCTAGAATATCACCTACCACTGTTTTGTGCTATATCATGTTGAATGAGCTGTTAGTTTGACTTGTGCTATGGACAAGATTTCAAATTTCATCTCTTAAGTCTTTGTCTAGCACCCTTGCCTATTGTTTTAAATTCAATTTATTTGGTGAATATGGCATAGATGGCAAGTTTCTTGTTTACAGAATATCCATAACTTGTGATAAACTTGCTGAATTGAAGCTTGCTATTTTGGGCAATTTTAGTTGTAAGCAACAACTTGTTTCCTTTGCGACTCCATCAAATTTTCCTGATATGTGTGATACCCATAGCTTGCTACCACATTGTTCGAATTTTAGTACATTATCTTGTATTACAAATCAACATGTCGTAGTTGATGCGTGGAAGCCAATTAAAATTGTGTCACCATTATTGGAATGGTTTGATTTTGCTTGTTTACAATTTGATAACATGAATGAGCCATGCTTGATGCGAGAACTTGTTGTTTTGCCCACAAAACATGTTATTGAATCGGCTCACAAAACATGAGTATTCTTTATCAAAGGTCGAATAGATATGTGCTTTACTTATATTTGCAAATCAAGTTGCAAATTAAATCATGCTAATATTGATGTTATATGCTTCACTTATAACCACAAATCGACTGGCAGAATTGCGAGGAAAGGTGCTTTGCTTAAATCTGATTTCCTCATGTGTTGTTTTGAAAATAACCCAACGCGAATCCAAAAGAACAATGAAATATGGGATATATACATCTACGCCGTGTACACGTTGTTCTTTTTGTTGGTTGCTTCGTTTCCAGCTTGTCCAAAACCGAGAACGGTTTTCCTTCAAAGAGGGGAGAAAGCATCGAAGAGTGCTAGCATTCATCAAGCCATAATATGCTATAAAGAAGTGTTGAGCTATATGGATAATTATCAGGTGAATCCTCTAAATGTTTTTCATGTCTTAAAAAAATATAAAGAGGCGGAGCTACCATTTTATTTAAATAAATGCAGGACCTATATGAGAATGTTTTGTGCTGAAGATGCGCTAAAAGGTGAGCATGAGTCGAGGACGACTCAAATGCAAGAAGGGGAGGATGATGAGGACATCACTTCCATAGATACAACCACATCTACACATCAATTTGAACCCGCTGCTATTATACAAGGACCGGTTACTCGAGCTCGCGCACGACAGTTTAATCATCAGGTGAATGCGTTCCTGAGCCTGCCCATTAGTGATAACATGAATGGGATGCTATTTAATACTTGTGGTGATTTGATTGTACCTAGGAACCATGGAGAAGGACCCTCATAGACCAAAGTTGGGCCAAAGATCAAGTTCAAGTCGGATTGGAAAGAGAAGCTCAAGTTCGAGTCCTGTTCGGCCTCTCCAACAGTGCTGATTTCAAAATGTCATAACTTTCAATTCCGAAGGTTTCTGGAGGCCCATGAGTACACGTTTGAAAGATCTCGGAGCCTACTTTCCAAAGGATCTAGCCTCACCTCAAAACTCTTTCAGATGCATCCGGAAACTGCCAAATACCACATATTGCATTTTCAGTCCGAGTTCGATTCCAATTCGGCCTCCCCAACAGCACTGACTTTAAAATGCCATAACTTTTGATTCCGGAGGCTTCTGGAGGTCTATGAGTACACGTTTGAAAGATCTTAGAGTCTACTTTCCAAAGGATCCAGCCTCACCTCAAAACTCTTTCAGATGCGTCCGAAAACTTCCAAAAACCATACATTACTTTTCTAGTCCGAGTCAAACTCTAGTCCAAGTAGACTTGGTGCTTTGGATTTGAGTTGTATTAGAACTCCAATGCTATGGACGACCCCCTCCTGCTCCTCTAGTATAAATAAACACCCATACCCTCATCTAGGACTTGGGTTTTGTTTATTTGATAGTTTAGCCATTGCTACTATTTTGAGTCTTCCAGACGTGCTCAACAGTCGCCTAAGAAGCTCCTTGTTTCAGAACCCCACTTTATCAATCCTTCATCTTTATTTGTAATTTCAGATTGCCTTTACCTTTGTTCTTGCTTGTTCTTCGGTTGCATGCAGGAATTGAACCTCGTGTTCAGGTTGATCGTGCCAACGGCAAGATCAATAACCCTCTGGAGTTGGTTTAGCGATTGCTAAGGCGCATCGTCGTCGTACGTTGTAGTCGGATCGTCAAAGTCAATTCCACCAAATCGAAGTTATCACTCTCATCGAAAGATCGGGACACCAAAGTCACATCACAAACCCCTCCGCTCCTTGGGCCTACCAGTCACACTTGCTCCATCCACTTGCTCTGATCTAAATTATTTTCCATCCCAAGTTGATTATTGTGCAACACATGCCAACAACAACTCAACATCCATATGGAACCACACAGGCCTCCATATATCAACATCATCGTGTGGCAACACATCACACCCTTTCAAAATACATTGCATATTCCATTATTCAATATTGATCTTTGTATTTTAAAAGATTATTCACGATATATGCAAAGCTAAGCAACTATTCACGGTCTAGCCTCCCGTGTTGGCACAATATTATCAACCAACTAATATTACCAAACTTAGGTTATGAAAGGAATCATGGCATACAAATATTAACAAGAAGATGGCAATAACAAATAGGTTGATTAGCTAATTCACCCAAATTATTTTAAATCCATTTTTAGTTGAATTAGCATGCATAGTTTGAATCAAAATACATTTTCAAAACTTAGGAGCAATATGGTCAAAGCACAACTTGCCTTCAAAAGTTGCTGGTCCTGATCCGAAGCTAGGTCTTGCTCTGAAAATCCTCCCTTGACACTTCCCAACAGATCAACGTCTAATTAAAATCAATATACACACAACAAATATATTTTACAGAGAGCAAACTCAACTCTAAAAATTCCTCAAAATTCACCAATAAATAGATTTTGATTTTACAAGTTTTTAGAAATTGGAATCACTCAAATCGGAGTTAAAACGCAAAAGTTATAGCCATTTGAAGTTTTAAAATAAATCAAAAAGAATAAACCGAATTTCTTTATTTATTTTTATGCGAAAAATTCCGGAATTATGACGTCAGCATGGCTAATAATGACGTCAGCACCGAAACCATTTTCGGCCGAATATATTTATTAAATAAAATCAAATTATTACGTCAGCATGACGTCATTGCTGACGTCAGCATGACACGTGGCATGATCTGGTCGTGACACGTGTCAGCGCATTATCAACCGAGAGGTTGAAATAATCTTGACCGTCCGATTCAAAATGTACGGGCGAGATCAAAACGACGCTTCGGTTTAATACTAACACGTGGCTTCACCGTGACCATCAGATCACGATCGGACGGCTGGCATTCAACCGGGTGACGTCGACAGCCACCGACGGTTCTGGCGCCTCGGTTCCCGCACGACACGCGTCAACACGGGATTAGCCTGGTGAGCGGCGTGATCTCTACCGATCATTCAAATTTCAACGGGCCAGATTAAATCCACTATGCGCGTTACGCTCGGCTACGTGGCTTTCTAGATGCGCGACGCGTGGGCGAATCTAAGCCGTTCACTATTGATTCCAATGGCTATGATCCAGCACAGTTCAAGCACACGTGGGCAGTCTCGATCCGGGCACGTGGCGCTATCCTAACCGTTATTCCACAGATCTACGGCCTTAATGTGCTAATGAGGTTTACTGCTACCACAACTACGTGGCTCAATCCAAACCATGCACTAACGATCCAACGGCTAAGATTAGAGACACTACGTGGCATGATAAAGACTACACGATTAAAATCCAACGGCCGGTGTTTGAAGATAGCACTCACTGATGAGATGAAGACGTGGCACAATCGTAGTCGTTCGGCGGCAATCGGACGACTGACGAAGCTCCAAATCCCGGTGATGGCGCGGCGAGAAGAAGTGGCCGGAGTTGAGGAAGACAACGTCGTTGACGGCGCTCCGGTACTGCTCCGGCGACAAGAAGCGGCTCCTTCGACACGGCTCAACACGAGGATCACTCCGGTGGTCACAACCATGGCGGAGACTTACCGGAGCGGGCGCGAACAGCGGCGGAGTGTCTCGGAACTACGGCGAGTGCGCGTGGGAGCTACGGTGTGTCTCGGGCGGCGTGAAGGGTCTCAAAATGCGCGGAAAGAAGTGCTCTACGAGGTTCACCGGTTAATATAGACGGGGAAGAGACGCGGCGGCGGCTGCGACGTGCGGATTCCTCGGCGGTAACGGCCGACAGCGGCGCTTCCTTTTCCGCATACGAAGCAACGTGGTCGCATCGGCGCGCAGACATCGCGGCGATTTATCCGACGGTCGCAGGCGACATTTAATCGGCACAGTGTCTCCACGGTACCGTCCGATTTGGATCGGACGGTTGACGAGTGGCGTCGTTAGAGTTTCCGGCCTAGCGGGCCGTGCGGCGCGCGCAGTAATGGGCTCGGCCATTACTGTTCATCACGATTTTATTAAGCTTTTTCGATTAAAATAATTCCAAAATTTCATTTTAATTATTCGAGGCCTCTAAAATATCAGAAAAATTCTGGAAAAATTCTAGAAAATACTTTACAACATTTTGAACTTAAATAAAATATTTTCATTTATATTTTATTAAAACTTTTCTATTATTAAATAAATTTTCCAGAGAAAAGTTTATTTCCAAAAATTCTAATTAAATCCAAATAAATTCCAGAAATTCCCAAAAACTCAAAATAACTTATGAAAATTAAAAATAGCTAAATTTTGGGATGTTACTGACCCGGCATGGCCTACTTAAGCGACTACTGGCGGAGGCTTTGCCCGTGGGCTCACGATTAAATGGCGATGGCGGCTATCGCCACCTCCGTCCTGACTGCTGGAGGTTTCCTCCAGCGACGGCTCCAGCTCCGACGCGGAGCACACCTCGGACGAGTTGTACTCTCGCAAGTGCAACATGGCAGGCGTGGCCGACCAGGCCGTGACCCCCGTAAGTCCGGGAACCGCCGCCCGACGCGCCGAGGCGCAGGAGGCGGAGGAGAGCCTCCAGGCTCGCCGCGCTGAGCTTCAGCAGCAGCGCGAGCAACTGGAGGCTCAAAAGGCCCAGCTGGACAAGCTCCAGGCCGACCTAGAGCAGCGCCAGCCCGAGCCCCCACACGCGCCTGGCGCCGCGCGCGCACGCGCACGCCAGGTCCAGCACCAACTAGCCGAGGGGTCCGACGGTCTCCCCTTCTTCCCCTACGCCAGCCAGAATGTCGCCGCGGCAGCCGTGCTGCTCCGCGGCATCCTCAAGCCAACGGATCCGGAGGCCAAGGTCACGTACCAGAACCTTTGGGGGCTGGTGGAGCGTGCTGCCGTCCAGCACATGCAAGGCTCCGGCTCCCATCACTCGGGGGCTTCTTCGAGCCAACCGAGCCGTGCCGCTGCGCGGGACCAGCGAGGCCCGGCAAAAACGGCACCGCTCCTTGAGCAGCCCTAGGCCTCGTGCACTCTGGTGCGCCAGCGCCTGGGTGACATCCGCGACGTCCGTGACACCCTCGAGGCGCGCAGGAGGGTGATGGACGAGGCGGCCCGATCACGGGCCGTCGACAGCGGCCGACGCCACAACCGCAGCCCAAGCCCCGAGGGGCCCGGGCCTCAGGCGTTCTGCCGGGAGATCCGCAACGCAGATTTCCCTACCCGGTTCTAGGCGCCCGTCAACATCACCAAGTACACTAGGGCGACAAACCCCGGTGTCTGGTTAGAAGACTACCGACTCGCATGCCAGGCAGGAGGAGCTACTGATGATCTTTTCATCATCCAGTACCTCCCAATCTACCTCGTGGACTCGGCTAGAGCCTGGCTCGATTACCTGCCCGCGAACATCATCAGGAGCTGGGCCGACCTGAAGAACCTCTTCGTCGGCAACTTCCAGGGCACTTACAAGCGCCCTGGAAACTCCTGGGATCTGAAGGGCTGCAAACAGCCGCCCGGGGAGTCTCTCTGGGATTACATCTGGCGATTCTCCCAACAATACAACGAGCTCCCCAACATCTGCGACGCCGACGTCGTCGGGGCATTCATTTACGGCACCACCTCCAAAGCTCTGGTCCACAAGCTGGGCTGCACCAAGCCGGGCCAAGCAGGGCCGCGAAGGCCCTGTGGTCGCGACCACCGACCACCCTGCCAAGCAGCAGGTGCAGCAGGCATCCGACCACTTCGAGTAGCTGATGGATAGCCCGTGTCCGCATCACGGGTACTCCATCAAGCACAAGTACAAGGACTGCGAGACCCTGAAGCGCTTCATTTCCGGAGCTCCCACGCGGAGCAAAGGGAAAAAGCGCGACTCGGCACCGGATGCCGAGGAGAAGAAGGCGGACGCCGAGTTCCCGGAACCGGATGGCTGCCTCATGATCTTCGATGGGTCGGCGTGCTACGCCGACAAGCGGCGACTCAAGCTCGCCCACCGCGAAGTCCACACGGCTGCTCCCGCCGTGCCCAAATACCTCCGGTGGTCGGAGTCACCGATCACCTTTGATCGGACCGACCACCCCGACCACGTCCCGCACCCAGGGCGATATCCGTTGGTTGTCGCCCCCGTTGTGGGACCCAAGCGCCTGTCCAAGGTTCTTATGGACGGCGGCAGCAGTCTCAACATCCTGTATGTTGAGACATTCGACGCCATGGGGATACCTCGCTCGAGTCTTCGACCGAGCAAGGCGCCTTTCCACGGCGTCATCTCTGGCCAGCAGGCCCACCCGTCAGGCAGGTCGACCTGCCCGTCACCTTCGGGAGCCCGAAGAACTTTCGCACCGAGACCCTCACCTTTGAGGTCGTGGGGTTCCCAGGCTCCTACCACGCTATCTTGGGGAGGCCGTGCTACGCCATATTCATGGTAGTCCCCAACTACACCTACCTCAAGCTGAAGATGCCGGGGCCACGGGGAGTAATCACCGTGGCCGCATCCTTTCAGCTCGCCTACAACTGCGAGCAGAGTAGTTGTGAGCTCGCGTCGACAATCATCGCGTCCGCTGAGCTCGAAAGCCTTCGGAGGGAAACCTCCGAGTCTGCCCCCGACTCCAGCAAGTCGGGGCACGCGTCCTTCCAGTCCGCCGAGGACACGAAAAAGGTTGCGGTCGATCCCCAGGATCCGGCCAAAACCGTGCGGGTCGGAGCCACGCTCCCTGCCAAATAGGAAGATGCGCTCGTCGACTTCCTCCGTGCCAATCGAGATGTCTTCGCATGGAAGCCCTCCGACATGCCAGGCATCCAAAGGGAGGTCGCCGAGCACTCCTTGAACATCTGACCTGGCTCAAGGCCGGTCGCCCAACGCTTGCGCCGCTTTGACGAGGAGAAGCGCAAGATCATAGGAGGGGAGATTGCCAAGCTTTTGGCCGCAGGGTTTATCAAAGAGGTACGCCACCCCGAGTGGCTGGCCAACCCTGTCCTTGTAAAAAAGGCTCCGACCTGGCTTTAGGTCGGGGCCCCAACAAGCTTCAACTCAGCGGCCTCCGCCACGTCGACAGTCGACCATAGGCTGGTCACCCACCCCATGGACATAACGGCCATGCTGGGGCAGGTGGCCCCTTCCCAAGGTGGTCAGGGGGCCGCCAGAGTCAAGTGCCCGTCCCTTCGCCCCGTCATGCGCAATGGGGAGACACGCTCGCTCCCGAGGCGGCGCCCGAGTGCGGCGTGACGGCGTCGCCGTCTGACAGGCACACGGAGGGCAGGTGCGCGCCTTCCCAACGGGACACTGTCCGTTGTTGAAAAGACAAGGGATGTCGCCTAGAGGGGGGTGAATAGGCGAATTATAAATTTAAACTAAATTGCAGCGGAATACAAAATTTCGGAATGTCCGAATAATTCTTCGGACTGTCCGAGTGGTTCGGATAGTCCGAGATTATATTCGGATAGTCCGAGATTATTCGGAGTATCCGAAGTTCTATTCGGATATTCCGAATCCTCCAGAGCACATAGCTCATAAATGATATCTAGGCTATTTGGGGATATTAAATACACCAAATTAAACTAGTTAGCCTAGAATACTTGAAGCAAATAGAGGCTAGCGAAAACTCTCTAGAAAAGTAGATCAGGCAATTTCAAGATTCAAAATCAAATACTAAAGTAAGAGTAAGAAGCAAACTTGGAGATGATGATTTTTCACCCGAAGTTCGGATCCTTGAGGGGATCCTACGTCTCCGTTGAGGCGGCTCGGTCACACTTGAGCCGGGTCTCTTTCAACTCTTTTCCTCCGGTGTTGCACTTTGCACTGCATGCCCGATCACCAAGACACGGGGTCTCTTTCAACCCGCTAGCCGCCTTGTTGCACCTTGCACTCGCATGGCTTCACTTCTTTGATTCCTTCCCTTGGAGGCGGAATCCGCCTTCACAAACTTCCCACGGCCAACCACACAAAGTACCGGTGGCTCGTGGGTGACCTCCTAGCCGCCTAGGAGTCCTCAACCTCCAAGAGTAACAAATGCTCACGAAGAACAAGCTTGGAGATGAAATCAAGTGCTCAAACAACTCAAATCTCACTCAACCTAGCACCTCACTCCTCACACTCTTCCCTACCCTTCTCACAAAGGGGATCACTTAGATCTAAGGGCAAAGAGGTGTTTTGGGGGCTCAAGAACAAGAGGATAGCTTCTCAAATCAATGGGGTAAGAGCTCCTTCAAAATGGGGGAGGATGGGGCTATAAATAGAGCCCACAAAAAACTAGCCGTTTTCCTCAACGTTCAGGTCAGTTCGGACAGTCCGAGCTCAAGTTCGGATAGTCCGAACGCATCAAACTCGAAGAAACAGAGAATTCACTTTGGATAGTCCGAAAATATGTTCGGATAGTCCGAAATCTTCGGATAGTCCGAAGTGGCACTGAGCAGCCCGACGAAAACGGGCATAACTTTTGATTCCGGACTCCGATTTTAGTGATTTTGGACTCTATTGAAAGCTAAGAGTAAGGGCTACACAACTAACAAGGTGTCACTACCCAAATCTCAAAGGATGAATCCAGATTTCACAAAGAATCCAGGAGAGACCTACAATTCTCACTTTCGGTACCACCAATACCACTCTTTCTCTAAGTTTCACAAGGATGGATCACTTGAGCACTTGACACATCTAAAAGTCATTCAATGGAGCATCCCTCTTAATAGTACGGCAATCCTTAGACTCAAATTAAATCAAAGATAATACAAGTCTAGAAATAGTCACTTGCCGTTTTCTTTCTTAATGCCGATGCATGAAGACCTTCACCATATAATTGATGACATCTTCGCCTTGTCCAACTTGACTCGATTCACCTCATGAGACTCTTGTCCTATCAACCTTGACTTGATCATCCTCTCCGACGATCTCCACGCCAAGTCGATCTTGACTTAGTCCTCAACTCTTGGTGACACCGCCGTCTTGTTGACCTCGGCTTAACGATCATCCTCCACGATACCTTGGTCATCATACACACACGGACCTAATTCTTTCCAAACCACTCATGAAAGACATTAGTCCCAAAAGCTCAATAGATATGAATAAATTGATATTTGTGAGCAATTGATTACCACAAGTGTTTCATATAAAGAAGCACAATATAAATGGAAACACTTGGCATAAGAAATGTTCTCTACTAAGTGCATCATGATGAATATATAATTTGATCTATATGCACTAGAGAGATAATCGCCAATATGATGAATCAATTTAATTTTGGCATGGATCACAGTCTTTACTTTAAATGAAGCACATGATAGAATATACACGAATTTTACATGTGCAGATAATATTTAGAATAAGAGTAAATATGTGATCCAACTCTAGGTTAAACTTCACTAAGAGAAGTGCATGAGAAGATACACAACTAAGACATGCATGCACCAAGTCAATCTATAGCAATGTGAAGTTTAACTCTAGTTAATACATGCAGACTAAAAGCAAAGCACATAATGAACTCAAATGAATATATATGTACAAATAAATATGATATGAACCAATGTGCATATATATAATCAACATGTTACTTGGAGTTCACTATGCATTTGCACAAAAGGAATGCAATAACAAATATAGAAGGCATACCGAGATTGCATACCTTATCTTTGCTTAACCATCTCACTTGATTTTCCTCTAAATAGATGAGACTAATACTCATTTTGGCAACAAACATATTAGTCTCATAGCAATATAATCATATTAGAGGTTTGTCATTTGTTAAGCACTAAGTTAAGCATTTACACAATTATATAGATTGTCATTATATGTGTTTGTCATTAATCACCAAAATAACAAAAGTGCCTAGATGCACTTTCAATCTCTCCCTTTTTGGTGATTTATGACAAACCTATTATCAATTGCACCAAATGACAATATTAAGATATTTAGCATTACAACAAGTATGAAGAAACAATAAAAGATCATACTTACAAATTATCCCTTTTTGTCAAACGATTAGGGGACAATTGATAAATCCATAAATTCTCCCCCTTTTGTCATTAATCCCAAAAAGGTGCTTAAAAGATCCTTATTGTTTATTCAATAAAATCTGTTCTCCCCCTTGATTGCACACTCAATAAAAAGATTAAGGAGAACAAAATAAAAATAAGGAGCTAGTAATAGGACAATAATATTAAGCTCACCCTAAATCTAGGCAAGATATGATGCCAATTATATCCAAGATTTAGGTAATGGATATTTCCAATGATACCAATTTAAATGTAGTCATGATTCACAGGATATGAGTGATGCTTAAACATGACACATGAATATGATTTCACATGGAGAAGATCTATTCTTTAAACATCAAGATCATATAGCAAATTTATATAATTTAAGCACATGCTCATGATCAAATTAAATTCTAACAATCAAGATCATATAGAGAAGATTACACAAGAAGGAATTGCTTATATGATCACAAGATGTATACAAGATCATGAATCAAAATTGTATAAGTAAGATGTACTTTCATGATCAAGAATTTCATAAACTTATCAAGGGCATACCTCTTTGTAATGTGTCACCCATATCTCCTTTTCATTCTTGATAATGCCAAATGCAAGTTAGATGACACTTCAAAACAATTTAGGATTAGAGTATACCTCTTGAAAGATACCAATTGAAAGGTATAACACCATTTAAAATAAGACAATTTAGCATAATGGTGTGCAAAGACATTATTGAATATGGTCAAAAAAGAAACACGTCCCTTTGTCGATTCTTGTCCACCGCATGTTCGAATCGGTCATGATCACCGCGCCCGGCCTTAGATCCCTCGGACTATGGAGCTCCTCTCCATTTCCTTCATCCCACCGTCGAAGATGACCCCTTTTCCAATACCTTGAACATCAATAGACAAGCACACGATTTCCGGGAGCAAATATCTTTCAACTTGACCCAAGTTAGTTTGATAATGTCTAAGTACAACATGCACGATATAGATGATGAACATGATAATACAACTTGCACGCGATTTGAAATATTCAAGATACCAATTGAAGATTTCATTATACCAATTTACACTGAAAATATTTGAAACTCATTCAAATTTAATCTTGACATTCACTTGTAAGAGAGACAATGGGTAAAACACATTCAAACTCACTCTTGAACTTACAAGGGAAATTTTCTCTTTGAGGAAACATTTTGAGGCTAAGATATAATTAAATCCAATTTCCAGAAGAACTTAGCCAAATGATGCACTTTCATTAGAATGAAAACTTAAATAGATATGCTCCGCTTTGAAGCTTGGAGCAATGAATAACTTCACTTAGTTTTTTATTTTGAAAGGCTTGCCAAGATTCCAATTTAAAACTCTCAAAATCTCAAAAGATGCAAATAGCAGCACAAAATTGATTATAACTTTTAAACCAATGCTCAAATGCAAAAATCATCAACGTGGAAAAAATCCATCTCGAAATTCTCTTCGAGGATTGCAAAGGCCAAAAATTCATTTGAGCAAAGGAAAACCTCAAAACTTGAAAATAGTGAATGCTGAACCGAAGGTTTTGAGAAAAGAAATCTCGCTTTGAAATGGTCCTGAGGATGAAAACAACAGCAAATGAGCTCCTAAATAATTTTAGATGAATCATGGAGCAATAAATTGAGTTACCTTAGTTTTCATCACAAGGAAATACTCAAATCATCTTAAAGGTAGGCAAGATTTCAAAAGTGCAATGTGCTGAAAAATTCAGTTTTGACATTCCATTTAAGCTTTTTGACAGGGCTGGAAGAAGGTTCAAACAAGGTTCATAAATTCTGAAAAAAAATTAGACAATGAAGTCCAACTATAGAGGATCAAAACATGTCATAAGACTTTCCTCTGATTATGAACCCATTTGGAGGAACTAAAATCACAAAACAGCCCCACAATCAGCCTAAACCTCGGAATGTCCGAGTTTTACCTCGGAATGTCCGAGTAGACCCTCTCTGTTGGAACTAGAAAATTTCCATTCGGAATGTCCGGATAAATATTCGGAGTATCCGAGTACTTCGGACTGTCGAATGCATTTTCGGACTGTCCGAGCTCCAACTAAGCATTTTGAAATTGGCTCAAAGCTTTATCAAATGAAGTCCAATAGCCATGAGATTTTGCAGAAATGGTCCATGGACAACCAAGAGACTTCTCCAAAAAGAATTTCTCAAATATCACCCTCCATTCAAAAATTAGGCCATTAGGAGTATTGGAGGTTTAGTTTTGACACTAAGTCAAATAAAGTCAACAATTTTGCAAATGAGTTTAAATAAATTTGAGAATTTTCAAATATGAACTCCATATACGAGAGAAGGTTTTCCAACAAAAATTTTCAATAAATCCATTTAAATATATGAAAACCACAAATATTCAATGAACTAGAATTTCAGATTTTCAGATTTTGACATTTCATTTAGGCTTTAAAAGAGGGCTGAAAAATTGCTCAAATGAAGTCTAAAACATCTGATAAAATTTGACATAGTAGAACATATATTGAGGATGAATTCTTACAAAGATTGTCCCCTCAAATTATGCTCTAATTTGGAGATACAAAAATCACAAATCAGCTCAAAACCACACAAAAGTCTGAATTTTCAGCCTTTTGATCAAAGTGAGAAAAAGCCATAACTTTTTCAAATGAAGTTGAAATCATTTGAAATTGAGCAGAAACATACTTTGGACTTATAAGAAACTTTTCCAAAAAGAATTTTCCAAAAAGAAGTCTCCAATCAAAAGATATGCCAAATTTTGCTTTGTAGGTATGATTTTCAATCAAAGAGAAGAAAAGTCAAAACTTTTTCAAATAAAGTCAAAATGATTTGAAAATTTCCAGAAATGAACTTTGAACTATTTAGAATGTTTCTCAAAAATAATTTCCTCAAAAGAAATTTTCTTTCAAAAGATATGACAAATTGCGCTTTGTAGGCAAAAAGAGAAGTTCAATTTGCACCGAATGCTCAAAATACAATCCGATTTGGATTTCATGGAGATTTGAACTTTTATGGCTTTGTATGAGTTAGAAATACTATTTCAAGACAGGATACACAAAGAAATCCAATTGAAATAGCAAAACTCACAATATGCAAGAATGGGTCATTTTGGGTCAAATGAAGAATTTTGACCAAATTCAAATGGCTATAACTTTTGAACGGTTGGTCGTTTGGAAAAACTTTAAACTAAAGAAATGCTTGAAATGACCAACCCTACGAGTTTTGTATTGAACACTTTTTCAAAAACTCAATAGATTTTAACTTATGAAAATATTTCATTTAATCCAAAATCAAGATCCTATAAGATCCATTTGAGGCCAAATTTGCTATTTTGTTTCTAAAATAGGAATTTTTACTCCGAAAGCATTGTAAAACATTTGAAATATATATTTGAGAACTTTTATAAAGATTTTCACAAATATTGGCCTTTTAAACAAAAATTTTGACTTTTTGACCAAAGAGGCTCATATGAAGGATATGAATGCATATGGTTTTCAAACTTATTCCAAAAAGTATCGAATGAAGCAAATGAGAAGATATTTAATTGGAATTGGTATGTATGAGTTTGAAATACTATTTTGAACCAAGATATGGCTAAGAATCCGGTCCAAAGGGTGAAACTCACAATGTGCTAAGATGTGACCATTATGGGTCAATTATGGTTTTTCGGTGAGTTTCAAAATCAAATAACTTTTGCTAGGTTGGTCTTTTGAAAATCTTTTGAACACAAGAATTATTAAGAATGACCAACTCTAAGTTTTTCATTTTGGAATTACTTTCAAAATCATTTTACATTTAATTCTATGAAAATTATAAGTTTAAATCCAAAACAAGATACTACTATCTAGATTTTGGGGCATGAAACTCATTTTCTTTTCAAAATAGATTTTGTAAAGCCAAAACCTTTGAAAAACATTTCAAATACATTTGTATACATTTTGTAATTAGTTTTTGACAAGAATACTAATAGTATACAAAATTTTGACTTTTGGCTAAATGCTTGATTTTGAAGATATATATTAGCACTTATATAAATATAGGCACACGTAGGGATGTGATACACATGAATATGAATTAACACTCCCCCTAAATGTGCCACTATCTAACTTGCTCAAGATTGCAATCAAAACACCTAATAAGTATGAGCAAGCATATAACAAGCAATCTAAATTGATTTTCATGAATAATGCAATATAACCTACACAAGGCTATAAGCTATAAGAATCAATTTAAATACTTGTTACCCGAGATGGTATTGGCTCAAGATTGAAGTGATCATCCTCATGCTTGGCTCCATTTTGCAAATGATGAAGTCCTTATATTCTTGAAGAAGCCAAGCGTCCAATCCATCTCATATTGCCTAAAAATCTTTTAGGCGGTTTTTGGTACCCAATCCTTGTTGGGTCCAACAATGTTAGTCACAATAGATTTAGGAACCCAAATGGTCCTAATATTCATAGTCTTATGTGAACTAACATAACTAGCAATGGATTTATGATTGTTATTACTCCGAAGCAATTTAGTGGCAATGAATTGAGGAGGCTTAGGAGTTTTAACACTTTTAGCAAATCCATTCCTAGTTTGATCCTTTCTAAGCACATAATAATCATTATAATGCAGGGGCATAGAGGATCTAGCATATCTAGCAAATGGTTTGCTATTGTTATTTTTCCTAAGCATATGATCAACATGATTTTTCTTGGTCTTAGGAAATCTAGTATTTTGAGCAAATACATTTCTAGATTTATATCCCCTAAGCAATTGATTGTCATTATTTTGCATAGTCTTAGGAGAATTAACAGACTTGGCAAACACATTACCATTTCTGTCTTTCCTAAGCAAATGATGATCATTGACAATACTAGGCTTAGGAGTGATACCTTTGGGACAATCCTTACCGATGTATCCCTTTTCCCGACAATTGTAGCAAGTAGGCTTTGAACGTCTCTTCTTCTTGACTTGCTCTTTGCCGGTTTGCCTCATGGTTGATGCATGTGGCTTGATCTCCACTTTGTTTGGGCACACGGAGGCGAAGTGGCCCTTCTTGTTGCAAGCAAAGCACTTGATGATCTTCGAATGTATTTCGTTTTGCCTTGTCTTGCTAGTCTCCCTCTTGGAGATGTAGCCGAGTCCTCGCTTATCTTGAGGCGCCCTTGGTTTGCTCAAGATCTCATCGAGAATGGCTTTGCCCTTTATGCTCCTCTTCAAGTCATTTTCTAGTCTAATGACTTGAGTCTTGAGCTCTTTATTTTCCTCTACAAGGTTAGTCTCAACATGCATAGAGAAAGTAGTAGCAATAGAATTTGAGCAACAAGGTAAATCATTGCTAGAGGTGGATATGCATTTATTTGATGAATTATTAGTATTAACATTTATGCAAGGCATATCATCAATTAAATCACATGAGATTTCTATATCCACCTTCGGCTTAAAAATTTCTTTGAGAATGAGAGATTCATGATTTTCTTTAAGCACATTATAATCATTTTGAAGTGATTCATGTTCAAGCTTCAAAATTTTATATTTCTTTTTCTCCTTCCCAAGAGATTCATTGAGCTCTTTTAACATATTCATAAATTCATCACAAGAGAGCTCATCATCATCATCATCATCACTTACCTCAATTTTACCTTTCGCCATGAAGCAACGGATTCGAGAAGAGAGTGAATCTTCATCGTCGCTTGAGGCGGAGGTTGAGGTTGATGGAGATGTCGGTTCTTCCTCACTTGAGCTTGAGGTGGAGCTTGAGGTTTCATCTCCCGACGTCTCTTCCTTAATGCACTCCTCATTTGAAGACGTGGATGATTCAAATAGATCTTGAAGCTTTATCCACATCTCATGAGCGCTCTTGAGTTCGCATATGCTATCAAAAATTTCATCGCTCACAACCCAAAATAATATGTTAGTAGCTTGAGCGTCGAGATGTAGGCATTTCGTCTCTCCTTCAGTTGGATCAACTTCGTTCAATGGAGACGAAAAGCCAACATCTACAATCCACCATATTTGGGGGCTCATGGATTTAAAATGAATAGTCATAAGAGATTTCCATAAAGCATAATTTGAGCCATTTAATACAAGTAGATCATTTGAGTGCTCTACTCCTCTAGTCGACATCTTTAACTCTCTATACGGTTAAGTCTAATAAAATGAGAGACCTTGCTCTGATACCAATTGAAAGGACAGGGGATGTCGCCTAGAGGGGGGGTGAATAGGCGAATTATAAATTTAAACTAAATTGCAGCGGAATACAAAATTTCGGAATGTCCGAATAATACTTCGGACTGTCCGAGTGGTTCGGATAGTCCGAGATTATATTCGGATAGTCCGAGATTATTCGGAGTATCCGAAGTTCTATTCGGATATTCCTAATCCTCCAGAGCACATAGCTCGCAAATGATATCTAGGCTATTTGGGGGATATTAAATACACCAAATTAAACTAGTTAGCCTAGAATACTTGAAGCAAATAGAGGTCTAGCCGAAAACTCACTAGAAAAGTAGATTAGGCAATTTCAAGATTCAAAATCAAATACTAAAGTAAGAGTAAGAAGCAAACTTGGAGACGATGATTTTTCACCCGAAGTTCGGATCCTTGAGGGGATCCTACGTCTCCGTTGAGGCGGCTCGGTCACACTTGAGCCGGGGTCTCTTTCAACTCTTTTCCTCCCGGTGTTGCACTTTGCACTCGCCGGCGGCCCGGTCACCAAGACACGGGGGGTCTCTTTCAACCCGCTAGCCGCCCGGTGTTGCACCTTGCACTCGCCGGCTTCACTTCTTTGATTCCTTCCCTTGCGGAGGCGGAATCCGGCCTTCACAAACTTCCCACGGCCAACCACACAAAGTACCGGTGGCTCGTAGGCGACCTCCTAGCCGTCTAGGAGTCCTCAACCTCCAAGAGTAACAAATGCTCATGAAGAACAAGCTTGGAGATGAAATCAAGTGCTCAAACAACTCAAATCTCACTCAACCTAGCACCTCACTCTTCACACTCTTCCCTACCCTTCTCACAAAGGGGATCACTTAGATCTAAGGGCAAAGAGGTGTTTTGGGGGCTCAAGAACAAGAGGATAGCTTCTCAAATCAATGGGGTAAGAGCTCCTTCAAAATGGGGGAGGATGGGGCTATAAATAGAGCCCACCAAAAACTAGCCGTTTTCCTCAACGTTCAGGTCAGTTCGGACAGTCCGAGCTCAAGTTCGGATAGTCCGAACGCATCAAACTCGAAGAAACAGAGAATTCACTTCGGATAGTCCGAAAATATGTTCGGATAGTCCGAAATCTTCGGATAGTCCGAACTCACTTCGGATAGTCCGAAGTGGCACTGAGCAGCCCGACGAAAACGGGCATAACTTTTGATTCCGGACTCCGATTTTAGTGATTTTGGACTCTATTGAAAGCTAAGAATAAGGGCTACACAACTAACAAGGTCTCACTACCCAAATCTCAAAGGATGAATCCAGATTTCACAAAGAATCCAAGAGAGACCTACAATTCTCACTTTCCGGTACCACCAATACCACTCTTTCTCTAAGTTTCACAAGGATGGATCACTTGAGCACTTGACACATCTAAAAGTCATTCAATGGAGCATCCCTCTTAATAGTACGGCAATCCTTAGACTCAAATTAAATCAAAGATAATACAAGTCTAGAAATAGTCACTTGCCGTTTTCTTTCTTAATGCCGATGCATGAAGACCTTCACCATATAATTGATGACATCTTCGCCTTGTCCAACTTGACTCGATTCACCTCATGAGACTCTTGTCCTATCAACCTTGACTTGATCATCCTCTCCGACGATCTCCACGCCAAGTCGATCTTGACTTAGTCCTCAACTCTTGGTGACACCGCCGTCTTGTTGACCTCGGCTTAACGATCATCCTCCACGATACCTTGGTCATCATACACACACGGGACCTAATTCTTTCCAAACCACTCATGAAAGACATTAGTCCCAAAAGCTCAATAGATATGAATAAATTGATATTTGTGAGCAATTGATTACCACAAGTGTTTCATATAAAGAAGCACAATATAAATGGAAACACTTGGCATAAGAAATGTTCTCTACTAAGTGCATCATGATGAATATATAATTTGATCTATATGCACTAGAGAGATAATCGCCAATATGATGAATCAATTTAATTTTGGCATGGATCACAGTCTTTACTTTAAATGAAGCACATGATAGAATATACACTAATTTTACATGTGCGATAATATTTAGAATAAGAGTAAATATGTGATCCAACTCTAGGTTAAACTTCACTAAGAGAAGTGCATGAGAAGATACACAACTAAGACATGCATGCACCAAGTCAATCGATAGCAATGTGAAGTTTAACTCTAGTTAATACATGCAGACTAAAAGCAAAGCACATAATGAACTCAAATGAATATATATGTACAAATAAATATGATATGAACCAATGTGCATATATATAATCAACATGTTACATGGAGTTCACTATGCATTTGCACAAAAGGAATGCAATAACAAATATAGAAGGGATACCGAGATTGCATACCTTATCTTTGCTTAACCATCTCACTTGATTTTCCTCTAAATAGATGAGACTAATACTCATTTTGGCAACAAACATATTAGTCTCATAGCAATATAATCATATTAGAGGTTTGTCATTTGTTAAGCACTAAGTTAAGCATTTACACAATTATATAGATTGTCATTATATGTGTTTGTCATTAATCACTAAAATAACAAAAGTGCCTAGATGCACTTTCAGTTGTGTCTACCAACCCAGCATGGGATGAGCAGGAACCTGTCAGTCACCAAGACCAAAGACCGGGACTCCCGGGCGTAGCATACTCCTACCATTTTTCTCCAAACTCCCGCGTAACCTGCCCCCTCCGCCTATATAAAGGGGGGCAGGGCCCTCCGGGATGGGCATTCGATTTCATTCGATTCACTCCGATTCACATTGGCATTCGATTCGCATCCGCACTCACGAACACACTCGAGCTCCCCCACTCGGACGAGCGCTAAGGGCCTGTCCTTAGCCGTCGCTTGTAATCCCGTATAGCCCGCTGCACCCTGAGTAATACAAACCACCACCATGAACTGGACGTAGGAATATTCGGCCCGAACCAGTATACATCTTGGACTCCCGTAGTCTAACCATTCAAGGAGAGGGAGCGCGCGACCCCTATACTTACAAATTTACTTACCAGTTATACGAACACCAACAATGATATTCTGGATGATCATATCGATTGTACTTCCAATGAGGATATGTTGCAGGATGACAATTTGAATCAGTAGCTGCGCGAAGTAGAAGAGAATTGTGACGATAGAGAATTTGGTAAGTTCAGCACTGCATCGATTGGTTGATTAGTCTCTTACTGAATATTAAGGGCAAAACAAAGAACGGTATCAATGCACGACTTGACTTGGTCGATATGGGCATAAGACCTTAGTTAGCACCAAAAGAGACTGATAAAGGACGAACATACTACGAATCTGCTTGTTACACTTTGTCCATGGTCGACAGAACTGAACTGTGCTAGTGCTTACATGGTGTAAAAGTTTTGTCCAGTTACTCCTCCAATACGAAGAGACTTGTTTCGATGCAAGATTGGAAATTAACTAGCATAAAGTCTCATGATTGTCATGTGCTGATGACATAAATGCTCTCTATGGTGATTAGAATTATTTTGCTAGTCAAGATCCGGGAGACAATCGCAAGGCTGTGTTATTTCTTTAACACAGTTGCTCAGAAGGTTATTGATCCCGAAGCACTAGATACTCTGCAGGCTAAGGTGGTGTTGACTCTATGTAATTTTGAAATTATTTTCCTCTGTAGTTTTTCGATATCATGGTCCATCTTGTTGTTCATCTTGTGATTGAGATAAAAATGTGCGGGCCCATGTTCCTACGTAGCCTGTACCCATTCGAGAGGTATATGGGAATTCTCAAGTCATATACACGGAATCGATCTCGGCCGGAGGGCAGCATTGTCAAAGGTTATGCAACTGAAGAGGTCATCGAGTTCTGTGTGGATTATATGGCTTTGGTCGAACCAATAGTTTGCCTCGATCTCACCATGAGTGGAGACTCCAGGGCATCGAGACCATCGAAAGTAAAGCAATCACGACTAATCCAGTCGCCTACACTTAAGCTCAATTTACGATTTTGCAACACATAGCTATAAGTACTGGCTACGACAAGAGAATTCGATGCGACAGGAGTCTTGGATCACAAGACAGCATAACCTTCAGTTCAATAGATGGTTAAAGGAGCGACCCATCACTAGGACCTCGTCAGGTGATACGCTCATATGGTTGGCAAAAGGGCCAACATTTATAATTGTAACATAGAAAGGATATAACTTAAATGGGTACACATTTTACACGAGAGATCCACATATGAAGAGCACAAATCAAAACAACGGTGTTCGTATACACTACTACAAAAGAACTTTTATTAGACCTCTCATCACTAATGGTTTTCAAAAACCATCTGTGATGAGGTGTCATCATAGATGGTTTTTTACAAAAACAGTCAGTGATAAGTCTTGGACATATTACAAACGGTTTTTGGATAAAACCTTCTGTGATGTGCCCCTCATCACAGATGGTTTTAGCCAAAAAATATCTATGGTAATATCATAGAGATTTTTAGCTAAAACCGTCTTTTATGAGGTCTAGATCACATGCAGTTCACTTTTCCAACCGTTTGAGAAAATTCTAATATATAATCTAGCATCGCCGCACAAGGTTAGAGCTCCCGACACATTTGCCATCGTCTTGCACCGCCCTTGCCCTAGGTTAGAGCCAGTAACCTCTCCCGACGCCCTTGCAATCCTCTTGCACCGTCGACGCCCTCCACCATCATCATCGACTCCTCCCCTCGGCGCAGCATCCTCCCTAGGCCTCCCCCGTGGTGGCGTCTAGGGCCTCCACGATCTCGCCGCTACCGCACCTGTTCATCATCAAGGATCTCAACGTTAGTAAGGATCCGCCATCGCAGCTAGGGAAGGAGATCCCCCAGACCAAGACCAATAGTACCAAGCTCGATAGCATGTACGAGTGCATCCTCTGCTCCTGCTGCTCCATATCCTGCCTGCCTTACTGGTGGAACCCCGAGGAGTACCTCGGCCCCGCCGCGCTGCTCCACACCAATATGTATACCTTTGCATCCCTCGTATGCTCTTGATATCGTTATGGCGTGCTAGATCTGTTTATTTAAAGAGTGGTGTGTGATTGATCGAGTGGTGCCTTTCGCCCTACTTATGGGGAAATAGTTGTGGGTTGATGTGTGATATGTACATTGGTTTTGGTGTGGCTGTTGGCTTAGGTGTGCAAGTGTGGAAATGTTTGCTATTTAGGAGGATCAATCATTGGTCTGATGTGGTGATGAACAGTTTGATCCTTTTACCTGATGATCCCCAATTGTTTGTTTGGTAGCTCCCCTGCAAAGCAGTTTAGATGGTCATGAGTGTATAGTACGAACTGGTGATGTGGCAGAAGCTGCAGAACTAGTGAATGAAATGTATTAAATGGATATTTTTGGTTGCAGGTTGCTTAGACATTTTAAGGCATTAGTGACTACAAGTATTCTGCTTTTGTTGTTGACTTATTGGTTAGAAAATTGGTAGCATAGGATAGTTATGTCGTAACCTCTACAACCCCCATACATCACTTTTCAGAAATTCCCATCTTATCAATTTTGGTGTAACATAATAAGTTAATAACTATTTCCCTGTGATAGATTTATGGTGGATCATGATGCCTAGAGAGATGTTTCCTTACAAATGTGAGATATTCGATCTTGATTCATTCAAAGTAATTTGGTAGGATGTGATTATGTGATAATACTAAATTTTATTATTCATTTTTTTATCAGGCATAAATAAGCTACCTTTTGTTATGAGGAGCTAATATTGGCTCAACCGACCATTCCACTTATTATCTAGCCTATGCTAAGCTAGGAATATGATTCTCTTTTTTTCCTACACCCCAGCAGAACTTCCATCATTAGTATCTGTTGTTCAAAATTTTCTTCTACTTAGATATTTTTGCAACTACATTTATAAGGCACAACCAGTTATAGATTTAGTAATTGAATAACCAAATATCCTAGATGCATCGAGACAATAGCTTCTCTGATCAGGATCATCTTAAAATATGAAGTTTTGTAGCATTTTCATCTCATTTCTTATTATAATATTGATGGATTTCATGGCAAAATTCATTTCGTTCCACAGTTTATCCTGAAAGGTGTCATGCACTAATTTACCGTTATCACTTTATTCTCATCCCCGAATAAGAATACCATACGCAGCCATACTTCTTGAATTATAGAGTTCATTAAGTCATCGTATGGAGTTGATTAAATTATTGTATAGAGTCCATACGATGACTTAATAAACTCTATAATTCAATAAATAGGCTCCCTATAGTATTCTCATTTGGGGATGAGAATGAAGTGGAAGCGATAAATCAGAGCATGATAGGGTTCATGACGAACTATGGAATGAAATAGATTTTACCTTAGAATCCATCAATATTATAATAAAAGAGAGATGAAAGTGCTACAAAACTTCATATTTTAAGACAGTCCTGATCAGACGAGTTGTTGCCTCGATGCATCTAGAATGTTTAGCTATTTAATTACTAAATCTATAACTGGTTGTACCATATAAATGTCATTGTAGAAATATCTAAGTAGAAGAAAATTTGGAACAATAGATACTAATGATAAAGTTTTGTTGGGGTGTGGGAAAAAAGAAGATCACAAACAGTTATATTTAGAAACCGTCTGTGATGTTATAGTATCACAGGTGGTTCTATTATAAAACAGTCTATGATGTTATAGTATCATAGGCAGTTCTGTTATAAAACCGTTTGTGATATCACAGACGGTTTGAAAACCATCTATAATATGTTGTTACATCACTGACACATAGTCATAGACAGTTCAAAAAACCATCTATGATGATGGTTTCAAGCCGTTTGTGATGGTATAATCTGTAGTAGTGATAGATGCGTTTAATACCGCTGGGTCAACGAGGAGCTCCTACTATGGGTTCATACAGGAGATTTGGGAGCTCGACTATGTACTATTCAAGACCCCTCCTTATTTCGGTGCCATTGGGTCCACCTCTAGCAGGTGAAGGTTGACAAGTACGGTGTCACTACTGTCGACCTTGCACGTGTCGGATACTAAGATGAACCATTCGTACTTGCTAACCAAGCTGTTCAAGTATTCTATATAATCGATCCATCCAACAAGAAGAGACATATAATTCTTCAGAAAAAAAGAGGATTGTCGGAGTAGAGAATGTAGTAGGTGAGGAAGAATACAATCAATTTGATGAGTTGCATCCTATCGGAAACAGCATCACGATCTAGGAAGAACAACCGGAGGAAGCTTGCTACACATATGTTGATCATTGTGAAGGACTAATTTTTATATAAAAGAATAAGTAAGTGAAGTTATGATTTTAAGTGTACTCTCTAACATAATAGAGTTGTTTGTTTTGCAAGGCTTGAGCTGCTGGGGAGTGATGTCCATCTCCTTGGCACAGAGCAAGTAGATGCGGTCTCCATCGTCACTCATCGTCATCCTAAGGGAACAAAAAAGAAGGGAGACAAGATCTTGAGAAATAAGAGTCTTGCAATACAACGCCAATCAAGCATTAGAAGACAAGAAAGAAAGGCATCAATTTTGAGGAGAAATTAAACCCAAATAGACAGACTTGCTGTCTGTAATCCTAAAGGTATCACAACAAACTTGAGATCCCAAATAAGCAACCATGGGAAAAGAAGAAAAAAAACATACATAAATCATGGAAGTGACTAGGGGACATGTCGAACATGCCAGTCCAATCTGGCAGCTTGATTCTACAAAATTAGCCATATCTATCGGTAAAACCAGATAAAAAGCCCACAATTTCAAAGCGGATTCCATTGGACGCATCAAAATTGAAAAAAATAAGGAGGCTCAAAATTCTGATTGGATTGTACCAAATCTATGCCAAAAGAATAGCGGAAAAGAGTAGATTCGTAGAAATGGAGGGATCGGACAAACTCACAATGGAGGTGGACAGTACCAGTGCTACAAAGCAAAATAAAGCAATAATAAGAAGAACAAGAAAATGGCAGCAACATATTTTGTAGAATTGCCTTAAGGTTCTGTTCATCTATAGTCTACAAAGTCAGTTGCAAACATTTTCTTACTAATTAAGCAATAACAGAAACTGTGATTACAGAGTGAATAGCATAGTACTTGAACTCATTAACACGTTCAATATTACGCTTTACAACACTGCAAGACATTACAAAAAGGAAAACATAACAGAAAGTGACTGACTACGTACCTGGCCCGATGCAAGATTATCTTTGCAGTTCTGCGAACTTTCAGAAGGGGCAGAATACTAATTACCATGTTTACAATTAACAACATAACCACTGTTATTTGTTAAAAGAAAAAATAGCTCAAACATTTAAATAACAAATATGACGTAACTTTCCTGAAGAGACAAAATCATTCCAATGGCAGCACCTGGTGCACTTTCCTCCACCTTTTTCTTTCCCTGCACCACAAATTGTTGTCTTAAACGAAATTCTTTGTTGGTTGAAACCACATAGCCATACGTCTCATACATCAGAAATTAGGCAACCAAGAACTACATCTAAGAAAGGACTAAAAAATTAAGGCCACAAATTGTTGTCTTAAACGTATTTGTTTGCTGGCTGCATAACATCAGACAAGTACAATACAGTTACATGATTCAAACAGGGACTCCGTCTGACACATAAAATTTTCACAATAGAGACTGACTCCGTGTAATGCATAAAATTTGCTATGAATTGAATTGTTCCATAGGCCCAAGAGAAGTGAAAGATTTTGTACTGGATTCCAACAATACGAAACAAGAAGAATTTTTACCTTCTTGGAAGTGAAGGCGTCATCGTCCAAATCGCCTAATAGCCTCTTCTCTCGCCTGCAAAGAAGCAACAGCAACAAGCACCATAATAACCAGCTAAAGTACACAGAATCCAAAGCTCGAACACTCATTATTAACAGCAAAGCCGACGGACAAGGGACAGAAGAGAGAGAGAGGGAGAGAACGGAACGGACGAGGGCTGCGTTGGGAGAGGGTGTGGTGATGAAGTTGCGGCCGAAGGCATCATCTTCGTCGAGGCAGGTGAGGGGAAGGAAGGTCCGCCATGGCTGCCGCCGTCCAAAGCTAGCGGAAAGTGCGGCCACGGAGGAAGTAGTGCTCGGTCCGGCCTGATCCGGCCGCTCCCGACCATGGCTCCGCGACCTCCTCCCACGACGGCGAAGTGGCTCGGTCCGGCCGCCCCCGACGGCGGCTCCGTGACCTCCTCCTCCACCCCTCATGGCAACCTCCCGCTCGTTCTCCACCTCCGGTGAGTCACCGCTATCTATCGTGCTTCCTCCATCCACCACCGTGCTGCTGAGTCCGGCATTGGCGAGTTTTTTATTTTCGATTATCGGTAAAAATCGGTCGAAAATGGTTAAAAATCCTTCGGGTTAAGAAATCAAAATTTTTGTAAAGAAATAAAAAAATTAAAAATCGACCGGTTTTCACCGATAATCGAACGATTTTATCAAAAATCGATCAGCAATTGAGTGTTTTTTAGAACCGTTCTTTAGAGCAATTTTCACTGATTATCAACCCGTTCGCATCGCATAATTTTTTTTTCAAAATTTTGAATTAGACAAGTTTAGGGGTCTGTTCAAATGCCAAGCTAGCTCGATATAGCCGATAATCACGATATTTAAGCGGTTAAACGATTATTTATGATACTGTGAACCCTACGGGTGGCTTGAGATGGAAAGGTTCGAGGCTATGCAAGCGCACTGGTATACCAGAGGAAAGAGGTTGGACGATCCTCTCGTTGCGCAGTATATACCTGTGAAATTTTGGGATCAACATTGTGCTAGGCAGCTCGGGCAACTGAAATACGTTCTACTGTAGCAGTAGTGTGTTTATGTATATAATTACCTGCAGAAATGGTATTTATTCCTCTAGTTTACTTTGCTGCTTCTTCGCAAATCGCAAGCTTTCTTTCCAAGGCAATGACTGAGTAAAGCGGAAGAACAGCATTGTCCTCTATCTTCTCGAGGTGTGCAGTCAAAGCTTTATTTTCTGTTAATGGATTCAAAGGTAACATTGTTACTTGAGATCTGTTCCTTGTCATTTTGTGAACCCTCTGTTCTTTTAGGCTATAGATGGGCTACACTAGGTGCATGATTTCGATAATTAATATATGTGGAGAAAGCTAAGCAGTGGCATGAACCTTCTCCAGCTTGTACGCAACATGCATAGACAGTTATTCGACGTTTCATTGTCAGTCTGAGACCATTATGTGGTAGCGTTACATTACATTATATATGGGAAATAGATGTCAGTTTTGTCTGCTTAATTTTGTATCAAGACAGGCAGGTAACTGCTTTATGCTCTTGGTTGAGACGGGCGCTAATCTTGGACTGGCACTGATCTATGCAAACTTTGACTGATCCTTGGAGAAGTAGACAGTGCATAATGCTATGGAAACGGATTTTGGTGCCTGTTTGGGTTGAAGCTAAATTTGCCGAACTAATCTTAATCAAGTATAGCTTACCATACTTTCTATAGTAACAAAATTTAAGGCATAAATATGGTAAAGTTTGGCAAAAAAAAAAAAAAGACATGTGAGTCATGTAGCTAAGAAAGTGTGGCAATCTAACGTTGTGGCAACAAATCAAACACTGTCTAAAAATGTGTAGTATGCTTAAGCTTAGCATGCCAAAGTTTGTTTTAAGCCAAACAGACCATTTGTACTCCATATGTACCTATGCCATTCACCGTTCATGCCATTTTGAGATTGGTGCTTAACCATACACCGCACCGTATTTCTTCTGTATTTATCTATTTTCGAAATTTCAATCGGTCTCTCTCTTCTCTCATTCTCTCCCGCACGCTCGGTCTCACGCTCTCACCCCTCCCTCCAGAGCGACGACCAGCGGCCGGTGATGAGCACGGCAGGATCCAGCGCCTTTGTGGCTCGGGACGGCCAGAACCGTCGGTGGTGCGGGCTCGCGGCGAGCTCAATGGCGGGGTGGCTAGCCCGGATGTGGTGTCCACTGTTGCACGGAAACAAATTATGGGTCTGTTTGGTAGAGCTCCAGATCCCAGCTTTACCTGACATCTGAAACTTGTAGGCTAAAATAAAGTGAATTAAGTTTATATTTTTGGTCTAAAATATAAATAAGATGATCCATCTAAACACTTTTAGACCCTGTTTGGAAGAGCTCCAGATCCCAGTTCCAGCTCAGAGCTGAAACTTATAGGCTAAATAAAGTGAATTAAGTTTATATTTTTAGTCTAAAATGTAAACAAGATGATCTACCTAAACACTCTTAATGTATCGACAGCTCCAACTCCACAAATTTCTGGAGCTAGAAATACCCTGCTCCACCAACTCCACATATTTTGATGGAGCTGGAGCTGTCCCAAACACCCCCTTAATGTATTCACAGTTTCAGCTCCACGGATCTAGTGGAACTAGGAATATCTAGCTCCATCAGATCTACGGATCTAGTGAAGCTAGAGCTCTACCAAACATACCCTATAAATGCTGTTGCTCCTTAGAGCAGCAGATGCATGTCTAGTTTTGTGCCCATGTCAAAGAAGACACAAGCACGACACCAAGAATTTTAAAAATGTTAATTTTTTTTCCTATCTCTAATTTGATTGATGCATGCGCTCACACAGTTTTAAGCCCAGCCTACTGCAAAAGACCGACGCAACTGCAGGATCATGAACCTCGCATGAAGCGATTAAGGGTGCATTTGGTTGGGTGTATGAGGGTGAATCGAACTGTCCCGTACAGGATTTAGTTCTATCTCTACGTTTAGTTGGCTGAACGGAACCATTTGATACAGAATGAGATGGTACAGATTCTTGGAACATTCTAAAAAGATGCTGCACTATCCCATACGGGAAATTTGGCCGAACTAATCGGTTTAGGACAAGATCGTTCACTCGCACCATTCCTCAAACCAACCTCACCACTCAATCCAATCTCATCTCTTCAACGAAACATCATCTCGTACCATTCTGTATCATTTCATTCAAACAACTAAACAAAATCCTGTATCATTCTATTTAGGCAACCAAACACCTTTCCTGTACCATCTCATCCAGGATTATCCCATCTATCCTGCACCATCCTATCCCATTCATCTTCGTACACCCAACCAAATGCATCCTAAATGTACATGGTTGTTCAAATAAAGGTTTACGCACGTGCATGTTCAAGAGTTCATGCCCACGTCACATGTTTAGATATATAGCAACACCAGTTTACTGCCGGGTCCACATCGGCATCACTATCGGATGTAGACCCGGCACAACCTAAGTGGCAGTGATAGCCGACGACTATCATTGCCGGATATAAACTGGCAGTGATAATCACAATCACTGCCGGTTTATACTTACCAAATGGCAGTGATAATCACTATCACTGCCGGTTCATACTGGCCAACCGACAGTGATAATAATTAGCACTGCCGGTTATTAATTATAACCGGCAGTGATAACTCTATGTCCTACTATAGAACTGACATTCGGTACTGGTTCAAAAAGGCCTTTAGTACCGGTTTTTGAACCGGTACAAGCCATCCGGGACTGATGCTCAAGGACATCAGTCCCGGTTCCCTCACTCGGTACTAATAAGGTATCAGTACCGGTTGGAGACCACACGTGGCAGCGCATCGTGAGCCCCTGTGGCTCTTATCCGTACCGGTTGGAGGAACCAACCGGTAGTGATGAGGGCCTCATCGATCTGTTAGAGACATCGACCCGAATCGATGTGTCTATATATATATATATATATATATATATATATATATATGGCGGCGTATTCGGTGCAAACCTCTCTTTTGGTGCAATCATGCAAACTCGAGACATGGGCCTTTGGATCCCTCTCGAATGGCTTGATGCAAACAGGTGGGATTCCACTAATCCACTTACTCCATTATGCGCAAAACACCCTAAACTTCCTCCCACTGATCTGCTGCATACCCATAGTCACGATCTAGATCGGGAGAACTCGTGCGGTTGTGCCACCGTTGCCTCCTGCTCATCCATAGCCGCCTCATCGTGCTCCTCCGCCGCCGCTATCCCCTAGGCATAAGCAGATCGTGAGGGTGAATTTGGGACGCTACCGCCGCTGGGCCCTGCTCTTCCACAGCCCTACTCCATGGCGTCCTTGGTAGATGGAATGGCCACGTCTTCCTCGTCCAATACAGAGCAAGTTAGCCCTGTAGATCAAATACTAGCATCCCTCGTGCTTACAGAGCCCTCATGCCATGATCCACCAACAATACCGATCATGATCCTCCAATCGTGCAACACATCCATGCTCGGATTGGCTCAAAGGACCCATTGCCAATAGAAGATGGGTTTAGTACACCACAAAAGTGCACACCTCTGTTTCCAATGTTCATTTTACATACCGACTCACTAAATATTTAATTTCATTGCGTAAAAAGTAGAGAAGAATACTTTGAAGAAGAGTATTAATTTATTTGAATTGAAAGTTTGATTTCAACAAGGAGATTTTTTAGTTCCTATTGCGAGTTAGATTTGTACCGTGTCAAGTTTGTTTGAATACGTGATTACCTATTTTGGCATTCGGAGAATTAATTTATGCCCGTGTCAAAGTTTGCTTTTTAGTTCCAATTGCAAGTCAAATTTCTGCTTGTGTCAAGTTCACATTATCCAGCAGCCTAGAGCGATGCCATGCACTGAGTAATCCATTTGCATATACTGCAAATGGAAAGAGGGAAGCATCGTCACCAGAGCGGCTAGATTGTCTGCTGAAATCAATATATTGCGGCGCTTGCCTTTGAACTCTTGCACTTGCGCCTACCAGCACCAACAGGATGTTCCTCATGCTTCCACCTGCCGTCCAATACCTCGACAACTCTTGCAAAAATGCCTTGGTTGGCTAATGTTGTAGTTGTTGTAGTAACAGAACTTTGTATCCATGTTTGTTAACGAGGACATGGCAGAATCTTGTCTGGCTTCTTCAGGACCTTCTCTCCGCTTGATCCATCACCCTCAGTTTTAGCTGCCTCCAATTTGGTCTCTGATCTAGTCATCTCATCGTTGTTAGGCGTCTGATTCTCACACTCACTGGAGCTATTAAGGCTAGAACTGTTCGTTTGACCAAGGTCTAACTCCTGATCTGTGCATGGCTTTCCCTCACTGATCCTCATGTCTCCTGTATCTTTGCATGAATCCTGACAATTACATAAAGACTCAATCAAACAAATATCATTAAAAAACAATTCTATTTTGTCAGAAAATTAGATCAAGATCATAATATATAGAAATCTGAACACCACAAGCACTTTACATTCCTTACATTTAAGCCATTCATAAAGATTCTAAGATAGTATTTGCTTAAGCAACACATAGTTTACGATAACATCCACCTTCACTACAACCAGTGTTTATCTTTAATTCCCTCCTTACACACGCGCATAAATTCCTGGCAACTAGGCATGCCCTCTTTTGTGTATTATCCTATTTGATCAGAGACGACCAACGTAAAGGAGCTTGCTAAAATTCACATGGTGTCAAATAACTTGTTGGTTTGCTTCAAAGGTGAACGCCAACATGCTCCATGAAGGTCAGGATGATGATGATGATGATGATGGTGGCATAATTTTTGTCACAGTTAACTAATCTTTTTTATATGGCATCATTAACATATTTTTTTCTCCTGGGCTACAGTATAGTGGCAATGTTTGCCATTGTGAACTAATTTTTTTTATTCAAGCATTGTGAACTTTACTAACCGCGTTGTAGGTGGAAGTTTCAGACTTAATTTTGTTTTAACATTTTAGTAAATTTGAGCTCAAGTCAGCACACTGGGGGCAACTGAGTCCTAGGCCTCATAATGATACTACGATTCCACAACAACTAAGCACTAGAGGATGAGGATAACATTTTCTGAATATGAATGCAATCGTACTCATATGCAGAAGTAGATCAAAAATCAGGTAGCAAAAACGTAGGAAAGTTCGTAAGGGACTGCTTACCGACATCCTACAAGAAAATCTATCAAAGAACAGACTGGTAATCGGAGAGCGATTTGCATCAAAACAGTAAACTTTATGAGGGTTTTCAGTTTAGACAGAAACAAAGTTTACCTATTCCAGAGCTGCTTTACAATACTCTAGTGCAGAGAAGGATGCTAGGTTGTCGTACATATGCAAATGGATTGCTACAGGTGCATGGCATCGCTCTAGGCTGCTGAATAATGTGAACTTGACACAAGCAGAAATTTGACTTGCAATTGGAACTAAAAAGCAAACTTTGACACGGGCATAAATTAATTCTCTAGAATGCCAAAATAGGTAATCCTGTATTCAAACAAACTTCTGACACAGGTACAAATCTAACTCGCAATAGGAACTAAAAAAATCTCCTTGTTGAAATCAAACTTTCAATTCAAATAAATTAATACTCTTCTTCTGCAGTATTCTTCTCTACTTTTTCTGCAATGAAATTAAATATTTAGTGAGTCAGTATGTAAAATGAACACTGGAAACAGAGGTGTGCACTTTTGTGGTGTACTAAACCCATCTTCTATTGGCAATGGGTCCTTTGAGCCAATCCGAGCATGGATGTGTTGCACGATTGGAGGATCATGATCAGGGGGCGCTGTTGGTGGATCATGGCATGAGGGCTCTGTAAGCACGAGGGATGCTAGTATTTGATCTGCAGGGCTAACTTGCTCTGTATTGGACGAGGAGGACGTGGCCATTCCATCTACCAAGGATGCCATGGAGTAGGGCTGTGGAAGAGCAGGGCCCAGCGGCGGCGGAGCCCCAAATTCACCCTCACGATTTGCTTATGCTTAGGGGATAGCGGCGGCGGAGGAGCACGATGAGGCAGCTATGGACGAGCAGGAGGCGGCGGTGGCACAACCGCACGAGTTCTCCCGATCTAGATCGTGACTATGGGCATGCAGCAGATCAGTGGGAGGAAGTTTAGGGTGTTTTGCGCATAATGGAGTAAGTGGATTAGTGGAATCCCACCTGTTTGCATCTAGCCATCCGAGAGGGATCCAAAGGCCCATGTCTCGAGTTTGCATGACTGCACCAAAAGAGAGGTTTGCACCGAATATGCTATATATATATATATATATATATATATATATGTGTGTGTGTGTGTGTGTGTGTGTGTGTGTGTGTCCACTAGCTATTATATATATTTGTGTGTGTTAAATTACAACTAATTAAAGCACATATAATCAATCATGCACATCTGACTGATAATTAAATAACTGAACATGCATTAACAAATTTAATTACATGTAATGTATTACAATATGTACACATATGAGTTCTTCTGTTCATTGGGATCATAGAATGTTAGTCTTTCTTTTCCTTCTGTTCATTGGGATCTTTTATGTGCATCGCTATTGCTAGCCGTTGACCCCGACAGTTCACCGGTCCTTATCAAAGGGCCCAACCTATTTACATTTGGTTCGTGAAACTCGCCTTTCGGATTTACGACCTCATCATAAATGAAGCCGACGAGTTGTTCTTGGATTGCTCTCACTCACGCCGGCGAGAGTTCCGATCCTTGTTCCGCCAAATTTTGAGGCACCTATCATTAAGTCATTAACTAATCAATCCTTGAATTTGTACAAGATATAAGGAGTACCTAGACATCATTAAAGCTTGTAATTATATTTACTCACCCCCTTGTTGCCTTTTAGCATGCGGTCAGCGGCTCCAGTTTGGGTGTGCATAAACTCACATACATAGTAGCCGCATAAATTGTTGCTCGGTGGCTGTCTCAAGATCTGTGGTGAACAAAGTTGAAAACGTGAAATGGATGCAAAGAAATTAAGTTAACTAACTAAAAAGCTAACATTATGATATACGTACTTGAGAAGCAATTGTAATATCAAATTTCTTCTTGAATACGCCCCTGTTTTTAGCACGGAACCGTGAGAATGCACTACACATGTGATTATGAATTGTACATGATTAGAATTTGTTTCAAATGGAAGGAAATAGAACTAGTACAATAATGAAAGGACCAAGAATTAATACCGGTTGAGCATGTCGATAAAGTTTTGAAACTTTTTAACTGGTCTCCTTTGCGAGTCCATAACTGTGATCAGGCTACGATCTAGCTTGATCATAAGAAGAATCCAGTGAAAACTGTACATATATATGTCAACGTAGATAACTAATTAGTTTTAACATCGTGTTATGAAAAAGGAGTAGAACGAGGCAGTACGAAAACACATACTCAAATGAGTAGGGTTGATATATCTTTGACTTATATTGTTGTCCCATTAGAGTATTGTATATGTTAGTCTCTATTTCGCTTGGGTGGTCTCTAACAGTTATCTCGTTGATAATTACTGGGTCCATGAAGCCTATGTCAAAGATACGATCCCTTCGGCATCTTTGTATCTCCATCCTACATAAGAAGAAATTAGTTAGACTTGCAAGTTAGTATAGTACAAGGGCGCGCACGATGATTTTTTTGTAAATAAGACACTTACAGAGTCCAGCAACTTAGCATGGCCGCGACGAGGGCGTCTGTCTAGTATAGATCATACATGACGTTCCATTCGACATAAAATTCACCGTCCCTGTGGTAAAAATCTTGTTCCTTGTACTTGACAGCGAACAAATCTAGACTCTGCTTGGTCGCGTCCAAGTACCATTCATGGAATTGCCACATCTTTGTTGGTAGCTGGAGCAGCTCCTCACGCCTGACCATTGATGCGTCCGATTTAAATGGCCATCTTACTTGGGCATACTCAATATTCGCCGTGCCCAATACTTGATCTGCGTTAAGTCCAGTTTCTTTCAAGAATTTTTGCATCCCCTTGGCCTTCTCCTCAGCTGATGTCCTCTCCTCTGACGTCTTCTTCTTGTGGCTTTTCTTAGTCAATGTGCGCTCGTAGTTTGATAGCAGAGGCATTTCTTTTTTATCCTTCAAATTTTTAATAGTCCTCAAGCCTTTATGAAATTCTTCCGTGCTAGATTGAACCTTCTTCTCTGGTGACTTGGGTCTAAAAAATGTAGTTACCTCTCCTTGTACTACCTTCTTGGTCTCCTCCTCGGTCATATCATACGGCCGCTTCGGAAGTGCAGCCAGCTTCTTAGATTGGGTGGAGGACCCTGTCTTCTTGGGAGCTGCTGGCCAAGCTGGCTTGTTTGTCTTGGTCGGCGCCTTCTTGGGAGGAGACGAGCTTCTTTTGGGGATTATGTTTGAGGGAGGTGGTGTAGGAGTCGGCGCCTTCTTGGGAGGAGATGGGCATCTTCTGGGGCTTATGTGTGCCGGAGGTGGTGTAGGAGTCGGGCTTCTTCGCGGAGAGGACGCATCCATGTTATCTCAAAAATTATGTATCGTTTGCGCCACAGGATGAAATTGTGTATCGCCTCTCCTAGCTTCGTAGTCCCGTCACCTCTAGGGATTTCGAGGTCAAGGTCCTCGTACCCTGAGCAAACCTCCTCCACCGAGACCTTGGAGTAGCCTAACGGTATCTGTTGGCCATAGATGAGCTGCCCTGGCTCCACTGGGTGAGCCATGCTGTGGGCCGCCTTGAAGGAGAGGTTCCACGCTTGGACATGCAGCTCACAAGGTGTCCGCTGCCTGATGTTGTCTACATGATAGTGGTCCAAGTCCGCTTCGGGCAGCCCACCGGAAGCGCAGCTGCTCCACTGCACGGAGGGGTTGATGATGTTAGGATTACTTGGAGGTTCCTGGCCCATCTCTCGCTGTTGGCTCAAGGCTAACTGCACCTCTCTTCAGATCTCTTCTTGCATTATCTCTTGTGTTTGATTCATGCATTCTTCAAGTGCACTAAGCTGTTGTGTTTGTAGAGCCTTGCTTCTCACCCGACTCCTATAGGTCTCGGCGTCCTGAGAGAAACCAACCTTCCAGGGGACGACGCCAACACCCCGTGTACGTCCAGGGTGCTCTGTGTTTTGTAGGGCCCTTATTAGCTCATCGTTCTCTCTGTTTGGCACGAAGGTGCCCTTGGAAGACTCCTCGATCGACTGTGCAAGCCTTCTGGCCACATCTCGCAGCACCTCCCCAAACACCACATTGCCTTCATCATCAAGGGCACCGCCGTGAGCATAGAACCAATGCTTTGCTCTGTCGGGCCATTCCATTGTTGCGGGTGCGACACCCTTAACTAGCAAGTCCTGTTCCCTCTTCTCCCATTTGGGTATTGCTTGGCGGTAACCACCAGGGCCGAGTCGGTGGTGGTAACTCTTCTTCTGTTCATTCAGCTTGTTTTTCTTACGCAAACTTTGACCTTCGTCTGAGGTCTTGTCATTCACGAACGCATCCCAATGATCCTGCAACTTTGGGTACTTGTTGAAGTCGGGCGTTCGATTCTTCTTGATATACTCCATGTTCAACTTCTTTTTAAAAGTCTGGAATGCAATGGCCATTTTCTTCAGAGTGTAACTCTTCACCTTCTCTTCGGTCCCTTGAGGGAAGGTGAATGTCTCCTTCATATCGTTCCAAAGCATATTCTTCGTATCTTCAGGGACCTGATCCCATTTCGCTATACTAATGGGCACGTGGTCCCTAACATGAACGCCGCATGCCGAATTGAATGGCCCAGATTCCCCCAAGGGTGCAGGAGGTTGGCCGTTCTCGCCGACTTCAGTGATAACGTGTCTTGCCTTTGACTTCTTGCTTGGACCTCGCTGACGTGATTGCCTGCTTGGTTGACTGATCTAAAAGTACGGTACAATCATGAACGGGCCAGAATGTTGGCTTAGCATGATAGTGGAACCGACAATTATGAACGGGGCCGATTGTTACCTCGCCGGCCTCATCGTGCTCTGCGGCCTCATTGGCCTCGGTGGCCTCGGCGGCCACGGGTTGATCCACGAGGGCGGGTTCAGGCTCTCCTGCCTCATGACCATTATTTCCCGCAATCAAATTTCGCATAAATTCTTCTTGATCAACAATTTCGTCTGCCATCATTATTTCTTAGGCTAGAAGAAGGCACTAAAATTAACGGTAATATGTCAACAAAAGGCCAAATACTATCGACAAGTATACTTATACGTTTCATGTAAAGCTGATGGTACTACTCTAAAACGGCGAGGAGGACGGTGGGGAAGAGAAGGTAGAGAGGACGGGCCAAATACTATCGACAAGTATACTTATACATTTCACATGATACATATACAATTGACAATTCACATATACTTATACATTTCACATATACTAACACATTTCACATGATACATATACAATTTGACATTTCACATATACTTACACATTTCACATGCTACATATACAATTGACAATTCACATATACTTATACATTTCACATATACTAACACATTTCACATGATATGTATACATCTCAAAATGAAAAAAATTCATATATTCTTTAGAATATTATTGCTTATTGTAATAAAAAAATAAAATAAGGTTATAAATCCACAACTAGTATGTTAGTAGTCTATTACACAAAAAGAAAGCGATCATTCCATATCAACCAAGCACGTCACCTCGTGGCTCGCCTCTCGGTGTCTGGGGCGCTCTCTGGCGCCATGCTTCTTGAACTTGCGAGGCTGGTCAAGTCGGCCAGGACCTTCTCCAGCAGGCACGATGTCTAGTGTTCGAGATCCATCGGCGACATCGTGCGGCAGTTGGAGAAGATCTGGCTGGCCAGTCCATTCAGTTCAAGACATGGTCTGGTGTCCATGGAATGGCATGATTCAATTTTTATTGAAAAAAGCAATAATATTCTAAAGAATATATGAATTTTTCATATTATTTTTCTCAAGTTATTAGCTTTGCCTTAAATCTTTACAACAATATGAACTTCCCACCTTTCACTAATCTAATCACACTAAGATATATAGGTAAAAATACATGAGTTGGGCCCTGTCTCTTGGGTGCCTACCCCTCTTGACGACACATGATTCGGACATATACTTGTTATTATCATTGTTGAACTAGATTTATCAATCCTTTGGATCAATAAGAAATTCTGCATGAATATAGGATCAACAAAAATCTATTTAAAGCAGAACCGAGATTTGAAAGTGTAAACTTGATTGGAAATATATTATCTGCATATATTTTCCTCCCTCATTTGGGCATAGGCAGCATAGATCAGAAGAAGCTAAACATTGAGCACACAACCACAACATCATGTCCACTCATTCAAGCAGCAACTAGTTTGGAACAAGTCTCTCTCATTTTATATAAAAGGAATGAACACATATATAAAAGGTAGTGCTACAATTAAACTCTGTGAGACACCTTGAGGTCGATGTTCTTGCAGTCTACAAAAATTAGTTCTACTTCATAGTTCATACAAAAGAAATACATGCAATTTCCCTAGTGCCTCGACTACTCGATACTCAACTAACCAAATAGAATCATCGTGCAACCATGAACAAAATGCATCGAATGAAGATTTTTCTTGAACGATGATGAAGAAACTAACTCAGCTAAAAACAATGTTTAGATTTTGACATAATTGAATCATACAAAAAAGAATGATCCAATGGAAAATCCATTCTGCTTGCCAAAATTATAATGTCTCCTAACATTTGGTGCGGATCTAAGTAGCTAGAAAAAATTATGATGAAGCATGAGTAACTAGATCCGGCTTGCTTTGTTGGTGATTTATGTTATACTAGCTAACTCTACGTTCTGCATATGCTGCATTTCATGACGAAGCATGTCTTTTCATATTTTATTTTGGAATACGATGACTTGTTATTATTAAATATAAATATTTTTAAATCATTCATATATATACATGTGTATCTAATCTAGCTGCCAAGACAAAATTGACTTAAGAGTTAACAAAGAATCAGGCAATTTACAAATATCAAAAATCGTTTGGGATTTTGTATGTCTTATATATTTGTAGCGATGTGAAAATTGAAGAAATTAAGCATCAATATCGTTAACAAAGGCTGCTTGGGGCAGCTTGATTAACATCTATGACTCCCCTCGTAGAAGAAAATTCAGCAACTTCACAGCTTTTGGCACCCGAGAGCCACTTTATTGCACTATTAGTTCGCTTTGCTCCTCTTGAATCCCCATGCACGCACGCATGTATCAGCAAACTTGAGATACTGCTATATAAATCCAGACATATATCTACGTACTAGTGCTTAATTAACTTAGAGACACACATTTGGTGCAGAGTCGGAGGTGAGGAAGACGGCATTGAACTTACATTGTACTAAGTCGGAGGTGAGGAAGATGGCGGCAGGGTCGGCGGAGGCGAGGAGGACGGCGGCGGTGGGGTCGTCGTAGGCGAGGAGGATAGTGGCTCGCGGTGGGGTCATCCAGAGGCGAGGCATCGGAGGCGACGACGACAGTGGCTCACGCGCAGAGGCGAGGACGGCGGCGGTGGGGTTGTCGGAGGCGAGGCGAGGAGGACGGCGGTGGTGGGGTCGTCGGAGGCGAGGAGGTCATCAGAGGCCTTTGCAAATGAGCAGGAAGAGGAGAGGTCGTCGGAGGCCTTTGCAAATGAGCAGGAGGAGGAGGAAATTGGGGAGAACAAGGGCGGGAGGAGCAGGAAATTGGGGAAGAGGCGGTGGCGGGAGAGATTTATATGTGCACCATCAGTCCCGGTTGGTGTATTCAACGGGATCGATGTCTCACATCGATCTGGGTTGGATATACCAGCAGGGACTGAATCCTGACTGCCTAGGCACTATCGGTACTAGTTGGTGTATCCAACGATGCGATGTGAAATCATCGATCGGTTTAATACACCAGCAGAATGAATCCTAGCTTGCCTAGGCACTATCGATCTGGTTAGTATACCAGCCGTGCGATGTAAAACTTCGATCGGTTTAATACAACAACGGTGCGATTATAATTATTTTCCAGCAATCTAATATAAATTGAAATTCATATAGTCACTACAAGAAACAGGGAAAAATTTGTGGGCAAAAAAAAACCCACGAATTTATATATTTAAATTCATCGGTTTATAAAAACCCCGTATTTAATTAAATTAAGTGGGCCAAAAAAAAACCCACAATTTATATTTTAAATTAAATCGATTTTAAAGCGGCATAATTTAATTAAATTAAATCGGTTGTGTGGCCCACGATTTTATTTGTGTTCCACGCCTAGCCCGCGCGTTAAAGCCTTGCCGCCGCTAACCGCGCATTCCCAAAAAAAACCTAGCCCGCGCGTCTCCCTCTATCTCTTTGCTCGCCTCTCACAACCCGCGCGTTACCACGCCGCGCCGCCATGCCGTCACTTGCCCGCCTTGCCGCCTGGCGCCCGCCAGCCGCCCGCCCAACCCGCCCGCCGCCCGCCCTTGCCGCGCCCGCCGCCGCCCTCCGCCCTCGCCTCCCTCTTCCGCCCGCCTCGCCTTGCCGCCCCGCCGCCCGCCGTCCCTTGCACGCCTGCCCGCGCTTCGCCCCCGCCGCCCCATCGCCGAAACCACCGGCGCGCGCCCCAGTAAGAGACTCCACCACCACCGCCGATTCCTCGGCTTTTCGCTCCATAGTTGAATTGCCTTGTATATTCTTCTTATTGAATCGACCCCAAGGTAATGAGGCGGTTTTAACTAATTCTGAACCACCCACAGCTGTGAGTCGGCCGCCAAGATTGCTACCCCCTCTCCCTCCCTCCGTGTAATCCGCTCTCTTCTTGCCATGTCACATGCAGGTTTGGTGAGAGAGAGAGAATCTAATCGGAAGAGGAGGAGATGGGGGCAGCGGCCACCCGATGCAGAAAGAGCTACTTGACGTTCTAGGGATTCTTTGCCCGATCGGAGGTGCCACTTTCGTCGAAAGCTTGGAGCCTCTTGATGGCTTGCGAAGGTGGCGGTGATTGTGCCATCGGGGCGGTCATCGTCGTGCACCTCGAGATATGGTATTGGATTCCTTTAAGAAGAATCAACATATTACATTTCTTTTCCTCCATATGGCGATGTCACCTCGAGATATGGTATTGGATTTCTTTAAGAAGAAGCAACATATTGTTGAATCATTCTTTCTAGAGATCTTGTTTGTGGCATGAAGGTGGCTCAATTCCATCGCATATCACACATATGAAGGAAGCATCACGAAATGGGACAATGCATTTTGCTTTGATTTTTACGTCCAACTATTCCTTTTTGGTGCATTCAATTAAGCAGAGATAAAAATGTGTTAAATTCTCAAATATTTTGTTGGGAGAGTCAATTATGAGAGTAGAAGAGAATTGAAGGAGAGAAAGCAGGGTTTCTATTAAGTAGTAATATAAAAAAGCAAGTTGTATGTATAAATTTTTGCGGTTTATATATGCAGTCATCATTACTTCATTTACTTGTTTTCACTATCTTCTCATATAGGATGGCCCATTTATCTTGTCATCACATATGGTGTTTCTCATAGTCATCAATCATATTTATCACCATTTTCTTTCTAGATGTTACATTCTCTCATACAATCCTTGCAATTTTGGTAGCGGATGGATGGTAACTTAATGCAGGAATGTACTTGTGGAGCGTGTTACATGAATAATCTTCAACAATATCTAAACTATGGAAGGTACAAACCATCACAATTAATCTCATCGGTTTCATTTAGTAATAGTTAATATACATACTGTAGGCTCATAGATCAATTTCATTTAGTAATAGTTAATGTCTACTCTAAATTCTTAGTATAACATATCGGGTCAAATACAAGAGTTACATGACCTTTGAGCGTGAGAAACAATCTTTGGCGGATACCTTTTGTGACTTTCTTGTGAAGAAGCGACCTAGTATCTACTCTTAAAACACTCCTTGGATCGAAAGTATAAATCGAGTCGGTTTGTGCAATATGCGTTTGGGCAACTAAGTTCTTTCACTTAACACATATGCTTTGTCTTATATGAAGGAATCAAATGAATATTTCGGAGTGCTTTTAGCAATGTGCTCAACTAAAATGTTCTCCAAAATTTTGGATTTTACATTCTGAGGTTAAGCAATTGGATGGATTTGACATATTAAGTTCACTTTATGCGAAATCACGTGAAATTGCTGAGCAGGAACAACATGAAGGCCTCACTTGTGTTACTATGAATAGAAAAATCACTAATTACTTTGTCATACTCATATCTCTTGTTAACTTTTCTTTTTTATATGTAGTTTCAATCAAGATGGAAGGATTTGCGAGTAAATTAATGCTTGTATTCTTTGGTTAAGACTCTCAATAAGCCACATTTGTTTCCCCTTTCATTGATGCATTAAGTGTCCATTTTAAAGAAGTGCTATCATTGCAACGTATTTTTCTTTATTGTATGTTTACTTAAAACAAAAGGCTTGGTTGTTGTTGTAGAGGATGGGTGGTGACTTCAAACAAGAAGTTCAAGTTAGCTATATATCTCTTCATCTACTTGTTTGTGTATTTCTTGTCACTTGCTGCTAAACAATTTCTTATCATATCATTGTACAAAAATACTTAAGATGTATTATTGAACTGTTGCCGTTCCTCCATATGTGCTAGATGTGCTTTAGATGTTAAACCCTAGTTTAATCCTTATATAAAAGTTATCATTGTGAAATCAGTTCTAAAACAATTATATGGTTATTCCCTAGAAAAGTTAGTTTGAAACATTGGTCTTCATAAAAATGAAAAGTGTTGAATTTAACAGTAAAGGATACCGATATGTTGTTAAAAATGAAAATAAAACTATGATTTGGACACGGGTGATTATTGGCAATAGCGGGATGTGCGAGAATACTTGCGTAGATAAGGGAGATTGTCACGAGTCAATTAAGGACCGAACTATGGGTTGCAACATGTCAAGATAACCGTGCAACCATGAGATCTGGAATGGGACGGGGGTAGTCATTCAATTATTTAAATCTAGTTTTGCATATGGGAAGGCGAAGTAGCGAGTAATGCGTAACAATGCACATGAATAGACTCGACAAGGAAGATCACATATTTAAAGCTTTCGAATACTTTGATAAGGACCACAGCGGGTAATTTGATTCTCCTCTTAACTTTTTATAAATTGTGTAGTTTACAATTTGCCGTTGGATGTGTGATTGATTATCTAAGGATGCGCTAGAATGTCTTCTTTTGGTTTGAGAGATTGATATATATATTATAGCGCAAATGTTTTTTGTCTGTGAGTGGATGTCCTATTTACTAGAGAGGTCATGCGAAATTTTGTATATTTTGGTGACTTAGTTTTTGTTGAATTATGATCCAGTTTCGAAGAAGGCTAACCATCGTCCGCCCTCGCCCCACGCCACTTCCTTCCTTCTCCTCCAAACTTGGCGCCTCCGGCCATAGCCACCTTCGTGGCAGCGGCCCGGCAGCAGCGCCTCCTCTCCATCCTCTCTGACAGCAGAGTAGGCCTTCCTCTCTGGTGATCTTATGCGCCATTGATGTTAGAAATCGTCGATTTGGTTGAATTAACAATTGTGTTGTATGCAAAGATATATGGCACATGGATCATGGCAATTGTGTTGTATGCCTTTGGTTAGTTCATTATTTGTATCGCAAAAGATTACCCTTGAACAATGCTATCATTGTTAAGAAAATTAGTTCGACATCAAGTTAGAGATGGATTGCGACAAATGGATGGCGACAATATCTTCTGCCAAATATATATGGCAGATGAATCATGGCAATTTGTGTTGTGTGCACTAGTTATTTAAAGAAACATCAATCTGGCCTCCCTGTATATCGTGGAAAAAAAACTAATCATATACTGCCCTCTACACATCTCTAACCTATTATTTACACAATTACACCACTATCCACTAAACAAGTTCTACTAAGATTCTTCCTGCTGCATGATGTCTTTGGTACTTGCCACCAACATTAAGCATTTCACAGACTCTATTATTCTCTCTTCATGGTGACTGCTTTATCAACTCCAATCTGTAGGTAAGCCATTTACTCAAACTTTTCATTAAGCAATATGATGCAAACCAGTGCATACATCTGGTTTGCGCTTACATGCTATTCTTGAAGCTTTTTGTCTTCTGTTAGGCATACCACTCGGCATGTCGACTTATGTTGCTACAAAATTTCAAAGAAAGTAAAAAATGAAGGAGAATCCAAAGTAGTAAAAGCGTGTTGGTAAGATAAAAAAGAAATAAAAAACATTTCAAGTCAATGAAACCATAGGCTAAAGACAAGATATAGCCAAATTATATCATTTGTTCAAAGAGGAAAAACTTGACCTTGTGACAACATCATTTGGTTGGTTGGTTGATTGTAAGCAGATAAATAGTCTTGGTTGCGTTTACGATGTGGATGAACTAATTTAGGTTTCCTTTTTACAACCAAAATATATGTTGGTTGCGTTTTTGATGTCAATTGTTGGATCGTTTGTGCTTATCGATTATGATTGGAATGGTGAAGGCCTTGATGAAGTAGCAACTTAGCGTTGCTCTATCACCGATTGATATGTTCATGATAGTGATGTCATTGTATCGATAAAGTAACTCATCAATTAAATTTAAAATGTTTGTTTACGCATTTAAGTCATGGTGAAATTTAATGTTAGCAAACAATGATTTCAACCAAAAATGAATGAGAGCATATATGTTGAACACCAGAGGAGCTAATCCAATGCTTCTTTGTTGATAATACCTAGCAAATATTTGGAAAAATAATAATAGAAACGAAACCATTGTATGATTGCATTTGCACTTGGTTGCTTTCTTGACAACCAAAAATGAATGATTGATTATCTAAGGATCTGCTAGAATGTCTTTTTTTGGTTTGAGAGATTGATATATATATATATATATATTATAGCGCAAATGTTTTTTACTGTGAGTGGATGTCCTATTTACTAGAGAGTCATGCGAAATTTTGTATATTTGGTGACTTAGTTTTGTTGAATTATGATCCAAATTAAGAAGAAGGCTAACCATCAGGAGGCGGAGGCGGAGGCCGTCGCTGGAGGCTTAGTAGGAGGTGAGATGGTACGAATCGTTGTTATTCTTGACCTAGGTCATTGCCTTATATATGTTCATCTTGTAAGCTGTCGCGAGTTGATCTCTTCGGCGATTTGTAAACACTCATGAAAATAGTGAAGTTTCTTGGCGGTGCGTGGTTTTTACCCTTCGCATTGGAGGGTTTTTCCACGTTAAATCGTGTCGATCTGTTTTTGGTTTGATCTATTTAGTTCTTGAGTTCATGTCGATTTGCTAATAGTTTTAAGCGGTTTTAAGAGTTAAAGGTTGGTTTCAATCTTTTAGTAGAGTAATATTGCGATGTGTTGAATAAGATTGAATGTGAAGATGGTTGTGTTGAATGAGATGCATATCGATATATATATCGTGATCGATATGGTTATATGTATTGAGTGTGATATCGATATGGATATATATATATTTTTTGAATAAATGTCGATAAATTAGTGAGCCATTTAAAACCCACAATTTATGATTAAATTAAATGTGTTTCTTTAGCCCACGAATTTATCGATTAAATTAAATGGGTTTCTTGACCACAATTTAACATTTAAATTAAATGGGTTTTTTAGTAACCCACAATTTAATTAAATAAATGGTACCCACGAATTTAATTGATTAATTTTGTCGAGTTAAATTTGTGAACTAAATTGACGGTTTGCTTACAATTTAACTTAAATTAAGTGGGTTTTGGTCTAAATTTGGGTTTTTTTTCCATTCTTGTAGTGAGTCTTTACAATATTATTTTCCAACCATCTAATATAAATTAAAATTATAGAAATTTATAAGAAATAAAGTAATTTTTCCACTCTTATATTTCCATTGAAAATTTTCACCTTGCTATATAAATTCAATTATTGCTTCTTTGCTTAATAACAAATAATTAATAAATCATACTTATTCCACACTAAAATGATTTTAAAAACTAGCGATGATGGGTTTTTAAACCTTTTGCATATATATTTGTTGCGTTATATGTTGTAGCATATATATATTGTCTGATAGATGTATACATATGGTATACGTTGTGCACAATAGTAATGAAGTATCGCTAAAGTGTAATTAAAATACATTGAAGCATCATAATATTTAATTATTACATTGTTTATTCACTTTTGTAACATCCCAAATTTTGGCATTTTATTTATTTAATATTATTTTATTGCAATTTATGATTTTTGTGAATTTTACGGATTTATTTGGATTTTTGAGATTTATTTGAATTATTACGAATTAAAATATATTGCCTTTTGTCAAAATTATTTATAAAAAGAAAAGTTTAATATAAAGTTTTGCTAAAAATATTTTATTTAAGTCCAGAATGTCTCAAAGTATTTTTGGGATTTTTCTGGGAATTTTTCTGGTATTTTTATTGCCTTAAATAAATCCAAGTATTTTCTCCAATTATTTTAAATCAAAAATCCCGAAAAAATCGTTATGAACAGTACTAGACCGAAGCCCAACACTGTGCGCCAACAGCGCAGCGCGTTCCTCCGGAAGATCCATCGCCGACCGTTGGATCAGGATCCAACGGCCATTTTCAAGCCGCGTTAATTAGGAAAACCCTAACTCCGCTGGCCATTAGATTTCCATCCGACGCTCGAAGATCATCCATACCGTTTCGGAAAGTGACTCATCCGGGCGTTGGAATTAGGTAAGGGCTGAGATCGTGCCGCGTTAGGATTTCTCGTGTCCGTCCGTCGTGATCAGTGGTGGGGTTATCGTCTTCGACTTCGGACTCGGGCCGCCGCTGCTTGCCGTCGACCACGGACTCCGTGCCGTCTGCGCCGCATCTTGGGGTATTTAGGACCCAGACCCTTCAGGATCACCACAGCTGCCGCGATCTGGCGATCACGCCACCTTTCGTCGGGCGGGTGGCCAGCGTGTGATCGGCAGTGGGCGGGCATTCGAGCCCCCCTTGTAAGGCCACGGAGGCAACCAAAGGAATGAGAAGAAGGCTTCGCCTAGAAGAATCCCTCCCCCTGGCACCCCGTGTCAGGGTCAATAATTGTGAAGGATCCAGCTTTCGACACGACGACGGTTTATCTCTCTAACGCCTCTTACTAACCCGTCGCAGGACAAGGCCACGGAGGCGCATGTAATAAATGAGTCGTGGGTCGACGTGGAAGCTGGAATAATGGGTGTAATTAATGTGTTGTAGATAAATATAGCGCCCTCTTCTCTCCTGCCCGGGGTGGCCCATCTATATAAGGGCGCTTTGGTGCATGAGGGAGGAAGCCGGTTGGCAAATGAAACACATAGGAAAGAAGAAGAACACACAGAGCAGACAGCTGTTGTAAACACCCCCACATTTCCACAACAAAGAACAAGTAGGACGTAGGGCTATTACCCAAACTTGGGGGCCCGAACCTGGGTAAACCGCTGTGTCCACCAGCTTGCTAATTTCCGGAATCCATCGTCGAGAGACATTAGGTTTTCCAACCACGAAGATGCCCTCTATCGAACCATATTTTTCGTCCAGGGAGTAGACACCCCGTTAGCGGAATCTTGTCAGGTGAAATACGCTGACAGGGGTGCGCCAGGTAGGGGGCTAGTGGTTGGCTCATCCGGCCATCTCTCCGGCGGATTTCGGTCTTCCGTCCGAAAGGACCTTACACCTGGTGATGGTGGGTTCACACTCGCAGCGATAAGATGTGGCGGAGGCTAGTAGCACCCAGAATACATCCCGGCGCTCTCGCCAGACGAGGGATCACCTCACGCCGCCCCGCAGGAGGGCGGTGGCGCCCCCATGGCGGTGCCCGAGCTTTTGGTTCGGCGTCGGCTAGCCATGGAGGCCGCCACTCCGGCCCAGAACCTGCATGCAGTCCATCTCCTCCTGGACCACCCTCCGGTGGAACTTGCGAGAACACCCGACCCGTTGTGTAGGCTGCGGGACATCGGCTGGCCTCGTGGGCCTTGGCTCGGCTCTGTCGAGACCGGATATGCAAATCCGAAACCCTCTGTGTATACCGCACTAGTCGAGATCACGCTAGTGCACACAGTGGAAACATAGATGACATATCATTCCATACATCGAAATAACTAAGAAGAAACAAATTATTATTGAATAAAACAAACGACCTTATGGTCAAGGTTCATACACCAATGCCTCTTGGCTTAAGAAACAAATAAAGCATTGCGGCGGAAATAAAATAACTTGGGCCATTCGACATGCCATAGGCAATAAATGCAGGAAAATGCCTTCCTAGTCGGCGTAGTCTCTATAGTACTCCTCCTCTTGATACTCATTACGGTCCTTCCTCGGCAAGCCCGAACAACGAGGGCATAAAGCCGTGAGTACAAAAGCGTACTCAACAAGCCGTAGGAAATGATGCAATATATTCATGCGGCTTGACAAAGGATAGATATATGGTTCATTTGCGAAAAGCAATAACTTGAATTTAAATACAATAAATAGATTGAAGGCGGTTTGAATAAAACAATAATAAATAATCGATAAATTAATGGTAGACAACATGAGCGAGAATGATGAGGCATCACCCTACATCATTGAAACAAGTATCAACCACACAATTCAACGGTATAGCTTGAGACAACAAAACAACGATGAACTCCCGTTCACATCCCAACCATTCCACATTTCAAGAAAATACTCTATACCCGTGTGAAATCCCGGGCTTGTCCATGACCGCGAACACGGCTATTGAATAGTTTACACTCTGCGAGAGGTTATGCGGCTTTACCCACAAGACATGATCATCCCTTAGTGCCAAGCGCTAAGAACACACTTCCTTTGGTGTGTCGGCGAGAGATCACTACAAAGCCTTTACAATGCATGTCTAAACCCGATCTACCCTCTAAGGTTTCGCCCCTCGGGGCCCCTCTTGAGCCATGTGAGTCCACTGTCCATCTTGGAACCCACACCAACAATGGCAATACTCAAGTCTAGACATTGCAAATTAATCAGCTAGGTCCGTCCCATCTGGACTTGTGGTTGCAGGGTAGGCCCAGTTCAATGGCGCACAAGATTAAGTCCTTAAATTGTTTGAGCAAGACGACCACATCCCAATGTGCTAAGCAGCACCCCTTTCTTTGCCACGATCAATTGCAGAAACATTTTGTTCAACCCAAAACCAATGGCAGCCCTGCCATGGTACAACAAGTTTTACAATAGTGGTCAATGACCACAATTCAATATCTCATTAAGTCAAGATTAACATTAGCTCACGGTGATATGAATCCCATCGGACAACTAAGCATGGCTAAGTATAGCTCGATAACCCAATCTTTGGTACTATGATTATGTCCAACTAATAATGTCCCAACCTATGGTTAACAAAGGATACATGGCATTCCAATAATCAAAGGGCATACTCAAGCAGTAAATAACTTCTCCCATAAACTAGCATTGTTACACAAATAGCATGCAATTGTATAAAACAAAGTATTTTTGCAAACATGGGTTCAATATGATCAAGGTCTATGACTTGCCTTGTTGTTCAAGTGCTGATTCTTGGTCTTGAAGTCTCCGTTCGCTCCTTGGGATTCGCGTCTCTAGGAAAATAAAATGCGAAACCAAATAAATACAAAACAAAGGAAAAACAAGCTCAAAATTGAAAATAAATGGCTCTGGAATGTAGATCTCGATTTTACAAAATTTAGAAATTTGAATCACTCTAATCGGAGTTGGACGAGGAGAATGGGCCTCTGGAAGGTTTAATTTCAGAGAAAATCAGAGAAATTCACAAGGGGTGACACGTGGCAACTTGTGATTGGCTGGGATTTTTGGTTTTTTTCAAAAATCAGAAAAAGGAAAAAGATTTCCCCTGACACAGGACCCACATGTCGTGAGGCGGTCTCTGATGAGCCGGTTCTCTGAAAGCGACATTTGGGCGTCTGACGAGCATGACGGCGTGGCATTCCACGCGGCTAGAAATGACATGGCGATGGCGTGGCGAGATGGCGTGGCGGCGCAGCATGGGGCGGGGTTGACCCGCGGCAAGATCTGAGCGTCGGCTCGAATCGGACGGACGGTTGATGCTCCTGGTGGGGAGGCCTTGGCCGATCTGGGCGTCAACGCAGTCAGACGGTGAGGTTTGAAAAGCGCGCGGCGAAGAAGCGCGCGCCTCACGGACTTGGGAGAGCAGCGAATTTGGCGAAATTGAAGTGGAGTGGGCGGAAGAAATAAGCGGTCCGGAAGACCTTGGCGGCAGGTTCAATGGTGCAACCGATCCGGCGGAGGATGACCGACAGCGAAAAACCATGCGGAAAGTTTGGACGGCGGTAGCGCCGATGAGCTCGTTCTCCTCGGCAGCGAGGTCTTGACGAAGAGTAGTAGGGCGGCGGAGTGCGGCGGAGAAGCGAACCTCGGGCGGTCGTGGCCGGCAAAAAGCCACGGGGGCGTGAAAAACACGGAGACGGCGGCGGCGACGCGAAAACCGGAGGCGATTAGGGTTTCGGTGGCGGCGTGCGAAGCGATGTGGCGACATCTCGCCATCAAGCGGCGGATCGGACGGTAGCACGGCAATGGCAGCAGTGCGGGCGAACACGGGAAGTGGGTCGGAGTGGAGCGGGCCGGGCGGAACAGGAACGGGCCAAGAGAAGGATTTGGCCCGAGCGCAAATAGGAAAATAAAATCATTTTTCCGATTTAAATAAACTCCAGAAATTCAAATAACTCCAAATAAATTCAAATAAATACCAAATAACTTCAGAAAAATCTCCAAAAATACAGAAGAATTCCTTGAGGCACAAGGAACCCAATAAAAACTGAAAACCTTTAATTTGATGCATAGATTAATCAAATTAAATCTTATAATTATTGGAAAATTCAATTTGAGCTTTGATTAATTCGAGAAAAATGCAAATAGCTCATTTTTAATTTTAAACACTCCAAAACTCAAATTTTGGGATGTTACAAGCTTCGTGTAGGGATGCCCGTGTGCAGGGCTGTCGGTACCCTCGACCAAGGGTGCCGTCGGCGCCTCAAGCTTCAGTAGCCCTACTTGGGCGCTCGGCCAAGCGAGGCGGAGTAAAGAAAAAGCGTGCAAGAAGATGGTCCCGACTCCGCGAGGAGCCGTGGGGACCTGAGGTCCCATCTGGAGCTCCGGTGATTTGCGTGATCATCTGCGGCGGTGATTTGCGTGATCATCTGCAGCGTCGCCGCGCTCGCGACGGACGAATGGCCCCTGGGGGTGAGAATTCCTCCCATGACTCTCACCTTCAGAGCGAGGAGGGGGTCCGCTCCTCAGACTCTTTGGGGAGTCGCGGTCCGCCCTCCTCGGCATGGTTTCTGGGCCGGGGTCAGGGAGGGTGGCAGGATCCCCCTATGGCGTCGGATGCTAGGCGTTTTCTGACGGCTGCGCCGCGTGGTGTGGCCTGAAAGGTTTCGCCCGGCCTCCATCGAGAAGTATGAAGGCACCACCAACCCAGAGGAGTTCCTGCAGGTCTACACCACCGTGGTGCGTGCCGCTAGCGGATCTGGAAAGGCCATGGCCAGTACTTCTTGGCCTTGATGGGGTCCACGATCTGTTCTTGAATCTCCGCGAGGATCGGTGCACTCGTGGGAGGAGTTGTGTGACCTCTTTGTCGCCAACTTCCAGGGCTCATTCGTGCTTGCCGGGCATGGAGGGCGATCTCCATGCCCTCGGCGAGAAAAGAGTCGTTCTTGCGACTTTATTCGGCGATCTGCCTTTCGCCATAACCACGATTCCCAGTTCCGAGCGATCGGTCGTCATCGCCTTTCGAAGAGGCATTCGCGATCGCAAGATGTGGGAAAAGATGGCGACTCGCGACATCGCTACTACCTCCGAACTCTTCTCCCTGGCGCATAAGTGCACGTGGGCGGCAGAGGCTCGGGGGCCGACATCTGGCGCCGTGCGAGGACGCGGTGGGGATGAGGCCGGGACCTCGAGGGGCCCCGGCCATGCAAGCAGGAGGACGCGGAAGCGCAGGGTGATCGAGACTAGGCGGGTCCTAGCCGCCAAGCGTGAGCTTGAAGACACCCGGCCGCGGAAGCGCGACCGCCGCAACCGGCGGGATGACCGCCGAGGCCGGCATGGCGACCGCTGCGGTCAGAGGAACAACTGCCGCGAGGAAAAGGAGGGCGAGCCCTTCTACCCGATCCACCAGACCAACTCTCATGGCTTGGATGATTGCCGGGTCGTGAGCAAGATGGTCGAGCGGCGGCTCAAGGCGTCACCCGCGGCGGCGACGGGATGAAGACCCTTGCTGGCCTTCGGCGAGCGGAGCATGTTGTGGCGTACATTCATGGTGGCTCGTCCACCTATCCCTCCAACGCTTCCTACAAGCGGTTGAGGAGGGAGGTGTGCGCCATGGCGTCGGGTTCAGGGGCGTGTCGGATGCTGAAGTGGTCGAAGGAGCCGATCACCTTTAGTCGGGCTGACCACCCTGAGAGCACCGCCGGCGTAGGTCACCTTCCGATCGTGGCTTCTCCTACGATCCGGAATGTGAGGCTCGGCCGAGTGCTGATGGATGGAGGAAGCTCCATTAACCTCCTGTCCTTTGAAGCTTTCCGGGCGCTCCAGGTGCCAAACCAGGAGCTGTGCCCTGCTCTGCCTTTCTACGGCATAGCCCCAGGGGCTAGCATGGTCCCCTTGGGTCAGGTGCGCCTCCCCGTCACCTTCGGGGAGGAAAGCAACTTCCGTACGGAGTTGGTCGACTTCGAAGTCGCCGATTTCGACCTCCCGTACAATCAATACTCGGCCGACCAGCTTTGGCCAAGTTTTTGGCGGCAACCCACTATGGCTACATGGTGGTGAAGATGCCAGGGCCTGGTGGCCCCGTAACCATCCGGGTGGACAGGCCAGAGGCTTTGCGCTGCCACAAGCACGCACTAGACCTGGCCGGTGCCACCTATGGGAAGCCGGCTGATGCCGTCTTCCCGGGAACTACTCAGTGCAGACCCGCGCCTCGCCCGGCTCGCCCGACGAGGTAAAAATGGTCTCCCTGAGTGCGGGCAGGCCCGGGAAGTCTGTCTTCATTAGCGCCAGCCTCAGCGCTAAATAGGAAGATGCGCTCGTCACCTTCCTCCAGTCTAATTCCGACGTGTTCGCCTGGCAACCGTCCGATATGATTGGGGTCCCCTGGGAGGTGATCGAGCACCGGCCTTCGCTCCCGAGTGCGCCGGTTAGCTAAAAATCCGGCGCCCGAACGCAGGCGTTAGGGCGCCATTCGGGAGGAGGTAGAAAGGCTGCTGCGTGCAAGGATTATTGAAGTCTCATCTGGTGGCTTGCCAACCACATGCTCGTCAAGAAGTCCAGCGGAAGTGGCGGATGTGTGTCGATTTCACCGAGCCTCAACAAGGCTGCCGAAGGACCCTTACCCTGCACGCGCGCCGATCTTATCGTTGATTCCACGGCGGGATGTGAGCTGCTGTGCTTTCTGGATGCATACTCTGGGTACCATCAGATTAGCATGGCGACAGAAGATGAAGACAAAACCGCCTTTGTAACACCCATGGGCATTTATTGTTATGTTAGAATGGCTTTTGGGTTAAAAAATGCTGGTTCTACTTACCAGCGCATCATGCATATCACTTTCCGTCCACAGATAGGGCGCAATCTCGAGGTGTACGTCGACGACTTGGTCGTGAAAGTGAAAAAGAGCGAAGGATTGATTGAAGACCTGGAGGAAACCTTTGCCAACTTCGGAAGAATTGTTTGAAGCTCAACCCCGAGAAGTGCGTACTCGGCGTGCCCTCCGGAAAGCTGTTAGGGTTCCTCGTGTCCAGGCGAGGCATCGAGGTCAATCCTGACAAGATAGCGGCTATCGAGCACATGAAGCCGCCCGTTCGACTTAAGCAGGTGCAATGCCTGGCTGGTCGCCTGGCCTCCCTCGGGCGGTTTATCGCCCGGGGAAGAAAACTGCCTCTCTTCAAGGCTGCTGAAAAAAGCGAACCACTTGAGTGGTGAGGAGGCTCAACAAGCATTTGAAGACTTGAAGCAGTACCTCTCCTCCGCACCAGTGCTGGTCGCCCCTCAACCTGGTGAACCATTGCTCCTGTACATTGCCACTACTCCGGTAGTGGTGGCCTTGATCTTGGTGGCGAGAGGAAGGCATTGAAGCCGGTCTACTACATCGATGAGTGTTACGAAGCGAGACTAGGTACCCGCAAGCCCGAGAGATCTTTGTCGCCCGTCTGGTGGCGTCGAGATCTTTGTGGCACTACTTTCAAGGGCGAGAAGTCACAGTGGTCACTGCCTACCCCCTGCGAGAGATCCTTCATAATCGGGAAGCAAAGGGCCACATCACCAAATGGTCGGTGGAGCTGGGGGAATTCTGTTTTAAGTTTGTACCCCGCACCGCCATCAAAAGTCAGAAGCTGGCGGAGTTCATCGCCAAGTGGACTCCCGCCGCTCCTGAAGCTGACGAGGCACCCGTGCCTTCCCCCTAGACCTTGTTCTTCGACGGTTCCTTCAGGCTTGAAGGCGCGGGGGCTGGGGTGGTCCTGGTCTCTCCGACCGGTGACATCCTCTGATGTGTGTAGCCCTTGACTTCAAGGCCACCAACAACATTGCTGAATATGAAGGCCTACTGGCAGGACTGCGCGTTGCCTCGTCGTTGGGCGTCCGGCGCCTCCAAGTTAAAGCCGACTCCCTACTAGTCATCAATCAGGCGCAGAAGGAATTTCAATGTTCTGATCCTACCATGGCTGCCTACTTGGCAGAGGTCAGGAAAATAGAGCGCCACTTCGAAGGATTGGGATATATCCATATCCCCCGGCGCGACAATCATCTAGTGGATGAGCTTTCGCAGCTCGCATCCTCAAGAGCCTCAACTCCGGTCGGAGTCTTTGAAGAAAGACTCTCGCGACCGTCCGTCGTTGCCCCTGCTCCACGCCGGGAGGACGGACCAGCCGTCGTTGCCCCGTTCCACGGGGAGGAGCAGCAGTGCGGTAACAGCGACACTCGAGAAAGCTCCGCCAATGGCCCAGTGCCGGCGATCACCGTGTGGTCGCCACTCTTGGCCGGGAAGGCCAATGGATGGACCCCATCCTAGCCTTCCTGCAAGACCGAGAGATCCCAGGCGATGACTCCTCTGCTGAAAGGATAGCACGAAAGGCCAGGTGCTACACCCTGGTGGATGGGGACCTATACCGCCGAAGCAGAAACGGAATTCTCCTAAAATGCATCACTTGGGAAGAGGGGAGCGCCCTGCTCTCTGATATCCATGGAGGCGTGTGTGGGAGCCATATGTCCGGCCGGACGCTTGTCGGGAAAGCATTCCACCAAGGGTTTTATTGGCCTACTGCCCTCCAGGATGCTTGCAAGCTGGGGAAGAGGTGTGAAGCATGCCAATTCTTTGCCAAGCAAATTCACCGACCAGCCCAGGCTCTGCAAACTATCTCGCTCTCTTGGCCATTCACAGTTTGAAATTTGGATATCACAGGCCCATTCCGTGAGCCACAGGGGCTTCACCCACTGTTAAATGCGCCATCGACAAGTTCACCAAGTGGGTCGAAGCCGAGGCAGTGCGTGCCATCACGGCTTCCGCTACCATCAAGTTCATTCACGGGGTCTTCACTCGCTTTGGAGTTGCCAATCGCATCATCACTGACAATGGCACTCTATTCACTAGCGCGGCTTTCCTAGAGTTTTGCGAGGAGATGGGCACCAAGGTATGCTTTGCTTCGGTGGCCCATCCCAAGAGTAATGGCCAAGCTGAGCATGCCAGCACGCTAGTATTGAGGGGCCTAAAGACTAGAACATTCGACCGGCTCTATAAGCGGGGGGCGCGGTGGACGGAAGAGCTTCTAGCTGTACTGTGGTCGCTCCGAACCACACCTAATCGGGCAACTGGTGAAACGCCCTTCTTCCTGGTCTACGGCGCTGAAGCTGTCCTCCCGTTTGAGTTGTCGTTTGGCTCGCCGCGTGTCTCGGCGTTCAGCGAGGAAGGACAAGAAGACCACTGTGGGGAAGACGTCAACCTTCTGGAAGAGGTGCGCGACTGGGCAGCCTTGCGCGCCGCCCGATACTAGCAAAGCCTCAGGCGGTACCACGCCGCCCGGGTCTCCGAAAACGCCGGCGATTAGCGACTGGTTTTGCGTAGAGTCGAGACATATCTGCAGACTCCTAAGCTGTCTCCCGATGGGAGGACCCTAAAAAACTGTCGGTTCGATGGTTCGCTTTGACTAGTTGCGTGGTGAACTTTCCCCGGTGGTGGTTGGCTGGTTGTTAGCAAAGTTGTTTACCTTAAGAGCTTTTGCTTTATTTCCTTTGTTTGTCCCTTGGTGGGAAAGCTTGCGCGGAAATGTCATGTGTCCTGATGGTTTGGCCACTCTTTGCTGATTCGTGGTGACACTCGGCCTTCGCATCATGCCCGGATGGGCGACTAGGAGCGCGAACTTGGCACGGTAGCCCAAACGCGGCCCGTATACCTCGGTTCGGCTCAACGAAGCACCGACGGCTGTCTCCGCGAGCACCGCATAAGCCCAATATCCCTCCTGGGAACCTGCTCCCAAGCCACGTAGCGCCGTGGGTTAAGCCCATGTCACGAGAGCCTAAGACTCCAGGAAAGGGACCATGACATACCTGTGCAGGACCTTACGTCCCTTATTACATTTTCTGCATGTTTTGTGCAATGCCTACTTGTGCTTTCAGTAGCCATGCGCAACCGCAGATGAAGTCTTCAGGCGCTTTGTACCTCAAGCGTGAAGGCGACCCGTGGTAGCCAGGCGAGCAAGTGGGCGACCACGCCCTGCCCGCCAGACAAGCGGCCCACGTGGCCCCCTGGCAAATAGGCAAGCGATCATGTCCTGCTCGCCTAGCGATAAGCCCATGCGAGGGTTCGGCGGGCAATCGGGCGACCACACCCTGCCCGCTGGGCGAGCAGGTGGGCGACCACGCCCTGCTCACCAAAGTGTTAGCCTCCGCGACCGGTCAAGGAGCTGGTCGCCCGATGGCCTATGGCAAAGACAAGTTGCTCACTTTAATAGTACCAACTTATTTTTCGCGTTTGCACCCTGTTGGGTTGAATTATGCCTGGTGGTCACTGGCTCTCACAGCCCAATGGCTCCTTGCAGATAAACGGAAATGCCTAGTGTTTGTGTCGCAAGAACGCGTGACTGGGAGTGCGAGTGTGGCACGGTGACTCAAACGCGGCCCGTACACCTGGGTTAACTCCATGAAGTCCCGCTGGCTGTCTCCGCGAGCACCGCAAGCCCGTACCGCTCCCGTAAGCTCACCACCTTGTTGCGCAATGCTGCGGTCAGGTTCCAAGAGATCACATGAATATAAGTTCCAAAAGGACAGGAGCCAGTGACGCCCTTATGCGGCAATTTAAGATTTTTCTTGCCCGCGCTCTGCATGCTCGGCATGATCCCTGTTTGTGTTATTGCAATCACTCAAAGAATGCCTAAGTATCGACCTAACCTGAGTGCTTAGGTTCGCATTACAACAAGGCTGGGGGCTGATCGACCGAAGATTGAGTTGAAGCAAGCATACCCCGAGTGCAAACAGATGAACATGTCCAGGTGAAATCAAAATGTGCCAACTTCATTACAATTGCTAATATTGTTCTGGCATACAGAAACAGGAACAAAAACGGAAAACAAGAAGGCGGCCCGACCCATCAGTCGCCGTTGATGACTTCGATGCCCCCGTCGTCGTCTTCGGCCTCCGGCTCCGCTGTCGCCGCGCCTAAGTCCGGGGCTTTCATCGTCATCATGCTGACGACGCGTTCCACGGCCTCTTGCACGCGCGCCTGCGCCTGAGCCTCGTCTCCCTCAATGCCGTCTGCGACGGTCATTGGGTTGAAGGCATGTGAGGAGCCGCCCAGACTGTCCTCGGGTTATTCGAATGCCCGGTCGCCCTCATCGGATTTGGAGGCTAGCAACGGATCACCGATGGTGCTCACAGTGCTAACACCCAAGCCCAATTAGGACAACAGCGATCCAATTGAATAACTCGACAACAATCCATTCCCCGGTATGCGACCGAAGCTTCGCCGAGATCGCCCGACATACGGTTTCCATTGCCATATCAATTCAATTACGCATAAAGGGGGTAACGAACTCAAAACTTTACAACCAGACACGCAACACGGAAGCACAACAAAACGACTAAAAACCAAGGCACAAAGACAAACCAGACAACCACGCACGGCAAGAACTAACAACAACAGACTAAGACTCACAAAACAGACAAAACACAAGGTCCTGCCTAGACTCAGAAAATCTACAAAATTTCGGCATGACGCCCCTAGAAGTACGGACATCCACTCAGCAGGCATAAGAAACAAATAACTAAACAAATATATCACAACTACAACCACAACATAAACAACGACATGGATAGAATAACATCACAGACAGGAGTTAAGCACGGCGATACAACGAGGTCCAACAACGGAAGTAAACAAGTAATTAAACATAGCCATAACAAGTTTTAAAGTTAACTTTACAACAAAATAAATGAACAACCACCAAATTCAACCCAAAAGTCAGATATCTCCGGAAGTGTTCTGCCCTTGAACACTTCCGGGCGTTTACATCGCTGAGCTAGCTTTTACTTGGTGCCCCGCCCAACCACCGAAGCGGGGATTGACAGAACTCACACCCATCGGGTCCTCACTGAAAAACCACAAAGCGAAGCATGAGTATAGAAGGTACTCATAAGACTTACCCGTGGTCCATATATGACCGACTTGAAGGAATATGCATTTGGATGTAGCAAGGTATAAGCTTAAGGTAAAAGTCTTGAGAAAAGCTTACTTTGTTGCATAATCAAATTCAACTACACAAATTTCAAATTCATAGCGATTATGGACAGCACCTATTACTAAAGTGAGAGCTGAATTTAAACATTTAAGAGAGCAAATAAAATCATGAACAAGCATCAACATCAAGTATTCCAACTATTTTCAATTTAAGTTATTACTACGTTGAAGTGTCGGATGATACAAGCGTGCTCATATCCGACAATAGCGGCAATTCGAATCGCTTATTCACCTGCGAGGGATCATCAATCGCATGACATGTGCCACAAGGAACCTCATGTCAACCCTCCTCCCATCCATATCTACTCGTTGAACCATCCTCATGCGGCCGAGCACCTAGCAACCTCCTCGGTGGCTCAAGCCTCGCTTAGCCCTCAAGAGAGGCCTAGGCCTCGCCCTCAACCACGCCCAATCGCATGAGGGCATGACCCATCGAGTAGTATGCCATGAAAGGGTGGCTTACGTACCATTATATCGGGCATCACGATCAACAAGGGTGCTCGATCAACATGGCAAACAACGGATCGGTCCTTAACCAACACAGGCGAGACTACAACATTTGAGTCTCCACACCCAAATGATCCAACCCTCTCGCCTGGGTCTCAAGTTTTCCATTTCAAAGCATAATTATAACCAATTGCAACCCATTAGAGTGAAGTAATTAATCTCAAGTGATGGAGCCATCCACCACTTGGCCCATACCGACATCTAAGCAAACTAAGCATGGACACATTATAATTACCCATACACTAGCTCCAAGGAAGATGTTCAACAATTAACAATGAGTGTATGTGCAACAATTAGGTTCTAATACCCTTCCCACATTTCAATTCCTAATGCATAACCTAACCATCCTATAAGCAAATTATTAAGCTAAAATACAATTATGAATAAGGTTGAATATGCTTAGGTGCTTGCCTTGAGCTTCATTGGATTTTCGATTACAAACGGCTCTCCGGTAAAGGTAACCCCCTCAGTCACTGCCACGCCACCCTCCGCGTGCTCGTTCTCTACACGATCACAATGCATGAAATGAGATGCATGCAATGCATATGAAATGAAATGCTAGATGCATCACCATGGCAGTTTCCAAAAGTGCAAACATTCAACTCAATTTAAAACTGAAAACACAAATGCTAAACTCCACTTCTATTCTATAGCAAAATCTGAAAATAACAAGCACATTCCTCTAAACAAGCATAACTTTTATTTGGTTAACCCAAAAATTGACTTCTTGGACTCGAAAGGACCACAAGTGGGTGATCTAACTTTACCATGCATCATAACATTCAGAATACAAATTTAAAGTTTGCAATTAAACTCTGAACTTCAGCCCCAAAGTCTGAATTTTCAGAAAAACTGGTTTCAGGACAGCATGTATACAAATGACCATAACTTTTTGATCACTTAGCCAAATTGAGCAAAATCAGAGCCTAAACGACCACAAGACATAGACCTACAAATTAGCTTTGGCCAATCACCCAGATTCTGCCCAGATAACTCCCAGTTCAGCCAGGAACAGAGGGCAGTTTCAGAGTTCAGAATACTCAGAGCTTCAGAACAGCATGCACCAATTTCAACATAAAAATTGCTATTCTTAATGGAATTGAGTAAATGATAACATTTTTACAATCTACATGAAATTTCCTACAACTCCACAGGCAAAAATAATTTCTAATTCGGCCTCTAACTAATTTTTATTCACAGCTCAAGTTTCTACCCGAAATCTTTAGCATTTTCAGAGCAACAAGCACTAAAATTACCATAACTTTCAGCTGGGTTAACGAAATTGAGTGATTCCAGTTGGAGATGAAAGATAATTTCATTACCCACAACTTTCTCTACAGCCAACCTAGCAGGAAATGCTCGGAACGTGCTCAAATCACCACGAAACAGCAGCTACAAAATCTGCTCGAATTTCAGAACTATGCTCCAAACCCTAGAATGGCTGTTCCCCAACCAAATCTCCAAATCTCTACTCACCAAAGCTCCCAACTCCACCAATGCTACCCCCAAAACCAGAAAACACAAACCCTAGATCAAGGGAGGGCCTCACCTCAAAATCTCACATGGGAACAAAGAGAAGAGAGGAGGGTGTTGCTGCTGCACGTGGGGGAGATGGAGGCGCTGGCTTGAGGCAGCAGGGGGAGGCGCCACCAGGAAGAGGGCTGGAGGGAGGGGCACAACCTAGAGGTGAGCTGGGGAAGGGCGCCACCAGGGAAGGAGATGGAGGGGCGCTTGTGGAGACTGCTTTGGGAGGAGACTTAGAAGAAGAGGCTGCTTGGGGAGGAAAAATTCAGAAGAAGGTGTGCTGATTTCAGTTTGGGGCAGCCCCACATTTCTTTTGTAGCTTGCTCACTTGACCCCACTTGGAAGCAAGAGCTAATTTGGCTAAGTCCCCAGATTTCAGCATATGGATTCAATTTTGATGCTAAGATTTAAATTAGCACTTGATGTTGGATTGGACTCAAAACTATACCCTTGCATAGAGAAAAGTTTCTAGTTTTCATTTTGCTAGCCTACATACTCTAGATCATTATAGATCTCAAGTTACGAGGCTCCAAACTTTGATGAAAACCACATTCGCAACCTGAAATTTCTAGCTCTTAATTTTTTGCTAAGTTCGGAAATTCTTAAGTGGCAATTTGGGACAGATTCTGAAATTAGCAGTGGATCTCAAATGCGGGCAAAAACTTGGTTGGCCCTAATGTTAGCCGCATGAGTCGAATTCGAATTTGAGGCCATGACAAGGCGGCATCGCGGCTGGCGTAGCACGCGAGCACGAAGGTTGCGATGACCCCGGCGACTTGCTGCCCTTCCTGGATGGAGCGGGTGGCCATGGCGACTGGCAGGCCGAAGAGCGCATCGACAACCCGGGTGGTGCAGTTGGCGTACTGCATCGCCGTGGGCTCCAGCAGCTCGCGAAGGTCCACCCCCAGCGGCGCCAAGATCCGCGCCATGCGCCAGTAGGATGACCGGAGCATGGTCGCGATGTTGTGCAGTGTTCGCCGCTGCTCCTCCGCTGCATCCCTTTGTGCTGCCTCGGCCTCCTGCGCCCGGGTGAGTAAAGTCGCCCCGGTGGCCCTCTCTTGGGCCAGCTGCGCCTCTGCCCTCTCTAGCCCCCCGCGCAGCGCCTCCACCTGCTGCGTCACGTGGACTTCGCACTGGGAGGCTGTCGTGAGGAGGGTGGTCGCAGCTCAAGCGCTTCGCCAATCTCGGTATCACGGCGTGTCAGGTCGGGCGTGGGCGGTGGGGCGTCGAGCGGGAGGTGGAAGCGCCGATGCATTCGACGTCAGGTCTAGCGGCTTTGGAGCCTCCAGGCTGCCTTTGTGCAGAAGCTCCCACCGCGCCCGTCAGTGCTGCGGATGTCTGCACGGGCGGGGCGCATTGGTGGTCCACCCTCAAAGGTGATTTGAAGCCAAAGGAGGTGGTTGCCATCGCAAGTCCGCTCGGGCGGGTACCAGCGGTGGTCGAACTCAGCGCCACTGGATTTGGTGCCGGTGGAGACGGCGCCGCAGGAGTTGGAGTCGGCGTTGGATAGCCGGCTCCGAAGGAGGGGTGGCAGGTGTCGCCGCCCCAGAAGAAGGCGTCGTCGCTTCAGATGCACTCGACGGAGTCGTGGAAGTGGCGACGGCAGAAGTTGGGCCCCCGGTGCAGACCCTCTTGGGGTCCGCGCCAGGGGCGTCCGGAGCGATAGGCCGTTTGCCTGCGCTCCGGTCGGCGGCCTAGGGCTGGTCCCTGATCGTCAAGGGGCCACGAAGCTTTCTGGCGGGACTAGTGGAGTCCATCATTTGGGAAGGATCGAATGATCTGGGCGCTCTCTGAACTCTAGATCCGCAGGCGGCCGGGCGTCGGCCGGAAACTCCAAGCCACTCGGCACCGGTGAGATCGACCTGAGATAGCCAGGGAGAGGCGGCACCATTGAGTTCCCTCACTGGCGCCAAAAGAAGACAAGAGCAATAGATAACAAAAACCACGGAGAAAAATATGCATTCAAGAAGAAGAGTAAGAAGACTTCTTGCTGCAGTGCGTCGCGTCATGTAAATGCGTCCCCCCTCTTGCCATGCGTAGGCGGTAGCGACGACGCGTGAGGGGTGATCCTCCGAGACACGAAGTCTCGGACTACGAGCGCCTCAATCAAGCCGACGCCCCTCAACCGATCGAGGCGGATCACCATTGCCAGGAGCTCCGCCATCTCCTCGACGGACGAGCTCCAACTCTCGCGGGCTACACGCCCGCCTGAGGTACTCCAAGAAGGTCGACCCCAGCTGTAAATCGTGGCGTCACTACACGAGGAATGAGCTATAGCAACATAGGTATATGTTGCTATATGACACATATGTGTTGCTAGGATAGATAGCAACACATGTGATAAAATGATGTTATTGGTCATGTTGCTATGGTAGATATCTTGCAACACAAACTAGATGTTGTTAAACAAAAGAAAAGGTGTTGCAAAGTAGCAACATGTGTTTTTATATATAACAACATATATTTTCAACACATATGTAACACTGTTAGAAACACATAATTAGTCTATTGCAACACAACTAAGTAAATGTAAATTATGGTTTATTTATTTGCTATATATATACAAAATATAATTGACGCAAATAATTTTATTTGATAATTAAGAAATTCATATTAGATGACATATAATACGATTCAACACGAGCAATGATCAAAAGGTAGATTGCATTGCATTAATTAAGAAATAAATATAAGTATTGAACATCATTCCACATAGAACAATACATCTCATTTGTTGAGAACAAGAGTAAAATTTGAGTCCTACCATATGAAATTTTACTACTACTAATACTAGTACACTACTAGCACTATCTTTTCCTCTTGAAATTCCTTGCTTCTTGATCCCTTGATGAGGTAAACATCTAAATACAACAATTCAACCATTGATCTTTTCAACTGCAAGAATAACAAGAAAATTGCATGAATGTAAGTATACTTATAATGCTGGTGATAAGTTTTAAACTTTTAAGTATTTTTCCAGCATTATCATCATATATCATTATAAGTATTTTTCCAACATTATCATCGTATATGGATAGTCAAACATCTCTTAAACTTTGACCACTAAATACATAAAGACATTTGCGTTGCCACAAGAAAAATGACATAAATAGGCTTGTCATCTAGAATACTTTCATAATATTTTACCTTCCATTAACATGTAAACATATATATATATATATATGTATGTATATATATATATATGTATATATATATATATATATGTGTGTGTGTGTGTGTGTGTGTGTGGTCCAATATTGGTCTACTACTCATTACAACGACTTTAGCCTTTAGGTGCATACGATCTGCTCTTAGAAGTTTCCTCTTGAACCTTGTAAACACATGCGGGAAAAATAATCTCATGCAATCGGGGTCACATAATGTAGATAATGAGAATAATGCTAATGTATCTTAGTGAGGAAGGTAACCTAATAACCTATAACAGAACATGAGGGATGACATTGAAAGAAAAGAGTGACAAATTGAATAAATTGCTAAAGTACCCAAGTAGAACAAATCACGGTGAAAATGAAATTGATAGGCACATTCAATTGGCTATTTGACCTCTCAAGTCAACAATAAAAGGTAAAAAACGTGACCTAACGAGGAAAATTGAAAAGGAAATAACATAGTTTTGTTACGCACATTCCATGGACTCGTGAAAACCAAAGTCCCCTCTGTAAATAATGAGGACTTTTTATCGGTGGTGATGCTTCAAGATCACCATCCCAAGGACATTTGACATCCAACAAGTGATTTGCCGTATTTTATGTTGCCCCGCATCTTAAGGATTTGAATAATTGAGAACCATTTTAGTCAGTATTCTAAATGAAAGCGACATCATATCTCATAACATCTAAAATGATCGGTTATCTTCATCGACAAGTCACCGACAAGTAAATAATACTCCTTTTATGTGCTTTTCATCATAATAACAAATATGCTGATCAAGAATAAGGATAGAAAATTTGGTTAACTCGAGAAGACAAAGTAAAAGTATATGTGATTGAAAAAAAACTATTTTAAACTAGCGGATAAAACTTTTACAAGGCCTTACGGATAACGATAAAAATGTTGGTTAACCGATATTGATTACCGGTCTTGACCAAATTTACTAGCTCAATCACATCCCAACTTGGTGTACCTTGTTGTCACATTTCGGAAAAAAAGCTTGAAATCTTTATACCCCTCGGATGTTACTTATCAGCGATTACTTGAATTGCTAAATTTTATAACTCAATAATATAGGAGAAGGCTATCCTCGGGCCTATCGAGATCTGTATTAATGTGATGTGCTTCCCCATAATATGAACATATTATTATCGGTATGCTTTGCGGGGAGAAGTAGCTTTGCATACAACAGTTGGAACAAAGGGCTATCATAAGAGGAGATTTACTTGGTGTTATATGCCCCATGATTTAAAACCAAAGAAATTCTTAGGCCTTGTCGAGAGTTGGTAGCTCTAGTTTTAATATATTTGATTGATGCGATAATAGCTAAACACGCGTATAATGAGCTGATTGGACTAATTTCTTTGAAATACTACGTATCAAGATTACGATTACCTACGACAAGAGCTCTGATGTTCTTGCACACCATCACATCGAGATACTCCCAGTATTCAGCCAAACATAAGTCCTTGTTGGCTTTTCATGGTCTCCAAGATCTTTGGTTTGACGAGAGGATATTAGACATGAATAGTTAACTTCCTTATAACTTCCGTTTAGAATCTTTGCTTGACTTGCGATACTTGATATTACCATTCAGATTATCAATATTTCAGATCATCTAGGATATAGAATTTCACTTAAATAACCTAAATCTAAATGACCACATAAGATCAAGTACTCCATTAGGACAATAGGGGTTGATTATCTTGAATAGTAAGCCTACTCATTAAATGCCTAACCAACAAAGTGAAGAAATCATTTAACGAGGCATTTGCTGAAAATTTCAAGCATTAAAAAGGATTGTCTTGTTCTCACCAAAAGAAAAGTGCAGCTAACGATACTCAAGAAAAGGTAATTTTGCAAACAAATTTAGGAGTACATAAATCTGTTAACACGAAGATACTTGATGGTGTTCCCATGAATGTAACACTCAGGCATCCTCCAAAACTTATCACCATCCTGCAATAGTGAAATCCCAACCATAAACCATAAGAAAAGGCATTTCACAAACTTAACATTGCAGAAGGAAAGAACATTTTAAGATGCGCTTGAAATGCTCACGTGGTGATCCAAATCAGCATGTCTTGAAATATGAAGCCAAATATATGGATTAATCAAGAAAGAAAGAACAAAATGAAGAAGCGCGACAAGCGAATTGAAGACTACCTACTACGCTTTCATGGCAAAAAACACAGTGCAAGGGAATACCATGAATGGAAGAAGTGGCTCACTCACGGACGGTCGAGGAAGGAAGCTCCAGTGGTGGGTATAAGAGGCGAGGTACGGAGGTGGTGGCGGAGGCGATTAATTGTCTCGGAGGAATCAAGATCTGTAAGAGGAGGAAACAAAAGCATGGAAGATCAAGATGTCAAAAGTGAGAGGACAAAATTAGATGCTCATAATTGAAATTGATGAGCAGTTATATGCTAACATTGGAAATATGCTTTAACACAAGTACATTGGGTTAATTAGATAGCAACTAACCTAAATCCAAATGTGGCCACTTTACTCAACCATACCAACCAGATCCATTCCACCCACAAGCCAATCCGTTTCTTTATTCAACCAACAAAAAAGGAAAGACTACTTGGATACCAAATTATCCACAAATTTGTATTATCTGAAGTGGTAATAGATCCATTAAGAAACCTCTATAGCTGCAAGAAGAAACATTGCGACTGCCTTTGAATGGGATGGGTGCTCACATTGCCAAGTATCACATTCTTTGTTGCGACCTTTGCATGCTTGGGCACGATCGATAATGAAGCCGGTGTGCAATATAAGCTGATGCGAGCGAAAGCGGGGACTATGATCCAAGAATAGTTCGATAGTAATCTTGCTTTAAAAAGCGTAAGAGTGACATTTACCATTTGATATTGTCATATCATGGCTTGGCTAACTATTATCGATTATCGATCTCAAAAAAAAACACGATGCCATTTTATGGTTTGTCAAGCTGTGTAGGCTAGCGATCATCGATTGATTCTCTTTCTTGAGGAACAAAGTATATGAACTTATCGAGAATGCACAATATTAGGAAAACAAAATTGACATCTACCTCTAGCTTTGCACATCGATTTAGCTCAACAAGATTAGTCAAGATAGAGTCTTGAACAACGATCACAATTTCAAACATGCCATGCGGCGGATGAACAAATTACAAACACGCATGGCGAAAACATGGCTAAATATGGGAAATGCTAACCTTGGGGACGCAGGAGGAGCCAGTGGGTGGATGGGGAGCCGGAGGAGGAGCTCGGATCTGGTGGGGTTGCTTGCGACGGAGGATGAGAGCGGTGCAGTGGCCGAAGAAGAAGCGTCGGAGGAGGAGGAGAAGTGTCGGGACGGGGCGGGGGCGGATCTGACGTCGTCGAAGGAGGAGGGAGGCGCGTCGGGCGGGCGGTCGCAAGGCGTGGAGGGTAGGGGATGAAAGCGTCGGGATGGGGTGGGGAGCAAAGCGTCTGTGGCTCCTCTGAACCGAACAATTTGAGGAGTTAGGACTCTGGCGGTTTTTCAACTCTCTAAACTCGTTAACTCACGAAGTTAGTCGAGTTTTCAAGTATAGTGAAACTTCGTGAGTTTTGAGTTTTTCACTCCTACCTTCAATCTGGGATACTCGGATAAAGATAAATCAAGACATCACACATCTCGACGAAGATTAATTAGCGCAACAGCCTCCATCACCCTATTTTGTTTATCCAAAATTTATATATGTTTCTTATCTTGATTCTTTGTTCACCTACCAACACATATGAGAAGTGTAGCAACATGACCATCAAGTGTTGTAGGGTAATTCAATAGGTACTATATGTTTGAGAATTCTACATATGGTGTTAGCAACACGTAGCATGTGTTGCAGTTGAGTTTTCCTACAACACAAACTATATGTGTTGCAAAGTGTGTGTTAGAATAGATTGGTCCTATTGTAGTGCGTAGAGCCAGTCGCCCCGCCAGTTCTTCCAGTTGGAGCGTGGCAGAAAAGGAATATAGCGGGGGGCCGACCCATCGTGAAGGTACAAATGGCAGCTTCCTCTGACCCATTGCCGGGGTGTCTGGCGAGTAAAAAATAGCGAAAGAGGGGGAGATTAGGCATTACCCCCACGAACATCTCGCTGAGGTAAGCGAAGGTGGAGAGGAGGATGATGGAGTTGGGGGAGAGATATAGATGGTGAATCTCGTAGAAATGAAGGACGGTGAGTAAGAACTCAGAGAATGGCGGCACCAAGCCCGCCATAAGTCCCCAGGTGAAGACAACAATCTCCTGGCTTGCGGTTTAACGCAGCGGTCCCACAGCGAGATGAAGGAACCGGGTGCCATCCCGGTGGCGAAGTCCATCTGGCGTTGGCCGGCGGTGGAAGGAAGAAGGGACTGCGCCATTATGGCAGAAACGGAGTTCTTTAGGCAAAGAAGGTGAGAAGGCAAAGAGCTAAGTGTGAAGAAAACTAGAAGGAATAAACTGTTGCGTGGAGGTGTGCATATATATAGAGACACCCCGCAAAGACGGTTCGCGACCAGGCAAATGGCACGGCGTTTCGGGTCCCAAGAAAAATCGGCGGAAGTGGGGAGAACCGAAGCGGTTGCGTGCGTAGAGGTGGTGGGCCCATCCAGGAATGCACTGGCATTAAATAAGGTCTAAAAAGCAACTGGCGCGTGTTCGGGATGGCCGAAGAACTCTTGTCGATGTACTTTACACCGGTACCCTCTCCACAGTAAAGTAATTGGCCCAAGAAGTGGCTGGCGATTTAGAGCCCGTGGCCCCTAGCGATCGATCTGGCGATCACGCCTTGCTTTCGCGAAGGCGGCGCGTGGCGCGGCGGCGGCGGCGGCGACGCCCTACCGCCGGCGAGAGTCCATGTGGCCTGGCGGCGATGTGGCGATCACGCCACCGCTCGGAGCAAGCGGCCGTGTGGCGTCTGGCGAAGCGGTGGCGAAACACGCCACGCCGGCGAGGAGTCCATGTGGCCCCCTAGCGGCGATCGGCGATCACGCCGCTGCTCGTCGAGGCGGCCAGCGTAGCATCTGGCGGGTAGCGAAGCGAAACGCCGCCACGCCCGGCGAGAGTCCACGTGGCCTGGCGGCGATCTGCGATCACGCCACTGTTTGGGACGGGTGGCCAGCGTGGCGGTCGGCGAGTGGGCGGGCATTCGGGCCCGCTTGTCGGACCACGAAGGCAACCAAAGGAATGAAAGGAGGCCGCTGAAGACTCCCTCCCATAACACCCGTGTTAGGGTCATTAATTGTGAAGGATCCGACTTTCGACCGACGGCGGCTTATCTCTCGGCGCCTCTTACCAACCTCGTCGCGGCGCGTCTGTCTGGCGGACGGCGAGGCCTCTCACCGATATTAAATGAGGTTCGAAGGACAAGGCCATGGAGGCGCATGTAATAAATGAGTCGTGGGTCGACGTGGAAGCTGGAATGATGGGTGTAATTAATGTGTTGTAGATAAGTATAGCGCCCTCTTCTCTCCTGCCCAGGGTGGCTTGTTTATATAAGGGCACCTTGGTGCATGAGGGAGGAGGTCGGTTGGTGAATGAAACACATAGGAAAGAAGAAGAACACATAGAGCAGATAGCCGTTGTAAACACCCCCACATTTCCTCAACAAAGAACAAGCAGGACGTAAGGCTATTACCTAAACTTGGGGGCCTAAACCTGGGTAAACCGCTGTGTCCACCAGCTTGCTAATTTCTGGAATCCATCGTCGAGAGACATTAGGGTTTCCAGCCACGAAGATGCCCTCTACTGAACCATATTTTCCATCCAGAGAGTAGACACCCCGTTAGCAGAATCTTGTCGGGTGAAATACGCCGATAGAGCTGTATCACCGGAACTCGGGACTGATGTACTTCCAGCTCCCTTTCCATGGATAATTTTAATATCCTTTACGGTTGCAAATATCTCTTTGCCGTTACGATGTTTCGGAGCTGAAGCAGTCTTCTTTGTACCATCAAAAGCTCTCTTGTTGTTGCGATACGGGTGGTCATTGCGAAGGAACGTACGATGCCGCATGTAACAGATTTTTCGACAGTATTTCAGCCACCGGCTCCCTGTATCACCCTTGCAATGCACGCATCCATTGAATCCTTTTATAGTCTGGTCCGAAAGATTGCCAAGAGCAAGGTAATCATTGATTGTTACGAACAACAACGCGCATAGCATAAAGTTCTCTCTTTTGTACTCATCCCATACCCGTACACCATCGTTCCACAATACCAGAAGATATTCAACTAGTGGTTTGAGGAACATATCAATATCGTTGCCAGGTTGCCTCGGCACTTGGATCAGTAACGACATCATAATATACTTCCGCTTCATACAAAGCCAAGGAGGAAGGTTGTACATACATAAAGTCACCGGCCAAGTGCTATGACGACTACTCATGTTGCCGAAAGGATTCATCCCATCCGTACTGAGTCCGAACCTTATATTCCTCATATCATATGCAAAGTGTTTCTTATATTTTCTATCGATATTCCTCCACTGCACGGAATCAGCAGGGTGTCTAAGCATTCCATCCTTTTTATGCTCCTCGGCGTGCCATCGCAGCAATTGAGCATGCCTTTTGTTCGCAAACAATCACTTCAGACGGGGGATTATAGGGAAATACCACACCACCTTGGTCAGAGGTCTTTTCTTCTTACGCTGCCCCTCGATATCATCATCGTCGCGCTTATACCGAGATGCCTTGCAAACGGGACACGCATCCAAATTTGCAAACTCATTGTGATACAATATGCAATCGTTTGGACATGCGTGTATTTTCTGCACTTCCAGTTCCAATGGGCAAACAACCTGCTTGGCCTGGTACATGGTTGCTGGCAACACGTTACCCTCTGGAAGGACATCTCTGAAGAAACCTAATAGCTCTGTGAAACTCTTATCAGACCAACCATTGCTTGCCTTCAACTACAGCAGCGTAAGCACAACATGCAGCTTTTTGAACTCCTCTTTGCAGTCTAGGTACAAGGGTGTTGTAGAATCCTCTACCATACGCTGAAACTTCTAAAAATCCCTTTCACTCGTGAGGTCCTCCTCCGCATCATGCAACATCTGTTCTAAATCATCTTCATGGTTATCGATGAACGTCTCTTCATGGGTGTCGACGAACGTATTTTCGATCGCGGTCGAGTCGTTGTCTTTATCATCATCAATCAGATGCCCTTCACGTACATCTCATTTTCACCGTGCTCGGTCCAACAGGTAGAGGCAGGCTTGAAACCCCTTCGAAGCAAGTGTGCACGGATCGCCTCAAAGTTCAAAAATTGCTTCTCATTCTTGCAATCGATGCACAGGCAACAAATATAGTCCATCAGCTTATTTGACTTGTACACCGCAGCCGCGCTCAGAAAACTAGTCACACCGTTAAAGTACTCTCTATCGTGATGGTCCACTTCATACATCCATCTTCAGTCCATCTACAAATATTTATAACAAATAAAATCTCAGTAAATCAATAAGTGCTCACAAATTGTTTTATACATTTAATTTGTTATGTAGTGCTAATTAATCTAGAAATTTTCATTATTTATAAATCTATATCCAAATCTCAATTGTAAAATCAATTAAATAATTGCTATTAGTTATATATAATGGTTCGTCCAACAAATTTGAGTACTATTTTATCTCATTTGAGTACTATTGTCTCCTCTTCTCTCATTTCAGTACTATTTTATCAAGGAGTATTGGATGAGGTACATAATTCTTTTATGCATGGCCTTTTTACATCAATTATATACCTTTTCATCCATACAAAACTATGAAAAATGTGCGGGACAATATGTAGTTGAAAAAATAAATTTATGTATATCTACAGTAGTTCTTTCATGTAGTGTAGAGTACATCATCGTGGTACATAGGTGTAGCAGTATAGGTAGGTTGAGAATTTAAAAGGTGATAGCATTACGTTGTGCATGTATTAAGAGTTTCTTAAAATGCTTGCCAGGTATGGATGAAAGAGTGCAATTTAAAATACCCTATAGAGAAGTGGTTCCGCACATGGGTGCACAAAGGGTGGAACTAAGTCATTTTTCAAGTGTCGTGGTTAGCTTGTCACGTGCAAGGGAGTGTTAATGGGGCATAGTTACCAGATGGTTGTACCACATGTACTCGTTGAACCATGAATTGCATGATCTCAAGTTGTACGGAGTAGGGTATTGGAGACAGAATTGCATGTACTAGAAGTTAGTGGAACTGAAGGGGTCAAAGCCGTGGAGCTCTCATGTAAGAATGGTGAATAAGAAAGGATGGCCATTAGTGTTATTGGCGCAAGCATTTCAGAAAGTCCATGCTAGCCATGCGACGTAGGAGGAGGTTGTTGGTGATGAACCAAGGAAATTGGAGAGAAGCCAAATTGGAGAATACTTGTGAGGCAGGATATTAATTCAGATCAGGAGGGAGTGCATGGTGAGGAAGTTGATGTTCCAATGCCAGAGGTGTAGGAACCAATGGGTCTGGTAGATGAGAGAGAACATATTGAATTGTTAGTGCAAGCGATGGAGGCAGAGATCCAGGACTATGAGACTTTAAGTAATGACAAAGATGATGAAAGAGCCTTTCCCTGTGGAGTGGGATGAGTGTTAATTCGATAGGCTGGTGGTCAACGAGGATGAATACGTCACATAGGAGTACGATTGAAATGAGGTGAGGCAAGGTGCGATTTACAAGAATAAGTGTGAGGTTCAAGAAGCAGTGGCAACATGGGCAGTGTCGTTACATAGAACCTTTAAGGTTGCAAAGTTAGATTAGCAACTGTATGATGTCAAATGCCAAATGCAGGGTTGCCCATGGCATGTCCATACGTACCAGCCTAAGTGGGACACCATTTGGAAGTAATCTATAGTCATCCCATACACATGTTTGCTGACGGAGTCTACGCAATTGCATAGAAACATATCTTTAGGCTTTGTTGCGAATACAATGTATGGAGAGATTGTGGGCAACCTGAATTTAGAGCCACATGCCATCATACTTGCAACAGAATAGATGTTCCATTGCACCATATGTTACACCAAGGCATGAAGAACGAAGCAAAAAGCATTGGAAGCAAGGTTTGGTACGTACGAAGACTCCTATCAGAACTTGCTAAGTATGCTTGAGGTGATCAAGGAAAGGAATGCTAGAACTTGTGTCGATATTTGTGAGTAGCCTTCATAGCACTTCTCTGAGAAGATGGTACTCAAATGGGCATTCTTTGCTTTTGGTGTATGTACCAACGCGTTTAGACATTGCCGTCCGTTGTTATGTGTGGACAGGATATTTTTGACTAGGAAATACAAAGGCAAGATATTTACTACTATAGAAGTAGATGGCAACAATCAGGTTCTTCCCATAGCACTTGCATTCATGGAAGGTAAGAACACATATAGCTGACTCTGGTTTATAAGGAACGTAAAAGCTAGTGTCATGGATTAGTGGCTTGGAGACTGTGTCATACGTACGATTGGCATCTCGGGTTGTTGAAGACGATCATGCAGTTGTAGCAAGGTGCAAATGAGACACATCCATAGCCTAATTTGCAAACTAGGTGGTGCAAGCAGCACATGTGTGCCAACTTCTACAAGCAGTTCAGGAACAAGGAGCTTACAAAGATTTTCAAGAGGCTATGTGACCAGAACTAGCAGAGAATGTTTGATGTATTGTGGACAAAGTTAGACAAGCTGACATCAAGGCATACAGTGGAGATAGCGAAGAGGGCAATGCCTGGCATAGGGGAGGTCCCAATAGAGCTTGAAGAGTTACCCATGGACCCTCCATACCTGGTTCAGAGGAATGGAAGGGCCATAAAATGCTTCTTCGAATAGATAGAGTATGCACCTAGGAGGAAATAAGCCCTGCTTTATGACATCGATGGTGCTAGGTATGGAGTCATGACGATAAACCTGACTAAGGTTTACAATTGGGTCATGTGGGGTCTGAGACCTCTTTCCCTAGTTGCTATAATGGAGGGTGTTCTTTGTGGCATCACGAAGTATGGATCACCATGCTAGGGTGTTTGCCCATATGAATGATCCTACTGTGAAATACTCTGAGATGATTTCTACATACATGAAGGAGAAAGGTGAGAAGGGGGAGATGCATAGGGCATTGAAGATGAGCGCGAGGGAGATTCGTTTCGAGGTACTTTGTAGAGAGAAAGACGGTCATGGGATGAACCGACGAAAAGTTGCTTATGAATGCATCATACAGAGGCAAACATGTGTCTGCACCTACAACAAGCCTCATCTATTACACTGGCCATGCGCACATGTCATGGCTGCCTACTCAACATTCTGTATGGATCCGAGTATATTCATGTAACAATTTTTCAATAAGGAAGTGGTGATGGCAACTTGGAGCACATAAATTTACGGTTTTTGAGTGGTGGGTTTGTTCACAGAGCATCAGAGTTGCGAGGGCACATGGTGGATTTTGGATGTTAGCAGGCTGAATGGCGTATAAGGAACAACATGAACGCTACGAAAAGTGGGTGTTATGTAAAGAAATATTCAATTTGCAAGGAGATGGGGTACACTTTCAAGTATTGCCCAACGGTTAAGAGGTCGTGAAATTGTTGTATGGACTTTGCATATAAAATTATTGTACTTAATTCGTATGTCAATTTAGTGTATCAAATTTGTATGTCTAATGAATGTATGGACTTTGTATGTTTAATTATTGCATGCAATTTATATGTCTAAATATCATATTCAAAATTTATGTGTAATTATTGTATTCAAATTCTATTTGTAATTTCTGTATTCAGTTTGTATGTATATTCAAATTCGTACTAACATTGAACTATACAATTGCAGGTATGGCGGGTATCGAGCAGTACGAGTTGCTTGACCCAGTGATAGACGCGACTCACCGCAGCTGCTTAGCCACCTTGCCATCACTAGATGGGGAGCCAACGTTTGAGCTTAGCTCCCTACACTTGCGCATTCCTATGAGAGTATGGCGGATAAGCCTGCGATGGATTCCGAGGTTCGTGCACTATTGTCATAGTTGTGTTACGATGTCTTATATGTGTGGAGTGATGATACATACAATGCTTTCCTGTAGGCTGAGAGAGGCATGGTTACTTCCTCTAGCACGGATGGTGGAGGCGACTAGCGTCAACGCACAGGATAGATGTGGTGTCTCTAGGAGGTTCCCCTACATAGGAGATTACTGACCACTCTGGTAGATCATTGGTGACCAAAGACGCACACTTTCGCCTCCTATACAGTGGGATGGCGCTGACACTGGAGGATGTCAATTACCTGCAAGGCCTACCTTGCTCCGGGAATGCAGTGGTGCTTGACGTCATACACCCGGAGTAGCGAATAGAGTTCCTGGACCAGTACGTGGACATGCTACCTGAGGAGGCAGGGTACACACATTTCACTAGTGCGCATGTTCTGACGTAGAAGTGGCTACAACAGTTCTACATAAGTGTGATTTAATTTGTCTAATTTTTATTTCATTTTTCCTTTTAGTTCTTGAACAGACCATTACTTTTTGTAGCCCAAGAGTATGACGGATGGAGTGGGGGAGTATGTTGTAAGTCGCCACTTCGAGGTGTACCTACTCTGGTTGTTCACTGGTCTTAGTCTGCTCGTCCCACAGGGATAGCATTGACAAGTACATGATCCAATACGCAAAGACGATCGTAGATGTCGACCTAGAGGAGATCCCGCATCTAGCTTAGGGACCGGTTGTATTGGTTGCCACCTATAGTGTCCTTTGCGACAGGTGTCATCGCGTGGTAGACGCCTCCACTCTCTTCGAGTGCCCTTTATTCCTTCAGTTATGGTCTTTCGAGAGGCTCTAGATCAGATGATTGTAGATAGAGTTGGGACCTTATGGAGCAGGCCTTTATAGGGCCCCTAGGGATGATGTGAACCGTCCTATCAAGGGGACGTTGTGGTGCCGCCAACGGGTTAGTAAAATCACCTTTATCATCAATTGTATAATAATTTACCATGTTTCGTACTAACGGTCACCTATTTCACTTTTTTGTAGCCGACTTTCACCCATGTTACGCCACACGCTTTATATCCCAAGTACACAACGATGCATGACCAGCTAATGAATGGTCGTGTCATCTAGTGTCCATACCTCCTAGAGCTTGTCAGCATGTGAGCACCTTAGGGCCTATCACTGCAGTGCACCAGTGATACCTCCTTCTGGTTGACACGATGTCACCTAGTGTTTGACGTGTGTATGGATACCTACTCCATCCACCGTGTCATGCAGCAATTCGATCTTCGGCAAGCGTTCCTTGTCCCCATTGGTCACGTCGTCCCATCAAGCGTGCATATGTTAGTTCTCTTTTACATACTTTCAATTGCATCACTCTTTCGAATGTCCTTACTAATGAGGTTATGTTACGAATCTTTTTATGCAAATCACGTTGCCCTATTTTTGGCATACTTCTGTAATTTCCCTTTTTTGACATATTTTTTTAATTTTGTGATTTTTTGTTTTTATTTTAAAAAATTCGTATGCACTCCTTTGTCTCCATTTGGAAATGGTATCTTCCATTTATGTTATTTTTGAACATTACACATGAAATGACTGTGCAACCCTATATGAGCTTCTAGCTTTGTCAGGCTAATTAAATAACTCACAGGCACTAGTTTTGTTAGGCCGATTAGACAACTTACGGGTAGTAGCTTTCTCAAGTTTGACAACACGCAGCCCCCACTTTCTTAGAGTGAAGTGATAACACAATTGTTATTTCTTTGTCAGCCCGATTTGATAACACACTGTTAGCTGCTTTTCTAGACCAAATTGATAATACACTGCATGTACTTTGTCAGACCGATTTAACAACTCTTGGGCAGCAGCTTTCTCTGGTCGCTTGGACAACACGCTACCACCAAAAACTTACTATAAATACAGAGCCATACCCAACATATATATTCCACACTACACCAAGCCAACCCCCACACCGAACACCACATCCTTACCAGCACCACAACCCCCTCACCGGTGGGTTCACAATGATTGACTATGGAGCGATTCTTCATAAGCAAAAGTGACTTGCCAAGAAGGCGAAAAGCTACCCAGATGTTTCTTGCAAAGATGCACCTGTGCCACCGGAGTTTCCCTGCCCAAACTACGACTGCGGTGCTTCGGTGTAGATAATGCAGTCTAGACATCCTGACACTACTGGCCGAGCACACTACACATGCCACTATGAAATCCACACAATTTAATGAAAATCATGTACATTCCATAATGTGTTTTTCAAACTACTAACTTCGTCAACGCATGACACAAGAAAGACGATAGTTGCTACTTCTAATAGATCAATGGCCCGGACAAGTATGATAGGGAGTACTTCATGCACAAATTGTACTTGCACTGTGTAGTTGCGCCCGAGTGTTACACCCAATGGAAACCTTCCCCTAAGACTACAGAAGAGAAACCAAAACACCTGCCCTACCACCCTGAATCAGCGCACTTCTGGAAGCTGTTGTATGAGCATCAGGAACAACAAAAGAAGCTGAAGGAGCAAGCCAACGCAGATCACTTCCAAGAGAAGCCGAAGATTGCCCTCGAAGACTACTATTAGGTCGATGTATGTGGACCAAATTAGAAAAAAAGCCAAGGCCAACAACCTTGCCAAATCAAAGGGGAAGGCATTGATGGATCCTTCTGTATATGGTGTACGATAGCTAGCATGACTTCTTTACAATTCCAAAAGACACACATGTATCATGGTTGTACTTCTCGTTCATCATTCGTCTGTGTCAACATTTGTTCCATAAAGGTACGAAAGTTAACATAGGCAAAGAACTGACTGTATGCATCACGTATGTTTACTTGTTTTCTATGTCATGCAATGCAACAGTTCCATATGTGCCATCTATCTTTTCTAATTTTTATGACATTAAATGTCAATTCAGGTTGTAATATATTCATTCTTACAAAAAATTTAACCATATATATCCACTTACCTTTATTCTGACGTGAAATGTCCTTTTAGTTCACAATGTCTGACACAGTACTAAACAATACCAACACATATACGATACAATTATTCCTTGTACAAGAATCATGGCAAACTTCAGTTTTTCGTAAAGTCATTTTGTTGTAATACACGGGAAACAAAATAATCACACGTTCTTACTTTACTAATTGCTATTTCCAAAAAAATTTGCTTCTGTATATTTTTTTATTTTAAAAAACAAAATAGACAGAAAACCCCTCCCAATGCTGTTTCCAAAAAAAATATTTGCTATCTCTCACAATTTCAGGCCTCTATCAATATTTGAAATGGCGGCAGCGAACCTGTCATGTGCATCTGTCATTTTTTAAATCAGCATATTACTTCTATAATTTTCCTTTTTGTGATAATATTTTTTTAATTTTGTGATTTTTAAAAAAAATTCATATGCACTCCTTTGTCTCCATTTGGAATGGCAACAGATAGCCCGTCTATTTATTGACAGGCTCTCTGTCGCCATTTCAAATGGTGATAGACTGTCTGTCGCCGATTGAAATGGCGATAAAGAGCTTGTCAATATTTTAAACATCATCAGACTCTCTTTTGCCATTTCAACTACTGGCTGAGAGGTAGATCTGTCATTTTCTAAATCGGCATATTATTGTTGTAATTTTTCATTTTTTAATATTATTTAGAAGGTATTCTTAAACAAGGCGCGTCCTCGATGGCACTAACAACAACACCACCAATAATGAGACATAAAATATAGCAAAGCCAATTCTTTTTTCTGCCCATTCCTCAATTGTTTGTCTTCTTTGCTTCCCCATTGTTCGACAGTTAACTCGAACTTGAAGAGAACTTTTGTACAACAAAGAAAGTAGAAAAAGACCAAGTAAAACAGCTTGCCAAAAAAAGTAAGAAATATAAATGTATTAAAAAGCTCATGCTAGACAATCAAAATAAGTCTACCTAAATAACTATGGATATCTCGCTTCGAGTCCCAGGTGTGTGAATGAATGATTCTGATAATATAGAGAACTCCATCTACAAGCACAATTACAATGAAAAAAAAGTTTACATACATTTTCGAAAGCGGCTTAAAGTCTGAATACCAAATTAACTATTTTGTTGAGTCAATTGGAATTTGGGATGCCATGTGAGGTTACTTGTATCACATTATTTTTTAGTTACTTTGTTAATTTCATACAAATAAGATCAAACTTTAAGTCATGGAGATCCAACACCAGCTGAAACAAATAACTCATGAACTGAGAAACATCCATGAAGTAACATACTAACTATAAGAGATGGCAATCTGGAATGCCCATACATTGGATATGTCACAGGCTATTGCTATAGTCTACTCAGTCACGGCAGCACACTTCGAATTAGAGGAGCACACAGTAGCAAGCTTGGCTTCTTTGCAGAGCTGGCTGGCAACCTTGCAAGTTTGCATCACATCCCAATTCAGATGAAACCCCAAATTATAATCTTGTCTCATAATTTGGGAAAGTGCAGCATACCATAACAACTTGCTGTCTACCAGTCTCATTTATCTCTACATCCACTGTCCTTGTTAAAAAGAAAATTTGGATGCTCTGTCAACTGGAGAAAATTAATGGAGGAATGTCCAGGAGGGCCTAGGCTCCTAAGTCCTAACAATTCACAAGGGGAGGAGCAAAAACAGTTAACAATTTGACTCACAAAACAAGGAACTTTTGCTTAGTACTACTAACTGCTGATGGATCATCATTGTTTTCATCGCTTCAAATAAGATACAATTAATTGATATTGCAGCTTGAATGAACAATATTTTGGCAAATTTTAAACATATCCTTACCAGTATTCCCCCTACAAGCATATCCAGTCCCCTTTGTCTTCTGCTGGTCTTCATGTGCATTTGTTAATCCAATCCAATTTTCAAATCGTTCTTTGTAACTACGAGTAAATAAAAATACTATCAGCAAAAAGAGTAGCCATTTCATTACGTGGAGACCAATTCAACAATTTATCATCTTCACTAAGGCCCCCTTTGGAATAGATTATGGGAATACATATTCTGGATTTTAGGGGAATCGAGTGGGTTATAGTTTTTGATTTTGTATACAAATTCTGCTTCTGATTGTGAGAGTGGATTTTGGGAAGCTTCTTCCATAATCAGAAGCAAAATTTGTACACAAAATCATAAGCTATCACCCACCCGATTCTCCTAGAGTCCAGAATCTGCATTCCTATAATCTATCCCAAAGGGGGCCTAAGCCATTCCTGAGATTCCTGAGATAGAAAGAATTGAGGTTTGTGTCAGGCACCAACAGAAATCCGATTGACAATTTGATCGAAAACACTCAAAATCTGAAACGAAATAGGAAGAACAACAAAGAGGAAAGCTAGGGTTTACTCTAACAACTAAAGGACTAGTATATGGGAATTCAAAGTTGATTCCTTTACTCATTTTGTAGCACTTTAAACTTGTCTGAGTACAGAGTTTGTTGTAAAAGCGGTAAAAGTGTTTAACCTTCAATAACATAAGAGTAAAACAAAAAAGTGACAATAGATAATCTATAGTCTCAACAGTAAACTACTCGGCTTCCATTGTCTGTTGGATGTTTATTTTGATCACTAATTGATACTGCAGCCGTTTGTTGTACTTAATGGTAGTCGTTGAAGTGGTATGGATTGAGGCCGTCTTTTTCCACCTAGTGCCCCCGCGTTGAGCAGGGGATTGTCTTCAAGCCTTGAATTCTAGAAAAGCAGTCTGGATGAACGAAGTGCGTCCTCCCATGTAGCATTAGACAGTGATAAATTGGCCCAATGCACCAGCCATTGAGTTACAGCCATACCTTTTCTTGGAATTATTTTACAATCTAATGCAGCAAAAGGCTCAATTTTGATTTTTCCATCTTCACTGACCACAGGCAAACAAGGCATTGGAATAGCTTTTGCTCCTATGTGCTTCTTTAGCTGACTCACATGAAATACGAGATGGATACTTGCATCTATCGGAAGCTGCAGCCTATAAGCCATTGTACCCACCTTGTTCAGTATATTGAAAGGTCCATAATACTTTGACCTCAATTTTAGAGAACCCCTCAAACCAAATGCATTCTAATGGTACAGCTGCATTGTTAAGTATACCAAGTCCCCCACTTCAAATTTCCTTTCAGTTCTTAACTTGTCTACAAAATATTTGATCCTATTCTGAGCTGCAAGTAGGTTTTCTTTGATCTTTTTCCTCATCTCTTCTCTTTCTTCTAAGGTAGTTCTAGCCTCAGGACAAACATTGCCAAGAATAGCTAACTTCGCAACTTGTGGAGGCTGATAGCCATACAAAAGCTTGGAATGGTGTGATTTTCAAAGATGTGTGATATGTGGTATTGTACCACCATTTGGCCATCGCCAACCACCGCATCCATTTCCTAGGTTCCTGGAAAACCATACTTCTTAAATAGGCTTCTAAACACTGATTGACTCTCTCTGTTGCCCATCCAACTGACAATGATAAGCCGACCTAAATCTCAGTGATACCTTCAATAATTTGAATACTTCCTCCAAATAATTGACTAGTAAATAATCAGTCTCAGTCAGTCACAATCACCAATGGCATTCCATGAAGCTTAAATATATTGTCCATAAAAAGTTGCACTACTTGCTGAACATTGTGTGGATGAGATAAAGCTAAGAAGTGGGCATACTTAGTAAAGCGATCCACAACAACTAATGTCCATGCCATATCTGGGACCTTCAATGGGTTCAACAAGCCAGGAACATGTATAAGCTCAACTTTATTTAACTGACATACAGGACATTCCTTAACATAGAACTCCACGTTTCTTTTCATCTTGGGTGAGTAAAAGATCTATTTAAGACGATGATAAGTGGCTTTAACTCCTGAATGTCCTCCTATAGCCAATTGGTGAAAGCTCTCAATTAACTGTTGTTTCATGCCATTTCCTTCTCCTACATAAATCTTTACTTTATATTTAAGGATGTCAGCTTCCATTGCATATTTACCATCATCACTAGATTGGCTTTGCACCTCCTTTTGAAGTTTGGCTACTTTCTGATCATTGACAAAGTTGAGTTTCACATCCTGAATCCATTCAAGAATTACATAGGAAACAACCAGAAAAGAATTTACCTCTAGGGAATGATGACTTCTTCTTGATAAAGCATCTGCAACTTTGTTTTCCTTCCCTCTTTTATGTTCAATCTTGTAATCAAACTCCAAAAGCTTCAATAGCAATTTGTGTTGGATTCCTTCTGCAAGCTTTTGTGTGGTGACAAACTTTAGGGACTGCTGATCAGTTTTGATGATTACAGTGTTACCTAGTATATAATGGCATCATTTTTTTAAAGTCTCCAGTATAGCCGTTGCTTCTTTGTCATATATAGACTTACTTTGAGGTCCAAGTCCTAGTGCTTTGCTAAAGTAAGCTACAGGCCAACACCTTTGCATCAGCACTGCCCAATCCTAGTACCACTAGCATCTATTTCTAGCTGAAAAGGTTGATTGAAATCTGGTAGAGCCAGTACTGGACAGGTTGTCATAATAGTTTTCAGTTTTTTCAAAAGAATTTGTTTGTTCTTGTCCCCATACAAAGCTGTCTTTCTTTGACATGTCAAATAGTGGCCAACAAACTTGTCTATATCCTGGTACAAATCTTTGATAATATCCTATCAAGCCAAGAAAACCTCTCAATTTAGTGATGCTATTAGTTTTAGGCCAATTTACCACATCTACCATCCTTTTAGGGTCAGTGGATACTCCTTCTGCACTAATTATATGTCCCAAGTATTCTATCTTTGCAACTGCGAATTTACATTTACTCAGCTTGGCAACAAGGTGGTTCTTTTGTAATAAGTGCAAAGCCTTCACCAAATGAACTAGATGATCCTCAAAATTTTTTCTATATATTAGGATATCTTCAAAGAAGACCAATATAAATTTTCTCAAGTGCCCAGCAAAAACTCGATTCATTAGAGCTTGAAATATCGGACGAGCATTGCAAAGACCAAAGAGCACAACAGTGTATTCGTAAAGACCACAAAGCAGTTTTGGGAATGTCATCTTCATTCATCCTGATCTGGTGATATCCAGATTTTAGATCCAACTTGGAAAAAACAGTTGCTCCATGTAGTTCATCAAGCATATCTTCTATAATTGGCATTGGAATGTATTCTTAACAGTTATAGCATTGAGCTACCAAAAGTCTACGCACATTCTCCATCCTCCTTTCTTTTGGACCATTACAACAGGTGAGGAATAAGGACTGGAGCTAGGGCATATCTCACCATTCCTCAACAAGGTCTTGATTATATCCTCTAGTGCATCCCTTTGATAGTGAGGTACTCGGTATGGTTGAAGGTTAGGTGGCTCAGCCCCTATTTCAAATGAATGTCATGATCACAATTCCGCTTTGGTGGCAGCTCATAGTTCTCTTTAAATACACTGCTGTATCTGGTCAACACTTCCTTGATTTCACTCGGGACTTGATCATCACAACCTTTAAGCTCAAATTCTATAGCATTAACTTGAATGAAATATCCATTTACTCCCTTTTGCACCATTTTTTGAAGTTTATTAATACTAATGCTAAACTTGTCAATGGGCTGAGTATAATCTTCAAACTGAAGAGGCTGACCATCCTTTTGTATTGTTGATAATTTCTTCTTAAGATCTAGAGTAATGGGACTATGTTCGTATATCCAATCAGCTCCAAAAAGTATGTCATAATTACCTAGTTTGAGTAACTTGAAGCTGGAACTAAAAGGAATAATCTGGATGTGATACTGGAGCTGATCTATTTTTGCATCGAAAGGAGTTCTCCCCTAGTCATAATGACTCTTTTTCCTAGAATGTACTTCAGTGGATATTGATTCTTCACAGCGTACTGATAATCAATAAATGAATCAATGCTCCTACTATCTACTAAAGCAACTGCTCTTTTATGGCCAATAATCACAATCAATGCAAATGTGACAGGTCCAACACTACCATGTACCGCATGAGCTGATATATGCATCAATTGCTCTTCTGTCTCTTCTTGATCAGCTGAATTGGGACTACTAGGTGCCGTCACATAGCCCTCCCTACTCTGCAGGCCCATCAGTCCCTTCACATTTCCTATCTTCTTCTTCTCCTTGAAGTAATATGGAGTGTAGAGTCTTCTTGACTTTGCATTGAAGCTGGTGACCTAATGTCCAAGCTCTTTACAATGCCAACATAGTTTTTCCCTTATCTCAAGTGTTGTGTCTTCTAATTTTCTAAATTGCCTATATTTACTGTCTTCTGAATAGAACTCTTCGGTCTAGGAGCTTGTGTCTTGTATTTAGATGTTCCACCAACATGACTGGTTTTCTTAGCCCAAACACTTTTTTCCACCAATTTAGCATACCAGTAAGCCTCTAAGAGCCCTTTTGGTTGATGGCTACTAACGTGATACTTAATTTCATCCTACAATCCACCAATGAAGCAACTCAGGAGATAATTTTCTTGAAGATATGGGTGATCTCGTTTTACTAACTCCACACACCTTTTCAAAATAATATATATATTTGTTCACATTACTCACATGCTTGATGTTCTGTAATTTCTCCATAGCTTCATGTGCACTAGCTTCTACAAATCGTTCACACAACATAGCGTCGAATTGTGGCCAATTAAGCTACTGCCAAGAAATGACAGTGCCCTTAAACCACGTATGAGCTCTACTAGTCAAATACCCTGAGGCCAAATTGACCCATTGATCCACTAGGGTACCAGCCATTTCAAAGAACTTCTCGCATAGCTCAATCCATCGCATCAAAAAGAGTCATTTCTAATTTTTATCCTTTGATTACCGCTTCAGCATAATGATGTGTCTGATGGTAGTCTCATAGGTATATATTCCTTTTGGCATCGAACATATGAATCCCTGCCTGGTGTGTTCCTTGTGATGGTGCTATTGGGTTATATATGACTCTAGGAGAAAAATTTTGGCCAAAAGTTGGGTGATGATAAGTTGGAATTTGCCAAGGAAACGATATTGGGCCTATTCCCATTTGCTGGAAGGACTTGGACCAACAGGAAAACTAGATCCAATCTGAGGTGAAATGATTTGTGGTTGTATATTAGAATATATTGCAGGAATTTCATATCCTCCCTATTCTCTACAATTAGTCTGTGAAGAAGTTCTAATAGCAGGAGTATAAACTGGTAGATTACGAGGGTATTGCCTATCTCTCAACAAAAACAAATGTGTAGTGGTTAAGATGAGGAAAGTTGGAAGTCATCACCTAATGGTTTAAGATTGCTTGCCTTGAGTTAGCTACTTCTTCCAGAACTATAGGTGTCTGGAGATTGCCTCTTGTAGTACCCATAAGCCATGGTCAGCTCATCAAAAGGGATTTGATCTCTGTTATATCAGAAAGGAGTCCTTCTAATTCAGTCAATCGCCCATGAATCCTTGCAATCTCCCTTCGATTATCTTTCTCCATTACTTCTTCTGAACTCACTTCTTTATATTGAAATACAGTCGACATTTGCCTTCCTAGACTAACCATACAAAGGAATTTTACGACTTTCCAACCTCTGTCTTGTAGCCTAAATCAATCTCTAAGGAGCGTATAGCTCTGATACCAATTTGTTAGGCACCAACAGAAATCTGGTTGCCAATCTGATCCAAAACACTCAAAATCTGAAATGAAATAGGAAGAACAGCGAACAGGAAAGCTAGGGTTTACTCTAACAACTAAAGAGACTAGTATATGGGAATCCAAAGTTGATTCCTTTACTCATTTCACATTACTTTAAACTTGACTGAGTACAAAGTTTGTTGAAAGCAGCAAAAGTGTTTAACCTCCAGTAACAGAAGAGTAAAATAGAAAAATGACAATAGATAATGTGGAATATATGATCCCTGGGTATCAAAAAGGCAGGTTGAATGAATCATCCATGAGAAGATGGGCCAGGTTGACAGCATGAAGAAGGCTACCGCTTGGGCTACTTCCAATATGCGCAATGCCAGAACTCTAAAGATAGCAACTAAACCTTATATCGGTTGGACATAGTTATAATCCTAACCGTAATCATGTTGTGCGGATAAGGAAAGAGATATGATCTCCATCCTGTAACCGATTAGGACTCTCCTTTGTAATCGCACCCCTCTACTATATAAAGGGGGGGCAAGATAGCACCCAGAACATCGAGGAGAAGAAGATCATCTGCAATAGGCTAGATACATATAATCCCAAAGCACAGGGCTAGGGTATTATCTCCTCCGTGAGAGCTCGAACCTGTATAATTCTTGCGTCTTGTGCTACCATCGAGTTTAGATCCAGCGCCTTACCCCATTTTCATTATTGCTGACAACAAACGTCAACAGTTGACGCGCCAGGTAGGGGACGCGTCAAGATCAATCTCGTCGAACTCGATGGCAATCCTCAGTGAAGCTATTGGCACCTTCCGCTTTGGGAGCCTGGACTTCGTCGCCGATAAACTCGGTAAGCTCGTTCTTTCGGATTCGGATCAGATTCAATCTGGAAAAGGCTCCACTACTCTTTTGTTCGGTCAACTGCTCGGATCGAGGAATACAACAGCCGTTTGCTCTCAGACAGTAAGCAAGGGGTCTACCCCTCGACTTGGACTTGGGAGAGGTCCGATCAAACCTGAGTCCCGAGTGGTAGGTAACATAAAACCACTCGGATTCAAGGGTCGGTTTGATCCATCTCCTCATTCCTCTAACCCGGAGAGCAGCGCAGGAAGTTGCCAGGGTTTCCGTGGCATCCTCATGATTGAAGACCTTCGAACTAAATCCCAGCAGCAGAAGGATGCTGCAGAGGCAGAGCGCCTTCGTCACGAGGCCCAAGAAGCACGGGCAAAGTCCCTCCAGACCAGGGGCCGCAACGTCAATGAGGACATCCTGCAGACCAAGATGGCGAACCAGTCAGTTTACCATACCCCTCAGCAGAACATCGTCGCCTCAAAGACATTGCTTGACACCTTGGGACTGATGCTCGGTCCAAACAGCCCAGCTGCCCCGATCGTGGCCCAAGTAAAGGCATGGTGACGACAGCGGCGATTCAACACAACCAGGAGGAACCAACGGAGAAGGCACACTCTCGTACCCGCACGGCCACTTAGATAGCAAGCAGCGATACTGCTCACAGTCGGTCCATAAGCGGTCAGCATCAGCCACTACTTCGTCAAGGAGAAGATGCCCGTCGGAGTATCAGCCGCTATCTCCATTTAGACCTTGACGCCAGACGACGTGAACGGGAAGATAATGAACGCCGCCGGCACTAAGATGACTACGAGCATTTCGGCATCGATCGTGATGGCCGGGACGATTGCAGGAATCTACATCGACGTGGCTGGAACGATGACGTGGGTTGCCGGGTCAGAACACCACCTCAATGATCTCCACATAGGCGTAATGACGGGCCTATAGATGGTGTTCACACTTTCACCCCCCGACTTCGCCGAGTGGTCTGGCCTGAAGGATTCAACCTTAAAGGCATCACCAAATTCGATGGAGAAAGGGATCCAGAAGCTTGGCTACGGGTCTACTCTCTTGCAATCAAGGCTGCCGGGGGCGACCACAATGTGATGGCAAACTATCTGCCGGTCACGCTTACCCCTTCGGCTCAGGCTTGGCTCACAGGACTTTCAGAGAATTCTATAGACTCCTAGGGAGATCTTTGCGAGTAGTTTATCACCAACTTTCAAGGCAACTATGAGAGACCCGGAACTCAGTGGGATCTGTACTAACTTCATCAGAAGAAGGATGAGACCCTCCGGGGGTTCATTCGGCGTTTCATGCAGAAGAAAAACACGATCCGAGACATCTCAGAAGCTGCCGTGATCGCAGCCTTCCAAAAAGGAGTCAATGATCCAAATTTAATCAAAAAGATGTCTAGAAAGCCGCCCTCCATGGTAAGAGAGATGTTCGAGCTAGCAGACCGTTACGCGACTGCATCAGATGCCCTGGCCAAGCGCTAAGAGGATCGCCCACGGCAAAGGACAAGAAGGACCACGCCTAGTCCTCCAAGCAGAAGAACAGAAAACGGAGGGCAGAAGAGATGGTTGCTGTAAACGAACGCGGGTGCCCTCGAGCACCGCGCACGGACGACTACGATAAGGTAATGGATGTAGTTTGTCCCTTTCACCCTAAAGGGAAGCACGCCGCCAAGGATTACTTCACTCTTAGAAGATTCGTGAAGGAAAGCAACAAACGAGCGGGCCAGGACAAGGGTGAGGCAGACAAGAAGCAAGACCCTCCAGAAGATGATGGAGGCGAATATCAGACGACTGAACACGATCTTAACTACATATTTGGGGGCGCGGCGGCATATGAATCCAAGCGGAAGCAGAAACTCACTGCTCGAGAAGTCAACGTGGTTACACCGGCAGTCCCCCAGTACATGAGATGGTCCAAGGTCCCAGTCACATTTGATCGTTCGGATCATCCCAACCACATTCCTTACCCAGGTAGATATCCTCTAGTGCTCGATCCGTTATTATGATGTCGAGGCTCAAGAGGTCTTTGATCGACAGAGGAAGTGGGCTCAACGTTCTTTTCTCCAAGACCTTGACGATATGAAAATCCCCACTCCGAAATGAAACGTGGTTTGTCATCGCATCCATGGGGTAATCCACAGGACCTCTGATACCACTCAGGCGTAACACTCTACCAATTTGGAAATTTAGAGAGGTTTTCAATTTTATTTAATTAGAAATTTGGGATAAACCCCGGAAAACCTGACCCTTTTGGTAACTATCGAAAAACCGGGTTAGGGACCCCAAAAAGCTTATGTTCATTTGAAAATGTGCACCAATTCCCTTTTATATTCAAAATTGCCTTTTGGGCTTAGTATTTTAAAACCCTGGTTGCTTTTTGATTGGGGATGTCCAAAAGGAGACCCTTGATCCACACACACCAATGGGCAGGTCAGGGCAACCTCCGGATGGTTTGTAACTCCAATTAAAATGGTTTTCACCCCCCCCCAAACCATCTAAGGAAATGTGAATAGCCCCGAGGTGAGGGGGTTAAAGCCAACCGGTTTCTTTCAATGCCGCCCGGAAAAAGGGTTTCTTTTTCACCCGCCATTCTTTAAGTGGGTGAGTAAAATAAACCAAGTAGAGCTTTTTTAATTGAAATAAGGAATTGGTTGGGGATGCAAATGTTTTCATGGCTGGAAATTTAGAACTTGAACATTTTTATTATATATTTAATTATGCCTGCTTTCAAAGTTTAAAAGCAAATTTTCTCAATTGCATGTTTACTAAAAGTTTAGTGAAAGCCCTTCCTTCCATTTCAACCAATTGCAGGACCTGAAATGTTAATTTTTAGACACCCTTTTTAATCATTTATTGCTGGGGAGGAATGGAAAGGGACTTTAAGCTGCATTCGAGGATTCAACCTTAAGATCCCAAATTTGAAGTCCGTGTTGCTGAGGGGTCTATCTGCTAATCGTGGGTACTCCATGTATGAAATTTCCGCCGCTACTTTCTACACTTCAACTTCAGAGAATTCTATAGACTCCTTAGGAGATCTTTATGCAGTAGTTTATCACCAACTTTCAAGGCAACTATGAGAGACCTTAACTCAAGGATCTCAGTATTAACATCATCGTAAGAAGGATGAGATCTCCGGGTTCATTCGGGCGTTTATGCAGAAGAAAAACACGATCCGAGACATCTCGAAGTCGCCGTGATCGCAGCCTTCCAAAAAGGAGTCAATGATCCAAATTTAATCAAAAGATGTCTAGAAAGCCGCCTCCATGGTAAGAGAGATGTTCGAGCTAGCGGCACCGTTACGCCGATCGCATCGGATGCTCCCGCCGAAGCGCTTAAGAGGATCGCCTACCAGAAGGACAAGAAGGACCACGCCTAGTCCTCCCAAGGTAAGAACGTAAAACGGAGGGCGTAAGAGATGGTTGTCAGAACGAACGCGGTGCCCTCGAGCACACGCCAAGACGACGCATCACGATAAGGTAATGGATGTAGTTTGTCCTTTCACCCTAAAGGAAGCACGCCGCAAGGATTACTTCACTCTTAGAAGATTCGTGAAGGAAAGCAACAAACGAGCGGCCAGACAAGGGTGAGGCAGATAAGAAGCAAGACCTCCGAAGATGATGGAGGCGAATATCGATTTAATCGAACGCGATCTTAACTACATATTTAAAGGCGCTACAGGCGCATATGAATCCAAGCGAAGCGTAAACTCACCGCCGAGAAGTCAACGGGTTACACCGGCAATCCCTCAAGACATGAGATGGTCCAAGGTCCAACCACATTTGATCGCTTGGATAATCCCAACCACATTCCTTACCTGTAGATATCCTCTCAGTGCTCGATCCCGTTATTCGCAAAGGTCGTCGCCCAAGAGGGTGCCGGTCGACGAGGAAGTGGCTCAACGCTTTTTTCTCCAAGACCTTCGACGATATGAAAATCCCCGCTCCGAAATAAACGTGGTTTGTCATCGCTCCATGGGGTAACTCGACCTCTACAAGATTACTCCGGCGTAACACTCTACCGCCACGTCGGGACCAAGGACAATTACCAAACAGAATATCTCAACTTTGAAGTGGCCAATTTCAAAACGGCATACCATGCCATCTTGGGAAGGCCAGGTCTCGCCAGGTTCATTGCTATCCCTCACTACACTTACCTAGCGCTCAAGATGCCAGGACTAAAGGGCATCATCACGATTCGTGGTGATGTCAAATAGTCCTTCATGTGCGATAGAGAAAGTTGCGAGATGGCAGAGAAGCATGAAGCGGTGACTGGCCGAGAAAAGATTCGTTCGGCGGCTACACTCCACCAGAACGAGGGAGACGTCCCAGCCAAGAAGCAGGCCAAATCAAGCATGAAGCCCAATGAAGAAGTCAAAAAAGTGGAACTGGACCTGTCCAACTCGGCCCAAATGGGCCTGATTGGGACAGGGCTCGACCATAAATAGGAAAACGCGCTCATCACTTTCCTCCGGGCAAACTAGGACATTTTTGCTTGGAAGCCATTAGATATGCCCGATGTCCCGAGGGAGGTGATCGAGCACTCCCTTAACGTTGACGAAGGCGGCCCATCAAGCAACGACTCGCGTTCGTTCAAAGAAGATCGCCGCGATGCTATCGTGAAGAGATCACTAAGCTTTTAGCCACAGGATTCATAAAAGAAGTGTATCATCCTCGACCGTTAGCTTAACCCAGCCTCATTCAAGAAGAAGAATAAAAAGTCGGCATGTGTGTTTGTTATACTGATCTCAATAAAGCATGCCCAAAAGATCCATTCGGATTGCTCCGCATTGATCAGGTGGTGGACTTGACCTTTGGTTGTGAACTTCTAAGTTTTCTAGATGCCTACTCAGGATATCACCAGATCAGGCTGAAAGAAGAAGACTGCATCAAGACATCATTCATAACTCTGTTCGGTGCTTTCTACTACGTCACAATGCCATTCGGGTTGAAAAACGCTGGCGCAACCTATCAACACGCGATACAGCGGTATTTTCATACTCAACTCGGACGCAACGTGGAAGCATACATAGATGATGTCGTCGTCAAGACCCGCGCAAAGAAGGATCTCATATCTGATTTGGCCGAGACGTTTGAAAGTCTTAGGGCTTACAAAATGAAACTCAATCTGGAGAAGTGCGTCTTCGGAGTCCCTTCCGGAAAGCTACTTGGGTTTATCATGTCACATCGTGGTATCGAAGCTAACCCGGAGAAGATCAACGCCATCCTGAAGATGAAACCTTCGACTTGTCAAAAGGACGTCCAAAAACTCACAAGATGCATGGTGGCACTCGGCAGGTTCATTTCACGTCTAGGATCCCGGGGAATGTCATTTTTCAAGCTCCTAAAGAAGCAGGACAGCTTCGAATGGACTTCAGAGGCGCAGCAAGCTTTTGAGGATCTCAAGGCGTTTCTGACTACCCCACCGGTATTAGTCTCACCAACGCCCGGAGAACCCCTCCTCTACATAGCGGCAACAACCCATGTAGTCAGCGCTGCAATTGTTATGGAGCGAGAAGAAGCAGGACACCTGCAGAAGGTCCAAATACCAAAGATATTTCGGCCATCGAGGTATCGGGCGAAGTCTAAGGTACGATACCCACAAGTACAGAAGCTATTGTATGCTGTGTTGCTCACCTCTCGAAAGCTCAAACATTATTTTCAAGAACTTTCAATTTCGGTGGTCACTTCCTTCCCGATTGGAGATATACTCCACAACCGGGAGGGCACCGAGAGAATCGCAAAATGGGCAGTCGAGCTCGGAGCCTTCAAGGTTTATTTCAAACCACGAACTTCCATCAAATCCCAAGTACTCACCGACTTCGCCGCCGAGTGGGTCGAGCTGCAGAATTCTACAACCATCGAGGAGCTCGAATACTAGACAATGTACTTTGATGGTTCCCTCATGCTCAATGGTGCGGGGGCTGGCGTGGTACTCATCTCCCTGATAGGGGATTGGCTGAAATATGTCCTCCAGATCCACTTTTCGACTTCAAACAATGCCGCCGAGTACGAGGCACTCATCCACAACATCAGATCACCATATCGCTCATTCAGATTCGACGATTGACGGTTCAAGGGGACTCCTAACCGTAATTAATCAAGTCGTATGACCGGTCGATGCGTTGAAGACAATATGGTAGCATACTGCCAGGAAGTACGCAAACTAAAAGGCAATTTCGACGGGCTGGAACTCATCCATGTGCCCCGTTAAGATAATGAGGAAGCAGGCGAGTTCGCAAGATTGGGCTCCAATTGGGCGACAGTTGCGACTGGTGTATTTGTTGAGAAACTTCACAAACCCACTATAAGCCAACGACAAGAATTGAGCAAGCTAGAAGAAAAGCCAGCTGAAAAGTTTTGGTCATCAACCCCGACTGGACAGCTCTATTTCTGAATTATCTGTTGAAAGACGAGCCACAAGATCGTGTAGGCAGAAGCGATCGCGCTACCAAGCAAAAAGCTACATGGTGGTTGACGAGGAACTCTTTCGAAAGAGTGCCTCTGGAGTCTTGAGGCGCTGCGTATCAGAGCAAGAGGGGAAAATCTTCTCAGAGAAATCTACTCAGGAATCTACGGACATCATGCAGCTGCTAGCTCCTTGGTAGGCAAGGCTTACCGTTAGGGCTTTTTGACCCTCATCGCCAGATCGACGCGAAGACATCGCTCACACCTCTGACGGTTGCGGCAATTCTTTTTCGCCGGAGATACATCGTACAACAACAAGAGCTGCAGACCATCCCGATCACCTGGCCATTTGCACTTTGGGGGCTCGACATGGTTGGATCGCTAAAAAAGGCTCAAGGTGGCTTCACTCACCTCTTCGTTGCTGTCGACAAATTCACAAAATGGATCGAGGCCAAACCAGTCGCCACAATCATAGTGGCGAAGGCTAAGGAATTTTTCCAAGAGATTGTGGTAAGATTTAGTGTACCAAACAGGATCATCACCAATAATGGCACTCAATTCAGAGGCAAAGAATTTCAAGATCAAAAGTTGTGTTTGCATCAATCCAGCTTTATGCTCACCTCTATGCCTTGAAGGGTGAGCCATTCCTTGGGATAAGTAGCATACCAGTGGTGTGTGATTACCAGATGTGTTTCCGAAGAGTTATCGGATGCCACCCGACCGGAGGTTGAGTTCACTATCGAGCTTCTACCCTGAACGCCCCGATATCAAAACGACATCTTACCGTATGCCTCCCAATGAGTTGATCGAGTTAAAGAAACAACTTACTTGAGCTGCAAGAGAAGGGTTTCATTCGCCGAGCTCCTCACCTTGGGGATGCCCCCGATATTTGTGAAGAAGAAAGATGATAGCTTATGGATGTGTGTTGATTACCGTCCATTGAATGAAGTCACGGTCAAGAACAAGTATCCACTTCATGGATCGATGATTTGTTCGACCAAATGATCGGAGCCCGTGTTTTCTCCAAGATTGACTTGAGGTTAGGCTACCATCAAATCAAGATTAGATCGAAGATATCCCAAAGCAAGCATCTCTACTTATGGTCTATATGAGTATACCGTCATGTCTTTCGGCTTGACTAATGCACCGGCCTATTTCATGAACCTTATGAATTCAGTTTTCATGGAATATCTCGACAAGTTCGTTGTCATCTTCATCGATGATATTCTTATTTACTCCAAGTCCGAAGGGGAGCATGAAGTACACCTTCGGAAAGTCTTAGAAAAGCTGCGAGAGCATCAACTCTACGCAAAATTCAGCAAATGTGAATTCGGTCAAGGAGGTTGCCTTCTTGGGCCATGTGATCTCGAAGGCGGAGTTAAGGTTGACCCCCAAGAAGATACGCATCGTGACTGATCGGGAGCAGCCTAAGAACACCACGGATATTCAAGTTTCCTCGGTTCATGGGTTATTACCACGATTCGCAGGAGAACTTCTCCAAAATCGCGGCCAATTAATCGAACTTTTGAAGAAGGAGAACAAGTTCGTATGGTCAGCAGAGTGTGAGGCAAGCTTCCAATTGTTGAAGGTTCGCTTAACCATCGTGCACTGCCTTATGGGATGATATGGGACTCCATTATCATCCCGAAAGGCCAATATTGTTGCCGATGCTCGAGCCAAAGCCTCAATGCAATCGTTTTTAGTAGAACTGAATCGGACGCCATGTGCGCCGAAGTTTCGAAGTTCAACTCGAAGTGGTTAAGGAGGATTCCTTGCTGTCATGGAAGTTAAATCTAACCTATTGGACCAAATCAAAGAGGCTCAAAGGACGTATAAGGGCATAGCACTCATCCGAGCCCAAGATCAAGCAAGGCAAGGCCAATTGCTTCACCGAGGACTCGCAAGGTGTCTTGTGGTTCGGCAAACGGCTAGTGGTGCCAAATTGTAAGGAATTGAGGGCACTAATTCTTGATGAAGCTCATAATTCCTCATTCTCCATTCATCCCGGGAGTACGAAAATGTACCAAGATCTTAAGCCAAGACTTTGTGGACCCGGATGAAACGAGAAATTGCCGTCCTAGATGTCGCCGAAGTGCGACGTATGTCGGCGGGTGAAAGTTTACCATTTGCGTGCAGCAGTCACACTTCAACCACTGCCCATTCCTATGTGGAAGTGGGAAGAGATTGGTATGGATTTCATCACCGGGTTGCCCAAGACGCAAAAAGGTTTTGATTCTATATGGGTAATCGTTGACCGACTAACGAAGACTGCTCATTTCCTTCCTGTCAAGACGACGGATACAGTGAGTAAGTTGGCTGAGTTATACCTTCATCGAATTGTGTCCCTTCATGGTGTTCCCAAAAGGATTGTCTCAGATCGAGGTACCCAGTTTACCTCGCATTTTTGGCAATGCCTCCACAAGGCCATGGGGACTCAACTCTCTTTTAGCACAGCTTATCATCCTCAGACAGATGGGCAAGCTGAACGGGTGAACCAAATTCTTGAGGATATGCTTAGGGCTTGTGCCCTTACTTATGGCAAGAATTGGGAGAAATGCTTACCTTTCGCAGAATTCTCCTACAACAATAGCTATCAAGCTAGTCTCCAAATGAGTCCATTCGAAGCACTCTATGGAAGATCTTGCAGAACTCCACTTAACTGGTCTGAGTCCGGAGAGAGACCACTCTTTGGTCCCGAATTAGTCACCGAAGCAGAAGAGCAAGTTCGATTTATTCGTGAGCGGTTGCGATCAAGTAGCTCGTCAAAAGAGCTACGCTGATCGCCGCCGCCGTGAACTCAAGTTCGAAGTTGGTGATCACGTCTACCTCAAGGTCTCACCAATGAAAGGTGTTCGTCGGTTTCAAGTGAAGGGAAAGCTAGCCCCTCGCTATATCGGACCTTTCCCGATTATAGCAAGGCGAGGAGCAATGGCGTATCAATTGAGCTTCCTTTTCACTAGCCAATGTGCATGATGTCTTTCATGTCTCTCAATTGAAGAAATGTCTCCGTGTCCCGACCAAGTCACGGATTGGACACTCTCGAATTACAACCCGATCTGTCCTACAAGGAGCATCCCATTTGTATTCTCGACGAGAGGGAGCGTGTTACTCAAACCACTCCATCAAATTCTTTAAGGTTCAATGGAGTAATCACACCCCGATGAGGCCACATGGGAGCGGAGGATCATCTTCGAGTCAATACCCTACCTCTTCAATGAAGCGTGTAATCTCGAGGACGAGATTCTTTTAAGGGGAGGCTTGTAATGTTCCCAATTTTCGTTGATCCGGTAAGTGAGGCTTGTCGCTAACATCTTCCATAATAATCGTTGCATCCTAAATTAATTATAATCATACAAGGGTTAGGGCATTCATCTTGCATAAATAGGGAGTAACCAAAAATCTAGTAATCATTTTTCAAAACTGCACACATGTTGTTTTGCCCTAGTCAATGACATGTGGGCCATGTTCTTAAGAGAGAGGAGTGAAGGCTGCACATACCTACCCTACTAGTTGCTACATCACTCACCCCTACCTATGTACATGACAAGTCAATGACACATGGGACCTACCATTGCATAGAAAATTGTGGACTGCACATCCCTTCCATGACTTTTCTCACTCAAACCACCCATACCCACCCTTTTACCTACTCTATGACATGTGGGACCTAGCCCCACATGTAAGGCATGAGTGGGCAGCCTATATAAGGCCTAAACCTTGGTTTCTCCTCCCTTTTTCTGCTCATTTGCACAGCCCCAACCCAGAAAACAGCAAGAGTGTTCTTCCTCACCTCTTGCCATTTCTCCCCCTCAAATCCCCTCCAAACTTGGGTTTTGGTTTGTGCATGTTACACCATCTTGAAGCCAAGATCAAGAGCTTCAAATCCATCCAAGTGGATTTTGAGGCATCAAGTTTTGGGTGAGTAGCAATCGCTTTTTCTCCTCCATGTTCTGAAATTTAGAACCTTGTAACTCATTTCCTTTCTTTTCCCATGGAATCCATCATCCAACCATGAATCGGGTCGTGCATGTCACGTGGAAGCTTGAGGAGGAGGGCTAGTTGTTGCTGGGAGCACGAGCAAGTGGCGGCATTGTCGCTCACGCTGAAAGCAAGGAGGTGACGAACCGTGAGAACCGGCGTTTGACACTTTTCGTCATTCCTCACCAAAACCAATCTTCACCAAGTGCAACGTGACCTTGTAGTGGTAAGGTTCTACCCTAGACCACCCTTTTAAGTCCTAGTACATTGCTATAAAGCGTAGAAGCCAATACACTAATTGTCGCTTTTAAACAGAGAAGCCTAGCTCGATAATCCGAGATTTCACTCGGACATTCCAACATTTTCGATATTCCAACAAAGTTCGGATAGTCCGAATAGGAATTCGATCGAGGGCTGTTTTGGCTAACCGAGGGGTCTGCTCGGATAGTCCGAGATTTCACCCGGATATTCCAACACCTTCGATACTCCAATGAATTTCCGGATAGTCCTAATAGGAATTAGCTTGAGAACTAAATTGGCTAACCGAGAGGTCCACTCGACATTCGAGCTTAACACTCGGATAGTTCGAACCACTCGGACATTCCAACATAATTTCGATAGTCCGAGTATAAATTCAACTTCTTCGAGAGGGTCGGGCCGACAAATCAAGTGAAACTCGGATACTCCAACATAATTCAATAAAAGCTTTAAGACTTGAACTTTTAACGCAAACACTCAATTAGTACTTGCATATTATGATTAGTATTACACATCATGAGCATGTCATGCATCTTTTACTCATGTGCACTATTTGAATCCTTGTTTGGTGTTTATTGAATTGGATTTTCTCGTTAGGTGTTGACGCTTGGAGGGCACCCCGAGCACGACTCACGCTTTTGAGACCAAGATCGAGCAGCAAGGCACTACTTTACTCCTTGACCATGATTGCTCCTACTATTTGAAGTTTATGTTTTGGAATTATTTTATCAATTGCATGCTTACTTTCAACTACAATTATGATTGGGTAGAAAACTTAGCTATCACCACATTGTGAGGTTATCCCTTATCATGTTCTTTCCGTGTTCCATTGTCGCCTCTAGGTGGTTGGTTTATTACTATTGTATATGGGTTCGTGCAAATTGCTTAGCCATGCTTAGAACACCGTTAGAAACCGCGATAGATGGACTTACTCCATCGGTCGCAATGATTGAGAATTCTATGATGATGTTGTTTTCAATTGTTATTTAATGAGTAGAAATGTTGGATAAGGACCCTAAGGATTAAATCTCGTGACGCCTCTTTGAGTAACTATCGTAGTAACCACACGCCGCTTATGGGACCGGCGAACCAAGTACTTATGTATGACTAGGTTATGTAAACCATGTGCACGCCGAATTCCTTGGGCTTAGTGGAGTGTCAAGGAATGTCCGCGGAGTTCCTGGGCTTAGTGGAGTGCCAAGGAATGTCCTCGAGTCCCTCGAACTTTGTTGAGTTGGGGATGTCCAACAACGGATGTACTCCTTGATCCACACACACCGAGCATCGGGCACGCGGATCGAGGGTCACACCATCCTGATGGTTTAGATACACTACCATGCATACCGAAAATGGTTTGTCACGTCGCTTCGGCCGACACATCTAAGGAAATGTGTTAATAGCTTGGCTCACGAGTGTGACGTGTCGTCGTGGGTAAAGTCGCACCTCTGCAGAGTTTAAACTATTCAATAGCCGCCCATGGTTAAGGACGATCTTCGATTTGTCACCACCGGGCGAGCATTAAGGACTTGGTAAGAATGGGATGGGAGTGGAAAATAGACACAAGTATTGGAGTACTTGTGTGTGTGTAATTGAACATGAGCGATGGAACTCATGGTTCGGAGAATGCTTGCGCATGATATGAATTAATTGAACATGAGCGATGGAACTCATGGTTCGGAGAATGCTTGAAGGCATGATATGAATGTGATTATGATGATGTTATATTATGCACTAGACTTTGCAAATGTTTACTAAATGCAAATCTTTCAATCTATACTTGCTTATGATTTATCTCAAATATTGCTTTATGCTGAAATTGCCACTATGCCTTCCTTGATGTATCAACCACATGTAGCTAGAGATCAGCATGAAATGTATATTATTGTGCGAGTACACTCTTTGTACTCAATCGGATTGTCCACTTGCTGCAGGTGAGGATGAGGCGCTGCCTGGGGATTTTTACCGGGCAGATTTCGACAATTCTAACGTTTAGTCGCCGTTCTTGCCCCAGTTGGTTGCCTGAGGGTTTGGGGGCATGCCATGCTGGCCCTTTTGTTGTTTATCTTATGATTTCCGCTGCTACTTGATGTAATAACTCTAAATATGTCGTTGAGGACAGTAGTCCTACTTTTGGAATGTAATGATGCTTATGCTTCCGTTAATTGTGTATGTGTTGTGATGTCAATCTGTTGATGAGAATACTGCGTGTTGGCTTAACTTTCCGGACCAACACGGTATAATCGCGAACGCCGAGGTTCCTTGATTCACTTGAGATGTACTGTGCATTTGGGTGAATCAGTGGAGTCCCGTGACGGTTCCCCACAGCAATGTCAACCCCGATAAAGCTTTTCTCTTTCAGGCCATGGATCAGCTTCAGGAGGTCCTCCACCTGGTCCATGTCGCAGCTTGGAGGAGTTGTAACCCAGGAAGCCGAGAATTTGGGCGCTAGCCTAGTGCAAGGAGGAAGGACGACCGGGATTGGAGCAGTAAAACCACTCCCGATGCCAACCCTTGTTGGTGGTCTTGAAAGGAATGGAGAAGTAAGCCTTCTTCATCCCATCGTGCAGCTGGAAGCTAGCACCCCCAACCACTTTAGGGGCATTCTTGTTGGGGAAAGGCTTAAGAAGAAATAGATGGCGAAAGAGACTAAAATGCAGGCGAATTCCAAGATACGCCTCGCACAGATGCACGAAGATGGAAATTTGCAGAATGGAATTGGGATTTAGGTTGATTAGCTCAATCTTATAGAAATGAAGAAGGCCACGGAAGAAAGCGCTGCTAGGGAGGACAAATCCGCACTGGAAAAAGTACTCAAAGACCACAATTTCATCGGATTGCGGTGTAGGGATGGATTCACCTGTGGCTGGCCACGCACAGATCAACGCCAAAGGAGGAAGAACTCCGGAAGTGACTAACTCCTCCAAGCGCTCCTCCTCGATATCGAAATGGCCCAATCCTTAGGTGAGGGCTTCGCAGGAGTGCTCTGGGAGGAAGAGGAAGAAGACATCTTCGAAGAGGTTAGGCAACGACACAGAATCAAGAAATGCGGCGGTGGCTAACCCTAGTAGAGGAAGTTGATGAAGAAATATCTAAACATAGAAGATGAAGGGGCAGGTGAGAGTAGTGCGCAGAAAGCCTCTTTGTTTGCACCAAGTCTCTTATTTATAGGGGGCGATGCCGAAATCCGTCCTGAGCGGGAAAAGTCGCTTCGCCTCCCATACTTTGTCCAGACTTGACCTAGGGCATGCCCACATGGGCCGCCAGTTGTGCATTGCAATAGTCACGTACAAAATGCTCTCGGGCCAGGTCCGGTTTGGGATATGGTGCACCCCACGATGGGCCAAGTGCCAGAAACAGTGATTAACGGAATCTGGGCACATTCCAAATTGAACCATAATATCTTCTTGTGATACGCCTCATGATAGGTCGATTGCTGGTTACCGTGAAAAACGAAATCAGATATCACAAGTCGATTCAAAACCAAGATTCCAAGGGTACGCCACATGAAGGGCCGCCACGCTACGCGCCGTGAAAATCGGGTGCAGGTATCACTTGGATAACCCGTTGTGTGCCTCATGACAGGCCAATAGTTGTGTGCCAAAGGAGCACAGGCACCACTTGGCTAAAAGCCAACTCATGTAAGGATATGCCCCAAGCTGGGCCGACTACTAATATCCCCAATAAAATGAGTTAGGGTGCCCCTTGGAAAAAGGAGAACCTAGAAATGCTAATTGAGTCCTCTGCAATCTCCTTGCTTGCAAGATTGGCGCTCGGTGTGGAGAAGAAACCAGTCGGGAGAACAAGGCAAGACCTGGAAGCACTCGGCATAGATCATAGCCTGTCCATCACCAGATGTGTGGTCCCTACAGACAAAAGACTGGAAACCACCGGAGAGATGGCCGGGTGAGCCAACCACTACCCCCCTACCTAGTGCGCCCCTATCGGCGTATTTCACCGGACAGGACCCCGTCAATGGACATGGTTTCTCTGAGAATGGAGGTTATGGTTCTGTAGAGGGCGTCTTCGTGACCGAAAACCCTAATGACTCTCGCGTGAGGGATTCCAGGGATCAACAGATCAAAGAACACAACAACGTATCCAGGTTCAGTACCCCAAGCTGGGTAATAGCCCTATATCCTACTAGATCTTTGTTGATGTGTATCGGGCTGGCTACAATGTTCTTCGTTCTTCGCTTTTTCGCTAAGTCTGTCCAACTCTTAGATCGGAATCCCCCCTTCCCTATGCACCTGAGCTCCCTTATATAGAGTGGGCTGGCTCGGGCAGGTGGGAAGGTGACATCATACTGATCTACGACTCATTAATTACACCCATCATTGTGGTTTTATCACACCGACCCACGACTCATTTATTGTACCCATCTCTATAGCCTTGTCCTTCAAGCTTCATTTAATGCCGCTGTATGGCTTCGTCCGATCCGCCCAGGATGTGACGTTCCTGCGACGGGTTTGGTGCGAGGTGTCAGAGGGATGGGCCATCGTCGTATCGATAGTAGAATTCCTCGCAATCAATGGCACTGACACAGTGTGTCAGGGGGAGGAAGCTTCAAGGCGAAGCCTTCTTATTCTTTTGGTTGCCTTCGCGGCCTAGCGAGAGGGGCTAGAGCGCCCACCAACTCACCAAGCCACCACGTGGGCCAACACCCGGTGAGAAGGGCGTGATCGCCCACCGCCGCTGTAACACCATGCAAAGCCGACGCCGACGAAAGCAGGCCTCGATCACCCACTCGCCACCGCATCGCCACACAAAGCCAACACCGGCGAAAGCGGCGTGATCGCCACCGCCGCCAGCCACCTATGCAGCTAACGCCCATGAAAGGTGGCCTCGACGCCACTTGTTCTCCAGCCGCCATAAAGCCGGCGCCCGGCAGCGAGGGCTCGATCACCCACCTACTCGCCAGGCCGCCACGCAGGCCGGCGCCTGGCGAGCAGGGCGTAATCGCCCACCTGCTCGCCAAGCCACTATGCAGGCCGACGCCCAGTGAGTAGGGCCTGATCGCCCACCTGCTCGCCAGGCCGCCACGCAGGCCGACGCCCGTTGAACAGGGCCTGATCGCCCACCTGCTCACTAAGTCGCCACTTGGGCCACTCTCCTAGCGAGTGGGGCCTGATCGCCCGCCTACTCGCCAGGCCGCCACGTGGCCTACTCGCCGGGCGAGTGGGGCCTGATCGCCCACCAGCTCGCCAGGCTGCCACGTGGTCTTACTTATCTACGACGGAGAGGGTACCCTGGCGTAAAGTACACCAATAGTAGCACCCGGGTCTGTCCTGGAACGCGCGCCAGTTTCTTTTAGACCTCATTTAATGTTGGTGCGTTCCTGGATGGGCCCACCACTTCGAAGCACGCAACCGTCTCGGTCCTTCCTACTTCCGCCGATCTTTCTTGGGACCCGAAACGTCGTGTACTTTTGCCTTTTCACGAACCGTCTGCGTGAGGGGCTTATATTTTTGCGCACCCTTGACCAGCGGTTTACGCTTTCTTCTTTCTGTGCACCTTGCTTTTTGCCCTTCGTCTTCTTTGTCCAAAGCTTTCGCTTTTGCTCCAATGGCGCAAGCCTTTCTTTCTTCTACTGTCAATCAAGACAGGGTGGATACGCTCTCCAAGATGGCGCCTGAGGGTTCCCTCCACCTTCGTCGTGGAACCCTCGTGCCATGCTGCGAACCAAGGGAGATCGTCGTCATCGCTTGGGGACTCTTGGCGGGCCTGGTGCCGCCTTTTTCCGAATCCTTCCTCACCGTCCTCCATTTTTACGAAATCCATCACCTTCATCTCAATCCCAATTCCATTCTCATTCTCTCCACCTTTGCATACCTCTGCGAGATGTTCGTAGGGGTAATGCCCAATCTCCCACACTTCCGCTACTTCTACATCCTCCGTAGCACCGCAGACGCCGGGATCACGGGGAGCTGCCATTTTCATCTTCGCGATGGGCTGGCTCCCCGCTACATTCCCCTCCAGCCGAAGTCCAACTGGAAGTCGTGGTAGAGAGACTAGTTGTACACCGGCGACGACAGCGGGGTTGACCTCCTCAGGATGCCCTGTGCGCAGGCAGAGGCCCGCGAGAGCTGGAACTTGCCCATCGAGGAGACGGCAGAGCTCCTGGCGATGGCGGCTCGCATGATCAACCGCTCATGACGCCGCCCGATCAAGCGCTGGTTGTCCGGACTTCAGAATCTCGGAGGATCGGCCCCCATCGTCATCGTGCCCACCCTGCATGGCAGTATACAGGGGACAACGACATGACCCGCACACCACCCAAGCCGTAAGTCCTTTATTCTTCTCTGGAATACACATCTCCTTTTTATGGTCGCCATCAACCAACACTCTTGTTTTTTTTACCAGACGCGGGAAACCTGAACGGCCCCGCCATTTCAAAATGGCTATCCAGACTCTCCTGCCAATGCTGAGCATTCCGAACTTTCCTACCGGGGCCAGGCCGCTCTGCGATTTGGAATCCGTGGAGCGCCTGCGGATCATCAGGATGTTCCCGGCGATGGACTCCACGGGTCCTTCTGCGCTGCCGGCCCGCAGTCCCTTGGTGATCAGGGACCAGGCCCCAGCCGATGATCAGAGCACAGGCAAGCAGCCAATCACTCCGGACGCCCCGGGCGCGAACCCCAAGAGGGCCCGTACTGGGGGCCAAACTTCTACTACCATCGATTCCGCTGCTCCACCAAGCGCGCCTTGGAGTAGTGACGTCTTCATCTCGGGTGACATCGTCCGCCGCCCCTGCTCCGGCGTTGGCTGCACCAACGCCGACTCTTGCAGCGTCGACCTTGACGGCGCCACCTCTAGCGGCGCCAGCTCCATCGGCGCCACCTCCATTGGCACTAGCTCCATCGGCGCCGACCCTAGCTGCTGCCACCGCCCACCCGGGCAGGCTCGCACTCCCGGTGACTTCGTTCCTCTTCGAGTCGCCTCCAAGGGCGGCCCGTCAAGGTGCCCCGGTCGCGTAGACGTCCGCAGCGCCGACGGACGCAGCATGGACTTCTGCCCAGGGGCAACCTGGAGCCTCCGAAGCGGCCAGGGTGGACGTCGCCGGAGCCATCACTCAAACCCCTGTCGCTCCGGTTGTCCTTGCTGCCCCTGCCTCCGGCCTGGGTGCGTTGCTTGCCGAACTTGGCGAAGCGCACGCAGCCACGGGCGCCCTCCTCACGGTAGCCACCCAGCGCGAAGCCTAGACGTCACGGCAGATGGCGGCGCTGCGCGACGAGCTGGAGAAGGGGGAGGCACTGCTGGCCCAGGAGAGGGCAACTGGGGCAGCCCTGCTCGCCTGGGCGCAGGAGGCTGAGGCAGCGCAGAGGCAGGCGATGGAGGAGCAGCGTCGCACGCTGCACAACTTCGTCGTCACGCTCCAACCAGCTTACCGGCGGATAGCGAGGTCCCTAGAGCCACTGGCCATAGACCTCCACGAGCCGCTAGAGCCTTCGGCAATGCAGTATGTGCACTGCATGACCCGAGTGGCCGAGGCGCTCAGCGGCCTGCCCACTACCTTAGCTGCCCGCTCTGCCCAGGAAGGACGGCAAGTCACAATCGCCACCACGACCTTTGTGCTGGCGTGCTGCACCAACCGCGATGCTTCCTTAGATCCAATGGCCGCCGTGGCCGGCATCGAGGGGGATGAGGCTCGGGCACAGGCGTGCGTGCGCGAGGCCACGGAGCACGTCACCGGGCTGATGACGGTGGAGGACCCGGACCTCGACGCGGCAGTGGTGGAGGCAGACGTTGAGGAGGGCGACGGGCACTTCCAAGTCGCGAACGACAACTGATGGGTCACCGCTTTTGTTTTCTTCTTCTTTTTTTGTTTTTGCTTTGCCTTCTTGTATGCCAAAACTACCTTAGTAATGAAATTGGCATCTTCTAATTTTACCTGCGTGTTTATTCGTCTGCGTTTTGATTGTGTTTGCTCAACTCAACCCTCGAGTGACCAGCCCCCAATCTTACCACGATGCGAATCTAAACACTTAGGTTAGGTTGATACTTTGGCATTTCTTGAGTGACTGCAAACGGCTGCTACAACGCAAACAATAGTTATGCGAAATATGCAGGACGTAGACAAATAAAGTCCTAAGTCCTTACGCAAGGTTGTCACGGGCTCATGCCCTTTCGGAACTTATATCCTTGTGATCTCTCAGAATCTGGCTGCAGCGTTGCGTGGCAAGGCAACAGGTTCCCAGGAGTGGTATTGGGCTAGCGGTGCTCGCGGTGAGAGCCAGCGGTGCTTCGAGGAGCCAACCCAAGGTGTGCGAGCCGCATTTGAGAACCGCGCCGCACTCACGCTCCTGGTCGCCCATCCTTGCGCGATGCACATGCTGGGCATCTCCCTTTATCAACAAGGAGCCGTCAGGTTCTCAGCGCTAGTGACAACCACGCACAACTCGACCCAACAGGGTGCAGGCGTAAAAGATAAGTTGATAGTGCTAAGGCAAGCAACTTATCTTGGTCATGGGCCATCGGGTGACCAGCCCTCAGGCTTGTCGTGGGGCCATCTTGAATGTTTGAATCGGGTCAGTGCTTCAGCACTTCATCTGCGATTGCACGTAGCTACTGAAAACACAAGTAGACGTTACGCGGGGCATGCAGGAAATATGTTAGAAACCGAAAGTCTCCACGCGAGGTTGTCATGGTCCCTTTTTTTGGAGATTAAGCCCCTGTGATTCGAAACTAGCCCGCGGCATCGCGTGTCAAGGTAGCAGGTTCCCAGGAGTAGTATTGGGCCAGCAGTGCTCGCGGTGACAGCCAGCAGTGCTTCGTAGAGCCAACCCGAGGTGTACGAGCTGCATTCGAGCACCGTGCCGCACTCACGCTCCTGGTCGCCCATCCTTGCCCGACGCGTAACCGGGTGTTACCGCAGATCAACAAGGTGCGGCCAACCCGCCGGTATCCATGACACCCACGCGAAATATGACCCACTAGAGCACAAGTAGGGAAAGTAAAGCAAAAACCTTTAAGGAAAACGACTTTACTGACTGCCGGGAGTCACCGATCAGCCAGGGGAGAGCCCACCCATATAGCTAATTGGAGCGAACTACCGGGTACTTACAGTTCTTATGGATAAAACTTTCGTAACAACTCCACGTTGAAGGAGTTAGCCAGCTCTTCATCGTCCCTGGCCAATCGACCACCCCGGTCGAGATATCGAGACCACCTTGAAGGCCCTCCCATCGGGAGACAGCCGAGGAGCCCTGATGCGTCTCGATTCTCGCGAAGACCAGTCGCCCACTTCCAGTGTCCTCTCGCGGACCCGGGTGGCGTGGTACCGCCTGAGACTTTGTTGGTACCGAGTGGCACGCAAGGCTGCCCGGTCATGCACCTCCTCTAGAAGGTTGACTTCTTCACCGTGGTAGTCTTCTTGTCCTTCCTCGCTGAACGCCGAGACGCTGCGGAGAGCCGAAGCGACACGGACGGGCGATGCCTTCGCGCCGTGAGACCGTGAAGAAGGGTGTTTTTCAGCTTGTCTGACCGGGTGTGGTTCGGAGTGACCACAACACAGTCGGGAGCTCTTCCGTCCACCACGCGCCCCCGCTTATGGAGTCGGTCAAACGCTCTGGTCTTCAATCCTCAAGACCAAATAAGATTGGCACACTCGCTATTATTACTCCTTGGATGGGCCACCGAGGCAAAGTACACCTTGGTGCCCATCTCATCACAAAACTCCAGGAAGGTCACGCTGGTGAATTGAGTGTCGTTATCGGTGATGATGCGATTGGTGACTCCAAAGCGGATGAAGATTCCGTGGATGAACTTGATAGCAGCGGAAGCCGTGATGGCACATACTGCTTCGGCTTCGACCCACTTGGTGAATTTGTCGATGGCGACGAATAGGTGGGTGAAACCTCAGGCCCAAGGAACAGGCTCAGATGTCCAAATTTCTAGACCGTGAATGGCCAAGAGAGCGGGATGGTTTGCAAAACTTGGGCTAGTCGGTGGATTTGCCTGGCGAAGAATTGGCATGCTTCGCATTTCCTCACCCGCTCGCAAGCATCCTGGAGGGCAGTAGGCCAATAAAATCCTTAGCGGAATGCTTTGCCGACAAGCGTCTGGCCGGACATATGGCTCCCGCACACGCCTCCATGGATCTTCACGAGTGATGCACTTCAGCAGAATTCCGTTTTTGCTCCGACGGTATAGGTCCCCACCTGCTAGAGTATAGCACTTGGCCTTGCGTGTAATTTCCTCAGCTGAGGCATCATCGTCGAGGATCACTCGGTCTGGCAGGAAGGCTAGGATAGGATCCATCCACTGACCTTCCCGGCCAAGTGTGGCGATCACGCAGATCGCCTGCACTCCGCTTGGCGCTTTTCCCGGTGCCACACCACACGCACTGCCGCCTTCCTCCTAGACACGGGGCCGAGGCGGTGCACCGCCTACCTCCCCGAGCCGAGGCCATGATACCGCACCGCCTCCCCGCTGAGTCGGAGGCCGCGACGGCTGCACTATCGTCCCCACATTGAACGGGGGCAGCGACGGACGGTCGCGATAGTCTTTCTTCAAAGACCCCGACCGGGACAGAAGTTCTTGAGGACGCGAGCTGTGAAAGCTCGTCCGCCATATGGTTGTCGCGTCGAGGGATATGGATATATCACAGTCCTTCGAAGTGGCGCTCCATCTTTCTGACCTCCGCTAAGTAAGTAGCCATGGTAGGGTCAGAACATTGAAATTCCTTTCGCGCCTAATTGATGACCAGTAGGGAGTCGCCTTTGACTTGGATGCACCGGACGCCTAATGCTGAGGCGGCGCGCAGCCTTGCCAGCAGGCCCTCATATTCAGCGATGTTGTTGGTGACCTTGAGGTCCAGGGCGACCACGTACTGGAGGATGTTACCAGTCGGGGAGACCAGGACCAGCCCAGCCCCTGCGCTTTCGAGATTGAAGGAGCCGTCGAAGAATAAAGTCCAGGGGGAAGGCATGGGTGTTTCTTCAGCTTCAGGAGTGGCGGGAGTCCATTCGGCAACAAACTCCGCTAGCTTCTGGCTCTTGATGGCGGTGCGGGGTACAAACTTGAGACAGAATTCCCCCAGCTCCACCGACCACTTGGCGATGCGGCCTTTAGCTTCCCGGTTGTGGAGGATCTCTCGCAGGGGGTAGGCAGTGACCACCGTCATTTCTCACCCCTAGAAGTAGTGCCACAGCTTCCTGGACGCCACCAGGACAGTGTACAACATCTTCTGTGCTTACGGGTACTTGGTTTCTGCCTCATGTAACACCTTGCTGACGTAGTAGACCAGCTTCTGAACACCTTCCCTATCCGCCACCAGTACCGCGCTCACCACTGCAAGGGTAGCAGCGATATACAGGAGTAGTGGTTCACCAGGCTTGGGGCGACTAGAATTGGCGGGGAGGAGAGGTACTGCTTCAAGTCTTCAAACGCTCACTGAGCCTCTTCCGTCCACTCGAAGGGGTCGGTTCTCTTCAGCAGCTTGAATAAGGGCAATTTTCTTTCTCCCAGCTGGGCAATAAATAGCCCGAGGGAGGCCAAGCGACCAGCCAGGCACTGCACCTGCTTGAGTCAAACCGGCGGCTTCATGTGCTCAATGGCCGCTATCTTATCAGAATTGGCCTCAATGCCCCACCTAAACACGAGGAACCCTAACAACTTCCCAGAGGGCACACCAAAACACACTTCTCGGGGTTGAGCTTTAAGCAATTCTTCCGGAGGTTGGCAAAGGTTTCCTCCAGGTCTTCGATCAGTTCCTCGCTCTTTTTAACTTTTATGACCAAGTCGTCGACGTACACCTCAAGATTTCGCCCTATCTGTGGGCAGAAAGTAATATGCATGGTGCGGTGATAAGTAGAACCAGCATTTTTTAACCCAAAAGCCATTCTGATATAACAATAAACGCCCATGGGGGTTACAAAAGGGGGATTTTTTTCGTCCTCCGCTGCCATGCTAATCTGGCGGTACCCAGAGTACGCATCCAGAAAGCACAGCAGCTCGCACCCTGCCGTGGAGTCGACGATGAGATCGACGCGCGGCAGGGGATAAGGATCCTTCGGGCAGGCCTTATTGAGGTTGGTGAAGTCGACACACATCCACCACTTCCCGTTGAATTTCTTGACAAGCACAGGGTTGGCAAGCCACTCAGGGTGAGAAACTTCCCAAATGATCCCTGTGCGCAGCAGCTTCTCTACCTCCTCCCGAATGGCATCTTGCCACTCTGGTGCCTGTCGCCGGACCTTTTGGCGGACCGGGTGCACCTCGAGGAGCATTGCCAGTCGGTGCTTGACCACCTCCCTAGGGACCCCAGTCATATCGAACGGTTGCCAGGTGAACACGTCGAATTAGACCGAAGGAAGGTGACGAGCGCGTCTTCCTATTTGGCGCTGAGGCTAGCGCCAATGAAGATGGTCTTCCCGGGCTCACCCCCACTTAGGGAGACCACCTTCACCTCGCCGGCCGAGCCAGGCGAGGCGCGGGTCTGCGCCTGAGGGGCTCCCAAAAAGGCGGCATCAGCCAGCTTCACGCAGGTGGCACCGGCCAGGTCCAGTGCGTGCTTGTGGCAACGCAAGGCTTCTGGCCTGTCCACCCGGATGACTATGGGGCTGCCAGGCCCTAGTATCTTCACCACCATGTATCCATAGTGGATTGCTGCCATGAACTTGACCAACGCCGGTCGACCTAGTATGGCGTTGTACGGGAGGTCGAAATCGGCGACTTCGAAGTCGACCAACTCCGTACGGTAGTTGCTTTCCTCCCTGAAGGTGACGGGGAGGCGCACCTAGCCCAGGGGGATCGAGCCAGCCCCTGGGGCGATGCCGTAGAAGGGCAAGGCCTGGCGCAGCTCCTGGCTCGATATTTGGAGCGCGTGAAATGCCTTGGAGGACAAGAGGTTGATGAAACTCCCTCCGTCCACTAGCACCCGCCCGAGCTTCACGTTCCGGATCGTGGGCGAGACCACGATCGGGAGGTGACCTAAGCCGGCAGTGCTCTTAGGGTGGTCAGCCCGACTGAAGGTGATCGGCTCCTCCGACCACTTCAGCATCTGACCCGCCCCTGAACTTGGCACTGTGGCGTAGACTTCCCTCCTCAGCCGCTTGTAGGACGCGTTGGAGGGGTAGGTGGATGAGCCACCATGAATGTACGCCACGGCATGATCCGCCTGCTGGAAGGCCAGTGGGGTGGGGTCTTCGTCTTAGTCGTCGTCGTGGGGGCGGCTCTCTTTGAGCCGCTGCTCAACCATCTTTCTCACAACCTAGCAGCTGTCCAGGTCGTGAGTGTTGGTCCTGTGGATCGGGCAGAAAGGCCTGCCCTCCTTCTCCTCGCAGCGGTCATTCCTCCGACCGCGGCAATCATCGCGTCGGTCACGATGGTCATCCCGCCGATCACGGCGGTCGTGCCTTCGCGGCTTGGTATCCCTATGCTCGTGCTCAGTGGTCAGGACCCGCCTAGTCTCAACCACCTCACGCCTCCTCTCCCTTTTGTTCACCGGGTCGGGACCTTTTGAGGTCCCAGCTTCATCTCCTCTGTGCCCGCGCGCGGCACCAGACACCGGCCCCCGAGCCTCTGTCGCTCGCGCACACTTGTGCGCCAGGGAGAAGAGCTCGGAGGTGGTGGTGATGTTGTGGGTCGCCATCTTTTCCCACATCTTGCGGTCTCGAACGCCCCTTCGAAAGGCGATGATGATCGACTGCTCCAAAATCCAGGAGATCGTGTTGCGACAATGGCAGAATTGTCGAATGAAGTCGCGCAACGACTCCCCTTTTTCCTGCTCAAGGGCATGGAGATCGTCCTCCACGCCTGGTTGTGCGAAGGAGCCTTGAAAGTTGGCGACGAAGAGGCCGCACAACTCCTCCCACGAGCGCACTGATCCTCGTGGGAGGTTCAATAGCCAGGACCGGGTGGACCCCGTCAAGGCCGTTGGGAAGTAGTTGGCCATGGCCTTCTCAGACCCGCCAGCGGCACGCACCACCGTGGTGTAGATCTACAAGAACTCATTTGGGTTGGTGGTGCCGTCGTACTTCTTGATGGAGGCCGGGTGAAACCTCTCGGGCCATGCCATACGACGCAGCCGTCGGGAAAACTCCTGGCACCCGACACCGTAGGGGGAGTCCTGCCATCCACCTGAACCCTAGCCGGAGACCGAGCTGGGGAGTGCGGATCGTGACTCCCCAAAGAATCAGAGAAGTGGACCTCCTCCTCGCTTTGCAGGTGAGAGTCATGGGAGGAGCTCTCATCCCCGGGAGCCATCCGCCTATCACGGCCCTGCTCCTAGGTGTGACGGCACTGCAGGTGATCATGCAAATCATCACTGTGCCGCCGGCGACGCTTCTCCAGATGAACTCTCAGGTCCCCATGGCTCCTCGCGTAACTGGGACCCTCTTTTTGCATGACCTTTCCTTTATCCTGGCCATCCTGGCCAGAACGCTTCCCGCTCGGGCGGCTGGAAGCTTGGGTGTGGTCAGCACGCTCCCTTGATCGAGGGGTACCGACGGTACGTGACCGGTCGGGCATCCATACGCGGAGTTGGGCCGCCTCTATGAGGCCAGCAATGTCCCGTAGCCATGGCGTGGCCAGCGTGTCTCCTACAAGTTCCATCGGAGGGTGGTCTAAGAGGAGACAGACTGCATGCAGGTTCTGGGCCAGAGTGGCGGCCTCCACGGCCAGCCGACACCGAACCGGGGGTTCAGCCGCTGCCAGGGGGCACCACAGCCTCGCTACGGGGGCGACGTGAGTCAGTCCCTCGTCCAGCGGGAGCACCGAGACGTGTTCTGGGCGCTGCTAGCCTCCGCCACCTCTTGTTGCTGTCAGTGCGAACCCGCCATCACCAGATGCGCGGTCCCTGCAGACAAAAGACTGGAATCTACCAGAGAGATGGCCGGGTGAGCCAACCACTATCCCCCTACCTAGCGCGCCCCTGTTGGTGTATTTCGCCGGATAGGACCCCGTCAAAGGACAGGGTTTCTCCTAGGATGGAGATTATGGTATGTTAGAGGATGTCTTCGTGACCGAAAACCCTAATGACTCTCGCGCGAGGAATTTTAGGGATCAACAGATCAAAGAACACAGCAACGTATCCAAGTTCAGGCCCTCAAGCTGGGTAATAGCCCTACGTCCTACTAGATCTTCGTTGATGTGTATCGGGCTGGCTACAATGTTCTTCGTTCTTCGCTTTTTTTGCTAAGTCTGTCCAACTCTTAGTTCGGAATCCCCCCTTCCCCATGCACCAGAGCTCCCTTATATAGAGTGGGCTGGCTCAGGCAGGTGGGAAGGTGACATCATATTGATCTACGACTCATTAATTACACCCATCACTGTGGTCTTATCACACCGACCCACGACTCATTTATTACACCCATCGCTCTAGCCTTGTCCTTCAAGCTTCATTTAATGCCGTTGTGTGGCTTCGCCCGGTCTGCCTGGGATGTGACATTCCTGCGATGGGTTTATTGTGAGGTGTCAGAGGGATGGGCCGTCGTCATGTCAATAGTAGAATTCCTCGCAATCAATGGCCTTGACACAACGTGTCAGGGGGAGGAAGCTTCAAGGCGAAGCCTTCTTCTCATTCTTTTGGTTGCCTTCACGGCCTGGCGAGAGGGGCTAGAGCGCCCGCCAACTCACCAAGCTACCACGTGGGCCAACACCCGACAAGCAGGGTGTGATCGCCCACCTGCTCGCTAGAACGCCACGCAGGTCGACGCCCGACGAGCAGAGCTTGATCGTCCACCTGCTCGCCAGGCCGCCATGCAGGCCTACGCCTGGCGAGTAGGGCGTGATCGCCCACCTGCTCGCCAGGCTGCCTATGCAGGTCGACGCCTGGCGAGCAGGGCCTGATCGTCCACCTACTCGCCAGACCGCCACGCAGGTCGGCACCTAGCGAGTAGGGCCTGATCGCCCACCTATTTGCCAGACCGCCACGCAGTCGGCTGGCAGCAGGCTCGACGCCCACCGCCACCAGTCGCCACGCAGTCGGCGCCCGAAAGCAGGCTCGATCGCCCACCGCCGCTAGGCCACCACGCAGCCGCGCCGACGAAAGGGGCTCGATCACCCACTTGCTCGCCAGGCCACCACGCATGCCGATGCACGGCGAGCAGGGCCTGATCGCCCACCTGCTCGCCAGGCCGCCACTTGGGCTGCTCTCCTAGTGAGTGGGGCCTGATCGCCCGTCTACTCGCTAGGCCACCACGTGGTCTACTCGCTGGGCGAGTGGGGCTGATCGCCCACCAGCTCGCCAGGCCGCCACGTGGTCTACTCACTGGGCGAGTGGGGCCTGATCGCCCACCAGCTCGCCAGGCTGCCACGTGGTCTTACTTATCTGCGGTGAAGAGGGTACTCTGGCGTAAAGTACACCGAAAAATGCCATGTTATTAAATTTGTAGTTGCCCCAGCCTTCTCTTCTTTGTTAAGTTTCATGTTATATTTCTTTTAGGGAAAATCTATAAACACTCGGCGACAATACTGAAGCTTTTCACTTTTATTTTCGTTCTTTTACTTTAACCGAGCTTTGTCAGTAGAACTCAGTTTTTTACCTCTTAAAGCAATCGCTGTAAACTTTCAGGTATAACCCAGTGTTTTAGTCTAGTAGCGTAGAACCCTAGCTCTTCTATATATTCTGTACTTATCCAAGGAGGTTGTGATTGTTTGTCCAGTTAGCATCTTGATCGGATTCAGTTGGCGTCCTAACAAAATGGTTCTTTAAAATTATCATGAAACAGCTTTTTAGCTACAAACAAGGGTATTCTGGTGATTGATTTATTTTTTTTTATGAAAATACAACCCTGACTGGACTATCCTTTAAGCACAAATAAAAAGAATGAGAAGATTGTTGTAGTTACCTGTTGGGAGGCGCTGGTGGCCAGGGAGGGCACCGAAGATGAAGGGAGTCGATGGGTGGAGGCGTCGGTGGGGGTCACGAACCGGAGGATCGGAGGCGCCGGTGGGGGCAGGCGCCGGTGGTGGAGGGCTCTGATGGGGGGAGGGCACCGGTGGTGGAGGGCTCCGGTGGGGGTGCAGTCAGAGGTGGAGGGATCCGATGGAGGGCTTCGATCGGTGGGGGCGCCGGTGGTGGAGGGCTCTGTTTGGAGGGATCTGATGGTGGGAGCTGCGGCCAGGCAAGGGTGGGGCGGTGGGTGGTGGCGAGCCTGGTGGCATGCGAGCACCGGTTGGGGCCAGCGCCTGGTGGTGGCGAGAGCGCTGCGGTGCAGCTAGCTAGGGGATATGTGAGACATCGATCGAGGCGCCTTTTGCCTTTTTCCTTTTGTGCTAGTTTTCCTCCGCGCGTGCCCTAGTTTTCTTTCACGCCTGAATAGTTTTCGTTCGCGCCTGAAAGTGAGTATCTACGGCATTTACATTGTGTGGAACATAAAAAATGCCATCCTTACTCTATCTTGGCATTTGTTATGTGCCCCTCTTTCCATATTATTCGGCAAACAACATATGCCAGCATAGATTTTAAGCCGACATGTATAAATGCCCCCTTAATAAAATGATAAGCTGGCATATATTTTATGCCAGGAAATTCTTTCACTGGCAAATATTATGTGCCAAACAATTGAACGCCCCTAAATCCAAATAAATGCCGCAAAATCTTTATTTGGCGGCATTTGACTCAAATGCCATGTAAAATTAAATGCTCCGAAAGCTATATCCATGTTGTAGTGGAAGGGACCGGGATTGGAGCAGTAAAACCACTCCCAATGCCAACCCATGTTGGAGGTCTTGAAAGGAATGGAGAAGTAAGCCTTCTTCATCCCATCGCGCAGCTGGAAGCTAGCACCCCCAACCATTTTAGGGGCATTCTTGTTGGGGAAAGGCTTAAGAAGAAATAGATGGCAAAAAAGGCTAAAATGCAGGCGAATTCCAAGATATGCCTCACACAGATGCATGAAGATGGAAATTTGCACAATGGAATTGGGATTTAGGTTGATCACCTCAATCTTATAGAAATTAAAAAGGCCACGGAAGAAAGCGCTGTTGGGGAGGCCAAATCTGCGCTGGAAAAAGGACTCAAAGACCACAATTTCATCAGATTGTGGTGTAGGGACGGATTCACCTGCGGTTGGCCGCGCACAGATCAACGCCAAAGGAGGAAGAACTCCGAAAGTGACTAACTTCTCCAAGCGCTCCTCCGTCGATATCGAAATGGCCCAATCCTCAGGTGAGGGCTTCGCAGGAGTGCTCTGGGAGGAAGTGGAAGAAGACATCTTCGAAGAGGTTAGGCAACGGCACAGAATCAAGAAATGCGGCGGTGGCTAACCCTAGTAGAGGAAGTTGATGAAGAAATATCTAAAATTAGAAGATGAAGGGGCAAGTGAGAGCAGTGCACAGAAAGCCTCTTTGTTTGCACCAAGTCTCTTATTTATAGGGTGCGATGCTGAATTCCGCCCCGATTCGCGCCTCGATACTTTGTGGGAAAGGTCGCCATGCCCATTTGGGCCATACTTTGTCCAGATTTGGGCATTTGATGAAGAAATGTCGAGGGCATGCCCATTTGGGCCGCCAGTTGTGTGTTGCAATAGTCACGTACAAAATGCCCTCGGGCTAGGTCCGGTTTGGGATATGGTGCGCCCCACTATGGGCCAACTGCCAGAAATCGTGATTAACAGAATTTGGGCACCTTCCTAATTGAACCATAATGTCTTCTTGTGATATGCCTCATGATAGGTCGATTGCTGGTTACCGTGAAAAACGAAATCAGATATCACAAGTCGATTCAAAACCAAAATTCCAAGGGTACGCCACATGAAGGGCCGCCAGCTGTGCGCCGTGAAAATCGGGGTGCAGGTATCACTTGGATAACCCGTGGTGTGCCTCATGATAGGCCAATAGTTGTGTGCCAAAGGAGCACAGGCACCACTCGGCTAAAAGCCAAATCAAGTAAGGATATGCCCCAAGCTAGGCCGACTGCTAATATCCCCAATAAATTGAGTTAGGGTGCCCCTTGGAATAAGGAGAACCCAGAAATGCTAATTGAGTCCTCTGCAATCTCCTTGCCTGCAAGATTGGCGCTCGACGCGGAGAAGAAACCAGTCGGGAGACCAAGGCAAGACTTGGATGCACTCGGCACAGATCATAGCTTGGCCAAAGAACAACCAGACGGGCGACAACTCGATCGCAAAGCACTCGGGGGCTACTGTGGAATATATGATCCCTGGGTATCTACAAGGCAGGCCGAACGTATCATCCATGAGAAGATGGGCCGGGCTAACAACATGATGAAGGCTACCGCCTGGGCTACTTCCAATATGCGCAATGCCAGGACTCTAAAGATAGCAAATAAACCTTATATCAGTTGGACACAGTTATAATCCTAACCGTAATCATGTTATGCGGATAAGGAAAGAGATACGATCTCCATCCTGTAACCGATTAGGACTCTCCTTTGTAACCGCACCCCTCTACTATATAAAGGGGGGACAAGATAGCATCAAGAACATCGAGGAGAAGAAGATCATCTGCAATAGGCTAGATACATATAATCCCAGAGCACAGGACCAGGGTATTATCTCCTCCGTGAGAGCCCGAACCTGTATAATTCTTGCGTCTTGTGCTACCATCGAGTTTAGATTCAGCGCCTTGCCCCATTTTCATTATTGTCGACAACAAACATCGATTGATATTCTACAGTCCCAACAACAAACTAATCGGCTTTCGTTGTTCATTGGATGTTGATCTTGATCACTAATTGATACTATAGCCGTCCGATGTACTTAATGGTAGTCATTGAAGTGATATGGATTGAGGCCATCTTCACTGTTCTTCTTCCACCTAGCGCAATAGCTAATTGTTTGATGGTTGGATGACGCACCGGCGGAGCGCAGCAACAGCCACTTGCGTGGATCTAGAAATAGGGGAGGTAGTGGCCACCATGGGGGAAGAAAGGAAGGCCATGGCTGGTCATGGATCCAACAGTGGCGGTCATCGAGACCACGTGGAGACGACAGTAGTCATTAGGACCTAGAGGGAGACAACGGTTGTTGGGATCTCAAAGGAGAGCCGAGGAGGCAGCAGGATCTTGAGGGAGGATGAGGCAATCATCAGGACAGACTTCACCATCGTTGGTGACTTATTCCTCACCTCCAGCAATGGCGCCGTCGTATCCGACGTCTCCCTATCTCCTCTACAGCGGGCACCGGATGGATCTGAAATGGCGCAGTGATGGGGAGGAGGTGGCAGCGCGGTTGGCAAGCCATAGTGGTAGGTGGGGGAGGCCGTCTTCCTCGCCTCCACGGCGGTGCCTTAGGGCAAGGAGTGCGGCGCTGGGACGTTTTTTGAGGATGAGGTGCGTGTATTGTTTGGTGGTAGAGAGGGATAAGCGTGCATGTGATGGGATCGCACTTAAGGGTGGGAGGATGTTTGGGCAAGGCAAGGAGAGCGTGCGGGCAGGCTGTTTTTTTCGGTACAATTTTTTTAGAGCTAGCTTTTGAGAGGGTGCAGACGGGAGAGAGCCATAGCGTGCCTAATCTGGAAGTCGAAAAACTCCTCTTTTATATTAGTGTGTGTGTATAGATATATATATACACACACACTACAGGAAAAAACAGTAATATCGACAGCCAAAACCGTCCACTATAAGTAGGGTCGACAGTTGGCTGTCCACCTTAAGCTGCTAAAAGTAAGTGGTCGACCATAATATTAAATTCGATGGGCGGGTTGTCTACCCTATTAGGGTCGACAGCCAAATACAGGCCATCCACCATAATAACGCTAACATCGATGGGCAAAGGCAGCTGTCCACTCTAGACTAGGGTGGACGGCCTTTTCTTGGCTGTCGACCATAATACGCTTAGGGTGGATGGCCTTTTCCATGTGGCCATCCACCCTAAGCTTAGGGTGGACGGCCACGTGGAAAAGGCCATTGACCCTAAGCTATTAGGGTGGACGGCCACGTGAAAAAGGCCATCAACCCAAATTAATCAGCATTAAAAAAACAGTCGCCCGATTGGCAGTGGCAGCATTCAAAATCATATTTTGACAGATATATCCATACACATTTATATCCATACATTCATATATCCATACATTCACAAATTCATATCCATACACATTCATATCCATACATTCACAATAATTCATATCCATACACATTCACAAATTACAAACTCATCACAATTCATATCCATACACATTCACAACTTACAAACTCATCACAATTCATATCCATACACATTCATAAATCACATCCACAAATCAACATATAGTTTACATTCAACAAAAGTTTGATATAGAGGTTTAATTCCAGCAAAAGTTCAACGTATATCACATGTCCACAAATCAACAAAGTTCAACAAAAGTTTGATATAGAGATAGCACATCACCTCAGTCATTCTAGCTAGATGGAGGGAAAACCGAAGAAAGCATACCAAGCATCTCATCGACAAAGTCCACCGAAGCACTGCTAGTGGGTTCGGCGCCACTTCCCACATGTTGAGCTGCACTAGCTGATCTTGAAGCCTCCTACAAAGCAAGAAAATAATGTATAACTTAGAACATTATTTCAATGACTTCCCAAATTAGAATTTCTGACAATAGAAGTACCGTGTTTGGAGTGTTTTGAGTTGGAAACCGGATCGGGTACTGGAATGGATGTTGGACCTATGCTGGTTGAGCTGGAACCCCTGATCCAGAAGCCTACCAATTAAAGAAAATGAGTTAGAACATTTATCTTGTGAGTTGAAAACAACAATTCTTCACGAATTAACATATATTACCCTATCTGGCACACTATGTGGAAATGACAACGGGAACTGGAACGGATACTGCAAAGGTGCTGGCTGAGCCGGAGCACCCGATCCGGAAGCGTTCTGAGGAGGAAACTGGAACATATACTAGTATGGAAACTGCAAAGGGGGTGGCTGAGCCGGAGCACCCGATCCAGAAGCCTACCAATTCAAACATATGGATTGGAGCATTACATTTGTGACTTGTAGAAAAAAGACCATTAGTATCAATATATGGATTGGAGCATTACCCTGTCCGGAGTTGGACCAACCGAACTGAAAGCCTACAAATTCACATAGCATATCATCGATGGATAAACATTAATAAGAAATAAGAAATTACTAGTAATAGACAATACTCCTCGGAAGTGCATCATCGACGGCCGTGAGGGATCGAAAAAGCCTAGAAATACTTGTGGTGGAATATGAGTCTACATATAGCTCACATAGCATTAGTAGATTGAATTAATTGAAAGTGATACAAAATTGAACTTACTTGGTGCATATTTTGCTCCATGGACTCCAGTCTTCTAAGAAAAAACTCACGCTCTTTTTCTCCCTCTTCTTGCCGTTTGTGAAGCTCCGCAACCTGTTCTCTCAAAGCGCGGTTCTCTTCCATGGCGCGCCTACTGGACGAAGAGGAAGCCCTCGAGCGTCGAGCTGCCCTCACCTCAGGCATGTACTCAGAAGAACACAAGTAGGCGTTCCCGAACGCCAATCAATAAAAAATATGATAGGTTCAGATATTTACGTGATAGAAGAACCAAGTTAAGAAATTCGGATGGCCTGGTCCACGACCCCTTTCTTTCAGGTTATCGATTTGTTTTTGAGTAGGTTCGCCTCGCCTTTTCCATTCCTGTTGGATAAATTGCCTACAAAGAGAATGATTTAAGTTTTACATATATAGTATACAATGCTATACAACGCATAACGTGTTTGACAAATAAACTTACTCGATGTACCCATCCATTTCCTACATATTGGTGTAGATATATAATTGTACACAAACCATCTCATCCGGTTCTAATTCACGTAATGTACTTCTCCCTATAGATTTGCCTTGTATCCGAAACACCTTTATGCTTGACACTTTTCTTTTATACACTTTCTTATACCTAAGCTCGTAAGCATTGACATTGTTGGTTGGCGCAAAGTACTTACTCGTGAAGTATGAAACCTCCTGAAGTAGGCATGCTGCCGCAATGGATCCTTCGACATGTGCCTTATTTTTAACCTTTGCTCTGATACTCTTTAACATACGTTCCACGGGATACATCCATCTGTACTGCACAGGGCCTCCAACCTTTGCTTCATAAGGTAGATGTACCAAAAGATGTTGCATCATGTTAAAGAACCCAGGAACATATATCTTCTCAAGCTTGCTAATTAGCAACACTATTTCCTTCTCCAACTGCCATTCTGGACTCGCTGATCTCTTTAGCACAAAGTTGTCTATAGAAGAAGCTAAGCTCAGTCAATGCTCTCCATATGTCGTCATCTACAAATCCATGATAAGCCATAGGAACTAACCGCTCAATAACTATGTGTTAGTCATGACTTTTCATTCCATTTATCTTCCCTTGAGCAAGACTCACACCGCGCCTAATGTTGGCAGCATAACCATCAGGAAACATCACCTCTTTTTGGATCCAAAAAAGAACTTCCTTTCTATGTGAGGGTGTTAAACAATATTTAGCTTTAGGTTTTTTTGTGGATGTATCGCTCATATTCAAGGCAGGTCTGTCGCATATCAAGGTACAATCTAAACGGGTTTTGACATTATCTTTGGTTCTATCAGCTATGTCGAAGTTCGTGCTGAAGATGGACTCACTCATATTTCTCTCCTGATGCATCAGATCAAGGTTATGAGGCAGTTTCAAGTCCTTTGCGTAAGGAGACTATAAATACTACACTTGTGAGTCCAATGGTGTTGCTCACTGTAACTTTCATAACCGTTAGGAGTGTCTTTGAGATTATTCAGCCTAGCAATGATGTCAACGACCCGCAGACGTTTCGGTGGACCTTCTTTTATCACCTTTCCTTTACGGAATGCATTTGTCTATCTCTTGGATGGGTGGCTTGAAGATAAGAACCGTCGGTGACAATCGAAGAAACATGTTTTGCCACCATTCTGCAATTGAAAAGCACCTGTGTCATCCATGCATATGGGGCAAGACAATCTCCCATGAGTGCTCCATCCTGAAAACATACCATATGCCGGGAAATCATGAATGGACCACAGGTAAGCAGCGTGCATCCTGAAATTCTTCTTTGTTGAGCTATCATATGTCAAGACACTGTTTGTCCACAACTCTCTTAGCTCAGCCATGAGTGGTTGCATCAACAAATCCAAGTGCTTCCTAGGATGGCTAGGCCCTGGTATGATCAGAGAAAGGAACATATATTCCTATTTCATGCAACGTTCCGGAGGAAGGTTATACGGAATGGTGAATACAGGCCAATATGAATATGATTGTGCGCTCATGCTGAAGGGTGTGAACCCATCTATCGCGAGACCAATACGCACATTTCTTTGATCTCTTGCAAAATCAGGATTCATTTCATCAAAGTACTTCCAAGCTTCACCATCGAATGGATGAACCATGACACCTTCTTTCACACGTTTTCCTTCTTTGTGCCACCTTATATGCTTCGCTGTCTCTTCCGACATAAACAACCGCTACAAATGTTGAGTCATTGGAAAGTAATGCAAGGTTTTCTTGGCCACCTTCGTCTGTTTGGTGTTACCATCTTTGTCAGTAACTTCAACATACCTAGACTCTCCACAATGATCGCAGTGGGTCTTTTTTGCGTGCTCCTTCCAAAAGATTATGCAATATCAAGGACAATAATTTATTTTCTCGTACGTCATTCCTAGACCACTTAGAATTTTCTTCAAATCATACAAGTTTCGTGGCATTTTGTGGTCTTCGGGGAGAAGGCTACAAATAAGCTTCACTAAGTCATTGTAGCATTTGGTCAAGAAATTATGCTTTGACTTAATTGCGATAAGATGTGCGACAGTCGCAAGGAGTGTCACGTTTGTTTTCTCATGCAACGGTTTTGAAGCGGCCTTCAGAAGCTTTAAAAAATCTGTTGCAAGTGGGGTAGGCACTTCCTCTTGTGGGAGATCGAACCCCTGACCAATATTGTCCACCATCTCTTCTATTCTGTCAATTTCATCGTAACCTTCGACAATATTGGAGGGTTGTACTCTAATAGAACTGGATGGTCCACCTCGCACGCTCTCGCCATAATTTGGTTTGAAGCCATTCTTACAAAGATGCATCTCCATTTCTGCCCGACATCTCTTCAGGCTATTACCACAGAGAGCGCATGGGCATCTCACTTCTGCCATGTCCGACACAGGCGTCGACCCAAAAGCCCTCCTTGCACTCGACGGAGTGCCATCCATTCTTATTCCAACCATCATACATCCACCTCCGAGAATTTTCCATAATGGGCTGAAAGAATGTAACATGAACCATCAATTCAGATTTGTTTGGACCATTGACTATCCGTGCTTGGATTTCGATTGGAAGATGCGAGAAGAAGGACTAAATATGCACAAGTATGTAGGTTTCAGGAGAAAAAGGACCATCAACTGCTTTGCTTCTTTGAGGAAAATAAGGAGATGATAGCCTAACAAGATTGTCTACTTGTCAATAATTATAGACTCTAGCGGGAGTACAGGATGCGTATATATAGATTTAGATTCCCTGAGAAATGGGTGTGTATGTCCAATTCATCTACTAACATGGAATCTTTGCTTTTAAGGAACTTGTCTCAATAGTAAACAACTCCATAATGAGTTTTTATACTAACTGAAAGGATAATGAGTTCAGGATGTACTCCACTTCTTTGCTTGATTCAATACTTTAAACTAAAAAACAACAAAATGCTTCAATATGTCCATTAACACATCATACACATATATAGCAAATTGCTGGAATATGTCCACTAGCACATATACACATATATATATGTCCATTAACACATCATACACATATATATGTCCATTAACATATCAAATTCAATTGAAGAACTAATACATGCATGATTAATAATCTGACCATAGCATTAAAATTATCCAGTATCCATAGCACATATACTTCATGACCAAATGTACAGATTAAAATTATCCATAGCATATATACTTCATAGCCAAATGTAGACATTAAAATTATCCATTATCCACATACTTGCGATGGGGGCGGCAAGGGATGCAGGGGAGACCGCACACGAGGAGGCGGCGGCCGGGCCACCGGCAGCGGTAAGCGCGGAGGCGCACGTGCGGTGGGGGCACCGGCCCTTGAGGAGGCGGACGGGCGGTGGGGCGGCGGGCAACGGCAACACTCGGGGAGGCGGCGGCTCAGACTGGGAGGTCGCGGACCTCGGGGACACGGCGGTCAAAGCCACCGTGCAAGTGGAGGAGGCGGTGGTCGGACCATCAAGCGGGCGGAGGCGGTGGCGGCGGACGCGCACACGGGGAGGCGTGGGATTGAAACGGCGAGTAAAATCGATCGAGTAGAATGGGGATTGAGTTCTGCGGGCGAGGTAAATGCCATTTAGGGTCGACGGCCATGTAGGTAGCCGTCGACCATAATTTACGTTTCTGACTGCCAATTGGGTCCGTGTGTCAGTTAGGGTCGACGGCCACATTGGTTGTCCATCCTAATTGCGCCAATTGGGTGGACGGCCAGATTTGGCGGTCGACCCTACACTAGGGTGGACGGCTTATATACATGACGTCGACCCTAATTTTCAATAGTTCCCCAATTCCAGGGCGGGATAGATGGCGCACTTTTTTCACATTTAGGGTAGACGGCTGTTCTTTCGGCCGTCGATCTTAATGTATTTTTGGTCGACAAGGTGTTTTGGCCGTCTACCATATTTGTTGCCGTGAAGAATAAATACTTTTCCTGTAGTTATATATATATATAGAAGAGCAATATGAGCGTGTAGGCCTTCTACTGCTGCTGGCTATCTTATCTATCGACACGACTTGCTGCTGTTGTGTGCAATTGTGTATACCACGCGTACTAACAAACACTATGTTGAAAATATGCATCGATTGCTCGGATAATATGAAATAGAAGTACTGGTGTACATTGTAACCCAGAAAAATCAAATAAAAATGGGATGATTAATTTGACTTTGATTGATTGGAGTGGAAATGTGGTATGCAACTTGATATGTATCAACATGAAATAAATGTGGAAATGTGGAGCATTCACTAATACGGTAAGTCCTGTCCAAACATGAAATATTTCATATGCGTGCTAGATTTCAACAAGAGAAACATTATAAATTGCACAGATAAAAATTCTCTCACCACTTTACTTGTAAACAGAACGTAGAATTAATTACACCTGAAATTTGTACGCAAAATGATTACTAGTCCATAGGATTTTGCAACTGATTAAAAAATCAGCCGAAAAAAAGGATAATTAATAACTAGTGGCTCAGGACCAGTACAAGTGACTTCTCCACAATCGCAAGGAAGAAAGATGCATGGAGCTGCGTATGCAAGAAAGAAACAGTCCTTGGTTCTGCCACTATTTGTGCCAGAAAATAGCACTGCTCCTGCATGCTGCGCTTTGACCCCTTCCTCTACTCTCCATATATAGGCAGGCAGATCAGGCACCTTCACAGCTCTCACCACTGCTCTCCAACATGAAGACCACCCCGTCATTGCTCCTCATACATGCACTCCTCTTCCTCTCCCTGGCACTGCACGCTCGTGGCAATGCAGATGAGCACAGCAACCTCACTCGGGCGAGCTTCCCGGGGGGGTTCGTCTTTGGGACGGCGTCGTCGGCGTACCAGGTGGAAGGGAATACTCTGAAGTATGGGAGAGGGGCGTGCATCTGGGACACCTTCCTGAAATATCCAGGTGAGATGAATATTGGCACTTGATTTGATGCGATGACTCATGTCTTGTCCCTGATGTGGCTGGCTACCATGCACTGAATGTATTTGGATAAATATATATAGGTACTACTCCTGATAATTCAACCGCGAACGTGACGGTCGACGAATACAATCGCTACATGGTTTGTGAAAAATACGATTTTAATGCTTCTTTTTGATGATTTTTCGAGGATTGATTTCTGTTTGTGATCTGTTTGGTTTTTCTGATGGCCTGCTGCAGGATGATGTGGACAATATGGTGAGGGTGGGTTTCGACGCGTACCGCTTCTCGATCTCCTGGTCGCGTATTTTCCCCAGTATGTTCAGAAAGCCTGAAACACACTCAGACTTCGTGGTGAGATCATGGGGTTTTCAGTGATGTGTTTATCTTACCTTGTGCACAATGTAGGTGGAATTGGGAGGATTAACAAAGATGGAGTGGATTATTACCACAGGCTCATCAATTACATGCTTGCTCAGAGTACGTTGATCTAGACCTTTCTTTAAGTTCTTGCCATGGAAATTTCTTTGATGCACATTTCAGATTTGAAGGCCCGGAATTGATTTTTTTATTACTTATTTTTTCAAATTAGACATCACTCCCTATGTTGTTCTCTACCACTTCGACCTTCCTCAGGTGCTCCATGATCAGTACAACGGCTGGCTAAGCCCCAGAATCGTGTAAGTGTTCATGATCAACACCATCTTATGGGCTGTAAATCTTAAAAAGAAAAAATATCCATTTCTATTGTTTCACAAAATTACAGAAGTATCTGTGAAATTTCCAGCTGAATGGTAATATTCAGAATTGCGAAATCTTGCAAGATAAATTACTGTTGGTGTTTCAGCTATATGGAATTCACTGTAGAATATCTGACATATACAGATCCTTTAGAAGTCTCTCTATCCTCTCTTTGTAATTTTCTTTTTTGTGTTAGCTCTGACCACAATTTGATTCGTATAATCGTATTCCTATTTTTGCATACCCTTGTATTGAATTATTATTTGATTTATGTTTATTACATGCCGTTTTGCAGGGGTGATTTTGCTGCCTTTGCAAACTTCTGCTTTAAGACATACGGTGACCGGGTGAAGAACTGGTTTACCATCAATGAGCCCAGGATGATGGCCTCTCACGGCTACGGTGACAGTTTCTTTGCCCCTGGCAGATGCACTGGTTGCCAGTTCGGAGGGAATTCCGCCACCGAACCTTATATCACCGGCCATAACCTTCTCCTGTCGCATGCTGCTGCTGTCAAGATATACCGCGAGAAGTACCAGGCTAGTGATCGTTTCAAGCCCCTCCTATCCACTTTCACATTTCTTCAGTGTGTGCCATGTCAACTCATGTTCATGGGACCTTGCTCTTTTCAGGCTACTCAGAAGGGGAGGATCGGCATCCTTCTTGACTTCGTATGGTACGAGGAGCTCACTAGCTCTGCCGAGGACCAATCTGCGGCAGAGAGAGCGCGGGAATTCACACTTGGCTGGTGATGCTTCTTACGCTATCATCAATGATCTATTGACACGGCGATGGCTGAACTGAACTCACACATGAATTTGTGCCAGGTTCCTGAATCCGATAACCTATGGCGAATACCCGGAGACGATGCGGAAGATTGTGGGGAGAAGGCTGCCCAATTTCACCCATGAGCAGGCCATGATGCTGAAAGGTTCAGCAGATTACGTTGGGATCAACCATTACACAACATATTATGCCAGCAGCTTCATCAATACGACACAGACCAGTTATGCGAATGATTGGAATGTGAAACTATCATGTATGATTCTTTTAAATTACACACGATCAAATAAAAAATCTATATATTCTTTTTGAAAAATATGATACTTCTTTATCTGCCTAACTAATACATTCAATCGTCTGTTCAGATGAGCGCAATGGTGTCCCGATCGGAAAAAAGGTAATGATTATTTTCAACAATCGTCACCATTTAGCTGAAAAAATGAACTTTACCAATTATGCAAGAATTTTTTATTTCTAAACCTATATGCAGGCGTACTCGGACTGGTTGTATGTTGTTCCTTGGGGGTTCTACAAAGCTGTCATGTATGTCAAGGAGAAGTTCAACAACCCCATCATAATCATTGGTGAAAACGGTAAATGACAATCCCCACAGTCTTCCATTTTCAGAAAATGAACAGTAGCACTGTAATAGAAACTCAAGAGGACTGACCTTGAAGCAAAATCCATTGATGACTGCTTGCAGGCATTGACCAGCCGGGCGATGAGACGCTCCCGGGTGCGCTGTACGACTCCTTCAGGATAGAGTACTTCGACCAGTACCTCCACGAGCTCAAGCGGGCAGTCGATGACGGTGCAAAGGTCATTGGGTACTTCGCCTGGTCGTTGCTAGACAACTTCGAGTGGCGACTTGGGTTCACCTCAAAATTTGGGATCGTCTACGTCGACCGGAAGACGTTCACTAGGTACCCCAAGGACTCAGCACGCTGGTTCAGGAAGGTGATAAAAAGAGAGTATTGAAAGTGGATTATCATAGCTAGTGGGTGCCTTAGTTTTGGCTGTATGAATAAGGCGTGTAGTAGTTAAGAACTACCTCAGATCAAAGGGGGCCCTTATTTTGGTTTTAGAGGTGTTTAAATTGTGCAAGCGAACAAGATTTTTGGATAAATTTTAGTGGTACAATACATTCAGGTACCAAGATAGACCGGTGATAACAGAGTGTTGGCGCCAAAAAAATATGACGATGCATTGATCAGCTTAAACACACGCAAACACCGGATTTATTTTGGTTCATAGCATGCCAGCCGATTTGATCCTGTAATCGGCAAGATAGATCAAAATAATTGTTTTCATAGCTGATTCACTAGTACAATCCGCTAGATAAATCTAAAAAGCCTTTTGAGTCGATTAGATGATAGGTAAAGGTATGTTTTATTCCTGAAAAGGCGATGTGCAATAAGATCGGTAAAAACAAACCTAGGATAACTAGTGTAACTAAAGATGATCAACAATTGGCGATGCACAATTTTATTGATCAAAAACGAATTACAAAAGTGAGATTTTAAGTTACAAAGGCTATTCCTAGTCAACAGGAAAGTAAATAAAAGTATATACGAGTTAATTGGTAAGCTCTGGGCACTTTTTCTTCTCACCTCTGGATCTCTTATATAGCACTTAGGCCGATTATATCCTCCTCCGATTCTTGTAAACACATGATTTGTATCGGCCTCAACTTCCAAAAGATAAACTTCTCTCTGAGCCAATATTGGCTAAGACTCTATCCATGTTTAGCCTTATCTTCCTAAATTGGCTACACCTGTCAATCTTAGTTTCAACAATAGAACTTAGACCAATCGATCCTTCTTTGACTCCTCAAGATCCACGATGTGTATCTGTGTCAACTTCTGGGAGATAAATTATTTTTTGAGCCGACATCGGCTAGAGTCCGGCATACATGTGTGTGAAAAAACCATGCTAGTCAGACTGCCATTGGTCTAATTGCCATAATGTTGCTAGTCTAACCGCTCAAGAGCACCAGAAAACACCCTTTCTTGACTTTTGAGTTGAACTCTATCTACTTTCATCTTTAGTTTTCATTTTCAATGACATCTAGAGCAAACACATCTCCAAACAAGCCTACACAGGTGTTTGGTGTCCAAATACCAAGAAACCCTTGGGCCAATTGTCTAACCATAAAGTCTAGTCAAACCATCCAGCCTATACTGGTCTCATTGGTTAAACCTACACCCAAATCTCAATTTCTGAAACTAAACTTTGACAACTCAAACAGTCTTGACATTGTCAAATACTTATCACAACAGAGGAATGACCTCCACATGGTCTCACAATCTCTCTCTCTTTTTCCTAAGGAAGCTCATGATCTCCCCCTTGATGTGTCTATTGACAATACCACCAAAACAAATAAAATTTGAGTTGTTTTGAAGAAAACAAAATAATAGTTGAAAAACCTACACATGATCCATTTGAAATAGAAAGATATGAAAATGACCATGTTGGAAAGATATGGTATGGAGCTAACATCAAGAAAGAACAAATTTTCCATAAAATCTCTAATCCATACCAAAAACAACATAAAGGCATATCTTTAGCTCAAATTCATATGTGATACAAATGCTTAGCAATAAAGCTCCCTCTCACTCCAATATCCAAACTGTCACTAGATATGACATTTTTTTTGGGTATTTTAGCATTTTTATTTATTTTTTACTTTCAAATATGCCAAAACTTGCACAAGCTATATTTCAAAAATTACCAAAAGTTCCACCGAACACACCCTTAGACTACATTCTCCCCCTTTGGCAACTTAGTCATCAAGGGATCATGCCTCCACCTCAAAGTAAGCATGAAAGGCACAAGAAAGAGCATGTATATATTCATGAAATGGCATACAAACCTACAAAGCTTTGATAATTATCCAAAAGTGAGGTGTAAGCTATCAAACCTTGCCACAAGGCCATAATTGGCATGAATTACAAGCTATCCTTGTCATATCCAACATACCTATAGCCAAGCTAAGCAAGCTGGTAATAAAAGCAATCAAAGTTTAGCATAAGTTAGGCAAAGCTATACAATTGGCTATTTCAACTTAAGATATCCATGCAAGAGCCATGGCTTGTCAAAAAGTCAAAGTGAGAACATGAATATAGAGTTGAACATATAGAGTGCTATATGTTCCCAAAAGAATAAATTTAGTCAAATTGATTTGTGACCTCAAATCTTTGTCAACCACCTCTAGCATTACAATGAAGAGAATGGTCTTGACTATCCATACTCTCTCCAGGTTCATGCCAAGTGTAATGACATGCTGTCTCATGGGAGAGTAATAGAGCACGAGTCACTTGTTAGTCTATAAGCTATACCCGATCTGAGCCACAAAAGCTTAGGAGAAATAACTCTATGATTCAAGAAAACTAGTATAGCTCAAACTAAAGCTCAACCAAGATTCAAGATCTAGCAAGGCATGTTTCACATGGCATATATCATACAAGCATCACTAGGGAAGCAACTAGCCAAAAGATCCAACAAATTGCAATTATAGTTCAAGTTATAATTTAGGTGAAAATAGCATCACAAAAACTTAGGTACAGATACAAGGACATGACAATGTAGCTACATCATGAATAAAATATGGCAAAGAACAAGAGCATTGTGGCAAACACTCTACATAGGGATAATAATCAAAGCTCACTATTGAATGGCTTACCTTACAATGCCATGCATGAATGATAAATATAACATCAAACAGACCAAGCTTCCCCTCAAATCAAGCCATCGGGGTAAATCACCTCTAGCTCCCACTCAAGGGAGGAAACCTAGAAGAGTCAAGAGGTCTTGTAAAAAAAGGTCTGCAACTTGGCTATTGGACTCTATGAACTTTAGCACTATATCACCCTTTTCCACATGGTCTCTAAGAAAATGGTACCTCACATCAGTGCGCTTAGTACTAGAATGTTGAATCAAGTTCTTAGCAATGTTAATGGCACTAGTGTTATCACATAGGAGTGGCACACTACCTAAGATTAACCCATAGGCTCTAATTGTTGAGGTGACCCGTACAATATGAGAGCAACAACTAGCATATACAATATACTCAACCTCAGTAGTGGATTGGGCAATAGAAGACTGCTTCCTTGATAACCAAGATATAAGAGAGGTGCCTAAGACCTAACAAGTGTCAGAGGCGCTCTCTTCCTATCAATTTGACACCTAGCAAATTATGCATTCGAAAATCCTCTAAGGAACGGGATGAAGAGCAAGAGTACCATAAGCCAAACTCAAGAGTGTAGCGCAAGTAGTAGAAAATGGGCTTGATTGCTGGGTGGCGAGAGGTGTGGAAGTATGAAATCAAGTACACAGACACACAGCAAAGTGTATGTCTTGCCTCAAAGCCATGAGATAGAGCAAGGATCCAATCATGCTCTGGTACTCTCTCTGATCCATGAGCTCACCATCTTCATTAGGATTAAGTATAGCAGTAGTGGCCATGGGTGTGGAACTTGTTTTCCATCTCCCATGTTGAAATTCTTCCATAGATCCTTCGTGTACTTGCCTTAATGAAGAAATATACCTTCCTTTGTTTGTTTAATTTGAAAACCAAGACCGTACGTGAGCACTCTCGTCATACTTATTTCAAATTCCTAGCTCATTATCTTGGAAAACTTGGACACAAGAGCATGAGATGAACCTATAAATATGATGTCATCCACGTAGATTTAGACTATGAGAAAATCATTGCTACTTCTAAGGATTAATAAGGTTTTATCAAGATTTTCCCATTTCAATGTCATTTTTTCACAAGAAATTTTGTAGCCAATCATACCAAGCCCTAGGTGCTTATTTTAGACTATACAATGCTTTAAACAATTTATAGACATGGCTGGGAAATTTATGAATTTAAAAAATTGAAGGGTGGTTAGATGCACTCCTTATCCTATAAACCCATTTAAGAAGGCACTTTTCACATCCATTTGCAATAGCTTAAAACCTTTAGAGGCAGCAAAAGCTAGCAAGATACGAATTGCCTCTAACCTTGCAACAAAGGCAAATGTGCCATCAAAATCCAACTCCTCTACTTGGGTGAAACCCTGTGCTACTAACCTAGCCTTGTTTCTAACCAAAATACCATCGACACTTTGCTTCTTCTTAAACACCCGTATGGTTCCAATTATGTTATGACCACGAGGAGGTTCAACTAGCATTCAAACATTGTTTCTACCAAAGTTCTCTAATTCTTCATGCATTGCATTTACCCAAGAACTATCAGAAAGAGCATGGTTGACATCATGAGGCTCAAAGGTTGAAACAAATGTAGAATGTAGATCCTCAATTATTTGTGTAGTAGATGTATCTTGAAGATATACTCAAGTGGTGAAGTAGTAGAAGTAGGTCCTGAAGAAGCTCCAGACAAAATCTCTGCCTCATGGGTTGTGGATACAAGAGCTGAGACCTAGTGCAAAAGATGATTATGTGTAGGTTGATCCTCAAGTGGTGAAGTAGTAGAAGTAGGCTTGTGTTTGTGTCAAATTTTGGCAGGTGCAGAAATAATCGGTGATCCGCGAATCTACAAGAGTTTGGACCACACACGGAGGAACTATCTGGAAACAAGAATTTGATTAGGAAACCCAAGCCGACACGGATTATGTTACCGTATTGTAATAGGACTCGGATCAGCCAGAGGGTACATAAGATGAGCCCAAGCTGGCTAGAAAGTGGAATCCACAGTAAAAATTATATTTACTAGTTTTTTCATTTTCGTAGTTTTAGTCTTGTAATACTTCCCTCTGTAAGTCGATTTTGATCAATAAAGTTGCGCATCGTCGAATATTGATCTTCGTCGATTTCACCCAGGTTTGGTTTGCTCTGTTTTCTGCGCATCACCTTCTCGGAGCTAATCTACCTTTACCCTTTGATTAGCCTTGAACGGCTAATCTCACTGCGTCCTAATCGGCTTCTGGCTGATCAGAGTTATGCCGATTATCATCTGATATCGACTTCCAAAGATTTCACGACTTCACCTTATCGATTACATGGACAAATCAATTGGCACACTTTGAACTAGGTGTTCGTCCGGTGTGCTGAAGTCGAAAACCCTACTTCAAATTTTTGGCATCAACAAACTCTTGGCACACCTAGTGGGACCATGTCGGAAAGATGACTATAGGCAAATCCATCCTGCTAGCCGATGTTAATGCGGAAGCCATAATCGTTCCCACGTTGGATGATTTAACTCCAAAACAGTGCAAAGAAATTGAAGATAGGAAGGCTGCTCTAGAGGAGATGATATTGGGTTGCTACTAGAAGACCCGACGAGGAGTCACCCAGAAGGCTATACTTCCAACGTTGAATCCTCTCGGCAATGCTGGCGTCTTGTCCGACTCTGTAAGCCGATATATGCTAGCTCAGGCCGAGTTGTCTGTTATGATTGAGCAATCTGTGCATCATGCATTAATCAATCAATCATCGGCCTTGGTGACAACATTAAAGACGATGATTGAGAATAGCGTCAATACAATTGCTTAGGAGTTGGCTTCATCGGGGGTCTGTTAGACCTATTACAGCCACTCCCAACATATCCTGTTTACTCTGTAGCACCGAACACCAGCACAGTAAAAGTGTCGGCGCCAGCGCCTTCGTTCACGCCGACGCAACCCACTGTGTTAAAACCAACAAATTCCCGACCAGGTGGGATTACACATTACCATGCATATACCGATGCTGCAAAGCTGAACATATCGGCAAACCCACTACCGTCGGTACCGTTCAATACTTTTGTTCAATCGGCTCCTCAGTCCACCGAATCTGATAGGGGTCCTCAGTTGCACGGGTTGATTCCACTAAGGAATCCGGCTCCACATAGGGTGGTCACATATGCTGAGCCCTTCGTTCCTCAACCAGAACCTACTATAGCAAAAGCCGACGGGCATAACCCATTGCCTCATCTGTATCCATCGGCTAAGACTAATCGTCAACCTGAGTTTACACTCGGGGGGCAGGATGCTGGTTATAGCTAGAATTGGCACAATCCTAGTGCCCTACCAGTCAATAATGTCAATTGGGCTGATCAGATCTCTGCAGTCTTGAGAGATCAATTCAGTTTACAGCTAAAAGGGAAAGTTATCGGCTACAGAAAGCCGTATCCGGACTACATAGATAGCATGCCTTACCCACATAACTTTAAAGTCCTAGACTTCACAAAGTTTTCAGGGAATGATTCTGTCACGACCCTCGAACACGTCGGATGATTCATCGCTCAATGTGGTGAGGTAGCCCAGTCTGACGGGTTAAAAATTAGGTTGTTTCCCCTATCTTTGTCCGGAACCGCATTCACCTGGTTCACAAATCTGCCTCCAAATTTAGTCCACTTTTGGAATGATTTGGAGAGCCGATTCCATGAATATTTCTTCTCTAGCAGCCTTGAGCTTAGAATATCGGACTTGAGTTCTGTCCAACAGAAGTTCGGCGAATCGGTTTCAATTACATCAGAAGATTTAGGAAGGTGCGAATCGGTGCTTCAGCGTTACGTTACCTGACGACCAATTAGCCAATTTGGCATTTCAGGGGTTGATCCCGCCACTTAAAGAAAAGTTTGCCGCGCATGAATTTTCCAATCTGAGCCATCTACTTCACCGTGTATCGGCACAAGAGAGCCGATACTCTGACAACAAGGGATTTAAGGATAAATTTAGACTAAATGGGATGGCAAGGACAAGGCCAAAGTAAACATGGTCTACTACAGCTCGAGCGAAGCCTCTGAAGATGAAGCTGACGTAAACATAGCTGAGTGGATAAAGGGTCCTAAAAAACCACTTGTCTGCTCGTGGCTCAAGCCAACGAAAAATATGTCAGAGATTAAATATGCCTTTGATGTGTCCAAATGCAATCACATATTTGATTTATTATTACAAGAAAAATTGATAGGGTTACCAGAAGGACACGTCATACCATCGGCCGACGAAATCAAGAAGCGACGATATTGTAAGTGGCATCACTCTTTTTCGCACAACACTAACGACTGCAATATTTTTCGACAGCAGATACAGTTGGCCATTGAAGACGGTTGGCTCAAGTTCGCAGAGGAGCCGTCCATGGAAGTGGATGTCAATCCTTTTCCGATCAACATGGTCCAATGCTCGCGCAAAGGAAAGGATCCTGTGAATGAAGAACCTAAGCCGACCCGGCAGGTCGATGTCCAGTCCAGCCCCAACGGTGGCAAAACACTCAAAATATTGATCGGCTCACTCCAGATAGAGGCCGATCAAGATGGCAAAAACTCGAGGACAATTAAGCCAAAAGGGGAGCTGCAGGTTGGGTGCTGGTATAAAGCTGAACGATCTCCGCCACGGAAGCCAGCGTCCAGGCCTAAACCGACTTTTTTGCAACTACTTGAAAAGTATGAGAGGATAAGCCGTCAGCAAAAGAAACGACCTCATCAGCCAGACAACTTGTATTGGCCAGATAATCTTGGGAAAGCTCATCAGAGATGCCCTTTCTGGCAGTATTGTTGGGAGAGGGGTGTGGCCTTACCATCGCCACGATCATATCCAATGGAGCATCACCCTAGGGGGATTGACCAAGGTAATCAGCTAAGGAACGGTTGTCTGGGCCGATACGTAATTGGTTGGGATCAGGACAAAGGAAGACGATTAAAGAGAGGTTATCCATGCTGAGTCAGGCTAAGCATGCGGAGCCCCCTAAGGAGGACGATCTGGCTGGGAAAATTCGTAAGCCGATTGAGCCTCAACCAGGATGGTGCCCATCAGGCCTAAGCCAATCTCAACGTAGGAGACTTCAACGATTGAGGACCCAAGAGATGAGGGAAGCTGAGCAGGAAAAATTGAGGGACCAAGTGTTCAACGAGCTGTGGCCAGTAAAAGCTGTGAAACAAGAATGGAGGAGAAAGGACCAAGCTGATGAGGAGTCGGATTCCTCAGAAGACTTGTTGTCACCAATGATTCGAGATGACACTCCTTCCATGGACATCAACATGGTCTTCATCTTACCGGCCGAATTCAGGATTAAAACTGAATCGGTCAAAGACATATTCACCCAGCTTTGTCTTGGCACACATGACGCTGTATTTGAGAAGCCTCTAGATGCTCATCGGCACTTGAAGCCATTGTATCTGAAAGAACATATAAACTGCAAGCCGATATCAAGGATGCTGGTGGATGGAGGGGCCACTATTAATTTGATGCCATTCACTACCTGCAAGAAATTGGGTAAGTTCGATGAAAATTCGATCAAAACAAATATGGTTTTAAACGATTTCACGGGCGACCCCACTGAAGCAAAGGGAGTGATGGTCACAGAATTGACCGTCAGCAGCAAGGCTTTGCTGACTAAATTCTTTGTTATCGAAGCTAAAGGAAATTACAGTGTGCTCCTTGGGCGAGACTGGATACACGCCAATTGTTGTATACCATCAACCATGCATCAGCTGCTCGTGCAATGGAATGGCGATGAAGTTGAGGCATTACCAGCTGATACATCAGCTCATATAGTGATGGCTAGTTCTGATGCGAATTGGCCGCACGAGGAAGCCGAGTGCATATCAGGTAAAACCTTGGACGATTGCGATTTCATCTGCATCGGTAAATCAGGTCTGATGCCGATCAGTGTCAAGCCAAGCACGTTTGATCGGTCAAGTGAAGTTTTAAGGAGATGGGGCCAAAATAGTTCAGGCTCTACAAGGCAAAGTGCAAAGCTATTGGCAGGTGACAGACTGTTGTGAAGCCATTGAAGATTTTCAAGAAGAGAAGTTGGGTCAAGGCTTCACTTCTGTCGATTTGCTTGAAGAAGTCGACATAGGAGAAGGCGACAGGAAAAGACCAACTTTTGTGAGTGCAAAGTTAGATGTAGAATATGAGGCCAAGTTGGTTGAAATGCTTAGGAAGTATAGGGATTGTTTTGCTTGTGAATACTATGAGATGCCCGGTTTAAGCCGACAACTGGTTGAGCATCGGCTACCCATAAAGACGGGGCATCGGCCGTTTAAGCAATACCCACGACGCTTTAATCCGGCTTTGTATAATGTCATTAAAGAAGATATTGAACAATTATTAGAGGCCAAGTTTATCAAGCCTTGCCGATACGCTGAATGGGTCTCCAATATCGTTCCTGTTATGAAGAAGAATGGTAAGCTTCGGGTATGTGTAGATTTTAGGGATCTAAACAAAGCTACGCCAAAAGATGAGTATCCGATGCCCATAGCTGATATGCTTATCGATGCTGCATCGGGTAATAAGATCATTAGTTTTCTCAATGGGAACGCTGGGTATAACCAAATATTCATGGAGAAAGCCGATGTGTCTAAAACTACCTTCAGATGCCCTGGTGCTTTGGGGCTGTATGAGTGGACTCTTATGACGTTCGGTTTGAAAAACGCAGGTGTTACTTATCAACGCGCTATGAATTTGATTTTCCATGACTTAATCGGCCACATTGTTGAGATTTATACTGATGATGAAAGACCATGTGGAGGTCTATCCTTGTGTGTGATGAATAATTGACAAGTGTTGAGCTTGGTTTGATTCGAAATTGAGTTTGATTTGAATTGGATCTTCAAATTGAAGCAATTTGAGTGTTGGTTGCTTTTCCTAGTGCTACCGGCACAGGGCGAGTACCCGGACCATTGGGCGTAATTATGATTGATTAATGATTGTGGGATAATCATTGAAAATATTTGTGGGCATTGCTATGTGAAAGGTTTTCCTTGTCTTTGATGGTTGCAGGCGGCGGTGCTAGGTCATGGTGAGGCGGAGGATGACCGGGACTAGGCGAGGAGCGCGGAGGTCCGGACGGTCGGAGATCGCCGAAGATGACCGGAGATTTGAGTCCGGCAAGCCAAGAAGATAAGGAAAGGAGATGATGCTAGCTAGGTGCCGCGTGGATCAATGAGGGCCGTCGGATTGCGGTCTAGTTGATAGGTTAGCGGGTCTAGGTAGTATGCTTTGAAAACCGTGCAAGAAAACCCGGTATGTGTGTGGGTTTTGGGTTAGCCCTTGCATGGCTGTGTGAGTGGGTTAATCCTAGCCCTTAGATGAGTGTCCTAGGGTTGAGGGACTCATCCAAGGGTGGTAGGTGGCCCAAGAGTTGTATAAATAGGGGTGGAGGGGTGGCCTCCTCCCCTTGGAGGTTTGAGTTGCTCCTTTGAGCTTTGCCCACATGAAGTGAGGCTTTGTAAACCTTCCCACCAGAAATACAAAGAAATTTCTTTGCATCATTGTGAATTTAAATTCGTGATTTACATTATGTCTTGACTTTCACGCTAATTTAAATTCAGCATTTACATTACGATTTACTTTCCGCAATCTATATTCATGCAATTTGGATTTGCCTCCTCCTTCTAAATGCTGATCTTGGATGTTTTGAGTGTGTTCATATGGTTTTACATCTCTTTTGCACTCTTTGATTGAGTAGAGATCATCTCTTCTTTCAAGTTCCAGTTCTGTCCGAACTTGTTTTTCAGCAGCAGTTAGTCTTTGATGTTTAGAAAAATCCTTCTTGAGTGATTCTTGTTGGAGGTTGTGCGGGACTCCTATACTCATCTGTAGAAAAAGTTTGGAGTCCACTGGTTTCACCGTTTGGGTGCTATGAAGTGAAAACCGAGCCCCAAATTTTCTGCCCAAGTTTCTGACTATCTGTGTTCATAGATTTATGATGATTTTTATACTTGGCTTTTTGATATGAATTTTGGTGGAGAGCTTCACGACTCATCTGCTCATAGGGAGAAAATTTCTCATAATTTTGTGAGCAGCAGAAACCCACCAACCTCCTGTTCAAATTAAAGATAGATTCTGAAAATATCTACTTTTGCTTTTCTAAAAGAGACTTTTGTGTTTTGGCTTGATCTCTTTTAGAAAAGAAGTATTTGAATTGATTCCTCTTTCTTTTGGACACTTGACAACCAGGATTGTGATTGAAAAATCCTCACATATTTTATGGATAATATTCATGTAAACTAGGGATGCACATAGTTGTCTAGTCGTTCGGTTTTTATGGTTTTTCACGATTTCTATTATGCGATCTTTTCTCGGTTTTAGTTGGAGTATTTTGGGGAAAATTTATTTGCGACCATTCACCCCCCCTCTGTTAGCCATCTCGATCCTTCAATTGGTATCGAGCGGTTTTGCTCTTCCATAGATCTTGACCGTCTCGATGGCGACAGGTATTCCAAAGCCTCCCATTTTTTGAGGTGTCGATTTTCCTTTTGAAATCGGATGGAGTCATACATCACGCCTGGGCTTCTGATATGGCGAAGGTGAAGCTCCCATATGAGGTTCTGCCGATGAGAACGTCACGGCCGCAATATGTTTGAGGCAAATGCTAAGGCGAGAACATTCTCATCTGAGGACTCGGCCGCTGATCGGATCTCTCATGATCCGATGAGATTTGGGTGACCTCGATGCATACCATGAGGGCACTACCCAAATCAAGACCGTCTGGGCAGGATCAACACAAGCGTGAGTACAACAAGTTTGAACAACACGCCGGTGAGAGTCTTGACGAGTGTTTTGGTCGATTTACTAAAATTTTGAGCGATCTTGAGCGGTTGGTTGCACATACCCCGACTCGGATAATGCTCGTCATTTCTTGATCGCACTCGATCTTCGTGTTTGGGAAATGAAAGTGACCACCATCAAGGATACTACCGACTTGTCGACCTTGACTCTTGACGGGCTCTATTCCCGACTCAAGACTCATGAGATCGACGTCGTCTCGTGAAGACGAAATCACGATCGATGGCCTTGGTCACGATCCCATTGGACCTTCTTTTGATTCTTCTCTTGGTTTTTCCTCTCTGCACTTTATGAGCTAGCGATGACCAATCGGACAAGTTTCGAACCGAGCTTGCTCTTTTAGCTCGCAAGTTTTCTCATGCCTACAAGAGGGTGAGAGAGGAAGAGAGGTGGTGGGATCACCGCTTGAATGTGGCGGCCCCAACCACATTCGAGCGAACTATCCCAAACTGGAGAAGGGCAAGAACGACTCGGCGGTTCCGCAAGAACGACTACACCGACAAGAACCGCAACAAGAAGCCTCCGGTTCATGGCCGCGCAAGACGAGAAGAAATACCGCAACTTCTCGAAGAACAAGAAGCTCTTCCACAGCGTCCTCGCCGCCCTCGACGACATCAGCCTCTCCGACACGGAGACATGGAGCGACAAGGCGAGGATGATCCGCAAGAGAAGAAAGGCGGCGACGACTTCTCCCAAGATGTGCTTCATGGCAAACACCAACGACGTCGGCGACTCAAGGCTCTCTGAAAGACTTCGGACGAGGTACCTTCCTATGACCAGCTCAATGAAGCTTTTTGCAAATTAGGAAAATTTCATGCTAAAGCTAGAGCTAGGGTTATGGAGCTTGAGAAGGAAGTAGATACCTTGACTCGGGAGTTAGCTTCTCTTAGATCTTCTCCTCCCGAGTCATCGATGATTGTTCCTTGTGTGATGCTTTGCTTGTGGAGCTTGAGAACCTAAGGACTTTGCATGATAGTGTGCAAATTGAACTTGAAAGTCTTAGGTCGAAGAATGCTAGCACTTGTACTGTTGATATTTCCTCTCTAGACGCTAGTATTCTTCATGCTCACACAACGCATCTTGTGAAAACGCCTAAGCTACTTGTTGAAATTGATGCCATGAGTTGTCACCTTAGGAAGCTTTACGCTAGAAACGATGAACTTGAAATGCATGCTTCTAAGGACCTGTCGGCTCATGTGAGGGTCAGAAGCAACTAAAACTTGACAATGATGCTTTGAATGTCAAGTGTGATCAACTTGCTAAGGATTTACTAGTTAAATCACAAACCGGTTGCTTGTCGTGTGTTGGGGTTAAGGATGACGTGGATAAAATCCATGTCGAGCTTAGGAAGAAGTTAGCAAACCAAGTCCGTAGGATTAGAGATGCTTCTGCGTTTCTTGTGAGGCTCTCAAGATTGAGGCACCCGTGCTAAGGAACAAAAGGCACGTCTTTGAGAGAGCTTCTCTCTCGGTTCTTCTTCTTCCTCTCTTCCTTGTTCTTCTTGTGCCTCTCTCTTAGGGAGTGTGAGTATCTCATGAGCACTCTTGAGAAATTTGTTGGAGGCAAGAAGAAGCTCAATCTCATTCTAGACCACCCAAGGTTACAGATTCAATCAAGGTCTAGGATTTGATTACTTGGAGCACGCACGGCGCATCCGCCTTCGAGCTATGCGTGCTTCCAAGAGTGGTGAGATTGTGGTTGCTCCCACGGTGAGCACCACTGTGTTTAGGTCTCTTTGGTGTGGTCCATGGGACTTGACTGTAGGATGCTTCTCTGTTATACGCCTCTAACAAGGCAAAGTACACATGCACCTTCAGAAGAAGGATGGTCACCTAGTAGATTTCTGTTTTAGACGCGCCAAGATCACGAGCGTGGCGTGTTGCTGCACTTAGGGGTATTCAGGTCATCCCTGACTCTGAGTGCTCCTAAAACGACCGCTTCTAAACGAGTTAGAAAGTCGCTTTGTTTTTGGGCAAAGATCCAGACTCGGTTTTCATCTTTGTTCATCGAGTTTTAGTTCGAGTTGCTCGTGGTCAATCTTTCCGCCGTCCTCTTGATATTCCTCATTTTTCCCATCGAGGTAGATATCGGCGGCGTGAGGTGTTTTCGGGTAGGAGATTTAGGCAGCCTCGTTGGGATGGTCCGCCTTTGCACCACAAGCAGAAACCAAACCGATGTGACTCCTAGATCTTCCACTACTGTTGCTTCTTCCGATCTTGTTAGAGTTGAGCGTCGAGAGAGACACTAGAGTCGATCTTCTTCTTTTGTGACCGGTACTTTGAGGCGTCGTATAATTCATATTAGGTTCCCAAGTCTTCACTTTATCGATCTTGAGTCTTCTCTTGACTTGATCGGTTAAATCGGATGGGGAAGGAGATGTTTGGATTGTTGACTCGGTTGTTCTCGCCATATGACCGGAGATTCTCGTTGGTTCTCTTCCTAGTCCGAGCCCCGGTGATGAGTTGATCACTTTTGGGGATGCTTCTTGAGTAGAGTCATTGCTAAAGGTACCGCCTGCATTAATGAAAATTTTATTCTTAAGGACGTTGCTTTAGTGAGTAAGCTGCAATATAATTTACTTTCGCTTCTCGACTTATCGATGACTCTTTCGAGGTAAGCTTTAAGAGCAATGCTTGTAGAATCCTCGATTCATCGGGAGGATTAGTTTATGGATTTCTAGATTTGGGAGAGTCTTTCGTCTGATTTTTCTGCTTTCTTCCGGAGACTCTCTTGGTGTTTGATTGCTTCGAGTCCCGTGATCTCTCCTTCGGCATAGGAGACTTGGTCACATTGGTTTTGATCATCGACCGAGTTAGCGGTAGTGATCTTATTCGTGGTTTGCCCAAACTCAAGATGGTCAAAGACTTAGTTTGCTCTCCCCGCCGACATGGCAAGATGGTTATTGCTTCTCATCCTCCGATCACCGTAGTGATGATGATGCACCAGACAGCTTTTACACATGGACACCGTTGGTCCAAATAGAGTCAATCGGCGGAGGGAAGTGGTATGTCCTTGTCATTGTTGATGATTTTTCGAGATATTCTTGGGTATTTTTCATGGCCTCGAAGGATGAGACTTTTTCTCACTTCAGGGGACTTGTTAGTAGGTTGTCTATTGAGCTTCCTGGTGCATTACGAGCTATACGCAGTGACAATGGCACCGAGTTCAAGAATTCCTACTTTGAGAGTTTCTGTGTGGAGTCTGGTTTAGAGCATCAGTTCTCTTCTCCCTACGCCCCTCAGCAGAATGGCGTAGTGGAAAGGAAGAACAGGACTCTGGTTGAGATGGCCAGGACGATGCTAGATGAGTACAGTACTCCTAGGAAGTTTTGGGCTGAGGCTATAGCTACTGCTTGTCATGTTTCTAATCACGTGTTTTTGAGAGCACATTTGCATCGCACTTCTTATGAGTTGAGGTATGGGCGAAGGCCCAGTGTTTCTCATTTTCGCGTTTTTGGTTGCAAGTGTTTTATCTTGAAGTCTGGTAACCTAGATAAGTTTGAGTCTCGTTCTTCTGATGGTATCTTTCTGGGTTACTCGACTTCCTCTCGTAGCTATAGGGTTTGGAGTTGTGATGCGAATAGGATCATAGAGACCTGTGACGTGACCTTTGATGAGGCTAGCCCAGGTGCTAGACCTGATATTTCAGGCTCTTCTTATCCCTCCGAGACCATCTTTGTAGAGGATGAGGATGATGGAGATGATGGTGTTCCACCTGATCCAGTCTCCTCTTCACCTGAGGTGCCTCCTGTTTCCATTTCTGCACCTCAGGAAGATCAGCCTTTGCCTTCAGACTCTCCTTCAAATGAGTGGCTCTGTTCCTACCTCTTCTCCTCAAGAGGTAGAGGCCACTCTATACGGTCCTCCACGCCACATTCAGCGTTCTCATCCACCGAAAGCAGATTATTGGTGATCTGTTTGAGCATGTGACGCTCAAAATCAGGCTTATCTTCTTTCGCCTTCACTCGCCTTTGTTGCCTCTTTTGAGCCAAAGGATGTTACTCATGCATTATCCGATGAATCATGGATTAATGCTATGCATGAGGAACTGGAAAACTTTGAGAGGAACAAAGTCTGGCAATTGTAGAGCCCCCATCTGGTCATAATGTCATTGGGACCAAGTGGGTGTTCAAAAACAAGCAGAGTGAGGATGGGGTTGTCGTTCGCAACAAGGCTAGGCTAGTTGCACAGGGCTTCACTCAAAGTTGAGGGTCTTGACTTTGAGGAGACCTTTGCCCTCAGAGCTAGACTAGAGGCGATTAGAATCCTGCTTGCATTTTCGCATCCCGTGGCTTCAAGCTCTATCAAATGGATGTCAAGAGTGCATTCCTCAATGGCTTCATTGAGGAAGAGGTGTATGTCAAGCAACCTCCGAGATTTGAGAACCCTAAATACCCGAACCATGTCTACAAGCTTTCCAAAGCCTTGTATGGACTTAAGCGAGCCCCTAGAGCTTGGTATGAGAGGCTTAAGTCCTATCTTCTCGACCATGGTTTCAAAATGGGTATTGTAGACAAAACTCTATTCATCGGACACCGTGATTCTCATTTTCTTCTCGTCGGTTTATGTGGGCGATATTATCTTTGGTGGTTCATCTCGGTCTCTTGTGTCTCATTTTTCCGAGGTGATGAGCACAGAATTTGAGATGAGTATGATGGGTGAGTTGAGCTACTTTCTTGGCTTCCAAATCAAGCGGACTCGGAGGGTACTTTCTGCACCAAGGTAAGTACACTCGGGACCTTCTGAGACGGTTTGATATGTCCGATGGAAAGCCCGTGATGACTCCTATGGCCTGCCATCGCTGTCCTCGAGCCCGATGAGGATGGTGAGCCTGCTGATCAAAAGGAGTTTCGGAGCATGATTGGCTCCCTCTTGTATCTTACTACCTCGCGGCCGGATATACACTTTGCTGTGTGTATGTGCGCTCGATTTCAGGCTTCTCCTCGCGTCTCTCATCGCCAGGCGGTGAAGCGCATCTTTAGGTACCTTCGAGCTACCATTGATTATGGTATCTGGTACTCTTGTTCCTCTTGTCTATCCCTTAGAGCCTTTTTTCGATCTTGACTTTGCGGTTGTAGGATAGATAGGAAGAGCACTTCTGGCACTTGCCAATTCATTGGCACTTCTCTTGTTTCGTGGTCATCTAAGAAGCAGTCCGGAGTCGCACAGTCCACCGCTAAGGCCGAGTATGTTCTTTGCCAGCCGATTCTTTGTAGCAGTGCTCTGGATGAGATCAACCTTGCGAGACTTTGGGTTAGAGATAGAGAGTGTTCCACTTTTCTCGTGATAACACTTCGCTATTTGCATTGCCAAGAACCCAAGTCAAAGACTCCGGACCAAGCACATTGATATTAGATATCACTTCCTTAGAGACCATGTGGAGAAAGGAGACATAGTGCTTGATTTGTGGAAGTGACCACCGCTTGGCGATATCTTTACCAAGCCTTTGGATAGCTCTAGGTTTGTTGCCCCGAGGAGTGAGCTTGGTGTCGTGTGTCCTTACGGCTTATTGTGAGGGGAGCTGGTTTGTACTTTATGTATTATATGTATATATTTTCTTCCAGCTTTTTCCCTTCTTTTGTCTTGTTCGGGTGCTATGGGTTTTATTTTCTAGAGTTCGAGTTCACTTCACCTAGACTTCGGCATGCCTCGGCATGGACCTCTCATCTTATGCTTTAGGATGCTATTCTCTTCTTCTTCTCGGTTGAGCTCACTCACAGCCTTGTAGGTCTAGCAGTGTGTTGGGCCCCTGGTAGACAGGTGCATGTTTGCTCTCGGCCGAGTTTGAGAGCTAGCTTTCCTTTGTCGATCATTGGGGAAGATGAGAGCGAGTTTGAGTCAGTAGTGTTCTCTACCATCTTTTCTATGCTCTATAGCTACCCATTCATGATTTCTTGATTTCTTCCCTCCATTCTCGTGTTTCGGCTTTAATTGAGTTCTTTTCAATCGCTTCTTGAGCTTAATCTTGCTAATAACTCAATTTGAACCAGATTTGTGCTTAAAATGGAATCACATGTTGAGGGGAGTTTAAGAATCATCTCATGCATTGCATATAGACTTGATTTTTCATTTTATGAGCTTTGTCTATTATGCAAATGATCCATGTTTCATTTTATACACCATGCTATATTATGAAGAAAATTACTTGCTTAGATATGTCCAAGTTCATTTATCTTGCTAAGCTTACAAAAATTGAAAAATGAGCGTTAAAACAAAAACTTGATAAAACATGTTGCGTTTACTTGCTAAGTTTCTTCTCTAGTTGTATTTGCCATGATTTGTGAAATTCGAATTCTCTAGAGTCCCTATAGCAACTTGGATGAATCTTGTTTGATCCATACTTGAGTCCTTCACTAGCTTAACAATGAAAATACTAAAATGAAAAGTGAAGCAAAATTGACTCTTTTGTGTGCATCGACTCAACACCTCACATTCACAAGACGGCTTCTCATTGCACTTGAGATGAACTTGGAATGGGTTGTGTATGACCAAGATCATTCTCTTAAGAGTCCCTCTTGAGATGATCGATTATGGCTTGAGTCAATTGCTTTAAACAATGCAAAAAACATACGTGGGTAAAGAATGCAAATAATGTCAAACATTTGCACCCGCTATGTCTTTCAAAAGATTCAAAGAAAAATTTGCATACAAGAAACAAAAAAAATAAGCTCGAAGGACCTTGTGTGCACTTCTAGATTCTCCAAAGTGTTGAGTAGGTTGAACTCTAGGTTTTCCATTTGATCCTCTGAATGGCTTTGCTTCTAAGTTTTGAAACTCATGACAAGTTTTGCTCATGTTTGATCTTGCTAAAAATGACATGGTTTTAATTAAATCTTGCTAGCAAACTATTTTATTTGCACTTGGACATGCCTTCGCTTTGTCTATTTTTGCCATAACGTAGCTTGGTGTCATAACTTGTCTTGTTGATCACATGGATAATCTTCAAAGCTCCCTTAGACTGCATTACTTGCATAAAAACAACAAAAAAAGGGGGAGAAAAGAAAATGTCTTCTTGATGCCTATATTGCCAAAAGGGGGAGAACATGTAGAAAAGGCATCTTCAAAGGAAAAATTCTAATCCACCTTGATTCTTATGATCTTTGTGACAATTGCAAATTTTTGATCATAAGCATATTCGAGTGTTCATTGTGAGTTTTATTGGATATTTTAGACCTTTTGTGGAAAACTTGCTCTTTCTTTTATATTGCTCTAAAAATCTTTCTAGCCAACTTGGTCATGATATTATTTCCTTCTCTCTGGACCGAGTTTCGCTTTGCATTCAAATTGCTTTCTTCTTCTCCTTCAAACTCAAACTTATGCCTTTTCATGTGTTTGTCAATATACTCATCAAGGGGGAGATTGAAAGACCATGTGGAGGTCTATCCTTGTGTGTGATGAATAATTGACAAGTGTTGAGCTTGGTTTGATTCGAAATTGAGTTTGATTTGAATTGGATCTTCAAATTGAAGCAATTTGAGTGTTGGTTGCTTTTCCTAGTGCTACCGGCCTAGGGGCAGTAGCACCGGACCATTGGGCGCAATTATGATTGATTAATGATTGTGGGATAATCATTGAAAATATTTGTGGGCATTGCTATGTGAAAGGTTTTCCTTGTCTTTGATGGTTGCAGGCGGCGGTGCTAGGTCATGGTGAGGCGGAGGATGACCGGACTAGGCGAGGCGTCGGAGGTCCGACGGTCGGAGATCGCCGAAGATGACCGGAGACGGAGTCCTGCAAGCCAAGAAGATAAGGAAAGGAGATGATGCTAGCTAGATGCAGCGTGGATCAATGAGGGCCGCGGATTGCGGTCTAGTTGATAGGTTAGCGGGTCTAGGTAGTATGCTTTGAAAACGTGCAAGAAAACCGGTATGTGTGTGGGTTTTGGGTTAGCCCTTGCATGGCTGTGTGAGTGGGTTAATCCTAGCCCTTAGATGAGTGTCCTAGGGTTGAGGGACTCATCCAAGGGTGGTAGGTGGCCCAAGAGTTGTATAAATAGGGGTGGAGGGGTGGCCTCCTCCCCTTGGAGGTTTGAGTTGCTCCTTTGAGCTTTGCCCACATGAAGTGAGGCTTTGTAAACCTTCCCACCAGAAATACAAAGAAATTTCTTTGCATCATTGTGAATTTAAATTCCGCATTTACATTATGTCTTGACTTTACGCAATTTAAATTCAGCATTTACATTACGCATTTACTTTCCCGCAATCTATATTCATGCAATTTGGATTTGCCTCCCCTCCTTCTAAATGCTGATCTTGGATGTTTTGAGTGTGTTCATATGGTTTTACATCTCTTTTGCACTCTTTGATTGAGTAGAGATCATCTCTTCTTTCAAGTTCCAGTTCTGTCCAGAACTTGTTTTTCGCGCAGCAGTTAGTCTTTGATGTTTAGAAAAATCCTTCTTGAGTGATTCTTGTTGGAGGTTGTGCGGGACTCCTATACTCATCTGTAGAAAAAGTTTGGAGTCCACTGGTTTCACCGTTTGGGTGCTATGAAGTGAAAACCGAGCCCCAAATTTTCTGCCCGAAGTTTCTGACTGTCTGTGTTCATAGATTTATGATGATTTTTATACTTGGCTTTTTGATCTGAATTTTGGTGGAGAGCTTCACGACTCATCTGCTCATAGGGAGAAAATTTCTCATAATTTTGTGAGCAGCAGAAACCCACCAACCTCCTGTTCAAATTAAAGATAGATTCTGGAAATATCTGCTTTTGCTTTTCTAAAAGAGACTTTTGTGTTTTGGCTTGATCTCTTTTAGAAAAGAAGTATTTGAATTGATTCCTCTTTCTTTTGGACACTTGACAACCAGGATTGTGATTGAAAAATCCTCACATATTTTATGGATAATATTCATGTAAACTAGGGATGCACATAGTTGTCTAGTCGTTCGGTTTTTATGGTTTTTCACGATTTCCCTTATGCGATCTTTTCTCGGTTTTAGTTGGAGTATTTTGGGGGAAAATTTATTTGCGACCATTCACCCCCCCTCTGTTCGCCATCTCGATCCTTCAGATGATGTCGTTGTAAAATCCAAAGATGATTGGCAGCATTTGGCTGATTTGGAAAAGTGTTTCAGAATACGAGGGCACAAGGGTTGAAGATTAATCCCCTTAAGTGCGTGTTTGGTGTATCCGCTAGTCAATTCCTCGGGTTCATGGTACATGAGAGAGGGATTGAGGTCAACCAAGAAAGGGTCAAAGCCATAGGCAATACAAAACCACCAACGTGCAAGAACAAACTACAGAAGCTGATTAGCAAGATCAATTACTTACGATGATTTATTTTGAACTTGTCTGGTCAAATTTGAACATTTACCCCATTATTAAAATTAAAAGATAGTCAGGATTTCGTCTGGGGAGCCGATCAGTAAAAGGCTTTCGATGACATCAAGGAATATCTGATGAAGCCCCCAATTCTGGTCGCACTAAGGAAAGGGGTACCATTCAAATTGTACATATCGGCCGAGGAAGAAACCATTGGAGCAATTCAGGCACAAGAAGTTGATGGCAAAGAGCAGGTGATATTCTATTTGAGCCGACGACTTCTGGATACTGAGGTCAGGTACCCTTTCATAGAAAAATTGTCTATTCCTGTATTTTGCTCGCACAAAGTTGAGGCATTATATCCTAACGTCGACTTGCACAATAGTGTGTAGGACTGACATCATCAAATATATGCTGTCTGCACCGATTCTATGTGGACAACTCGGCAAATGGGCGTATGCCTTAACTGAGTTCGATCTAATATATGAATCGGCTAAAGCCGTCACAAGGCAAGTAGTGGCCGATTTCATCACAGGATGCGATACCATGGCCCGGCTGGTCACTGTGGTTCCTTGGCAGTTGTATTTCGACATATCAGTGTGTCAAGAAGGGGATGGTATCGGCATAGTGCTAATTTCGCCAAAGGGGCATAACTTCAAGTTCGCATATCGTCTTAATAGCCGATGTTCCAATAACCAGGCAGAGTACGAAGAGCTACTCAGGGGACTTCAACTGCTAGAAAGCATCAGAATAAGTGATGTAGAAGCTTATGGCGATTCATTGTTAATCGTGCAATAGGTGAAAGACTAATTTCGGTGCAATGACGAAATACTATCAAAATACTTGGAGCAGTGCCTTGATTCTATTGGCTCGTTTACTTCATTTTCCATCGAGCATGTTCCTAGAGAGATGAACGATAGAGCTAATTCATTAGCGCAGCACGTGTCAGGATATAAAGACTATAGCCGATACGAAATGCTCGAATCGGTTGACAAGACAATAATGTGTGCTGATGCTTCCGACTGGAGAGCAAAGAGCAAGGATTACTTAATGAATCCGTCCAAGCCGACCGAGTGCAAAGTTAGGCAACAGGCAATAAAATATGTAGTGTTGGACAAAGTGCTATACTATCAAACAATGGAAGGATTACTGTTGAGGTGCCTAGGAGCCGATGAAGCAATGGTTGCGATGGGCGAAGTACATGACGGGATTTGTGGATCTCATCAGTCGACTCATAAAATGAAGTGGATACTAAGATGAACAGGATACTTTTGGCCGACGATGCTAGAGGACTGTTTCAAATATTATAAAGGGTGCCAGACATGCTAAAAGTTCAGAAACGTGCAACTTGCTCTAGCATCGACTTTGCACCCAATCGTTAAGCCATAGCCATTCAGAGGATGGGGAATAGATGTGATCGGTCAAATATTTCTAGCATCAAGTAAAGGCCATAAGTTTATTCTTGCGGCCACAGACTATTTCTCCAAGTGGGTCGAAGCCATACCCCTTAAGAAGGTTACAAGCGTGGAGGCAATCGACTTTGTCAATGAACACGTCATTCATCGGTTTGGTATTCTATAAACTATCACGACTGATCAAGGGACTGTGTTCATGTCTAATGAGTTTCAAAATTTTGCAAAGAATTTGGGTATCAAGCTGCTCAACTCGTCGCCATATTACGCTCAGGCCAACGAACAAGCTGAGTCATCCAATAAGACTTTAATCAAGTTAATCAAAAGGAAAATTGACGAGAAACCAAGGAATTGGCATTCAAGACAAAATGGTTTGTCAGCTAGTGAATATAGAGACTCAATGCTAGATAATTTAGATGACTTGGCGGAACTAAGGCTAGTTACGTTGGATCGGCTCAAAACAAATAAGGAGAAGGTTGCTAGAGCGTATAATAAAAAGGTTGTGTCTAAGTCATTTAGCGAAGCCAACATGGTTTGGAAAACTATATTGCCGATTGGATCTAAAGATAACCGATTCGAAAAATGGTCCCCAACATGGGAGGGACCGTATAAAATAAATCGGCTTGTTGATGGGAATTTGTATATACTTGAGACGCTTGAAGGATCTATACTACCAAAGGCGATAAATGGAAAATATTTGAAAAATACTACCCTAGCATATGGATAGGATCATAATCGGTTGAGACAATGTAGTTCAGAAATAAACATACATTAAATACTAATCGGTTAAACAGCCGATTAGGTAAGTGTTACAAAAGTCAAGGCCAACAACAGAAGTACTACAAATAAATTACAGCCCAGATCTGGGAAGCCTCACCCCCAAGGCCGATAGTGCTGTAGCTGCTTTGGCCAGCATCTCCGTGATTCCGTACACAATGCGCTCATCGGCCTTGGCACTATCGGGCACTGGGACAACCTTGGCCGATTGATCTTTGACCTTCGCAACGGCTAAGCTGATGTCATTTTTCTAGTCCTTCAAATATGTGGCCGTTGCGTTCATCAAAGCGAGACCATCGGCAAGTTATTTGTTTACCTTGGACAATTCTTCTTCGAGCAGCTTCTTGGTTGATTCTAGCTTTTGGACAGAAACTTTGGCGGCTCTAAGCGATGAGGCATCTTCATCGTACTTTTTCTTCTTGGCCTTGGCCTCCGCCACCAACTTGTCCAAGAGGCACTGGTCGACTTCTTGGGCTTCTCATTGGGCCATTCTAGCCGTAGCCACCTCGACCTCCGCCCTCTTCTCATCCAGATGGCATACGTTTAGAAGTGCGCTCATTGCCACGGGCAGGAGGTCGGCTTCAACAGTAGCCATTGCATCATGAATAGGCTGCGAGTTACCAAGGATAGTGGCTTCTGGCTGAGATGTTTTGGAAAAAAGCTGATTCAACCTCTCCTGCATGTTGGGCGCAGATTTGACAATTGTAGTGGATGCCTCCAAAGATGCGTCAATAATCTTGCGGATGTTAGCAGGGTAATCATCCATCGCCATCACTTCAGGATCGACCAGCTCATCCAGAGTGAAGTGGAGCAGGTCAGCCGGATCAGTTGATTGCACTGGTTCAGACGCGGGAAGGATCGGTTGGTTTGGCGATGGCGTGATCGGAGGCTGGGAAGCTGGTGAAGGGATCGTCGGTTGAGGAACAGAAGAAGATGTCCCTTGGAGGTTAGCTAGGATATCGGCTACCTGGACTGACACAGTCGGTTGCATAAAATAAAACTAATAAGGGTTGGAATTACAAATTCAAAAGGAGATCTAGTATAGAAAATTACCTCTACAAAAGCCGATGCACGGGGCAAACTCTCAGCACTCTACTCCTTGCGCTTCTGGCTCTTCTTGGCTGGGATTTTGGTGGACTTGGGTTTCTCTGAAAAAGAACCAGCAAAGGTAAACAACATAGGGAGAAAGTAAAAACTAATCATCGGATAAAAGATACTCACTCGGCAACTATTCTTTTTCAATATCCAATAACGATAGGCTCTGCACCCTGAGATTCCTAGAGGTATAACCAGTGAGGCCCGTCAATTGGTGAGGTCTTTTACCTTTTAGGTCACTTCCTGATGGGCCTATGGTAGCCTTCTTGCCAGCAGCAATAGCCTACAAAAGAGTGCAAGCCGATTAGCCACCAAAAATTAAGAACCACAGGTACAAGATAAAGGATTTTTTTGAAAAAACTGATACCTCTATGGCTACCGATGAATTCGTGTAACCAGAGGAGCTATCATCTTCGCTCGGATAGCTGCTGGGAGCTACCGTCGGTTCATGAAAATCTGGTAAGAATGCGTCTAGAATAGCCGATGGGGTTTGGTCCAAAAGAAGGGCTTCCGCCACAGACGACCACCAATAGGAAAATTGACCAGCCCGACATGAGTTCAAGAAAAAATGCGATGGATCTGTGACTTGGAGCTCATCGGTTATCTCAAGGACTATATCAGCCGCTATCGCATTCCTTACTCTGGCTCTAGGCTGAAGCCGATCGAGGAGTGGTAGGCAGGGTATTACTTGGCCAAAGCCCAATTGGCGTGCATAGACCGAAGGATGGTAGAATTCATAAGAAGGCTAGAAAGTCCAATTTCTGGTATTTAAGCCGACATGGAGGATACAAGATGAAATAAAAATCCGAAATAAGTCCAAAGTTGACTCAGGCATCAAAGAGCTATCGGCATCCAAGTGGAGAAAGGAGGGCCATTGGAAATCGGTTGCGTTGCTATAGGAGAAGAAGTCCTGCTGGCCGAAGATTACGTTATCCAAATTTAAAAAGAAAGACAAGTACTTTTTCAAGCCAACAGGAGTAACTTGATGTCACCACTGGAACACATCATGAACCTCTCTCTCCATGGGATCAGCTAGCTCTGTATTGCGGAAATGTACTTTCAAGGTAGTCTTCTCGAGGAAAAGCCGAATCTTCTAGAGAATTAGATATAAGTGATCGGCGGAAAATGTTATAGAGCCACAATTGGATAAACCATAAAGGACCCCCCACATTGCCCACCACAAACTTGGCAAATCCAGAGAACAGCCGACTTCTTATGATATGCATCATTTGGTATGTTGCTCTTAGTAGCATTTTGCCCAAAGCAAGTCAACGGCCTTCTACCAATTGTTCCACTATTAGCTGATAGACTTGTGTCGGCCCCAGGACATGCCGCAAAAAAGGAATCTCTCTAGCCAAAGGTTCAAAAAGGCAGCATGTTCTTCGTCTGACACCAGTCCATTGATCTTATTATTATGCTCTATGTATTTGGACCATCCTTCGCCTTTGGATTGAATCAGCTTATATTTGGGTTTACCGCTGAAAGTCGATAATTGATTGCCATCTAGTCCGAGGTAGCATAGTTAGGCTATGTCCAAAAGGGTTGGGCCGATCGGGCCAGTCTGGAAAAGGAAAGCGTTAAAAGTGTCTGACAAAAAATAACATGTCGTGGCCGCTAAGGGCTCATTGGCTTCCAGATTGGCTAGACTCAAAGGAAGGCACTCAGTTATTCCCATTCTTTCCCACTCCCCTCTCTTCTGAGCCGATACCCGGATATACCAACTTCTCCACCCCTTAAGCGCTGTCGGCCAAGCTCTGAAACTTTTACCCCACTCTTCTACATTATAACCTTTGGCCGATAGGGTAAGTCTCGGGATTTCTTCATTTATAACAGTATTGGCATCTAAGTTTCCTACCGGTCCTAGGTAGTACTGATCATTACTCTCAAGGATCGGGATGAGTACCTTGGAAGAATCCATTCAACCGACTTGGAAAAGTTGATCCGAAAGCTTGATCGCAAAGAGAAGGAAAGCCGATTGTGGATGATTTGAGAACTCGAAAGCGTGAAAGTGACCGTGGGGGTCCTGCATATTTATAGCACGGTGAAAAGTTGAAACAGCGGGAAAAGATTTCGAAGCGACGCGTGCAGTTAAAGTGCACCAAGATTTTTACGGCGCCATTAATGCAGCAGTTATCGAAGGGTTTCTTTCAAGCCGATGGTACAGAAGCTGATAGGATTTTTGGAAGACAACAAGTTATCATTCAAAAATAGGGGGCATATGTTTGCATCAAATTTTGGCAGGTGTAGAAATAATCGGCGATCCACGAATCTACAAGAGTTTGGACCACGCACGGAGGAGCTATCCGGAAACAAGAATTTGATTAGGAAACCCAAGCCGACACGGATTATGTTACCATATTGTAATAGGACTCGGATCGGCCAGAGGGTATATAGGATGAGCCCAGGCCGACTAGAAAGTGGGATCCACAGCAAAAATCATATTTACTAATTTTTTCCTTTTCGTAGTTTTAGTCTTGTAATACTTCCCTCTGTAAGTCGATTTTGATTAATAAAGTTATGCATCGCCGAATATTGATCTTCGTCGATTTCACCCAGGTTTGGTTTGGCCTGTTTTGCTGCGCATCATCTTCTCAGAGTTAATCTACCTTTACCCTTTGATTAGCCTTAAGGCTAATCTTGTTGTGTCCTAATCGGCCTCTGGCTGATTAGAGTTACGCCGATTATCGTCTGATATCAGCTTCCAAAGATTTCACAACTTCACCTTATCGATTGCAGGGTCAAATCGATTGGCACGCTTTGAACCATGTGTTCGTCTAGTGTGCTGAAGTCGAAAACCCTACTTCAAGTTTTTGGCGTCAACAGCTTGTCAACTGGTTGAGGTGGTAAGGGATATGTGCATGATCCTCATCTTCACCATCAAAGTCCTCATCAATGAAGATGTTATCAGAGTCAACCTATGAACTTGAAATGTCTGGTCTAGCCCGTGGAATAGAGTCAACCTATTATTTCAATCTATGAACAAGATTGTATTATTTTATTAGTCTCAAGATTTAATACTTGATAACCTCTATAATGGGCATGATAACCTAGAAAGATCCCATTATAACTCCTGGACTCAAATTATCTAAGTTACCATGCTTAAGAATGAAACGATTGCATCCAAAGACCCTAAAATGAGACACACTAGGCTTACGGCGAAATCACAGTTTAGATGATGTCTTGTCAATGAGAGACCTAAGAAATAGCCTATTGGACAAGCTAAGAAATAACCTGTTTGACACATGACACATGGTTGTAGCCATCTCCACTAGGATCCTATTCTTTGTCTCAACTATCCCATCCTGATGTGGGATATATGGTGATGAGAACTGGTACTCTATTCCATTCTCCTCACAAAAGGAAGCAAATGAAGAATTCATGAACTCAATCCCATTATCGCTCCTAATAACTATCAACTCACTAGGAAGGTCTACACTGAGACGCTCGGCTAGCTCTACAAAATGACTAAAGGCTTCATCCTTAGATGTTAGGAAATAAAAACGAGTACCTAGAGTAGTCATCAACTATCACTAGCACATACCATTTACCTTTGACCGACTAAACCTTGGAAGGACCTATAGTATCCATATTCAAAAAGTTTCCCTATCCATCTACCATGACCATTGATAATGGAGGATGTGGCATAGCTATCATTTTCCTATGTTTACAAGAAGTACATACTATGCCCTTACCATCCATAAGCTTAATAATCCTCTAATAAGATCTATTCCACTAACTCTAGTCAAGAGATCCTATGTTACTCAGATACTTTAGAAAACAAGCATATCGGTATCGGACATCATATCAGATACTTATCGATATACGATATGGTCGGATACATATCCTACCCACAACTATGAATTTCCTATTTTTCATAAAAAGAAAATAATTTCTGCTACTTCTTTGATACTTGCCTTAATGATACCAGGACTAGGCTTTGGTATTAAATCATCCAGTATTAGGATGATTATAACATCGGAGTTGACATTGGGTGGGGGAATTGATTTCCCTGAGAAAGACATTGTGCATCTCACCAGGCATGCTAAAAGTGTGTTGGCGCCGAAAATATGATGATGAATCGATTGGCTCAAACACACACAAACACCGAATTTATTTTGGTTCATGATATGCCAACTGATTTGATCCTGCAATCGACAAAATAGATTGAAATAATTGTTTTCACAATCGATTCACTGGTACGATCGGCTAGATAGATCTACACAGCCTTTGGAGCCATTTAGATGATTGGTAAAGATCTGTTTTTTTTTCATGAAAAGCTTATGCGCAACAAGATCGCTAAAAACAAACCTGAGATAACTAGCATAATCAAAGATGATCAACAATCGATGATGCGTAACTTTATTGCTTAAAAATGAATTACAAAAGAGAGATTCTAATTTACAAAGGCCATTCCTAGTCGATAGGAAAGTAAATAAAAAGTACATACAAGTTGATTGGTTGGCTCTAGGCAATTTTTCTTCTCACCTCTGGACCTCTTATATAGCACTTAGGCATGTCGTATCATCCTTCTATTCTTGCAAATACATGATTCGTGTCAGCCTCAACTTCCGAAAGATAAACTTCTCTCCGAGTTGATATCATCTAAGACTCTATCCATGTTTAGCCTTATCTTTCTAAGTTGGCTACACCTACCAAAACTTAGTGTCCACAATAGTACTTAGACTGATTGTATCCTTCTTTGACATCTCAAGATCCACAATGCTTATTGGCATCAACTTCTAGGAGATAAATTATTCTTTGAGTTGATATTGGCTAGAGTCCTTTATCTATACTAGAACTCTATCCATACTTGGACTCTATTTTCCAAATCAGCTACTCTGACCAAATTCTATTGTCAACAGTAGGTAAGAACTTTTTTTAATATGTTTAGTTAACTAAGAGATCTTCAAATTTCAATTTGCACAAACTTTCTGAAAACTCCATCTTCATTTGCAAATTTGCTTTGGATGGTGACTTTGTTGTTGACTTTGATTTTCTGTGTAGCTTGTCTTGCAGCGTCTATTTCTCACATTCAAATTAAGTCAATGAGTGATGGGATACGGGTAGGCTATGCTAGCGCACAATTAAAATTTTTCTACTTCGTAAACCAGGAAGCCACGCAAGTATATGGTCATGGATCGTTACCACTAGACGTGTAGTGCAACAGATGGAAGTTGACGTAGCCCGAATCAACGAAGTTCATATCCAGTTGTAGTGGTCGATCTTCCACGTTCAGTGGTCGATCATCCCAATCAGTGTCACAGGAGCAGCAACACCTCTACCGGTATCCACACATTCAGGAAAGGAATGCTGTGCGACGGTGTGCTAGCACCGGCGTGCACGGGAAGGCTTAATTGGTGATGGCTAGGGTTTTTGGTGGCTGCGCTATCTGATCTCTATGTATTGCAACCGCAAACCCTCTTTAAATAGCTATCCCAACCCCTATAGTGGCACCCTACATTAGGGCCCAACTGAAGGTCAAAGCCCAGTTGGCCCATTAGTGACGGATCCAATCCGTACCACTATATTCCAACCCCTCAAGTGTGTGACCCTATAGGTTCACATGCACTTGGACATGGGTAGAGCACCCTTATCTATCATTGAATACTCCTACTCAAACATCGGGTATACCCACTTACACAACCATCGAGCATTCGACCAATAGTTGATAGCGGCCCCTAGTAGGACTTACAAACTCCTGAGTATATGTAAAGATCGGACGAACCTCAACAATGTCCTATATACATTTCCTTTTGCCTCACAATATCGGTCAAACCTAAGACGAGTTGTTGTCATCCTTGTTTGAATGGCTTGACCACTCTTTCTTGATGTCATGACTCGGGTTCCCTGAATACATCGAGTAACTCTTTACTCGATGACTCAAGTAACTCTTTACTTGAGTAGCATGGCCATGCATTTTTTGGAATCCGATCACTCGAGAGGCCTAGAGATATCTCTCGCATTGTATGGAGGGCAAATCCTATCTTGATCGACCACGCCTCACAGCATGTTTCATGACAAACCTGAAAGCCATCTTTATAACTACGCAGTTACGGTATAGCGTTTGATGACCCTAAAGCAAGCCATTACGCATCTTGAGTACATGCGACAATCTCAAGTCGAAGGATATAGCATACACATTGTATATGAGACTAACTGATGACATGAAAGAATACAACGTTCTCGCAGTGTCTCATAATGGGTCAGTATCCAACATCATGTTCTCTAACATATGTCCATATTATTGGTTTGATATCTCCATATCTATGACCTGTGAAACGTGGCCATCAACCAATATATATGCTAGTCTACTCATATGTGTCCTTATATGATTAATGACTGGGGATAACTTGAATAATATCAATATATGGAAAAAGTTTCACGAATAAGTCACTTACTTGTTGATTAATCCAATCAATATTTATTCAAAGGACAATTAAATATACTATTCTATAAACATAAGGCGTGATACAATCATCTCTATGATTGCCTCAAGGGCATATCACTAACAGTCTCCCACTTACACTTGAGTCAATCATGTAAGTATATAATACCCATGGCTCTAGTGTGTGCTTTATGCTTTGGCTGTGGAAGTGATTTTGTCAACGGATCAGATATGTTTGAATCCATGTGCACTTTGCATATTTTCACATCACCTCTATCCATAATCTCTCGAATAAGGTGATAGCGCCGCTGTATGTGCTTGGACTTTGATGAGATCTAGGCTCCTTAGCTTGCGCAATGGCACCACTATTGTCACAATAGAGATCCAATGGGCTAGAAGCATTACCAACCACACCAAGTTCAGTGATGAACTTCTTAATCCAAACAGCCTCCTTTGTAGCTTCTGAAGCCGCAATGTACTCGGCCTCTGTTGTAGAATCAGCAACCATACTTTACTTGGAACTCTTCCAGTTTACTGCTCCTCCATTCTACATGAACACATACCCAGATTGCGAATGATAATCATCTTTATCGGTTTGGAAACTTGCATCGGTGTAACCACTTACAACAAGCCTTTCCTCACCTCTATAAACGAGGAATGCATCCTTAGTTCTTCTTAAGTACTTGGGGATATTCTTAATTGCTATCCAGTGACCTTCACCTGGATCTGACTGATATCTACCTATAACACTTAGAGCATTCGACACATCCGATCGTGTACAAATCATGGTATACATTATAGACCCAATTGCCGAAGCATATGGAATCTTACTCATCCTGTCCCGCTCATCAGTGTTCAAAGGACACTGAGTCTTGCTAAGGCTAATACCATGTGACATGGGCAAGAAACCTCTCTTGGAATCTTGCATATTGAACCTCTTCAATACCTTGTCAATGTACATATCTTGGCATAATCCAATTAGCCTTTTAGATCTATCTCTATAGATCTTAATTCTCAAGATATATGCTACCTCTCCTAAGTCCTTCAAAGAGAAACTCTTTCTTAATGAAGACTTTATAGATTCCAGCATAGGAATATCATTTACTATCAACAATATGTCATCTACATATTAGACCAAGAATACAAGTGCGCTCCCACTGGTCTTTTTATAGACACAGTGTTCTTCCTCATTTCTGACGAAGCCAAACCCTTTGACTACCTCATCAAAGTGAATGTTCCAACTCTGAGAAGCTTGCTTCAATCCATAAATGGATCTTTGAAGCTTGCATACCTTTCCAGCATTCTTTGGATCGACAAAACCTTCTGGTTATGTCATGTAGACATCCTCACTTAGGTTTTCATTGAGGAAATCCATTTTGACATCCATTTGCCATATCTCATAATCGAAATATGTAGCAATAGCTAGAATGATCCGAACAAACTTAAGCATAGCGATGGGCGAAAAGGTTTCATCATAGTCAACACCTTGAATTTGTTTGAAACCATTTGCCACCAATCGAGCTTTATAGATGTGAATATTTCCATCCACGTCTTTTTTAATCTTAAAAACCCATTTGCACTCTATGGTTTTTACACCATTAGGTGGATTAACCAAGTTCTAAACTTAATTGTCATGCATGAATTTTATTTCGGATCTCATGGCTTCAAGCCATTTCTCAGAGTCCGGGTTCATCATTGCTTCCTCATATGTCTTAGGCTCATCGTTGTCCAACAACAATGTTTCTCCATTATTCAATGAGAGAACATCATGCCCATACATTATGGGTGTTCAGCGTTGTCGGCTAGACCTACATGGGGCTGTTGTATCCTCTACAGGTTGTACAACTTCTTGTATAGCCTGTGGAGTTTCGGTGGAAACTGAAACACTTTCAAATGGTTCTCGAATCTCATCGAGTTGCACCGTGCTCCCACTAACTCCATTGGAAAGAAATTCTTTCTACAAAAATACACCATTACGAGCAACAAACACTTTGTTCTCTTCCTTTAGAAAAAAGTAATATCCTTTGGTTTCCTTAGGATACTCCACAAAGAAGCATTTTCGTGACTTGGGCATGAGCTTATCAGATATTAAATATTTTACATAAGCCTCACATCCCCATATTTTGAGAAAAGACAATCCGGGATGCTTTCCGATCCATATCTCATATGGTGTCCTCTCTACAGATTTGGATGGAACCCTGTTAATAGTGAACACAGCTGTTTCTAGAGCAAATCCCCAAAAGGATAATAGCAGATCACTTTGGCTCATCATTGACTGAACCATGTCTAACAAAGTTCGGTTCCGTTGTTCGGATACCCCATTCCTTTGAGGTGTTCCTGGTGGTGTAAGCTGTGGACAATTCCACATTGTTTTAGATGATCACCAAACTCTTCGCTCAAATATTCTCCTCCACGATTCGATCGTAAAGCTTTGATTGTCTTGCCTAGTTGATTTTGTACCTCATTCTAAAATTCCTTGAACTTTTCAAAGGATTCAGACTTATGCCTCATTAAGTAGATGTAACCATATCTACTAAAGTCATCGGTAAAAGTTATGAAATACTGAAAACCACCTCTGGCCGTTGCGCTCATCAGTCCACATACATTCGTATGTATAATGACCAACAAGTCACTTACCCTCTCCCATATACCAGAGAAAGGCGTCTTAGTCATCTTGCCAAGTAAATAAGATTCACACGTTTCAAATGATTCAAAATCAAATGAATCTAGAAGACCATCCTTATGGAGCTTCATTACGTGTTTCTCATTTATATGACCTAAGCGACAATGCCAAAAGTAAGTGGGATTCAAATCATTAGGCCGAAGCATTTTAGCATTTATGTTATAGATCAGCATATGATCAAGTTCCAAAAATATATAAACCATTAACTACAGGACAATTACCATAGAACATATCACTTTAATAAATAGAACAACAATTGTTCTTACCAACAAAGTGATAACACTCTGCCTCCAAACATGAAGCAGAGATAATATTTCTACTCAAAGTTAGAACATAATAACAATTATTTAGTTCCAGAACTAGTCCTAAAGGTAAAGATAATGGATAAGTGCCAACAGCCAATCCAGCAACTCTTTCTTTATTGCCTACATGAAGCTCTACTTCGTCTTTTGCCAAACTTCTACTCTTTATTAGTCCCTACATCGAGTTGCAAATATGAGGAACCGATCTGGTATCAAATACCCAAGAATTAATATGAGAAGTAGCAATATTGATCTCTATAACATTAATACCTGAAGTGGAAGTCTTACATCCATTCTTCTTGTCTACCAGGTACTTCGTACAGTTCCTTTTCCAATGCCCTGTTCCCTTGCAATAAAAGCAAATGGTATCAGGTGCAGGTCCAGCCTTTTGCTTCTGAAGCTTAGACTTGTTGCTCGAGATTTCATCTTGAGATTTACTCGCACCCTTATCCTGACCACTAGTCTTAGAGAACTTCTTGAACTTAGTAGTCTTTTGAACCATCATCACATGATTAGAGCTTTTCTTAATGCTCTCCTCGGCTGACTTGAGCATACCATGCAGATTGGTCAAGCTCTTCTCCATACCATTCATATGAAAGTTCAAAATGAATAGCTCATAGCTCTAAGGGAGCGATTGGAGAACCAGATCAATGGCCAACTCTTGACCAAGGGGAAAACCAAGCTTTCCCAAGCTCTCAATATAACCAATCATTTTGATCATATGAGGGCTGACCGGACTCCCTTCAGTTAGCCTGCACGCAAACAAGGACTTTGTGGTGTTGTACCTCTCAGCCCTAGCTTGGTTCTCAAACATGCCTTTCAAACCCACAATCATATTATGGGCATCCACGTCCTCGTATTGCTTGTAAAGCTCAGAGTTCATGGTGATAATCATGAGACAGCTAACATCAATGGCATCAGTGCAATGCTTTTCATACTCATTCTTTTCTGCTCGAGTGGCATTCTCAGCAGGTTCATCGGGGTAGGGTTTCTCTAGAACATATTCCTTCTTTTCTTGTGTAAGAATAATTCTCAGATTGCGATACCAGTCAATAAAGTTTGTTGCATTCAATTTATCCTTTTCAAGAATCGGATGCAAGCTAAAACTGGGTGTGGATGAAGTAGTAAGTGCCATTTAATCTACAACATAAATATGCAACAGATAAGCACTATGTTTATGTATGATTTTCTACTAAACAATTTAATAAAAGACATTCCCACTATATGAAACCATGTTCCCTCTAACAACATATAGTGAGTCAAGATCCAAATTTCATTAAGTCCTAGTGAGCTTTGGCATCACTACTAAAAACCTAATGTCATTCGGTAAGCAACGCCTTGCTAATTACATCCCATGTAACTCTTGCTTGTTGAGTGACATCTCATGTCAACAACTCAACACCATGCCCCTAAGCCCAAAACCATTTTGATAACCTAGTCAAGTTGAACCAATGTTCGCATGCATGTGTCCGACACGTACCCTATCATGTCAAGATAGATTACCGCACTCTGCTTTGGCAGACGAACTAGTCAACGATCAAGACTCGATAGTTGTAACAATTCGGAACGGCATCAAATTAACTTAATTTTCTTTGAGGGATAATATTTCTATCATGATCAAATTATCTAGTATAATCACATGTAAAGCAGTGTAACAGAGAATAAATCATAGATAATCACATTAAACTGTGAAATAGTATGGCCCTTGACATAGCAATCTCCATCACCACGCCTATTCACTGAGCCATCATGTTGGAGATCTTCATCCTACCTAGCTATTACTCCTAATAGCTGTTAATGAATTTACATTGATCATCAAACATCACAAACCGACACGCAGGCCATTGTACAATTATGAGTAGCCTTTGACTATTTTTCATGACACGCAGGTCATGACTATGCATCGCATACACAAGAGCCGTACTATTCACATATTTACCTGCAAAAACAAATTATGCAAAGAATCCAATATATCGACCTACGCGGGGTTGAGGGGCGGCAAAATTTTTGGCATGCATTCAGTATATAGATTTCCATGGAAAAATTTCGTTAGATTAATCAAATTAATCAAATTATGAATCGATCTTATCGACCTGATTTCCATTGAAGAATCCCACTGCTTGATTGGTCTTGTATGACTAAGCGTCATTGTTCATCCTGATGGCGGAAACCGACCAGTAAGGGTGATCAAATGATGCCGCCATATACGTCCGACACAATCAGACCAGATTGATCCATCACGAAACCCTAAATCCGAAAGCCAAAATCTGATTGATCCCATCAACCAATTACTAACAACCGATTCATCTCATGAATCGATCTAGGTCATCACACCAAACCAGCAATAGATCCAATCTTATACTGCCACACATCGCACATGTGCGAATCATTCCGATCATAAACTAGACGAGATGGCTCTGATACCACTGATGGGATACAGGTAGGCTACGCTAGTGCACAATCAAAATTTTTCTTCCTCGTAAACCAGGAAGCCACGCAAATATATGATCATGGATCGTTACCACTAGACGCGTAGTACAGTGGAAGGAAGTTGACGTAGCCCGAATCAACGAAGTTCGCGTCCAGTTGCAGTAATTGATCTTCCTTGTTTGGTGGTTAATTAATCATCCCGATCAGTGTCGCAGTAGCAGCAACACCTTTACCGGTATTCGCACGTTCGGGAAACGAACGCCGTGCGACGGTGTGCCAGCACCAGCGTGCACGGGAAAACTCAAGTCGTGATGGCCAGGGTTTTGGTGGTTGCATTGTCTGATCTCTATGTATTGCAACTACGAACCCTCTTTACATAGCTGTCCCAACCCCTGCAGTGGCACCCTACATTAGGGCCTAGCAGAAGGTCAAAACCCACTTGGGCCATTAGTGATGGATCCAATCCGTACCACTATATTCCAACCCTTTAAGTGTGTGACCCTATAGGTTCACATGCACTCGGACATGGTTAGAGCACCCTTATCGATCATTGAATACTCCTACTCAATCATCGGGTACACCCACTTACTCGACCATCGAGCATTCGACCAATAGTCGATAGCGGCACCTAGCAGGACTTACCGACTCCCGAATACATGTAAAGATCAGACGAACCTCAACAATATCCTATATGCATTTCCTTTTGCCTCACGATATCGGTCAAACCCAAAGCGAGTTGTTGTCATCCTTGTTTGAATGGCTTGACCACTTTTTCTCGATGTCATGACTCGGGTTCCCTGAATACATCGAGTAACCCTTTACTCGAGTAGCATGGCCATGCATTTTCTAGAATCCGATCACTCGAGAGGCCTAGAGATATCTCTCCCGTTGTATGGAGGGGCAAATCCTATCTTGATCGACCACGCCTCACAGCATGTTTCATGACAAACCTGAAATCCATCTTTATAACTACCCAGTTATGGTATAGCGTTTGATGACCCCAAAGCAAGCCATTATGCATCTTGAGTACATGCGACAATCTCAAGTCGAAGAATATAGCATACACATTGTATATGAGACTAACTGATGACATGAAAGAATACAACGGTCTTGCAGTGTCTCATAGTGGGTCAATATCTAACGTCATGTTCTCTAATATGTGTCCATATTATTGGTTTGACATCTCCATATCTATGACCTGTGAAACGTGGTCATCAACCAATATATATGCTAGTCTACTCATATGTGTCCTTATATGATTACTAACTGTGGATAACTTGAATAATATCAATATATGGAAAAAGTTTCACGAACAAGTCACTTACTTGTTAATTAATCCAATCAATATTTATTCAAAGGACAATCAAATATACTATTCTATAAACATAAGGCATGATACAATCATCTCTATGATTACCTCAAGGGCTTATCACTAATAATGAGGACTCTAAATTGGACTAAACAATGAGATCTATAACTTTGTCGTTATGAGGTTTTACATTTAAAGCTGTTTCAGTTGCCAAAATCACATTGCAAGATGTTAAAGAGCTTATGTACCGTTTGTTGCTGTGCAAATATGGAATCTCTCAATTTCCTTATCTGTTGGGCTTTCCTCTCTTCAAGAATTGTGTGGAAGCATATGGAAGCAAGAAAACAAGTTTCTCTACTCAATTGTGGGTCCCACCATAACTTTATCCTCAGAAATTGGTGTGCATATAGTAATCCTCCACGTCATGTTGTCACCGACCTATCAAAGGCTCAGTGTTTTCATCAATTAACTTTTCCATCCGAACTTCAAATTGGGCAAATGATATATGCATTTTGATTGACTTGACTAGTGCCTTGCAAATTGGGGTTTGAAATTGCCCATGGTCATTCAAATATCGTTGAAATGACCTTCGAAACCCATCGATTTGTTGGTTATGGAGTGGACTTCTCCAATTGAGTGATTTGGCCTCCCCACGTCCCCTGCCCTAGCCGCCAGGACTCCCCAGCCCTAGCCACCGCCAGACCTCTTCCCCACCCTTTCTCTGCCACGCCGCTGCCGGAGCGAGCTCGCGGGAGGCCCGTTCAGCTTCCGAGGAAGGTGGCGGAGGGGCCATCGCGCCCCATGGACTCGATTGCCCAGATCCGTGCGGGGACGTCTGTGGTTGCGCTCTCCACTCCGGCGGGTGGAACTCCGGTGGCTGGATCTTTGGTGTCCCTCACCGGATCCGTGCTCTCGGCCCTGGATTTAGCCGTTCTTGGTGGGAGCCTTGCCGGCGGATGATTTGCCGCCGCTCCCCAGTCTGAATCTTGGTGGTGGCCCGGCATCTTGTGGATGATGGACGATCTAGGTGACTACTCTTCGCCAGCGTCTTCATCTCTTACTAGCGTTGTTCATACATTTCTTTTGACCTATGTCATCTTAGCATCGATTCATGGATTCGCTTTCTTAGGCGACACAACTCATTTTTAGATACACTCTATGGACTTGATGATCATGTGCCTATTGGCTAGCTCGCGAATCTATCATCGTAGAGTCGAACATCTAAAAATTGTTTTGTCTGGCCTTGAGAAGGTGGCCGTTGCTATTGGCTAAGATTAAGTGGTATGGCGGCACTAGCTCGGAATGAGGGTGGTTACAACATTGGGATCTCCCAGATTTCGACTTCGGAGAAATCCTAGGTCGACCTTAGTTAGTTGTGCTGGCAATGGTCTTGTTGAAGGCATTGTTTTGTAGTCAAAGAATTTACTCTCGAGGTGAAAACCTTTGGTCCGGCCTTCACCGTTGGATCATGGCAATGGCGGTGCGTGTCGCGTGTCGAGTACTTCTTGGAGGCGTTGTCATTGGAGAGTTTTATCGCGGTCTAAGTGTTGCTATGATGGTGGATAGCCTTGAAGACAATATTGCGTGATGTAGTTTGCATGACGGTTCCTTTGTCTTTTCTTGTGTGTGTGTTTGGTACATGTACACCTTAAGCGTGTAGAGGTCGAGTCTTCTTAGTATAATTGTATCACCTTGATGTAATTTACTAAGATTAATAAAAGCTTCCTTTATCGAAAAAAAAATTGAGTGATTTGGCAGGGAACCTTCCTAAAAGATATGTTTTCCTGCAATACAACACTTCTTTACGTATATGTTAAATATGAATGATAAGTAGCACAATACATATCATTAGCAATTGAAAAGACGGGAAATGACACTGTATGAGAATATAAAATACACGTAAAAACAGTGTCAAGACACCTCCACCAGTGACATAGCAAGTGGTATATATATGTATTTGTATGACATGTGGGGCCCATAAATATGTGACTGACTACCTTACAGATAGATCGGCCTAAGGCGACTTTGTCCAAGCCCAGTAACAATCTGTCCAATGCCAGGTAAGGGTCGGTCAAATTCATCAAATCTTAATCTGCTGCCATTTTTTTTTTGTTTCAACAAATAGTAGCAAATCAAAATAATTTTTTTGCCCATTTGATGAGATTTCAACCTTTATAAGTATAATGGAATAATACTTCCCATGTTCAAGAATGTATGATGTTTTAGATATTGACATGGTTTTAAACATAGAACTTTGACCACTATTTTTATATGAATATGTACCTAAAAAGTATACAACTATTATATTATGTAAATATTTTTCATGACTAATCTAATGGGTACTACTTTCACTTGATTGATCTAAATAATTATTTATATATTAGCAGTCAAAGTTAAGGTAGTTCAACTGCACGCTTCTAAAAATTTCATATGTTTCCGAAAAGAGGGAGAATAATTGGCAATTTGCAAATTGAATTAATATATTATTGAAAAATGCCTGTATAGCTATGGACACCATGGCCTCATATTTTAGATAGAAAACAAAAAAAAAAGGGGGGGGTGAGATTCCCCATGAGTTGATCAGAGTGCGGGGCTAGTGGGCAGCGGCACAAGAAAGAATGAGAGGAGAGGATGCAGCAGAGGATAGGGCTGTCTCTCCCCTCCACACGAGCCAAAACATTTCCCAACACCTCGTTTTTCTCACGTTCTTCGTTCTATTAGCACACACCGAACCACAAGTTTCAGGCAAGAGATATACTACCATCCTGAAGAAGGAAACAAAGCCTAGCCCCCTCCTATTGTTTGTACCTCGTTTTACAATCGCACAAGCATAGGCAGGGGATAGAAGTAAACAAGAAAAGAGAGGAGGCAGAGGAGAGAGAGAGATGGCAGCAACGGCCTCCTTGAAGAGCAGCCTCCTCCTGCCTTCGCCTCTCTCTGACTTCAGCGGTACAGCTCTCTCCATCTCAAGCCAGGTGATCAAAAGAAAAACAAAACCTTTCTTGATTCCATGATAAGACGATGCAGGCGTGGTAGATACTAAAAGATGGTTGTGAAATTCTTTTTGACAGAATAGGAGGAAGTCATGGCAGCCAAGGGGGGCAAGGATGCAGGTGGCAGCATCCGCAGACTCCAAGAACATTCTTATCATGGGGGGCACCAGGTTCATTGGTGTTTTCTTGTCCAGGCTCCTTGTCAAGGAGGGACACCAGGTCAGTTTGTAGATATATTTATGATCGAATGAATGGCTCCTTAGGCTAATTAATCAATTGATCATGTCTTGTAATTTTATGGGAGCAGCAGAACATTAGTTTTTCGAGCTTAAATGGAGTAAAAATTTGAATTTTGTCAGGTCACATTGTTCACTAGAGGAAAGGCACCCATAACCCAGCAATTGCCAGGCGAATCAGATGCAAAGTATGCAGAGTTCTCCTCCAAGGTACGCTGTTACTTCTCTCCTCTGTCCTTGAGTATTTTCTGTTAATACATAAGAATGCAGAGGGTTCTAAAGTACAGACGGTATTCTAAATTCTAATGTTTGGACAGTATAAGAGGCTCACTAAATCACTTCCTCCTTATCAATTACAACCACTGATGATATTTAGGATTGTTTACGTATAGGTGCTACATTTGAAAGGTGACAGGCAAGACTTCGAATTCGTGAAGACGAGCCTTGCTGCTAAGGGCTACGATGTCGTTTACGATATTAACGGTAACCCGACAGCTACAATTTACCAAAATAAAACTTACCTATTCTAAAACAACTGTCTGTCGATACTAACAATTAGGTGCAAATGTTGGTACTTTAACAATCGTCTTTTTGTGAAAGATTTCTTCTGAAACGCAAAGTGGCACTTCCCTAACTAAAACTATCATCTGATATCCCCCATCAAACGTAGGATAATATAGTTATCACGCATTTCGTGTCACGGTATTTCAGGGCGCGAAGCCAATGAGGTAGCCCCTATACTGGATGCGCTGCCGAACCTGGAACAGTAAGCAGCTAGCTTCTTCATCTGATACCATATAAAGTGAATTTAAATGTCCTGAAATAGCATTCTGGTACTACTTCAGGTACATCTATTGCTCATCAGCAGGAGTGTACCTGAAATCAGACCTGCTCCCACACTTTGAGGTATATATGCTCCACTGCATTTCCAGGTCACCTCACACAAGGCCAACATAAACCGGCCATTAATAACTCGTGGCAAGCTTGTGTGTGGCTGTTAGACCGACGCCGTCGACCCGAAAAGCCGGCACAAGGGGAAGCTCGAGACGGAGAGCCTGCTGGACTCGCGCGGCGTGAACTGGACGTCGCTCAGGCCGGTGTACATCTACGGCCCGCTCAACTACAACCCCGTGGAGGAGTGGTTCTTCCACCGGCTCAAGGCCGGACGGCCCATCCCGGTGCCCGGCGCCGGCAACCAGATCACCCAGCTCGGCCACGTGAAGGTTCGTGCACACGGGTGAATCCTGCAATGTATTCCGTGTTTCAGATGTTGACATCATCTGAATCTTGTACCTTTTTCTGCTCAGGATTTGGCCACGGCCTTCGTCTTGGCCCTCGGCAACCCGAAGGCGAGCAAGCAGGTGTACAACATCTCCGGCACCAAGTACGTCACCTTCGATGGACTAGCACGGGCATGTGCAAAGGTAACCCACAAATTGTCACCTTCGACAGTCCAGCAGGGGCCTAGAGCTGCTTGCTACTCAGTGCTGTCTGAAGTCTGAACTGAAGACAGACTTCTGTTCATGTTTGTAACTGAACATTTTTGCTCGCTGTCCAATGCAGGCTGGAGGATTCCCTGAGCCGGAGATCGTTCACTACAACCCCAAAGACTTCGATTTCGGCAAGAAGAAGGCCTTCCCATTCAGGGACCAGGTACTGCAATTTCTTTTATATGGTCCAAAAAATTGTTACTGCTACGATGGCTTGTGTTAATGCTGACGCTCAACGATGCAACCTCCGCACTGAAACGGCAGCATTTCTTTGCGTCGATGGAGAAGGCCACCAGGGACCTCGAATGGACGCCGGAGTTTAACCTCGTCGAGGGCCTCACCGACTCGTACAACCTCGACTTCGGCCGCGGGACGTACCGGAAGGAGGCCGACTTCACGACGGACGACATGATCCTAGGCAAGAAGCTTGTGAGCGTCTGAGTTTGTCGACGTGTGTGGACGGTTGTATGTGCCGTGGCTGATGGCAGGTCCAGCAGCTAGGGATGTTATTGCTGCAGGGCTGTGCGTGCCTGCCTAGCACATGGAAGACGATCTCAATTTTGGCATCGGTTCTGGTTCGTAATATCTGGGATGTTTTGGGAAGTTATAAATGTGCAATCCAAGAAGTTACTCTATCCACTAAGATAAGGGCTGTAAGAAAAAGCTTGAGCTCGTGAGCTACTCAAACTTGACTTTGGCGTTGACTCGGTTTGAGCTCGATTCGAGCTCTAAACGAGCTCAGCTAAACTTGGGTTTTTTTTTCGATAAAGGAAGTTTTTATTAATCTTAGTAAATTACATCAAGGTGATACAATTATACTAAGAAGACTCCCGGCCTCTACACAGCTAGGGTGTACACAGCTAAACACACACACATAAGAAAAGACAAACGAACCGTCGCGGCAAACTACATCACGCAATATTGTCTTCAAGGCTATCCACCATCATAGTAACACTTGGACCGCGATAAAAACTCTCCAATGATAACGCCTCCAAGAAGGACTCGATACGCACACGCACCGCCATTGTCATGATCCAACTAGTGAAGGCCAGACCAAAGGTTTTCACCTCGGAGAGTAAATGCTCAGACTACAAAACAATGCCTTCAACAAGACCATTGCGGACACAACCAACTAAGGTCGACCTAGGATTTCTCCTCAAGTCGGCACGGAGATCCCAGTGTTGCAACCACCCGCATTCCGAGCTAGTGCTGCCATACCACTTAATCTTAGCCAATAGCAACGGCCATCTTCTCAAGGACAGACAAACAATTTTTAGATGTTCAACTCTACGATGACAGATTCACGAGCTAGCCAATAGGCACACGATCATCAAGTCCATAGAGTGTATCTAAAAAATGAGTTGTGCCGCCTAAGAAAAGCGAATCCGCGGATCGATGCTAAGATGACATAGGTCAAAAGAAATGTATGAACAACGCTAGAAACAGATGAAGACGCTGGTTAAGAGTAGTCACCGGTGACAACCCAAACTTGCCGACGAGTGACTTAAACGACCCATAAGGGCGAGACACCACCAGGACAAAGCGGAAGCACCCAGACGACGCCCCCATGGAGGAAAAACGACGCTTCACGCCGCGTCAGGGTGAGGTGGAGGTGTTGTCGACGATGCTTCCAAGGAAGACAGTAGCACTCGTGGCTGTCACCATCGTCGGCTCCAGCGAAAGCTAGCCAAGGCGTTAGCTCAAACACCACCAACCTCACCATTGCCCAAGAAGAAGTCACCATGAGCACCAAGGCCAATGTAGCGACCATCGTAGCCACACCAACAGCAAGAGCCATGGATAGAGGACGCCCGCCATCCGACGCCGCTACGGAACCCTAGAAACATCTAGCTCGCAAGTTTCACCGAACCGAGCTCGAATAGCTCGCGATCTTACTCGAACTTGTATAGAGTTTCTTTGAGCTGAGCATACTCAAGCTTGTTATCGAGCATACTGAGCTTACCAAACTTACCGAGCTTAGTCGAGTTTACTAAGCTTACTCGAGCCTACAAACTTTACCGGACTTACTTAAGCCGAGCTCGAGTCTACTCAAACTTGAACCAAGCCGAGCTCAAGGCTAGGTCAAGGTTTGGATCTCAACTCGAGCTTAACTCGAGTTTTACTAAGCTTGAGCCTAAGAGCCTAAGCTCGCTCAAGCTCGGCTTGTTTATAGGTCTTTTTTTTCACTTCACATCTGATAATCCTTGTCGTCAAACTTTCTAAAATTGGACTATCAATAGGTTTAAAATATCTAGATTAGCTATATAAAAATTATATCATTAGATTTGTTGATAAAAATATTTTCATAATATTATATGTTTTATTAGTGTATATTATATGTTTATATCATTAGATTTGTTGATAAAAATCTCCGCTAATCCAAAGGGATGGGATCTAATCCCTACCTATCCAAAGAAGTTCTCATAAGGGAACATCCCGCGTTAATCCTATGTTACTCTAAGCCCATACTATGAACTTTACGTAGATGTTTCAAAAAGTTAACAAAAATAATTAACAGATGTAGGGTTAGAAAAGCATGAGACGAGGACTTTTAAGTGCGAAACTGAAACAAACAACCAACACTACTATAAAAGGGGCTATATTAAACACATTATCACAGACAGTTTTAGGAACAAACCATCTATGATGTTTTTCAGGCACATCGCAGACGTTTTGTGGATAAAACCATCTGCAATATCTGATTATTACAGACGGTTTCATCTACAAACCGTCTGTGATGATAGTAAGAAGTTCACAGTCGGTTTGTGGATGAAACCGTCTGTGATGAGAGAAATATTACAGACGGTTTTATCGACAAACCGGTTGTGATAATAGGTATAACTTCATAGACGGTTTGTGGATAAAACAGTTTGTGATATTGCCCACATCACAGACGTCTTTATGCACAAACCGTCTGTGATCATGAATTGAAAACAGAGCAAACGCGCACCTTACAAAAGATAGTAACAAGATCATTACAAAAGAACTAGATTGTATTATATATAAGAAAATCATTACAAATGATCATTAAACGCACGTTTTTGATGATTTTGAGAACTAGATTGCATTATATATAAGAAGATCATTACAAAAGACTACTAAAAAAGCACTACTTTAACTAAAAATACTACTCGTCATTGTTGTCATCGGAGGAGGCCAGAGGGGCAGCCGATTCGGCAGAGTCGGCGGTGTCCTCGCTGTAGCCATCCAACTCACTCGAGCCGGCTCGGTCTAGGTCATCCTCCAGCTTCCAGCCGTCGCGATATGCCGCCTCGTCGTCGAAGTCCCACAAGTCCTTTAAGTTGGAGTCCTCCAAGTCGGAGTCGGAGGAGGAGGAGGTAGGCACCAGACGCTTCTGCCCGGCGCGGGTGGAGGCGGAGGCGGTCAGAGGAGGCGGAGGCGGAGTCGTCGTAGGCGGCGTCGGGGTGGTGGATGAGTCGTTAGAGGAGTCGGCGGTCGGAGGAGGCAGAGGCGGAGTGTTTGGGTTGCTCATGGTGGCGTCGGAGGCTAGGGGAGAATGTCTTCTATAAAGGCGGTGGAGGAGTAGCCATCTGAGGAGGTGTTCTTATACACAAGATTGTAATTGCATTGGAAAGAGGAAACGCCGTATTGGGAAGACGAAATGATCATTGACAGCGCGCGTCTGTATTGAGAAGACGAAACGATCAATTACTAGGAAGATGATCGTTGACAGCGCAGAACATGACGGACGGTTTGTAGATAAAATCGTCTATGATGGAGTCATCGCAGACGGTTTTATCCAAAGACTGTCTGTGATATCATGTGACATCACAGACGGTTTGTGGATAAAACGGTCTACGATGACTTGATCACAGAATAGACGGTTTTATCTACAAATCGTCTGGGATGTTGTGACATCGCAAACGGTTTGTATATAAAATCATCTGAGATGTCATCATATCACAGACGGTTTTATCTACAAACCATCTGCGATGTCCCACGTGATATCACAAACGGTTTCTGGATAAAACCGTCTGCGATGACTAAATCATAAAACAAACGGTTTTATGTACAAACCGTTTGAGATGTGGTGATGACATCGCAGACAGTTTGTATATAAAACCGTCTGAGATGTCCCAAATTGCAAACAGTTTGTATATAAAACCATCTGCGATGATACCTTTTATGTGTATAAGGCAGAGAGTCTCGATCGTCTATGTTTTTTTAGGTTTTCCTTGATATTTCTGAGCTGGCTGCGATTGAGAGGCGTTCTAGTGAAAGAGGCCCTAGATTTGGAGATTTAATTGCAGATTCTTGTGCTCTTGGTCATCCAAGGTTAGTAATTGCTTCTAATCTGAATTACATTTTAGATCTAGCTTGGGGGAAATGAAGCTGTGTTCTAGATCTAGCTTGTTGTATCAATCTTGATGAAGAGGGAAATAAAGCCGGTTAATTTGTTCTCTGTGATGTGAAGCACATACATTTTTTATACCTTGTGCAGATCCATTTGTTACGTAGATGGACCGAAGCTGGATGTACACTGAGAATTGTGCGAGCACCGAGTACATTAATGGTGTCTCCGCTTTTAGAAGAGCTGCAGAGGTAGATATATCGAACAAAGGAGTGGAATTTATGCCTTGTCCATGCATTAACTGTGAGAATCTCCGGATGTTTCAAAACCCAGCGCAAATTGAAGCACACTTGATTCTACGGGGTTTCAAAAGGGGGTATACATGTTGGACCAATCACGGTGAAGAGCAGATTATGCAGAGACCAAGTAGTACTACAATCGTGGACGAAGTCGACGATACTCCGGATGATATCGACTGTACTTTCAATGACAATCTGGATCAGATTGTAACATCCCAATTTTTTTAGCCTTTTTAATTAATTAATATTATTTTATTGCCATTTTTGAATTTTATGATTTTTCTGAATTTTATTGGATTTTCTGAGATTTATTGGAATTCTTTTGAATTAAAATACATTATCTTTTGTCAAGAAATAATTATAAAAAGACATTTGCAAATAAAGTTTTGTGAAAATATTTTATTTAAGTCCAGAATAGCTCAAAATATTTTTGAGAATTTTATGGGAATTTTTAGAGTATTTTTAAGGCCCCAAATAAATCAAAACATTTAATCGAATTATTTAAAATAGGAAATTCGGGAAAATAAGGAATGAACAGTAGCAGGCCGGCCCAACTACTGTGTGGGCCAAACGGCTTTAAAAGGAATGTTTTTCCGACCGTTGGATCTTGATCCAACGGCTTCATCACCCACGCGATTTAGAAACCTGAAAATGATCGGTACCGGATCGATCGTCGGACGATCGTGCGTCGTCGTTCTCCTCTCGTGACCGAGCAGGACTCTGTTTCTTCGCCGTGGTCGCCATGGATTCCGCGCTAAGGACCTGCCTTATCCGTCCACCTCGTGCCGTATAAAAGGGGGCATCGAGTGCGCAATTTCTCAAAGCTTTGAAGCTCCAAGCCGTAGCCCAAGAAACGCTGAGTAGTTGCCGCAATCGAAGATCTCGTCGAGGCGCAGCCGAGGAGGAACTTCACCGATTCGACGCCGTCCAGTCGCCGCCGAAGCCCCAAACTGAGCTCGTCGGCCGCGCGTGATCGAGGCGCCTCGTCGATCGCTGCTTTTTCGGAGCAACACCGGAGAGAGGATTCGCCGTGGAGACCGTCGCCGCCGGAGAAGAACGCCGCGCCGCCGCTGCTCCGGTGACCAAGAGAGGAAGCCAGCTGCGTCATTCGATAGGCGACGTCGAGGTGAGTCTGAAGAGGTGCTGCCCGCTCGTCGTCGGCGACCCTAGGGCCGCGCGCGCCGCCGGCTGACGTGGTTTGATGCTTCGCTGACACCTGGCGCCACGTGCGCAGGATTCGCTGAGGTGGCATGTGCTGGCGCTGAGTTGGTGCCACGTGAGCGCATGTGTCACTTGACGCCGGAAAATCAGAGTTTCCTTTATAAAAATAATTCGCTAAATTCGGAATTTCTATTTTCAGGGTATTTTCAAGATTTTCAAACTTCAAAACCTCATAACTTTCGCATACGAACTCCGTTTGAGGTGATTCAAATTCCTAAAAATTTGTAAAATTGAGATATTTCTAATGGTGACTTTTATTTGAATTTTTGAATTTGTTTGCTCTTTGGTTTTGGTTTTTATTTGCTTTCTCTCTCGATTCGCGTAGACGTTGAATTGTGCGAAGCGTCGGAAGGGGATTTCTCAGCTCAGGGATTATTTTTAGACCAGGAGAAGGACCTTAACGAAGGCAAGTTGTGCTTTGATCATGTTGCACCCATAAACTAGATTGCATGCTATTTTGATTTACTTAATCACTTGTTATTTTATGCGTACAAAGGGTTTTAACATAAATTTGGGATTAGCTATTGTACCTTTTGAATTATACCCTACCTTGCTAGTTGTATGCCATGATTCACTTGTCACCCTAGGTTGGTTTATTATAGTTGGTTAAATAGAAAATCAACATGGATGGTTAGACCGAATTAGAGATGCTTAGCCATGCCACGTTATCACATGCTCATGAAATATTGCTTATTAATCTTGACTAATGGAATATGGAACTATGTTAATTTGTGGGCCATGTGTGGTCACACAAAGAGATTGAGTTGTTGTGGCAGCGGAGTCACGCAACGATGTGGATTTGTGAAGAGCACGTGGTGCTTGGTAATCAATTGGGATGGGAGAATAACTTAGACTGGGGCAAGTGGCAAGATTGTTTTGGTGGGCCAAGAGTGGCAACTGGGCGGTCGTATTTGGTTTTTATTGGTTTTGGATATTTGAGATTATCTCTGGTTAGTCTTGCCTCGGTCAGTTAAGGACTTAACCTTGCAAGCCTTTGACCTGAGTCAATCATGCAGCCACACGTCTGTTATGGGGCAGCCTAGCTGACTAATTTGTAAATGCTTAACTTAAGTTCTATCTTGGTGGTGTGAGTCCGGGTGTACGGGGGAAACTCACATGGCGCAAGAGGGAGGCCCTGTTGTGGCGGCGTAGCCCTTCAGTGTTGAAACCTTAGCGGGTAGCACTGGGTTAAGAGGATGCATTGTAAAGGCTTTGTTATAATCGTTACTTTGTGTGGTGCATGGTTATATCGTGTGGGTAAAGTGCATAACCTCTGCAGAGTGTACAATCTATTCGGATAGCCGTGCTCACGGTATTGAGCAATGCTCGGGAATTACAGTCAAGGGGTAGTTAATTTAAAATGAACAACTGGATGGGATGGCAGGATGCCATATGGATAATGGAACTTGATTTAAGATAGAGAATTTGGGTTTGATTTGAGAAACAATGGAATCTATTTATTTGTTATTATTTGTTTTACTGTCTTTTCAATCTACATATTGTTTATGTTTGAAAATCTTTGCTTCTCGCTTATGAGCCACTTAGCCATTCCTTTGGAATAAGCCCGCATATAGTTATAATAGAAATGCATTCATGCACAACTTGTTGAGTGCGTGTTGGTGTACTCACCTTTGCTTAACAACCAACAACGATGGAGGAGTCATCGCTTTGTGCTTGAGGAGGACTTTTAGGTGGGCGCGAGTCACTAGGCCAAGCCTTGTCGATCGCTTTGTGGTGTCTTGATGAGTCACTACGTCTTCTACTTAATTTTCCGCACGCATTTGTTTTATTTCATCTTAGTCTTGCCCTATGAGGCCAAATAAATGTAAGTGATCATAAGATCATACACTAGTTATATTAAATAAATGAAGTCTTATTGTTATTATCGTTGTGTATGATGTGATGCTTACCGATGTTAAGCCGTGTGCACTAGCGTTGATCCTGGGAATAGTGCGGCATACACGGTGGATCCGAATTGGTGAATTCGGGTCACTACAGATTGTAACATCCCAATTTTTGACTTTTCAATTATTTAATATTATTTTATTGCAATTTATGATTTTTGTGATTTTTGTGGATTAAATCGGATTTTTTGAGATTTATTCGGATTATTCTAAAAGTATATTGCCTCCGGTCGAAAACTAATTATAAATAGATGAATTTAAAATAAAGTTTGCCTAAAAATATTTTATTTTAGAAGATCTCGGAGTATTTTTGGAGACTTCTTTTTCTCTCCGGGATTAAGTCGAATAGTGTTGGACTTCAGCTCAGTTGACGTGTACGCGTGGCACGAGCGTTAGCCCTATTCTAGAAGCACGACGTGGCCAGGATGGGTTGTGACTGACCGAGTTTCACCGTATCTGGACGTGAAGACCTGCTGCATGCGTGATCGGTTGGGATTAGGACGCTGTGACTGAAGGATTCTCACCTCGTGACAACGTGGAGAAGAGTCCGGTTGGAATCCTGTCGTTTTGTCTCTGGTGGGAAGTCGAGTGCTGGAGTCGGAGTCAACGTGGCTATCGATCACTCTCGTAGGGGATACGTGTTCGGGTGGAAACTTGGCGCCGTGACCGAAGATTTTCCGCTCATGTTGGCATAGGGAGAGCGCGAGCACTGCTGGCTTCGATAAGGACTGGGAATTTGAGCCAGGCCGACGTGTCCAGGGAAAGATCGATCGAGTCCAGGCCGGGAAAGTCATGCTACGTGGGAAACTCGGATGCCGTGACCGAAGGACTTGCCTCGGGGTGAATGTGGGAAAAAGGAAACCGTCTGCCGGCTTGAAAGTCCGGATCGAGCCATCGCTACGCCGCCTCCGAGTCCAGCTTCAATGCCGCCGAGACTTTCCGTAGTCGTGCGCTTGGTGGGTATAAAAGCAAGCCGAGCATCCTCCAAAGACTTGTCCCAAGTCGCTGCCGCTCTTATTGTCATCGGAAGGAGCCTTCTCGACGAGTCGAAGCGCCGCCGCCAGAATCGAGCGAAGAAAAGATCGCGGCGTGTGTTGACGATCGAAGGAGCTCACGTATTGTCGCACGATTGTCTTTGTCGTCGGAAGAAGTATCGAGGAGCCACGCCGTCGCCGAAATTTCGAGAAAAGAACTCGTCGAGTTCACCGATTGTTTTTCCTTCGCCGATCGGAAGTTTTCGACCATTGATTCACAAAGAAGCGTCCGGGATTAAACCTCGCCAAATCGAACCAAGAAGCATCTTGATTAAAACCCACCGTCGGATCTTAGATGGACGGTCGTATACTGTTCGTCATTTAAGTATACAAGAAACCGTGTGGGTAAAATTAGCCATTGATTTAGATCCAAGGGTTAATATTAAGCCTCATAGCAGATTTAGCGAAAGCCGTTAGATTAGGATCTAAGGGTCCATATTCGGCCACGTAAGCGTCCGTACATTTGACCGGGGAAATTCGGATTTTTCTATATAAGAATAATTCAACAAATTCGAGATTTATGAATTAGGGTTTATTTTTAGGAATTTCCCAAACTTCAAAACCTTATAACTTTCGCATACCGATTTGGGTGATTCAAACTCCTAAAAATTTATAAACTCAAGATATATTTAATAGGGGTTTTTATTTGAATTTTCGAGTTCATTTGCTATTTGTTCTTGGTGTTTATTTGCTATTTGGTTTTGGTTTTTATTTGCTTTCTCTCTCGATTCGCGTAGACGTTGAGTTGAGCGAGGTGTCGGAAGAAGGATTATTATTTCAAGAGCAATCTTAGGAGCAATACCAGGAGCTTAAGCAAGGCAAGTTGTGCTTTGATCATATTGCACCCATAAACTAGATTGCATGCTATTTTGATTTACCTTATCACTTGTTATTTTATGTGTATAAATGATTTCAACATAAGTTTGGGATTAGTTATTGTACCCTTTGAATTACACCCTACCTTGCTAGTTGTATGCCATGATCCACTTGTCACCCTAGGTTGGTTCACTATAGTTGGTTAATAATGAAATCAACATGGATGGTTAGATCGGATTAGAATGCTTAGCCATGCCACGTCATCACATGTACATGGAATGTTGATTATTAAATTTGACTAATGGAATATGGAACAATGATGTTAATTTGTGTGTCATGTGTGGTCACACGATGAGATTGAGTTGTGGTGGCAATGGATGTCACGCAACGATATTGAATTGTTGATGGCACATGGTGCTTGGTAATCAAGCTGGGGTGGTTATGATTTTGGGTCGAGCAAGTGGCAAGGGCAGGATGTTGGGTGGGCCCAAGGGCAAAGGGTATGTGTATGTCTTGCTTTGATCAAACCATAAGGACACCTTGCAGCCTTTGACTGAAGTCAATCATGCAACCACATGTTCATTATGGGGCAGCCTAGTGACTAATTTGCAAAGTCTTGGCTTTAGTACTATCATGGTGGTGTGGTTCACCTTGAATGAACCCGATGGCGAAGAGGGGGCCTGGGCCGACAGGATGTCCTTCGTTGTTGAAACCTTAGCGGGTAGTATTGGGCTAAGGCAGTGCATTGTAAAGGCTTTGTCATGATTCTCTGCCGGCATACCAAAGGAAGTGTGCTAATAGCTTGGCATCAAAGAGATTGTCATGTCGTGTGGGTAAAGTGCATAACCTCTGTAGAGTGTACAATCTATTCGGATAGCCGTGCTCACGGTATTGAGCAAGCTCGGGGATTATAGTCAAGGGTTTAGACTTTTGCAAAATAAAACTTGGGATGGATGGCAGGTTGCCATGGGAGGTTGAATCTTGACTTAGGATGGAAAACCTGGTTTACTTGAGAAATATTGAATCTATTACTTGTTACTATTTGTTTTACTATCTTTTCAACCTATTAATGTATGTGTTTCAAATGCTGCTTTACTGCTTATGAACCATAAGCCTTCCTTTGGAATAAGCCTTGCATATAGGTATGATAGAATTGCATTCTGTGCACAACTTGTTGAGTACGTGTTGGTGTACTCACCCTTGCTTAACAACCAACAACAGTGAAGGAATCATCTTCAATATTGGAGAAGGACTTTCAGGTGGACGCGTGTCACTAGGCCAATCCTTGTTAGTCGCCTGTGGTGTGCTGATGGGACATCTACGTTTTCTACTGTCTTTCCGCTGCATTTGTCTCATTGGTCTTACTATTGCCTTGTGAGGTTGAATATGGTAAGTGATCATAAGATCGTACACTAGTTATATTCACTAAATAAAGTCTTATTATTATTATCATCGTTGTGTATGATATGATGCTTACCGATGTTAAGCTGTGTGCACTAGCGGTTGATCCTGGGACTAGTGCGGTAAAACACAGTGGATTCGAATTGGTGAATTCGGGTCCTTACAGAGGAGATCAGATGCTACGGGATGTAGAAGGGACCCGTGATGAGCGGGAGTATGTAAAATTCTGAGGCTTGATGGACGACTCGGAGAAACCTTTGTTCTGGGTTGCAAGTACAAATACACAAGATTGTCGTCTGTGCTAGAATTGCTGAAATTAAAGGCAAGGAACGGTTGGTCCGACAAGAGTTTCACAGCGCTGTTAGGTCTGTTAGCGGATATGCTTCTGGAGGGAAACGAGTTGCCGACAACCACCTACAAAGCCAAAAAGGTTCTTTGTCCCATGGGAATGGAAGTAGAAAGAATACATGTCTGTCCGAATGACTATATCCTGTACCACAACTAGTACGCAAACTTGCATGTATGTCCATTGTGCAACGCATCTAGGTACAAGCGTAAAGATAGATCGGATGATGATGACGAGGGCATGGAGGTGAAGAAAGGACCTCCCACTAAGGTGGCGTGGTATATGCCTATAATCCCCGTTGGAAGCGGTTGTTTGCGAACCCAAAAGAGGCAAAATTGCTTCGATGGCACTCAGATGAGCGTAAGAACGATGGAATGACTAGGCACCTTCTACTGATTCAACTCAGTGGAGAAATATTGATAGGAGGTTTGAAGAATTCGTAGTGGTTCTGATGAATATAAGGTTCGGATTGAGTACAAATGGAATGAATCCTTTCGGTAACATGAGCAGCTGTCATAGCACTTGGCCTGTAAATCTTTGTGTGTACAACCTTCCTCCTTAGTTGTGTATGAAGCGAAAGTACATATTGATGTCTCTACTCATCGAATGCCCGAAGCAACCTGAGAACGATATTGATGTGTACCTAGCACCATTGGTGGAAGATCTCAACACATTGTGGGCTCCTAGGGTGCAGGTATGGGATGCTTACAAACGAGAGTACTTCACTTTGCGCTGCCTATTGTTCTGCACCATAAATGATTATCCTGCCCTTACTAACCTGTCGGGACAGAGTACAAAAGGAGCCAAAGCATGTACACACTTCTTGGATGACACTGAGAGTGTCTGGCTAAATCACTCACGCAAAACCGTGTACATGCGTCACCGTAGGTTCCTTCAGAGAAATCACCCATACCGCAATATGAAGAAACAATTCGACAACACCACCAAAGACGCTTTAGCTCCAAAGCTTTTAAGCGGGACAGACATTCATGATATGGTTAAGAAGTTGGATGTTACGCTAGGGAAGGGACGTAAATCGAGGATCTGTGAGAAGAGCATGTGGAAGAAGAGATCAATATTTTGGGACTTAACTTATTGGGAGCACCTAGAAGTTCGGCACTGCATCGACGTGATGCACGTAGAGAAGAATGTCTGTGATAGCTTGATTTGTCTCTTACTGAACATTAAGGGTAAAACAAAGAACGGTATCAATACACGGCTTGACTTGGTCGATATGGGCATCAGACCTGAGTTAGCACCGAAAGAGACCGATAAAGGCTGAACATACTGCGAGCCTACTAGTTACACTCTATCCAAGGTCGAGAGAAAGGAACTGTACCAGTGCTTGCATAGTGTGAAAGTTTCATCCGGTTACTCGTCCAACATGAAGAGACTTATTTTGATGCACGATTTGAGTTTAACTGGCATGAAGTCTGTAACATCCCAAAATTTGGGTTTTCAAAAATTTATATTTAAATTAGATTTCCAAAAATTTTACATCAATCTTATTTGATTAAAGAAGCTTAATTTAGAATTTTCTAAATTTAAAACAATTTAATGTGCCTTCTGTGTACATCAAGTAATTTAAAATTTAGTTTTTACAGTGTCCTTTGTATCTCAGGGAATTTTCCAAATTTGAGATTTTCTAAAAATTAATTAAAATTATTAATTTAAACATTTGGATGTTAATTGGATTTTTATTTGGATTTTTAATTCGAATTATTAATTGTTCGGGCAATTTTATATCCAAATTCAATTTCAAACCTTCCTTTGGAAATTCCATTTAAATTCCTAGAATTCTCAAAAATTCAAAATTGGATTTTTCTCACACTCTTGGGCTAAAACCCACCCGAAATTACTGTTCACGTGTGAAACACTGTTCATCTAGTTCCTTTGGCTCCTCTTCAATGCAATTTCGCACCCATTTGTAGTCCAAACTTCAAATGCTCAAAATTTTTGCAATTCTCAACGAAATTGAGTGAGGTTAGTTGCAAATCGTCGGTCTAGTTAAGGGCTTCAATTCCCCTGCAGTTTCCCCCTCTGAAATTAAGTAAATCGGACGCTGCACCCACTTCTTTGCCGTTTCTTGTTTAAGCCATAACTTTTCCGTTTCTCATCCTCTCAACGCGTGTGACCACCCAAAACGTGCCTTTCAGTCTCCCCAACACGGTGCTCACACTTACCCTCCATTTCCAGAATGTTTGCTCTTCGAAAAATCAAAGAAACGATCGCCGGACGTCCTCCGTTGGCATCGCCGTGCCATCTTTTGATCCGGTAAGGCAAATCGACTTCCGTTCACGTCATCTTGTGCACATTAGTGTGTAGATCATAACCCCTCAAGAAAATCCAGGTTTCGTCAAGAATTGCTCCGGAAATTTGCGTTCGTTCATCGTCAAGTCGAGTTTCGTTCGTCGTCGATTCCTCCCAAACCGGTAATCCCCAATCAAATTTCTTCTAGATATAGCCTAGTGTGGTAGTAATCTACACCGTGCTCTTGCTAGTTTAGAGAAATTCCGCGTTTTAATGTGATTTCAGGCACCATATCATTCGGGTCGTTTTTGGTCGCTCCGGTTGTCCATGGCGTCGCTGCCCTAGGCCTCCCCGTGGCCGACCGACATGCCCACGGGCTCCCCCTCACCTCTCCACCCCATCCCCACCATTGGCCAGCCCTCAATTGGCCAATGTCGCCCCAATTTTGTGCACGCACACCACATGCTCGTATAAATGCTGATTTGATCCGTTTTTTCTCCAAATCCGGTTTCTCTTGACATCGCCGCCACCCCAACCTTGTGTAGACCTCCCATGACCTCTCCCACGCATATGCCACCCATGGACCTCACCCAAACCCTAGAAATCCATCCCTCATACTCCAAAACGCCGCCGAACGTCGGTTTATTTTGGTGACGCGTTTTTGGTCAGCTCATCATGATTTTTGGTGATCGTACTACGTCACCTTGTGCTCTATGGTACCCTCTATCTCCCTTTCAAATTTCATGCAATTTGGTTCATGGAATCAAAAGTTACGGCCGCCCAAAGATCAAATTTTGCCGGAGGCTGTTCTCCCTCGTTTTTGCGAGTTTGGCCGTGAAATTTTTATGGTAGACTCCTATTGATGTCCTCTACATGATGCTTACCCTAACCCATGGTTTTGACCTCGTTATTTTATGTAGAAAATTCTTTTCTCCGATCAGACTGCGTTGCAGACAACAGAAAATTTCATCGCGCGTTCCCCGTTGATCCAGAAGGTAAAACTCAGATCCGTTCATGTCATATTGTGCCAAATATTCCCAGATAGCTCTCTGTAAAATTTGGTTAGGTTTCATACAGTACCTTAATAGTTATGATCGTTTGATTTATTAGCTCTAAGAGTCGTTCATTGGCAGTTTGTGATCAATCCGGTGGGTCGCCACCAAATCCGCTTATTTTGTTGAGTTCGCCTCGTCGCGTTCTACGCGATGGACACTTCCCCTTTGCTGTTGCATCTACTGAAATTCTTTTTATTCACCGGCGCCGCCCCCGACTACCGTTGGCTGTGCCGTCGCCTGCCCCAAGCTCGCGCCACCCTAGCCTTTCCATTTCACCTCACTTCCTGTGTCTGTCATATTTCCCTTGCCGACGCCACCATGGGAGCAGAGTTCTCTGTTCTTGGCCATGGAGTTGAAGAAACATGAGACTATGACATGAGGGCCCCGCATGGCATTCAGTGGCGTATCTAGGATTTTAGTCATGGGTGGTCCAGCTTAACTTTTTTTTAACAATATAAGTGCAACATACCAACATTTAAATAAAAAAAATACCAAACACAATATGATCAAATAAAAAGCTTTAACAACCATCGCGTCAGAGAGCTCTACCGAGGAAGTCCTACGATTTTTTTCCCTACAGAAAAATACCTAAAGGCTAATGGGCTGGGTACGGTGGTCCGTGGCCCACAGGGACCACCCTGTAGCTCCGCCCCTGATGGCATTGAGTCAAGGTGAGAAAGAAATAGAAAGTGAGGAAAGCGAAACACTATAGCGATGCTACAATGCACTTTCTTAATTTCGGGATTTTCTTTCTAGTCAAACTTCGTTTGATCCGTTCTCCTCCATCCGAACTCGGAATCAAGTGATTCAAATTACTAAATTCATGTAAATTCAATACCTTCCTGCCAGAATTATTTTTATAATTTTTAGATTTTATTTGTATTCGACTAATTAATCATTGCTCCGTTTTGTGTGTCCACTGCCTCGGCAGTACCCATTCGGCCAGCACAAATTTGCCATGTCATGACCTCGCTGCCCTATCTATCAGTCGACAGTCGCCACCTTGAGCGTCCCGTCATCGCTTCGCCTTCGCTGTTAACGTTCCATTGTTAACGTTTCGCTGTTAACGTTTCGTCGTTAACGACCCGCCGTTAACGCTTTGCTCTCATCACATGTGTGCATGCAAGGAAAGGCCCTAAGGTAATGTCCTTATCTTTTCTATTGTCCTATCATGATCAAACCCCATTCCTTGTAAGTTTGGCTTTATCTTTCTATCATCTGCAAAGCCGGACCAAAACCTAACTTAAAAACCGGTTCGATGGACTGAGTACATCGTGAGCCGCGCTGCCGGTATTGCGGTTTCCCTCGTTGTGTCCACCGTAGTAAGATATTTGTGCTCTGTCTTACTACATATCGTCATCGCCTTGTTATCGTCAAGTCTCTTCATTGATGTGTGACTGAACCCCTTATCGACTCGCAGATGGATGTCGAATTCCACTTGTCCTTGTCTTGTCTTTGAAAATCTACTCGCCATTAACCCAGAATTCATTCGTGGACTTGGTCGCTAGACCATTGACCATGTGTCATATCCTTGTGCCATATCTAATCTATCAGCTTATCTCTCTTTTGTTTGATTATGTATCTACTTAGTCAACGAAAGTCAACCTCGAGCATTAGCTTAGTTCATCGTGAACTAACATATCTTTATCGACCCGGTCTATAGATCGAGAGTCCATATGGCATCGGCTATCCAATCAAGATAATAACTTCGGAAGAAATATTCTTTGGAATATCATTCCTTCTTTCCCAGTTATTAATCTTTCTCTTCGGTGTATTTTCCGAAAGCCGTTCTATTTTGTCTAATCATCGACGTAATCCATTCAAGTTCCTAATTTCATCTAAGCTGTTGTGTCTAATGTTATTCGTTCATAATTTGGAGTTTACTTGATTTGTTTTTTTTTTAGTTTTGTTGTATTTGTGCTTCTTTGCCGTTAGACGCGTCGTTCAGAAGTTACCCGAAGTAGCTGAAGAACGAGAAAGTCGAAGCATTCGATTGAAGGAGCCAAGGGTTGAGGAAGCCGAAGATCAATTATAAAGAGTAAAGAGCAGTTTATAGCAAGTGCCAGGCAAGTTGTGCTTTGATCATATTGCTCCCAGTTTTACAAATTTACTTTGATTCAAATTATTGCATGCTAGTTCAAGATTAAAATGATTTAAATTAATTTGGGATTAGTTATTCAATCCAATTGCTAATATCACCTTGCCATGATTATTTGTATGCTATAATTTATTTGTCACCCTAAGATGGTTGATTATTAGTTGGTTGTTATTACTTGCCAACGTGGGTTGGTTAGACCGTTTATAATTGCTTAGCCATGCCACGTAACTCATGTCTTTTAAAAATAAAAGGTTAATACTGATCACTGGATTATGAAATGTGTTTGTGAAATGGTGTGACGTGTTACCACACGATGATATTGATATGTGGAACCAGTGTGGTTCTACATGGATGTTGAGTTGTTGTTGGCATTGTATTGCGCAATAATCAACTCGGTGGTAAAATGATTTAGACTGGGGCAAGTGGCAAGTGGCTTTATGCCAGGTGGGCCATTGAGGCATTTGGGAGGGTTGAGTGTTGTGAGGGCTGTGCGCCAATTTTGAGAGAAGGATGTCTTGCCTTGGTCAGTTAAGGACTTCACCTTGCAAGCCTTTGACCTGAGTCTCTCATACAACCACATGTCTGGTATGGGACAGATCTAGTTTAGTAAGATTCTGATATCTCACCTTTGATACCTCGGGGTGGCGATTACGGGGTAATCAGACGGGAGCATGCCTGCTTACTGACTTGGTACCCTATCCAACGGTGTTCGCCGGTCCTATACTTGCCTCGGTGTGGGAAATGATAGTGAAGGCAACCCGGAGAGGTTCCTAAGTTGAGCTAGAAGTTTCTGAAAGGCTTTGTTATGATCGCTCATTCGCATACTCTTGTATGGCGATTCACGGCTGACGTGGTGAGTTGATTATATCTTGTGGGTAAAGTGTACAACCTCTGCAGAGTGTAAAAACTATTCGAATAGCCATGTCTGCGATGGACAATGCTCGGGGATTACAGTCAAAGGTTAGATTTTGGTAAAAATGAGGTTGGGATTGTGGACAATGTGATATGGAAATTGGTTAAGGATGAGAAATGCTTTACTTGAGAATGATTACGAAATTTATTATGAGTATTACTTGTTTTACTGCTTTTCTATCTATTTATGATTATTTGTGAATGCTGCTTTATTGCAAAAGAACCATTCAGCCATTCCTTTGGAATAAGCCATGCATGTAGTAATAGAACTGCATTCTGTGCATGACTTGTTGAGTACGGTTGTGTACTCACCCTTGTTATAACAAAACATCACCAGTTGAGGAGAAGTCTCTGTCTTCGAAGAAGGGAGATGTTCTACAAGAAGGTGAATATCTAGGAGTTGAACCTTGTCAAATGCCTGTGGTATTTTGATGGGATTCACCGACGTTCTTCGTTCCGCTGCTGTTTGTTTTACTTTGAGTTGAAGCCATCTAGGCTTCACAATTGTAAGTTGACTTTAAAGTTGTTCAACATGTTATATTAATAGATGAATACTTTATTTATTATTCCGTTGTGTATGATTGTGATATTCATCTTTGTTAACTGTGGGCACAAGCTACTGATCTTGGGACTTGTGCTGAAAACACAGAGGGTTTCCGGATTTGCCAATTCGGGTCCCGACAGAGGTGGTATCAGAGCATACTGACTGTAGGTCTTGACCCTAGATAGTTTGGCCGTTCTTTAGGAACTTCAAAATTATTTTCTAAAAGAAAAATTTAACTTGAAAGAATGATAAGTTCTTGACTTGTCTTATTCTTCCATTCTTTTCCCCTTTTGCTGAAATTTCTCTCTTTCCCCGCCGATTTAAGTTGAAAATCTTACCTCAGTTGTCTTGAATAGATAACGATGTTTCACACTTTAGGAGAAAGCATCGGATGCCGCTCTTGAACACGAAGATCGTGAAGACAGGAATCGTCGAGCTCAAGGAAAGAGTGCTGATGAAGTGTTCCAGAAGATAGAAGAACCAGTGCCGATGAAGTGTTCAAGAAATTCGAAGAATCAGTGCTTGATTAGCTGTTGAGACTCATGTGTGAGAGTCGTGTTTGTCTAAGTTAGGAGTGTTACCCTTTCTAGACGTTAGACTTGTGTGCTTAGGTTAATTTGGTTTTCTGTTTGCTGAGTTTGCAGTATGTGTTGCATGGCCTGTAGGCTTTTGTGAGCAACCATACAAGTTGTAAATAATGATTGTATAATTTGAGGTTTTGGGTTAAACCTAATCCCCGTAATAGTCTTGAATACTTATCTATGCTTTTCCCTCTTGCCTATTAACCTTGGACAGTCAACAGATGGAGAAGTTTTCTAGTGACAGCCATAGCAGTATTCCTGAAGTAGTCCAAGTCAGTTCAGATGTTGCCGCCAGTATCAGTGCTAGAGCAGATGTTGACCAAAAGCAATCTCCAGTTCCACCGGTTGAAAATTCAACAGTGCGTTCTCAGTGCAAGTTTGCAAAGTTCATAGAAACCAAGCCACCCATTTTTGAAGAATTCATCTCTCTACAAGGTACAGAAACCTGGATTCAAGTCATGGAGAAGAAGCTATCTTCCATACAGTGTGATGATAAAGATAAGGTTATGTATGCCACCAGTTAGTTAGAAGGTGCAGCATTAGCTTGGTGGAAAAACTACCGTGCCATCCATGGTAATTATCAGACTATCACTTGGAAGGAATTCACTACTGCGTTCCGTGAGTTTCATATTTCGTTGAAAGGTGCAACCAATTCAGAGGAATATGCAACCCCTGCATACCACAACCAATCTGGACGTTGTTCTTTAAAGTGTTGCCAATCAAACAAATCAGAAGATCGTGCATGTATCCATTGTGGAGTCATAGGACATACCTCGGATGAGCATCATATCAATTGTTCCAGTTGTGAAGGGAACCATCCTCTTGGAGAATGTCCGAATAATAAGATTTCATATTTCCTTTGTGAAGGCCAAGATCATTGCCCAAGCCAGTGTGCCATGTATTCAGTATTGACCTCTGCAATGCAACGTCAACGAGAAAATTTCCGAGCCACTGTGGTTCAAGAGTTAGCAAAGAAAGGCATATTGTCATCTACCCCTGCCTTGTCATAGGAGCAGTTAAAGGAGAACTACCATGAATCTAGCAATCCACCTCAGAAAAGAAGCAAGTCAATGACACCAGGAAGTTGTTTCCTTTGTGGTAAACAAGGTCACTATGCCAAACAATGTCCCCAGAAGCATCAAGAATCCACTTTTCCTTCAGTCATCCCAGAAGTCAGTTCGGTTCAAAGCATAACACCAAGATCGCATGGTGCAGCATCAAAGAATCGATTATGCTATGCCTGCCGTAAAAGAGGTCACTTTGCCAAGCAATGCCCATTCAAATATGAGATACCTTGTGGAATTGAGATTGTCCCTAAAGCTACCTCGGTTAAGCCTGTATTACCAAGTATGCTTGAAGCAACAACAGAAGCCGATTGTTCCAAGAAGCAGTTGAAGAAAAGACGGTTGACTGATGAAGCTCCCAAGAAGTTCCAGAAGCCGTGATGCCATACTCTAGTCTATAAGAGTAATGTCAAGGAATTCTCTTAGCAATTCCTATTTGTGGAATAAATGTACCTAGAATTCTAAATCAAAAGTATTAATGGCAATAAAGGATTTGATATGTCTTTGAGCATTCACTTTACTAGATAATGTTCATGTGTATGTTGGCCATAGAGCCTGAGTTCTCAGTCATGATGTTAAAAGTTACCAGATTCATTTCGATCAATGTCCCTTATTGCGAAGGTCATTGGTAGTGAAATGAAAGGATCAATGAATCGTCCAAGATTGTCAAGCGCAGTGAAGCAATTATTAATCAACTTGAGTTTCTCAGATCAAGAGCTGTTCTCAAGAACCAACTCAACAGAAATGATGTTCGATCTTTGATCAAGACCGCAGAATAGCAAGTTGCTTTCGCCGTCAGGAGTAGCTTGTTCAGTCTCCAAGAGAAGCAAAGAATCATGTGTCAGTGCATAATAAAAGGTTGCTTAACAATGGAAGTTGTCAGCATTGTTAGGAAGAGTGCATATTGTCTTTTAAGGGCCTCAGTGAAAGAAGTGTCTCATATGCCAGAAAGTAGACCTAGTTGAAGCCAATTAAGTTTGCAAAAGGATCTTGTGTTTGACTTCGAAGCAATTCTGCCAAGTGTGCAGTTGATTGCAAGTGCAAAGAGTCTTGAAGATCGAGTTTCCCCGAACCTATTCTTTAGTCAGCCCGAATCTCGGGGACGAGATTCTATTAAGGGGGGGAGGAGGTTTGTAACATCCCAAAATTTGGGTTTTCAAAAATTTATATTTAAATTAGCTTTCCAAAAATTTTACATCAATCTTATTTGATTAAAGAAGCTTAATTTAGAATTTTTTAAATCTAAAACAATTTAATGTGACTTCTGTGTACATCAAGTAATTTAAAATTTAGTTTTTACAGTATCCTTTGTATCTCAGGGAATTTTCCAATTTGAGATTTGCTAAAAATTAATTAAAATTATTAATTTAAACATTTGGATGTTAATTAGATTTTTATTTGGATTTTTAATTCGAATTATTAATTGTTCGGGCAATTTTATATCCAAATTCTATTTCAAACCTTCCTTTGGAAATTCCATTTAAATTCCTAGAATTCTCCAAAATTCAAAATTGGATTTTTCTCACACTCTTGGGCTAAAACCCACCCGAAATTACTATTCACGTGTGAAACACTGTTCATCTTCTTCCTCTGGCTCCTCTTCAATGCAATTTCGCACCCATTTGTAGTCCAAACTTCAAATGCTCATAACTTTTGTAATTCTGAACGAAATTGAGTGAGATCAGTTGCAAATCGTCGGTCTAGTTAAGGGCTTCAATTCCCCTATAGTTTCACCCTCTGAAATCAAGTAAATCGGATGCTGCACCCACTTCTTTGCCGTTTCTTGTTTAAGCTATAACTTTTCCGTTTCTCATCCTCTCAACGCGCATGACCACCCAAAACGTGCGTTTTAGTCTCCCCAACACGGTGCTCACACTTGCCCTCCATTTCCAAAACGTTTGCTCTTCCAAAAATTGAAGAAACGATCACCGGACGTCCTCCGTTGGCATCGCCATATCATCTTTTGATCCGGTAAGGCAAATCGACTTCCGTTCACGTCATCTTGTGCACATTAGTGTGTAGATCATAACCCCTCAAGAAAATCCAGGTTTCGTCAAGAATTGCTCCGGGAATTTGCGTTCGTTCATCGTCAAGTCGAGTTTTGTTCGTCGTCGATTCCTCCCAAACCGGTAATCCCCAATCAAATTTCTTCTAGATATAGCCTAGTGTGGTAGTAATCTACGTCGTGCTCTCGCTAGTTTTGAGAAATTTCGCGTTTTAATGTGATTTCGGGCACCATGTCATTCGGGTCATTTTTGGTTGCTCCGGTCGTCCATGGCGCCACTGCCCTAGGCCTCCCCGTGGCCGGCCGACGTGCCCACGGGCTCCCCCTAACCTCTCCACCCCATCCCCACCATTGGCTGGCCCTCAATTGGCCAACGTCGCTCCAATTCTTTGCACGCATGCCACATGCTCGTATAAATGCCGATTTGATCCGTTCTTGCTCCAAATCTGGTTTCTCTTGACCTCGCCGCCGCCCCAACCTTGTGTAGACCTCCCATGGCCTCTCCCATGCATATGCCACCCATGGACCTCACCCAAACCCTAGAAATCCATCCCTCATCCTCCAAAACGCCGCCGAACGTCGGTCTGTTTTGGCGACGTGTTCCTGGTCAGCTAATCATGATGTTTGGTGATCCGACTATGTCACCTTGTGCTCTATGGTACCCTCTGTCTCCCTTTCAAATTTCATGTAATTTGGTTCATGGAATCAAAAGTTACGGCCGCCTAAAGATCAAATTTTGCCGGAGGCTGTTCTCCCTCGTTTTTGCGAGTTTGGCCGTGAAATTTTTATGGTAGACTCCTATTGATGTCCTCTACATGATGCTCACCCTAACCCATGGATTTTACCTCGTGATTTTGCATAGAAAATTCTTTTCTCCGATCAGACTGCGTTACAGACAGCAGAAATCTTCGTCGCGTTCCCGTTGATCCAGATGGTAAAACTCAGATCCGTTCACGTCATATTGTGCCAAATATTCCCAGATAGCTCTCTGTAAAATTTGGTTAGGTTTCATGCAGTACCTTAATAGTTATGATCGTTTGATCTATTAGCTCCGGGAGCCGTTCATCGGCAGTTTGTGATCAATCTGGTGGGTCGCCGCCAAGTCCGCTTATTTTGTTGAGTTCGTCTCGTCGCGTTCGACGCGATAGACACTTCCCCTTTGCTGTTTCATCTACCAAAATTATTTTTATTCACCAGCGCCGCCCCCGACTACCGTTGGCTGTGCCGTCGCCTGCCCCAAGCTCGCGCCGCCCTAGCCTTTCCATTTCACCTCGCTTCCGGTGTCTGTCATCTTTCCCTTGCCGGCGCCACCATGGGAGCAGAGCTCTCTGTTCTTGGGCATGGAGTTGAAGAAACATGAGACTATGACATGAGGGCCCCGCATGGCATAGAGTCAAGGAGAGAGAAATACAAAGCGAGGAAAGCAAAGCACTGTAGCGATGCTTCGGGATTTTCTTTCTGGTCAAACTTCGTTTGATTCGTTCTCCTTCATCCGAACTCGGAATCAAGTGATTTAAATTTCTAAATTCATGTAAATTCAATACCTTCCTGCCAGTATTATTTTATAATTTTTAGATTTTATTTGTATTCGGCTAATTAATCGTTGCTCGCTTTTGCGTTCATCGCCTCGGCGATACCATTAAACCAGCACAAATTTGCCATGTCACGACCTCACCGCCCTATCTATCGGTAATTTGTCGCCACCTTGGCGTCCGTCATCGGTTCGCCTTATTATTAACGTTCCATTGTTAACGTTTCGCTGTTAACGTTTCATCGTTAACGACCCGCCGTTAACGCTTTGCTCTCATCACATGTGTGCATGCAAGGAAAGGCCCTAATGTGATGTTCTTACCTTTTCTATTGTCCTATCATGATCTAACCCCATTCCTTGTAAGTCTGGCTTTATCTTTCTATCATCTGCAAAGCCGGACCAAAACCTAACTTAAGAACCGCTTCGATGGACTGAGTACATCTGAGCATATTGCCGTATTGCGATTTCCCTCGTTGTATCCACCGTAGTAAGATATTTGTGCTCTGTCTTACTACATATCGTCATCGCCCTGTTATCGTCAAGTCTCTTCATTGATGTGTGACTGAACCCCTTATCGACTTGCAGTGGATGTCGACCCCACTTGTCCTTGTCTTGTCTTTGAAAATCTACTCTGCCATTAACCCAGAATTCATTCGTGGACTTGGTCACTAGACCATTGACCATGTGTCATATCCTTGTGCCATATCTAATCTATCAGCTTATCTCTCTTTTGTTTGATTGTGTATCTACTTAGTCAGCGAAAGTCAACATCGAGCATTAGCTTAGTTCATCGTGAACTAACATATCTTTATCGACCGGTCTATAGATCGAGAGTCCATATGGCATCGGCTATCCAATCAAGATAATAACTTCGGAAGAAAAATTCTTTGGAATATCATTCCTTCTTTCCCAGTTATTAATCTTTCTCTTCGGTGTATTTTCCGAAAGCCGTTCTATTTTGTCTAATCATCGACCTAATCCATTCAAGTTCCTAATTTCATCTAAGCTGTTGTGTCTAATGTTATTCGTTCTTAATTTGGTGTTTACTTGATTTGTTTTTTTTAGTTTTGTTTTATTTGTGCTTCTTTGCCGTTAGACGCGTCATCCAGAAGTTACCCGAAGTAGCTGAAGGATGAGAAAGTCGAAGCCTTCGATTGAAGGAGCCAAAGGTTGAGGAAGCCGAAGATCAATTATAAAGAGTAAAGAGCAGTTTATAGCAAGTGCCAGGCAAGTTGTGCTTTGATCATATTGCTCCCAGTTTTACAAATTTACTTTGATTCAAATTATTGCATGCTAGCTCAAGATTAAAATGATTTAAATTAATTTGGGATTAGTTATTCAATCCAATTGCTAATATCACCTTGCCATGATTATTTGTATGCCATAATTCATTTGTCACCCTAAGATGGTTGATTATTAGTTGGTTGTTATTACTTGCCAACGTGGGTTGGTTAGACCGTTTATAATTGCTTAGCCATGCCATGCAGCTCATGTCTTCTGAAAATAAAAGGTTAATACTGAACACTGGATTATGAAATGTGTTTGTGAAATGGTGTGACGTGTTGCCACACGATGATGTTGATATGTGGAACCAGTGTGGTTCTACATGGATGTTGAGTTGTTGTTGGCATTGTGTTGCGCAATAATCAACTGGGGTGGTAAAATGATTTAGACTAGGGCAAGTGGCAAGTGGCTTTATGCCAAGTGGGCCATTGAGGCATTTGGGAGGGTTGAGTGTTGTGAGGGCTGTGCGCCAATTTTGAGAGAAGGATGTCTTGCCTTGGTCTGTTAAGGACTTCACCTTGCAAGCCTTTGACCTGAGTCTCTCGTACAACCACATGTCTGGTATGGGACAGACCTAGTTTAGTAAGATTCTGATATCTCACCTTTGATACCTCGGGGTGGCAGTTACACGGGGGTAACTGTACGGGGGAGCGTGCCTGTGCTATGGCTTGGTACCCAATCCAACGGTGTTCGTCGGACCTATACTTCGGCTCAATGTGAGGGAAGTGATAGTGAAGGCAACCCGGAGAGGCTCCTAGGTTGAGCTAGAAGTTTCTAAAAGGCTTTGTTATGATCGCTCATTCGCATACTCTTGTATGGCGATTCACGGCTGACGTGGTGAGTTGATTATATCTTGTGGGTAAAGTGTACAACCTCTGAAGAGTGTAAAAACTATTCGAATAGCCGTGTCCGTGGTACTGGACAATGCTCGGGGATTACAGTCAAGGGTTAGATTTTGGTAAAAATGAGGTTGGGAATGTGGACAATGTGATATGGAAATTGGTTAAGGATGAGAAATGCTTTACTTGAGAATGATTACGAAATTTATTATGAGTATTACTTGTTTTTCTGCTTTTCTATCTATTTATGATTATTTGTGAATGCTACTTTATTGCAAAAGAACCATTCAGCCATTCCTTTGGAATAAGCCATGCATGTAGTAATAGAACTACATTCTGTGCATGACTTGTTGAGTACGGTTGTGTACGCACTCTTGCTATAACAAAACATCACCAATTGAGGAGAAGTCTCCATCTTCGAAGTAGGGAGAAGTTCTGCAAGAAGGCGAATATCTAGGAGTTGAACCTTGTCAAATGCCTGTGGTATTTTGATGGGATTCACCGACGTTCTTCGTTCCGCTGCTGTTTGTTTTACTCTGAGTTGAAGCCATCTAGGCTTCACAATTGTAAGTTGACTTTAAGGTTGTTCAACATGTTACATTAATAGATGAATACTTTATTTATTATTCCGTTGTGTATGATTGTGATATTCATCTTTGTTAGCTGTGGGCACTAGCTCTCGATCACAGGACTAGTCTTTGAAAACACGAGGGTTTCGGTTTGCGAATTCGGGTCCCGACAAAGTCCCATGATTGCCATGTGCTTATGACACAGATGCTCCCTGTGGCAATTAGAAGTATTTTACCGATCGAGAGGTCCAGGAGACAATCACAAGGCTGTGTTATTTCTTTAACACAATTGCTCAGAAGGTCATCGATCCCCAAGAACTTCATGCTCTGTAGGGCGAGGTGGTAATGACTCTATGTAATCTTGAGATGTATTTCCCTCCGTCGTTTTTCGATATCATGGTCCATCTCATTTTTCACCTTGTGAGGGAGATAAAGATGTGCTGGCCTGTGTTCCTACGTAGCATGTACCCGTTCGAGAGATACATGGGAATTTTCACGTCCTCCATACGGAATCGATCTCGACCAGAGGGTAGCATTATCGAAGGTTATGCAACCGAAGAGGTCATCGAATTCTACGTGGATTACATGGCTCAGGTCGAACCGATAGGTGTGCCTCGATCCTGCCATGAGGGGAGGCTCCAGGGCATTGGGACAATCAGAAGGAAAGCGATCACACCTAATCTGGTTGCGTGCACCAAAGCCCATTTCACAGTTTTGCAACACATGGCTATTGTGGCCCCGTTTATCGACAAGCACAAGAATTGGCTACGACAAGAGAATCCGACGCGGCTGGAGTACTGGATCATCAAACAGCATAACCTTCAATTCAACAAATGGTTCTAGGAGCGACAACCCATTACTGGAAGCATGTCAGGTGAGACGTTGACATGGTTGGCAAAAGGGCCAGCTTTTATGGTTGTAACATGGAAAGGATATGATTTAAATGAGTACACATTTTACACGAGAGATCAGGACATGAAGAGCACAAACCAGAATAGCGGTGTTCGCATCGATGCGCTGAATACCGCTGGATCGATGAGGAGCTCATACTATGGGTACATTGAGGAAATTTGGGAGCTCGACTATGTGCTATTCAAGATCCCCTTATTTCGGTGCCGTTGGGTTAACTTGCAGCACGTGAAGGTTGACAAGTATGGCGTCACAACTGTGGACCTCGAACGTCTCGGATACCAAGAGGAACCATTCGTTCTCGCCAACCAAGTTGTTCAAGTCTTCTATGTAATCGACCCGTCCAACAAGCAGCGCCACGTCGTTCTTCAAGGAAAAAGGAGGATTGTCGGTGTCGAGAATGTGGTAGATGAGGAAGAATACAGTCAGTTCGACGAGTTGCCTCCTATTGGTACCGGCGTCACAATCCAAGAAGACCAACATGACAAAGCTAGCTGCACACGTGTTGATCATCGTGAAGGGCTAATTTTTGCACAAAATTATAAACAAGTGTTGTCATGAGGACCTCTATGTATATATACCAAGTGTTCCTGTATTAAATTTAATTAATGACATGTATTGATTACTGAGATGTATTGATTAAAATTAAGCATGTGTATATGGACATATATTAATTACTTAGATGTATTGATTAAAATTAAGTAGCTCTATATGGACATGTATTAATTACTGAGATATATTGATTAAAATTAAGCAGCTATATACAATGGACCATCCCAGACGGTTATGAGATTAAACAAATCAGGATGGAGTCATCGAGCAGTTACAGGATTGAACCGTCTCGATGACTCCATCCTGCATTTGGTTCAATCCTGTAACCTGCTCGAATGGTCTTCGGCGCCACTCAATAAATCCCGCGCTTGCCGTTTCACCAAGTCCCACGCACACTTAGTTTATTGCAACCCTAGCTCCTCGGCCGTGCCCTCCCCCATCGGCGGTGCCCTCCCCCTCGGCGGCGCCCTCCCTTGTCGGCGGCGCCCTCCCCCTCGGCCGCACACTCGCCCTAGCTCGGAGGTGCCCTCCCTCGACGGTGCACTCCCCCCTCGGCCGCGCCCTCCCCCACGATGGTGTCTCCCCTCCATCGGTGGTGCCCTCCTCCCCCCCCCCTCTATTTATTTTTTGCCTTGCTTGCTCCACGATTCGAGTGCTATTCCCTCTGTGAGTATTTTTGGTTTTGCACTTGATTCTTACTGGTTGAGATACTAGTGTTGCTCTATGATGAAATTAGGGTTACTACATGAATATGACAATTGATGAAATGATTTAAGCCTTGAACTGCTAGACTTGGATGAAATTATTGATTATATTCACGGTTCTGCTCAATTTGTATTCATTTCTGTTATCGCTTTAATTTTGTCGGTATTATATCACTATCTGTTCATTGCTTGATTCAGTTGGTACAGTTCATAGATGTTGATCTGATTTAGCTAGCTAGTGGTCAGGTACTAGTTGATTGATTTAGCTAGTGGTCAGGCCTCTTCCAGTTGGTTATGTCAGTTGATTTTGCTTTATATTAATCTGAACTAAGTTGTTTCTGTTGATAGAAATCTCTTGTCAGAGCACTGCTATTTATTCTTAAGTGATCTTTGAACTGATCTGAACCTGCAATATATATTGGCTTTGTTATTAGTCTGATCAGATTTTTGCTTGCAGATAAAACTGACATTTTCTAGATGATCTGAACACATTGATTTTATAATAGTGAATAATACTTAATCATTTCATGTGCATGCTAATGTGGTAAGGGTTCAAGGCTTAAGTTATTGAATTGATTAGTCTAATCCATTTGTGATTGTGGTGAAGATCCTTATCTTCATCCAAACCCTAAAATCTGAGAGCACAACAAAATTAATTCCTCTCTTTGAGGTAGAAGGCATAATTCATATGATAGATGGCTTAAACTTGTTTAATATCATCTTGTTTATGTCATGTTGATTGTTTTTTGATTATGTATTCTCATGTATATATATACTTAGAAGTAATAATAAATAAAATCTTGCTCTTATGCTCGCATATTTTCCAACAGTCCAAAAAAATCTTCTCTTAAATTTGCTTCTCTTAACTTACCTACTCTTAACCTTACATCATACGAGATGACGTCTCCTCAATCCTCGCGCCGAAGGGATCTGATGACGCGCCCAACGTAGAAAGAAACAGGTACAGTGTAAGAGAGCTTAGTAAAAGGCCTCAAAGCCGATACACCATCACAGCGGTCGATCCGCATGATGGGGCCCCTACCGCGCCTCCAAAGGCTGCGGTAGCTTTTCAGACCATGTGCGGGATCATTGGGCGTGAGCGGGTCCCCATCACCTATCCATCATGGAAGACGCTGACAGATGAGGAGCGCGATAACCTGGTGACAGAAATATTCACATCATTCGAGCTTCCACAAGACGCCATGCCTGCACTGCGACGGTACTCGTTGCTAGTGGCGGGAAAGGCATGGAAGAACTTCAAAAGCGTTCTTGTTGCTAATTACGTCAATAAGGAAATAACTCCGTTCCAGAAATACGGGTTCATCTCTGAAGATGTTTGGGGCAATTTGTTGAGTTGAAGACGACAAAAGAGTTCATACTTCAAAGTGCGGCTCACAAGACCGTCCAGTCAAAAAACACACACCCACACAGACTCGGCTCAACTGGGTACGCGGGTAAGATGGCACAATGGACGAGGGAGGACGACAAGGCAGTCTAGAATAAGGTCGCACCGCCATTTGCCTCGATCGTGGACCCGCGTGCCCGAAACTGGGTAAGAGCGAGGTCACGTCACACTTCTTCAGGCAGTGTGTCCTTTGCAAACCCCGCTGATGAGGAAGTGTCCCAACGCCTCATATCGTTGAGCACAGAATCTTCCTAGGGCTCTTTCACTTCGAACAGAGAGAAAGACATGCTCTCCACGGTCTTGGCAAACAAGGAGCACCTGGGTCGCACCAGAGGCCTAGGTGTTTTCGTTCCCTGGAAAATGGGATTCCCACAGGACTCGGCCACGTACCGGAGTAGGAAGAGAAGCAAAGCCGAGCATGAGAAACAGCTAGTAGCCCTCATTGAGGAAAGGCTTAGAGTGCAGTTCAATGATTAGCTACGAAACCTCGAGGAAAGGCTGGAGCAAAGGGTGGCTGAGGAGAGGCAGGCACAGAACGTGCTAGCCCAAGAAGCACATGTGCAGTTCAGCTCAACCAACCGTCGGAGCAGCTGCGCATCCGCCCCTAAGACAGAGGTGCATGAAGCCAGATTTCCTCCTGATGACAACATGTAGGTAATATGTCTGCAATGATCCTTACCTACACTTTTAATGTTGGACGTGTTAGCTAATTACTTATGTACCCTTATTTAGCCCATGCTGTGCAATCTGCAAATGAGGCTTGCCAACGGCTCTGTTCCCCTGCAGGCTGCTTGGGGACAAGCGTATGCATCCAGAGAAGGGGCATTACTGCACGGTCATCCGTTACAGCCGGGCTACGTGAAGGTTAATATCGGTGGTGTACATGAAATTTTTAAGGCCGTTACACTGGACTTCCCCCCAAACGATGAGATCATCACACTAGGGGATGCCATCGGCACATTCATCCAGTGGCCCAAGAAGGACATATCCTTCGATGCCTGCCTAGGAGCACCGAAGGTACAAGCAGTCCTAGAGGCACCACATCACGTGCCGGAGCTACCAACACTATTGGAGCCATGCCATGCACGGAACGAGCCAGCCAAATCGGCTACAGCGTCCCGTCTGCGCAGATCATTACTGCAGTAAGTGCCCAATCATTTCCTACGAAGACGAAGCTTGGTAGCAGGGCACGCAGAGACAAGGGAAAATCGAAATATAACACGTCAGCCCATGACTTTTCGTTTGCCCCATTGGCACGACAATTCGAGCTGGGGCAACCATTCGTACCGGATGACCGCAAGGAGACGCTTTCATTATCCTGCGTTAGTTGCAACAATGGTGCATGCAACAAGTCAACAAGCTAGTGGCAGAACGACAAACGAGTATCTCCGTGATCTTCATGGAGGAGTATTTCTTACACCGAGCTTTAGATGGCGTCTTCGTGGTCGGCTTCAATGACTTGTTCGATCTGTACAACCTCAGAGCGCTCGACGCCTCACTCATAAGATGCTGGTCAATGTAAGTGCACCGTCTATATTTCTGACGCACCGATAAATATCATATATATATCATCTTTCATTTTGTATATGTAGATACATGATCCACGAAGCAATAGCAAGGAAAGAACCGGTGGGTTTCGTTGACCCACACATTTTGTCCAAGCAAACCATGGACGAAAATATATAATTCGTTCACGAGTACGTGGAAAAAGTAATGCTGGCTCATTCGGACAAAAAATTCATACTTTTACCCTACAACCCGGAGTAAGTGCTTCATCCAGATGCTATACTCGTTGATTCTACTATATATCTCACCTCAAAGTTAGGTTCAGCGACCATGATGATATACCTTTGTAGGTATCATTGGGTTCTAATCGTAATTATACCGAGACAGAACCGAATCATTTATCTTGATTCCAGAAAGGGCGGCACCTACGATTTAAAGCGTATTAGAGATTTTCTTGACACGTCATTCGGTGCTTGCAAAATGTTGGGAGGGCCACACAAGAAGGGCCAGGTCACTGTAAAGCATATTTTTAACTTTCTGGTATCCGATAGTATGCAATAATCCTTCACACTCCATTATAATACCTTCGGAACTAATTAAACTATTTTGTTTTGGCAGTGCCACCAGCAGCCAATGGGCACTGATCTATGTGGATTCTATGTTTGCCACAACATAGCACTCCTCATTGGTTCTAAGCAAACCAATGTCATGCAGGTCTGTCAATCTTCCAACAAATGTCTCCATTTATTAATTTATATACACGCGAGACTTTACTTTTCTCATTGACAAGCTTGGCAGTGCACTGAAACTGCATTGGAATAGGCTGACCTTTGAAGTATTCGAGTACAGCTCTGTGCCTTCTTGCTGCGTGAGGTCTTAAATTCAACGGGCAGATGCTACTCAGGGCTCAACAATGAGTTGTGAATTTGTTACTTACCGTACATTAATATTAATTTGTTAATCTTCTGAAGTAAATTTGTCATTTCTACTTCTGAATCCAATTCGTTAGTACATATGTCAGTTGATTTCTGAAATGGATGCGCTGTGCATATGTTGTAATGTGTGATGTCAGTTGATTCATGAAATGGATGCGCTGTATGTTGTGTAACATATGATTGGAGTACATTTTTTAAATTTATGTCATAATAATATGCTAGTCATACTATGTATATTGTCTTTTGTTTCAGACGGCATGGCTAGCAATTACTGAGGATAGCCAATATATTAAATTTAGTATAAAATAGAAAATAAACATCACAGACGGTTCTTCGTATGTGAATAGGCACAAATCACAGACGGTTCTACTGCGGCACCGTCTGTGATGAGGAATCATCATAGACGGTTTAAAATTCGAACCGTCTGTGATATATTAAACTTCACAGATGATTCTTCTTTAAAACCGTCTGAGATATGCCAATCATCATAGACGGTTTGAAAGTAAAACCATCTATGATATATTACACTTCACAGACGGTTATTACTTAAAATCGTCTAAGATATGCCAATCATCATAGACGGTTCGTAAGTGAAATCGTCTGAGATGATACCACATCACAAATGGTTCGTAAGTGGAACCGTCTGTGATCTTATTTTTCACAGACGGTTGAAAAACTGTCTGCAATGATTATTTGTTATCACTGACACTTGCTTACAGACGGTTCAGAAAACCATCTGTGATGAGGTTTCCGAACCGTCTGTGATGAGCTTTTCTGTAGTAGTGTAAGAGGCTTTTTCCATAAAAAACATGGGACGATTGAATAGGGTAGAATTTCTGACAAATCTAAGCAGTCGGATTAATCGGTGCGAGTGAGGGTTCTTACTTTTTTACTATAACAAATACATTGCTCTTATTCTTAAACTTTTAGTCTACACATGTAATAACACAGTTTCTTATAATAATTCGGTGCTATATCTCATAAAACAGTTATTTGGTGCCATAAACGTGTTTTGTCTAGACTTTTTCTCCTTGTGTGATGTGATGTATCTTTCTCACATAATCCAGATGCAATGTCGGTAATTCCTCGGATAATATTATTGACGACTATGTTGTCTACTGTCATCATTTCTAGAAAGCGAAGATGTTAGTAGTGTTATACTCTCAGGGCATATACAATATACTAGGTAGAGCCTATCATATACTAGGTAGAGCCACGTGTAGGATGGGCTATCGAGCTAGCTTAGCTTGTCAAGCTAATGAGCTAGGAAATCAGTTAAAATCAACTCAATAAAAAGCTTGAGCTACTCGTGAGTAGCTCACAAGCCACATCAGTTAAGATGAACTAAGCTACATTAAGCTATATGAACTATGGTAATTAATCAGGAGCTAAGCTAAATCACGTCAAGCACATGCCACATATTAACATATACATACAATAGTAAGACTACATAAATGAAACCGTAGGTGATTACCTAGCATAGAAGTAAAACATGGATAATTAATGAGGAGCCAATTAATAATCCTAATAATTCTAATCCAACCTAACATGGTTGCATAGACATACATTAATTTAAATATTCAATTAATTCAAAGTCTTTTACATGAAAAATCATTACAGTGAACATTTAGTTATCAAGCCTTAATGAGCTAACAAGCGGCTCATGAGTTAGCTCAGATTCGGCTCATTAAGATAAATGAGCTAACAAGCGGCTCATGAGTTAGCTCAGATTCAGCTCATTAAGATAACGAGCTAAGAAGCAGGCTCAGCTTGACTTGTTTATTTTACGAGCCAAGTTCAAGCGGCTCACGAGCTTCAAGCTTTTCTACTAGCTCTATCTGCACGCTATGCTACGCCGAATGAATTTCGATAGAGTGCTTAGATATTAAAACCAAACTCCAAGGTGAATGTCATTTTTTTCTTTAGCAAAACCTACACAAATCCAAGAAAAATGGAAATAATCACAATTTTAGAATTCGCATGGAGACTTTTCGCATAAAAAAGTGAACCAAAAGAAGATTTCGAAAAATTTATGAGTTTTTTTTTCACAAAAACGGGGATTCAAGGTCTAAGAAATTTCCAAAACTTTTTTCAAAAGAGCCGAGGCGAGGATCTTAACATAATTTCAGAATCCACGAAGAACCTTTTTACAAAAAATACTAATAATGGACATGCCCGCTGATCCCTTATACTTTAAGGGGTAGTACATAGATGGTAGCATAAGTGATGGGTTTGGGATTGAGCTTGTGCCACTATACAATGCATGGTAGCCTGAGGTGAGCCCACAAATATTTTTTATTTCAGTCCTTTATGTGTTTCATTTCAGCCCCTAACTTTCAATTTATTAGTTTAGTCTAAAATTTTACACAAAGAACCCTAGAAACCAATGAGGGAATTGATCATTTGCCCTATTTTATCTGATGTAATTGATTAAATATTTTATTTATCTCATTGACATATAGTCTTAGAGCTCATATACCAGTGAGACATCGTAGAGCATTTGATCACTAACACAAGTAAACATGGCATTTTATCGATTATTCCCTTCTCTCTTTCTCATCTCGCGACCGCAAGATTTCAACAAAATCGCCCACTGGCAACGCCTGAGGTCATCTCGCGACCGCAAGATTTCAACAAAATCGCACTGGCAACGCCTGAGGTCTCTAGCGGCGACCAATGGCGTCCTCCTCTTGACTTCAACGATCGATTTTGGGGCTTCTCCAACTCCGGTCGGGAGGCGGTGGTCTGTCTCCTCCGCAACCGTCGACCACCATTCAGCCGTATCCGATCACGAATGTCCAGATCCGACCAATTCAGTTGCCACCACAGCCCGGCCGGTCGTCTGCTGTCGCCCCTTCGTCTTCATCATAATGGAGCCGGACCGCAGTGGTTTGGGGGTTTCGGGGGTGTGTGGCCACGCGCGAGGGGGATTAGTGCTTTCGCTGGTGTTTCTGCACGCGCCGCGCGAGGGTTGGGTGGGCGTGAGGGCGTGTTGATGTCTCTCGCTTGCCACAGCGTGCGGCTTTGAGTGAGCGCCTCGGCCTTTCGTCAGCGAGGCTGCTGCTGCTTCTACAGGCCACTCTGAACCTCTGCAGAACCACCGCTCCATGTGACATGGAAGCCCGAAGTAAACGTGGAGCTTAATTGGGACAGCCATCCAGGGTGGAGCGTTGTTACTTGCTCTCATGTGCCCTTGTGACCTCAGTTCTTGGTGCTATATTTCATAAAAATTTAGAAAAGCGGCCATGGAACGATATAGCAATAGGTTTTATACAATTTCACCAACTTTCAAGAAAAAAAGTTTGAAAATTTTTATATTTCAATCAGTTTTGCATGTTTCTAGAAGTTTCCAAGCCAAAATTTCATCACATCTTCTTGCAAATCAATTATCCACATGATTATTTCTATTTACCCTTGCTAGTGCACGCTTATGATGAATACATTGCCATACAAGACGATTAGGAGGAGTTGCGCACATTCAAGACGATGCATCTGATGGCTGGGCATATATATGGGTTCTGGAGCGTACTCCTCTAGCAAGTTTTACAGATATCAATTTCAGAATATTGTGACCCCTAATGTGTATAAATGGATCTGGAAGAGCGAGTGTGTCACAAAACTAAAGGTCTTTGTGTGGTTGCCATTGGTCCATAGAACTGAACACAAGTAATATGTTAAGTGCAGGCATTACAATATTTGTAAGAACTTAGAATGTGTTCTTTGAAATGCTAGATTAGAATAAACGCTGCATCACCTTTTTTTCAGTTGTGTTTTTTCCAAGCAATTTTGAAAGTTTCTGAAGATTCAATGGCCTCAAACTGAGGTGGTGGTGCAGAAATTTAAATCAGCAAAACTGGTTTTTTTATGTCAATACTTCATGCACTACAGGAATCGTGAAAATTTTCGTCGGCCAATTTAACTTCGTCGGCGTTTAAGAAAACCGACGACATTTAATTTATTTTCGACGACCAAACTCAGCCGATTTAAAGTTATGCTTTAAATTTAAATCGGCGATATACACCGACGGAAGTTAATTAACTTTCGTCGGCGATTTAAAACCCATGAAAATAAACCCCGGATTAGGGTTTCGTGGCGGCTCTAATTTTCGCTCGGTTGAAATGGGTGGCGGCGAAAATTACGTTTTCGTCGGTGAATGAAACCCACGAAAATAGCGGACTTATTCACCTCGGCTCATTGGGCTCGGCCATTTCTTCACGTTTCACTCGCGCTCATCTCCGTCTTGCCGCCGCCGCCCATCGCCCCGCCGCCGCCGCCGCCGCCGCACTGCCGGGTGGCCGCCGACACCGCCCGCCATGCCGCCTCGCCAACGCTGCCGCCTCACAAGCCGCCCCGACGCCTTCTGTCGCCTCAAGACGACGCCGCCGTCGTCCATGCCGCCGCCAGTGTGGCCGCCGTCGCCCGCTCCAGTGCCGTGCTTCCTCTCGCCTACAATTTTTGTTAATCCAAGAATTTTTATGGTGTGTATTTTGCATGTGTACACCTACGAAGCTGGTTCTTTTGCTCCAAATGCTTGACCACGAATGTGTCGAGTGCCTTCTCTATACGCAACACCGCCGATGTTATTTGTGTGGTAGGTGGTAGATTTGGTTGAAAATATACACAATAATTTCTTGTCGATTTTATCACGAGGTAAATATCACATAAGATTGGAGATGTGTAAATCAACACCAATATCTTGTACATCTAAATATACTTGAGAACTAAAAATAAAAGAATTGATTGGTCATGCGAATGACTAACAGTTAGACTTGAAGAAGAATAGGAAATAACGCAGATGTAATCGTGAAAGTAATCGATATCAAGAAAGGAGCCGAGCGGTCGTGTGGATGCACTTGTCCGAAGCCTTATTACCACCTGTACATATAATCCCAAAGATGAGTGGGAAGAACTCAACCTTATAAATTGTTTTTCCTTCACTTACATTTAGATAATATGGTATTAAATCAAGCATAATTTAGAATCTCTAAAGGAAATGGATCCCAGCTCATAGACCAATTTTAACAGATACTATGTTATCTATTTGAGATAGATGACACCATCGAGTTTTGCAAGCACACATAAGAATGGTCAGTAATATAGCATGGATATATATGTTTCTACCACGAATTACAGTTGTTCTCATTTTTCGATTCAGCAGCATAAGGCTCGGTGATGACCAAGGTTCAAACTTGAAATTTTGGTGGCCAAAATTTCACAAATTGCACCGTGCACAATATGATAAAAAGAATGCAATTTCCTGTGTTGCAAAACATCGGTTTTCAATTTGAATGCAGTTTTTCTTAAAAAATCGTAATGTTTTTCAATGTGACACGTCTACGATATGTGACTCCTATAAAGATATATCCTTTCCATGCTGGCAGTAGTGACTAGTGACCTTGCCTCTTTACGTGTCTCTGTGAGTGCATTAGCTATACTAGCATTGGCATGAAACACGAAGTCAGTAATAATCGTATATCTTCTCGACTTATTCTTTGTTGGAATTATTAGTTACTGCGGGAGTTTGTTGTTAATTTATCATTGAAACACATGCGGTACTCATGAAACTTCTCGAACAAGTATATCAAAGTGGGTTGTTGGAACTTAGAAGCATAGCATTAATTGGGATAGCACAATTCTATTTCTCCTTCTTTTCTTTTTGATGGTGTTTTAGGATCATAACATGCATCTTGATACTCTGAGCTTCTATCAATGTAAATGCGTCACCATGGCGATGTTATGAGGCTTTTGTACATTGATATAAACTATCGTAGTTTTCTTTGTTATGTAAAAACCAACTCATGTCATATCCTTGCATTCCAATTGCAAGCAGATTAATAAACCCCGATATTTCTCAAAAGAAAAGTGGGGCAATCAAATTGTTGCATGGCGATCGGAATCTTTTTCACTACATACACTTGAAAATATCTGAGATCGATTGACTAACACAAAATGTTTAGAATTTCATTGATTCTTATTGATTGACATGATAAAAACATGTGTTGAATGATATGTTTAAGTAGACTTACCATTTAGTCTTTGAAAGTCTAAACTTTTACCATCATGGTTGTTTTACCTCAAACATGTATATACTAAATAGTATTTCAACGTTGGGCTATATCCAGCAAAATGATGTCCATTGGAGAACTACTATGTGTAGAATCTGACATTGGAATGCATTCTCTGAAAACTTATTATTGTTTTCCTATAGTGATTTCTCACATCCTATTATAGAGCGATCGGTGCTCGATGGATAAAATTGTATCCTTCTTGACTAAAGGATTGTAGCTAGGTATAAGTTTCTTCGCTCTCACAAACCTTTCTTGCCTTAATGTTCTGTTAGAAGGTCTTTTCTATTCTTAGACTACATTTGTATATGCCTCTCCTTTTTTTTCTTGTGATTGTTGCCTTTTGAGTAAATTCAACTCATCTTAGTTATTTGAATAGACAATCGCATCAAGAGTAGTGAAGAAGTAGGTGTGAAACTTGGCGAGGAAGTTGGTTATACAATCCGATTTGAAGATCAAACAAATCCGGTATGATCAAGTTTTCCCTTTGTCAGCTTTTTCTCTCTCGAATTACGCTATCTGAATCATCTTTGTGAAATCAAACTTCGTATGCTTTGAGAGTGTTCCGAATGAAAAAAACATCACTATTAGCTTCAATAGCGATGACAGGAGATGTATGAAAACAAATAAGCAAGGGTTAAAGTAAGCCATATATATTACAGAGGCGAATGCTGATCTAAGTGCTTTACAATCATGAAACTGCTTCAAGAACATAATCTGCAATGTATGTGAATCAAACCTTCTTGGTAAAGTTGTAGAACAAAGGCACGCTAAACGAAGACAGTTCAAACCTTAAGGATGCTTGAAACCCCACAAGTATTGCAATAAGAAGTATCACATCCTATGCAAAGGGGGATATTAACTCTCATAGGAGGAAAACTATAAGAAAGAAAAAAGATCCATGCATGCAGATGCAACTGATTACTTATGTTGTTATTCTTTGGAACTACATTGGCTTTGTCACCAAAACAATGGGAGGGTTGCAAATCGCCAAATTTTATTTTGAGATGAACATGTCTTCCATAGTGAGTCGGTATGTCACATAGGTAATAATTGTTTTCCTTTCCAAATTCTGTTGTTAGTGTCACGAAACCTATGTGTTACCCGTTCGGACCGACGCCACACACTGCGCCACACATGTGAGATGTCTTGGTCCGAATTGTCCCTTTTGGATAGCCTCGGAGTGACCGATAGTCGTGGTATTTATGACGAGCCACGGGGTCCGAACGAGATTTCGACGGTATAACCCTGATGTTCTCCGCTGCACCATATCCGGGCGTGCAGATGGAGAACAATAAGTTATCTTCGAAATTTCTTCGGACCCTACAGCTCGCTCATAAATCCGTCTTTGTCGGCCACTCTTGGGTGGGTTTATGACATATCCTTACCTATAGATGTAGGGCCATGATATATATAGGAACGAAAAAACTCATGATTACACTTGCTTTAATCTATAGCCTCAAGTATGGGTGATGATCGGCGATGGATGTATGATGGTTGGGATAAGAGTGGGGCTCACTCGGATGAGTGGGTGGCCAAGACTACGGATTTTGTGAACCGTCGTTCTCTTTGTCTAATCTTGATAAGGTGAGGTGCCCATGTGGCAAGTGCCAAAATTTGTCCAAACATGACAAGAAAAAGGTGATGCTAGACCTTTGTCGGCACGGTTTCATGCCAAGCTATGAGTGTGGGTGCACCACGGCGAGTCATTCTCTCAAGTGAAGTAGAAGAGGTAGATGATGATAGGGAGGGTGATGATAGGATGGACGAGATGCTTGAAGCTATCTGGCCGGAGTTGAACTACATTCGAGGATCCGCCTACACCAGAGGTTGAAAGGTTCTTGAGGCCCTCAAAGCTTGGAAGAGCCTGTTGCCTAACCAATGTAAGTGATCCTCCTAGCTTTTGTGACACGGCTCATGGCCATTAAGTCAAAGTTTGCGTTCTCGAATAATTGTTACAACGAGCTCTCCAACTTGAACAGTGATGTGCTTCCGAAGCCTCATAACATGCCCAAAGACATGTACCATGGCAAGAGATTGGTTTCTACTCTCAGTATGAAATATGAGAAGATTGATGTGTGCAAAGATAATTGCATGCTTTTCTGGAAAGAGCATAAGAATGAGAAGAAGTGCTTGAAGTGTGGCAAACCGAGGTGCGTCGAGGTCGTAAATGAAGACGGTGCAAATGTGATGGTGATGTTGCACATAAGCAACCGTTACATGCCGATTACACTGCTGGTCAAGCGGTTTGCTTTCTCTCAAAGAGAACCGCTAGGCACATGAGGTGGCATAAGGAAGGTGTGCGTGAGAACGACGGAGTGATGATGCACCGTCGATGGTGAGGCATGGAGGGCTCGGACAGCTTTGGACGCAGACTTCGCCATGATCACGAGAAATGTTCGCATTGGGTTGGCGGCCGATGGCTTCACACCTTTCGCCAATCCGCGCCTCCTACTCTTGTTGGCCCGTCTTTGCTGTTCCGTATAACCTTCCACCGCTCTTTGCATGAAATATGAGTTTATGTTCTTATGTCTTATCATACGGCCCGCAACATCACAGGACACGCCTCAGCGTGATCTTTGAAACCCTTAATTGAAGAGTTGAAATAGTTGTGGGCGGGAGTTGAAGCGCACGACTCTTACAAGAAGAAGAAATTCAACCTTGAGTTGCGTATTTATGGTCCGTTCATGATTTCCGGCCTATGGTATTTTTCTTTGGATGGAGCCGCCATGGAAATTTGACTGTCCGATCGTGGTTCGAACACGGATTGTTTCCGCCTAGCTTTTGGTGGAAAGATCAGCTACTTCGATTGCCATAGATGTTTCTTGCCCGAGACACATCTTTAGGCGGCGGAAGAACGCTTTTAGGAAGAACACCATTGTCACAAAGGACCGCCAAAGCGTCTAAGCGGGCTAGAAATTGCCGATAAAATGAGTAAACTGGTCCCAAAAGCGGTCAGAGGCGGGTTGGTGTTGCGAGCAAGATGCTACCCGTCGGCGCAATGAGAGTCTCTTTTGAGCGATGAGTTCAGAAGCCAAAGACGCGGGACTTGTTGAGACACGTCGGGCGGAATTGCAAGGACGACCGATCGCACTTCAAAGAACCGAGGTACCTAGCATTTCATATCTACTAACCTCTTATATGTACCTAGCATTTCATATGTACTTATCTCTTATATAATTTGCAGAATGACCTGTGTCGGAGGAAGAAGTGGCGGTCTGCATCTGCAGATGGCGGTGAGGACGAGGAGCACTGTGGATGAGGAGGACCAGGGAGGATGAGGAGGCCCGTGGATGAGGAGGCCCAGTGGGCGAGGAGCACCTGTGGATGAGGAGCACCGGGAGGATGAGGAGGACCAGGAGGATTAATTTGAAGGTTCTAGCGTATGGCGGAGGCGGACTAGGAGGAGCCATGCTGTCGCCCCTCCTCCGGTGCCCGCGCGCGAGGAGGACAAGATTGTGATCGCACCGGTTGGTGATAGGTGAGAACATTTATTTATGTTTGTTTTATGTTGTTTACTTTAGAACTAAATCTATAGAGTTTGTGTTTCTTGCAAATCATGGGATGACACGGGTTTCGACGGCAGAGGACACCATAGGCGGAGTTAACGCCTTGGGTAACCTCTGCGTTTGCACTACCCGGATTGGTGGTTAACAAAATTTGGAGAGCATTCTGCCACAAGTTGGAAGCATTACAAGCTATCTCCTAATGTGAACCATGTAAATGCTCAGGGAGCAGTGTGGAATGACTTCTGGGTAAGATTCCCTGTCCAGATCAAGATAAGGCAAAAATAACTTAGATGTCTCCACTTAATTATCTTGGAAGATGAAAGATATACTTTGTATGGGTGGTAATGAATAAATGCATATGGGTATAGAAGGAAATGTCTCATTAAATCTACATGCAAGTCTTACATTTATAAACAAGACCATTCACAGTTTACAGTTTACAATTTACAGTTTACGTTACCATTCTTTCTTTCTGTTTCTTCTTTACAATTTACAGTTTATAGTTTACGTAAATTTACAGTTTACGTTACCATATTTACTGATTGGATGATTTTGAGTCATGAAATTGTTGAGTTCTATACTTTTGTAATAACAATTCTTAAATTTGACATTGCAGAAACGTTACCGTTTGGCTGATCCTGCCGAATTGGGCCACGCGACTAATGTGTTCCATGCCAATGCAACGAAGGTAGTCAGGGATGCATTCTCCAATGCCCGGATTCAAGCAACAAATATATACTTGAAGGGCATAGGGCGTCGAGCGGTCAAGTTTGATCGACTTGAAACTTACTTGACCAAGAACAAGATATGGGCGTATGCTTGATATTAGGGTTCATGGTCATTAGGTTGTGATGTTAATATTGTTTTGATGTATTAATACATGTGTGCGTGTCATGCTTCCGTGGATGGAAGACCGTCCAAATGCTTACGGGCTCTTTGTCGTGATGGGCTTCTCTGAATGGATCACGAAGTCAAGGAAGCCTGAGCTCGCAGAGGCGGAGGCCATACGTATGGTGGTGATGGACACATCCGTATGGCTAAACGCATGGTAAGACAGTCGTACCAAATATTTGCAAGAACATATTCACAAGTATATGTATGCCACTAACCCCTAGCTAGAGGAGGCTCAAACGGTGTTCAAATGAGTGACATCGAGTTTATGTGCGAGGTCATAAGGGCGAGACCCATCACACCCCGCGGTTGTGCACTCGGTGGCCTCGGATCGTGGTGAGTTATCCACAATTTTCATTGAGTTCTCATCAACTTTCGAGCTCTAAGTTGTATGGTTAAACACTGCAGGAGAGCTATGGGCGAAAATGGTCGAGCGTCATGGTGAAGGCTACGATTGGCGGAAGGAACCTATTGATGGCGTGGCCGTGCATGCTACCGGAGGCGGAAAGAGCCATGGACGGTAAAATGTCATAGTTTCTCAAACTTTGTTAATGCGAGCAATAAATTGAAGTTCTAAAGCCTTTGTGTTTACGTATTTTGAAGGTACTCCATGTTCACCGGAGTGATTGACTCGAGGGAGTCTGCGAGCTCGAGAGGGTCTTCTTCAGAGCTCGGGGTTAGTAGCCGTCGCCCTCGAGCGGGAGGTAGAGGTTGCTAGGCTGCGTGAGGAGCTAAGGTCAGGGAAGAACATCAAAGGTCGCAGGAGGCATACTATGCTCGATTACATGGCACAAAGATGACGGCTATTCAAGTAAGTCTGGGCCCTCAACAGATTAGCATTCGAGCATACAACAATATATGAAACCGACACATTGCATTTACAGCAATGTTCCAGTGCAGGCAGACCATTGTCTTTCCACCATGGCGCCGCCACCACCACCACCACAATGGGGATGAATCCTCCAAGACCTTCTCCTGCAGCTCAAAGTTAGCTAAACTTAGTCTTTTCTAGCGATATATGGATGCTCAACACGATCTGCGTAAAGATGTTAAGTTTATGACATGTTTTGCTGTTAAAACTTGGCAAAAGAACAAAATTCTCCTGGTTAGATTCATCATGTTAATTACTTGGCAAAAGAACTAATATTATGTGGCTTTCAATTTTCCCCCTTGAGAGGAGCAATGTGTAACCACTGATCCAGAAGCCATAGGAAAGGATATGCATCCCATTTTTCAATTTTTCCCACTTCCAATCCTTCAAAAATATAAAATTACTATATCATGAAAATCGACAAATTATATCATTTTCACATTACCAATCTAAATAATTTTTTGTGCATTAGTGGTTAAAATTAAAGAAGTTTGACTCGCACTTTGTAAAAATGTCATCAGTTTTTAAAGGAATATTGGAGTAATTAGCACGCAACAATGTATGAATACCGAGTGAAAACTTTGAAATACATTAGTAGATCCAATGTGCATGTGATAACTGATGTCTTTTATTGTTAAAAGTTTTATTGCCCCACATATAACTCCACCAGCAAATGCTATATGCACCCTGTTGCAAAAGCTGACAAATTACACTATTACAGACAACTGGTAAAAACTGACCATTAGCTTCAGAGCAAAACAACAAACGTAAGAGACCAAGTCGAGTGAAAATCAAATAACTATTGTTCAATTAGATACTATAGATCTCAACCAAAAGAAGCTAACATTAACATAAGGTCCTGTCCTCCGGGACTCGTAGAATTGTTTCCCAGCATTGGAGTAGTGTGAACAATCTATGCGTTGGTTGAACACTGCACAAGGTACCAAAGTTTTTCGTGTGACACCAGATTTCCAGTGGATGCATCTTAGGTAGTCTGGTACTATTGGTATACACATATGTGTCTAATTGTCAGATTCAGTAATCGAGCATCCATTGAATAATTAGCTGTTGTAAAAAACAGAAAGCTAATTGAGCTATGTATTAGAGAACCTAACTGAGCTGATAACTGATTAATTGTAAAACCTGCTTGTGGTAACTTACTTTGCAGCATGCCATGAAATGGCAAATGCATGTCTCAAGTGTTTTCTCATCATGATATTGCAGGTCTCAAGTGTTTACGTCCAAACTTAGGAATGAAAATAGTTACAGGACATTAATCTTGGAGTGTTTTCACGTGATTGTGAAAAGCATGAGTGAATTAGGGCTTAAAAGCTTACATTATAATAGAGTAAGAGCCACATCAGAGAATTCTTCAACTAACCGTTCAACAATTAACATGACAATGACATAATGTGCTGTCCTGGCTAAAGCATTTTCCCCGTGCGCACATGTGTGTCTATTTCTCATAAATAAATCTGAGCAATTTTCAGATCTGCAGGACTAAATTGATCTTTATGAATTATACTTAAGTCAGATTTTCTTTTGAACTGAATGGATTAACCCCCTAGATTCCTAAGACATATAGTAGCTTATGCATTAGAGCAGATTCCTAAGATTTTCTATATTTCATTTGTACAAATTTAAAGTAAAGATGCTTCTGAGACTCCGCTAAATTTGGTCTCTTCAGATCGTAGGGATCGGGGACAACCGCCTGAGTTTACCAAACTCCGCCACCACGACCAAAGCACTGGAGAGCATGTTCAAAACCTATTTGGCTCCGCAGGTAGCGGCCACAACTCAAATGACCAATCTTGAGATGTTTGGTAATAATCTGTAATCTTGTGATGCGACAACTCAACTAACTATTATATGTGGATGAATGATGCGACAACTCAACTAATCTTGTGATGCGACAACTCAACTAATCTTGAGATGAATGATATATGTGGATGAATGAATGGATGTATGTGGATATTTGAATGATATGTGGATGAATGAGCGATATATGTTGATGAATGATATATGTGGATGAATGTATGGATGTATGTGGATATTTGAATGATATGTGGATGAATGAGTGATATATGTGGATGAATGATTGAATTGAATGAATGATATTTTATGTCTAAATTTGTATGAAAAATGGGTTTCTTGGGTTTTTTTTTTTTTTTTGTCGTCGAGTTAATTTTAGTGGGCAGGAAAAACCGAAAAATTAACACAAATTATTTTCGTGGGCCAAGAAACCGAAAAATTAACCCAAATTATTTTCAGTGGGCAAGAAACCGCGAAAATTAACCAAATTAACTTTCGTGGGCTTAAAGTAACCCGACGAAAGTTAACGTTATTAACTTTCGTGGGTGCAGAAGAAAACCGACGAAAGCACGTTATTTTCATCGTGAGTCGTAATGAAAGCGAAAATTTAGCTTTCGACTAACTCTCGCTCGGCGTGTCACTGGTCGACGAAAATAACTTACTTTAAATCGGTGAGCGAAGCGAAAATTAAGCTAACTTTCGACTCCTTATCTCTGACGGCCGTGTCCCGACGAAAATAAGGCTATTGCCGACGAAAATAGTTATTTTCGTCGGCACAGATCTTATTTTCGTGGGTTCTGGCCCACGAAAATCTTCAGGATTCCTGTAGTGATGGATATATTCATCATGGCATACTGACACATTTGGAAACAACACAATGGGAAAATATTTGAAATTCATGTACCATTGTTTGAAGCTTGGAAGAGAGGTTTTAGAAATCAAGCCACTCTACATTTGCATAGAGTGAAAGAAGAACATCTTGTCGAAATTATAGCCTGGCTAGAATCTCTATAACACTTGTTTAGGCCTCTATAATTGTACATATTGCAATTTTATTCTATATTGTAACATCCCAAAATTCACCAAAATAAAATACAAAATTTTGAAGTTATTTTACGATATTTTTATGAATTTTTCAAAATTTTATGGATTTTTCTTGAATTTTTCCTTTTAAAGAAAATGATTTTCAATAACCTAGTTATCAATCCTGATTTTCAAATTTTGAATTCATTATATTGCAAAGTCTGGAAATATATTATTTAAGTCCCCATTAATCCAAATAACCTCTTCAAAAAGTTTTATAAATTTTTAAATTCATTTGATACTTTTGAAAATTCAAAAACTAGATTCTTTTGTTAAGATAAAAGCACTAAAAGATTTTTTTCAGAAATTCACATAGCTAATCATGCTCTGAAATTTTTACCAAATCATTAGTTTTATCCTAGAGCCGTCCCAAAAATTTTGACAAGGCTTGAAGTTGGTTGGTAACTCAAACAAAATTCAGAATCTTTGCTTGCAAAACAAAACTTTAAATGAAAAAAAGAAAATTCTAAAAATGAAAGGCACCTTTGTCTAGAAGCCATCTCCCCAGTAGGGGAAACACCCCTGAGCCAATAAACTTTCCTTGCATTGCTCAACTCCCTCTCTCTACCATCTAGGGCCACCCGTCTAGCCGACCCCACCTGCTAGCCAAGCCCTGTGCCAAGAGCGTGCCTACACCCGCTAGTGCCATGCTGTGCGCACCTGGCATAATGCCAGCCTACGTGCACACACAAAAGACCTCTGCCATGTCACCACCTCACCCTGGCGCCACACCGCTGGCCTTGCCTAGGCTTCACTGAGCCAAGGACATCGTGACAGGCTGACAGCACACAAGGACTTTTGCCGCCCTACCTGCCTCGCATGCATGCTAAGCCCCGTCGTGGTTGCTGCTGCCACTACTACAGAACCGGCCTTCACAACCGGTCTATCACAAGCGGTTAGGTGCGCACCGCTTGTGCTCTCACGTGCCTAGCGGTTAAGTGGGCAGCAGGCGAGAGGGGTCTCTAGAAGCGGTTCTTGACACGAACCCTTCGAGTGCCATCTCTAGAAGCGGTTCGTGTCTAGAACCGCTTCTAGATCTGTAGAAGCGGTTTGATACACGAACCGCTTCTATAGGTGAGGATCCAGAAGCGGTTCATGTGTAGAACCGCTTGTAGAGACCCCCTTCCCGCCCAGCGCATTTAAACCCCATCTTCCTCCCCGAGCTCGCTCTGGACAGCAGAGTGGTGGGCCGAGAGCACAGTTCATGGGGAGGTGCTGCCAAAATTTTCAATTGAGGCTATTAGCTCCGAATTAATTGTTCCTAAGGTGAGTAACATGTTCTTGACATCCTTCTCACCTATATATTGATGTTTTTGTGCATTGGATGTTGAGAAATCATGTTTTGTTCTTGTGGGAATTGTTAGTGTTTACATTGTTGGCTTATTTTTTGTTCTTAAGGTGATATATTGTTTGGTGTATGGAATGAGATGCAATAAATGTGAAACGATGAAAAATTACAAAGGTGGGGAAAAGGTAAAAAATAATTTTTATTTAGTAAAATTAAAATGCGGAATGATAGAAAAGGTTTGCATGAACATGTAACAATTAGTTAGTTTTATTTTAAAAAAATGCAGCAGGATTAGAAATAATTAGTTGGCTTTAGTTAAAAGAATGCGAGAATGATTAAAAATACAAAACTATTAGACATAGTTAGCTTTAATTAAATATTGTGATAGATGTTGTTATTATTTTTATTGGTGTAGATGAACCGGCAATGGATGTACAATGCGGACCGTCGGTCAAGAGAGTTCAGAGATGGCATGAAGGAGTTTCTTGACGCGCCGTTGAATTTTTGCCTCGAGGAAGCTTCATCGTTGTCCGTCGTAGATTGCAAGAATGAGAAGGAGCACTCCGAGCGATGGATGGTTATGAGCCATGTGATCACGAGAGGTTTCATTGCAAACTATACTGCTGGACCCACCATGGAGAAAGCAGGCGATTCGACGGAAGATGATGAAGAAGATGAAGAAGAGGAAGATAGAGCCAAGATATCTGGACACCACTCAATACGGGTCCGTGGAAGATCTGATCGGCAGTATGGCGATGATGAGTTAGATCAGATGCTCCGTGATGGAGAGGGAGAGTTCACAGAGGAAAGACAATACAAGAAGTTTCAGAGCATGGTAGAGGACCACAGAACTGTTTTGTACCCAAACTGTGGACAGGGCCACAAAAAGCTGCGTACTACACTAGAACTCATGCAATGGAAGGCCACAAACGGTGTGTCAGACAAGGCATTCAATGGTTTGTTATCACTCGTAAAGAAGTTGCTTCCGGAAGGTAACACTCTACCTGAATCTACGTATGAAGCGAAGCGAGTCCTCTGCCCTTTAGGATTGCAAGTACGGAAGATACACGCATGTCCTAACGATTGTATCCTGTATCGCAATGAGTATGCCGATTTGGAGGTTTGTCCAGTGTGCGAAGAATCCCGGTATAAGGTACAGCGTGATTTATCCAGTGAATTAGATGGGAATCGTGAAGAAGAGAACTCCACCAAAGTATTGTGGTATTTCCTGTGATCCCCGGTTGAAGCGTCTGTTTGCTAACGAAGGTCATGCCAAGATGATGCGTTGACATGCGAAGAGCGTAAGGAAGGCGGGATGCTTAGACACCTGCAGATGGCTCGCAGTGGAGGAAAGTAGATCGGGCTTACGAACTTTGCAAATGAGGTCGAAACATAAGGTTTGGGTTGAGCACCGATGGGATGAATCCTTTCGGTCGGTTGAGCAACATCCATAGCACTTGCTTTGTGACGCTTTGCATCTATAACATTCCTCCATGGTCATGCATGAGCGGAAGTACATCATGATGCCATTGTTGATCGAAGGCCGAAGCAACACGGAAACGACATCGATGTCTACACGAAGCCATTGGTTGAAGACCTTGTGAAGTTGTGGGAGGATGTTGTACGGGTTTGGGATGAGTACAAAGAGAGTATTTCAACTGCGTGCATTGTTGTTTGTAACAATCAACGATTGGCTGCTCTCGAACTGTCCTACCAAACTGTCAAAGGGTTTAAAGCACGCACTCAGTGCATAGATGAAACGGACTGCATGTACCGAAAAACTCTCGGAAGTGTGTGTACATGGGCCACCGCAGTTTCTTCTGGCAGTCATGCTTTGAGGTGGAAAAGCGATAAATTTAGCAGGGAACAGAATTGTGTTAAGCCTCGGCATCGTAATGGGCGACTTGTGTTTGCTATGGTAAAGGATCTGAAAGTAGTATTTGGGAAGGGTCTTGGAAGCATACTGTGTTTAACGAGGATGGTCATGCACCCACATGGAAGAAGAAATCAATATTTTGGGACTGCCAGATTGGGAAGTTTTGGAGGTTCGTCACTCGCTTGACTTCATGCACATCACGAAGAATGTTTGCTTGAACTCGCTAGGCTACATAGATATGTATGGCAAATCGAAGATACACCGCAAGCTCGGAAGGACCTTGAAGACATGGAGGTGAGGAGTGACCTACATCCTAAAAAACAAAGAAGGGACAAAACAACTTTTTCTACATCCTGCGAGCTACACTCCAAGCAAAGAAGAGAAAAAAGCATGATTGAGTGTTTGAACAGTGTGAAGGTCCCTTCTGGATACTCCTCAAATGTAAAGAGACTCGTAAACACGAAAGAGAACAAACTCCAAGGCCTAAAATCCCATGACTGCCTTGTGTTGATGACACAGTTGCTCCCGGTAGCTGTCAGAGGTATACTGCCCGAGTGGGTGCGGGGGACAATCACAAAGCTATGTTCCTTCCTGAACGCCATTTCGCAGAAGGTTGTCGAACCAGCTAAACTGCCTAAGTTGGAGGCTGATGTGGTACAAAGTTTGGTTAGCCTCGAGATGATATTTCCTCCTGCATTCTTTGATATCATGGTTCATCTCACCGTTCACCTTGTCAAGGAGATAGGTATCCTCGGACCAGTGTATCTGCACAACATGTTCCCTTTCGAGAGGTACATGAGTGTCCTCAAGAAGTACGTCCGTAACCGTTCGCGTCCGGAAGGCTGCATTGCCGAGGGCTACGTGACGGAGGAGGTGATAGAGTTTTGTGTTGATTACATGAATGATCTAAATCCTATCGGCGTCCCCATATCACGACACGAGGGGAGGCTACGGGGCAAAGGGACAATAGGAAGGCAATCAGTTGCATGCAATGATCTTGTTGCATTCAAGCAAGCACATTTCAACGCTCGAAGCAATCAACTATAGTCGCCCCTATGTCCTTCAAAGACAAGAGTGTCCTACGCCGCGAGTTCACGAGGAAGACAGAGAGTTGGATAACCACAAGCACATGGATTCTTTCGGCGGTAGCTCTGAAGTACATCCTTGAGGAAGGGTCAAGCGATGAACTATTGCAACGCTTGGCTCGGGGACCATCACAAGAAATCGTGACATTCAAGGGGTATGAGATCAATGGTTACACATTCTACACGGATCCTGGATAACAGAGCACCAATCGAGCAGCGGTGTCCGTATAGACGCCAAGACAACAAAGGGCGGAGTTGGACACATATTATGGTTTCATAGAAGAAATATGGGAGCTCGACTATGGACCTCTGAAGGTCCCTCTATTTAAGTGCCAATGGGTCAAGTGACTCCAAACGGTGTGAAGGTCGAAACAAATCGGCATGACAACCGTGGATCTCACGAAGTCGGCTATAGGCGCGAACCGTTTGTTCTCGCGAATGATGTGATCCAGTCTTCTATGTAATGGACATGTCAAGCAAACCTAAGAAGCGAAGGACAAGCAAAAGGTAATGCCAAAGCGACATGTGGTTCTCCAAGGCAAACGAAGGATTGTAGGAGTTGAGAACGTCACCGACGAGGAAGAGTATGGTCAGTTCGACGAGCTCCCTCCTTTTACAGTTGATGTCGACATAAACGTCCTGCGTGACAGTGATGTCGATGCTCCTTACATACGTCACGATCATAACGAAGGAACAATTGTAAAGACGAAGACTTAAGATGTACTACTTGTATACAAATTATTCCATATGATCATGTTGATATGTTGATGTTTAACATTGCTTGTACATAATTATTTATACAAAATTTAAAATGAAAACAAAGCCTGAAAACCATTTGTACAAATTTTAAAATGAGAACAAAGCCTGAAAATTTATATCCACTCTATGAAAGGACTGCGTAAATTTTACCATACAAAGAGAAATTCAGCTTAGCATAGTTAGCTCATAAATTCCCATACAAAAACCCCAAAAGCAGTGTGAAATTTACAACATTACAATGATAGCTATATTAACTAAAAGGAGCAACATTACAATGATAGCTATATTAACTAATTTCTTTAGCATGTCCTCTACTCTTTCCATCCTTTCTTCTAGCTTTTTAATACTCTTGTTGTCATCGAAGCGTGGGATGTGCATCTCTCCTCGTTATAGACACTAGTCATGGGATCTGTGAACTCTCCTTGGCAAAGAAATCTTCTTGTAATGCAACAATTTGCATTGCAAGATTTTCAAGACTATGGTCGGCTTTATCATTACTTAACGCTAATCTGGACATCTTGTGCCCTTCAAACGAAAAGAATGGAGCGGAAGGTGAAAGTCAAGGAATATGAACAAATGAATAACTTCAAAAACATACCGACATATTCGAACACTTCATGAACACTCGGGATGGATTCTTGGATGTATGGGAGGTGAACACATTTACAGGATCTCCGCATCGAGGACACGCTACGCTGCCGGCCGTGGCGAGCCCATCGGGACATTAGGTGCCGGCCGTTGAGAAGGTCCTGTCTAGATTTTGATCAGCACCTGCTTATTCCAAAAGCATGGCTGCCAGCAGAGCATACGATACACTCCGTGGAGAAGGCCACGAGGTGACGTGCTTGGTTGACAAGGAACTGATCGCTCTGCTTTCTTTTGGTGTAATAGACTATTAACATTCTAGTCGTGGATTTATAACCTTACTTCATTTTTTTAAAATCATATTAGTGTGGAATAAGAATGATTCGTTATTTTTTTATTCAGCAAATAAGTATATGTGAATTGTCAATTGTATATGTATCATGTGAAATGTGTAAGTCTATGTGAAATGTGTAAGTATATGTGAATTGTCAATTGTATATGTATCATGTGAAATGTGTAAGTCTATGTGAAATGTGTAAGTATATGTGAAATATCAATTGTATATGTATCATGTGAAATGTGTAAGTCTATGTGAAATGTGTAAGTATATGTGAAATGTATAAGTATATGTGAATTGTCAATTGTATATGTATCATGTGAAACCTGTTCCTGTCGATCTTAAACTATGCTTTCAAACTCGAATTGTTCTCAACAATCTTGTCTTCATATATAATCTAAGCCTCGAGATTTGCTCTACTCTAGATGGCGACACCAAGACGTGGTGACCCGGAATACGATGAAGCGGAAAATCTGTTGTTCGAGACCATTGCGCTGGGTAGCGTCTTAGCCAATAAGGCCGTTATCACTGATGCGGAAAATCACGATGGTGCTGCTGACGCTGTCGATGAGGCCGTTAACACTGGTACCGAGGTATACTCTTACCCATTATAAATTCACCGTAAACATTTAATTATTCTAAAATCATTCATATTATATGTGTTTGTGTATCCAGCCCGGTACCTCATCGGCCACCCAGTCCGGAATGAACCGAGGACCTAACAAGAAGCCTTCGACAAAGTACGTGATAACCGAAGTTGGCAACGACGGGAGTCTGCTAGCCCCGGATTCAGCAATTGGGCCTTTCAACAACGGTTGCGGCTACCACGTGAGGGATCACATCCCAATCAGCATCCAGAAATGGGCAGAAGTCCCTGCAGCTACCAAGGAACTGCTCTGGAATGATATAAAGGAAAATTTCACTTTTCGGAAGGGCAAAACGAAGGCCAAGGGATGGGCTTTGAAGAAGATGGCAACTTCCTTTCAGCGAAGGAAGTCGTCCCTCACCCGCAAGTACATCGACAAAGGAGAAAGGCCGACTTCAATATATTTCCTAAGTCGGCGATCATTGGGATGCTTTCGAGGAGTACAAGCTATCGGATGCGGGATGTGCCGCGAGAGAAAAAACAAGGTGAATGCACAGAAGAAGAAATACCACCACCATCTCGGGACCGGTGGTTACATCAAGGCTACAAAGAAATGGGACAAGCGGAAAGATGAACTTCGGCAGCACGATATTATACCTGAAACTGAGAATTGGGAGCCCCGCATGCGCAATTGGTTATTGGGTCACGGGGGCAGACTTGATGATGATGGTAGCTTGGTGATGGCACCGACAGTCCAAGAAGTTGGCGAAAGGATTGTAGAAGCCATCGGGCAGACTCGGTCAGGATCCTTGGTGACGGACAAATGAGAATGACGAGCTAACATATGCCCTTCAAAACCCCGAGCACCGGGGCGGACACGAGGTTTCGGAAGGTGCCATGGAGGCACGGCTTTGCCAAAGACTCAAGCACTTACAGAGTCGGAAAGAAGCAAGAGGAGAGATCAGGGTAGAGTGAGCCGATTGGAGGAAGAGCTTAGAGCTACGAAGGCTTCCATCGATGTCCTGGTCACGCAAAAAGTGTCCGAAGCAATGAGCTAGCTTCAGGGAGCACTACGTTCGACCAATGTTCAGCGGCGCGCGGAATCCGTGTCGATCCGACCGCGCCAAAGAGCGATTCTTGGCGTCGCCGTGGCCTATGTGAGCGACCGTGGGCCCGTCATCCGTGGACAACATCAAGGTTCGCCGCCAAAGTCGAAGCTACACATTGATATGCGTAACCTCTCCTTCAAGGTGGCTTACGCCTTACGCCATGGCTTATCCGGTGGAGGCGGGCCAGACATTCCACTGCAACCAGATACCCGCCGGATACTCGAAGGTCACGGTGGAAGAGGTGGTGGGGGCTTCAAGATCTCATTCTCGATATTCCCTGGGGCGACGAGGTGACTAACCTTGGGCAGCCCTCCATGGCACATTCATCCTATGGCGCAAAAAGTACATCATATTTCCGGATGGTGTGGAGGTTATATCTCCAGAAGAGAGGCCCCGCAATTTGAACCAACTACGAGGAGCAAGCACGCCTCCTCATCCGACAACCCACGACTCCTCCAAATACGCTTTGCCGCAATGCTTCCCGGTGGTCGTGCCACGCCTCCTCCACCTCCGCTCCACAAAGAAGCCCGACTCCGCCACCGCCACCGCTTTGAAAGTAAGAAGCACCCAACATCTCCAAATACCACGCCCAAAGATCTCCCCGAGGAAGAAGCTCAATGTCGAAAGGAGGATCCTCAGACTAGCACCTCCTCCCACGAAGTCGGCATCCGTGACGAGAAAATGTCAAAGCAACCGCCAAAGAGGCCATATGATCATTGCATGAGGAGCTAGATGCATCCGTAAAGATGGATGTGGCGGTAGCTTGCACCAAAGAAGCGAGCCCAAGCTTAAAATAGATAAAAAAGCGTGAAGCACTTTCAATCATGCGGACGGCGCCACTTTGTGATGAGTGACTACAAAAGGACAATAAGAAAGGCTACGATTGCAAAATACACGGCTCCTTCAAGGAAAGAAGAAGAAAGTGGAAGATCAGCAGAGTCTTTGAGGACTTGAGGAAAATGGCATTCTGAAGGAGGCGGACTCAAATCATTAGACCAGGATCTTCCAATGGCACCAACCAAATGGAAGTATGAGTTGGGCAAACCGCTAATTGATCCAAAGGATATAAAAGATCTCCCAACCAAGATCGTCAAATGCATGAATGGTACATGGAAAGGGCATCTAAAGGAGAGCAAATGTTCCTCCTCCGTTTCCAAGATGAGTATTTCTTCATGGGAACAACACGTAACTATGGCTGGAATTGATGACTTGTACCATGTGTACCAAGGAGACGAGGTCAACGTGTCTTTCATGTCCTGCTGGTGTCTGTAAGTGGCGATCTACTAAGTTTACCGTTTGCTTCCTCTCGCACCACAAAATTGAAAATCTAATTAACTTAGTTATCCCATCTTATGTAGAATGGAGATACAACGATGTACAAGACTGGGCAAACAAAACGTTGGCTTCATCGACCCAGAGATTGTCAACGAGAAAGTCTGGTCATACGACATGCAAAAATCGAACGTTGAGGCATACCTTTTGCATGCATTGTTGAAACAAAGACTACAAACCGTACATACTACGCCCTTCAACTTCAAGTCGTGTTCTCACAAACCTCTTGTTCTTGTATTTCTTAAGCCATTGATAGTACGAGTAGCTACTTACGCATATGTTGCAATATACGAATAGGTTTCATTTGGATCCTTCTAGTCATCGAGCTTGACAACGGCGGATTACGCTTTATGACTCAAGAAGGAATCCACCAAAAATACCAATGGTTCATTAACATCCTTAACAAGACATTTGCAAAGTTTAAGAAGAAGCAAAAGGAGAATTCGAGAAAGAATTGAAGTCATAGTAAGCACTTTCAGTGCACGTACTACAAAAACTATTATTAATATACATCGCCATATCGGTTCTTCATCGATATTCTAAAATTTCTCCCGCTGAAGGTTAAGCGCCAGACGGCAATGGAAACAACTTATGTGGCTACTCGTGTTCCACTATATTCAAAGTTTTATCCATGGCGGCAATTTGGAACATTATGCCGAGGTTCGTATATGCATGTCAATTTGTTAGCTACAACTTACATTTTAATTAATTGCATGTGATCGATATTTATATACTTCCGCTTAATTAATTGTCACCCAACATCGATGAGCACGTTAACGTGCTCCGCCTCCGGTGCGCGCACTCCAAGAACAACTCATCGGCTTCATTGTCGGCGAGGTTGTATCTCGAAATGGCGAGTTCCACGTAAGCTTTCGAGTTGAACACCCATGAACTGCCGGCGACATCCACGTCGACCAAGGACAAAAAGAGTGACGCATGCAAGCAATGAGTTCGATAATCATTTTTTTCATCATTCAAAATTGTAGCGTTGGTTGCGTCTATGTACTTGTCCATTTTTACACTATTAAGTTCATTTTTTAGTGTAGTGAGCTAGCTAGCTCGTGAACATGTGTATGAGTATGCATATGCAATATATATTTAATTAGCAAAAAACTCCTCCCCTCATATTTAATTTTATGGTAAAAAACGATATACAAAAACACTTTGTAGAACATATTCTAAAATACATATAATCGAAAACTCTCTCCACAAGAGGTTGGTGACTCCAACCGCTTGTAGAGTCTTTACTCTCCTGGCGGTTGGTAAGACTAACCGCTTACGGATATCGTTCTCCTGGCGGTTTGTAAGGCTAATCGCTTTTGGATATCCTTCTCCTGGCGGTTTGTAAACGAACCGCTTGTGAGTTCCCCACGTGGCGGCTCCACTTGGCCCTCCCGAACACCTTCCCAACCGCTTACGGTGCCCACAGCTGGCGGTTGAAAGAATCGCCAGATACCCGATGGGTATCACACGCGGTTGCTTAGAAGCGGTTATAAAACCGCTTCTAAAGGGGGTTACGAACCGCTACTAGTAGCCGGTTCTGTAGTAGTGTGCCCTGTTGTGGCTCCATTACTTCCTGCTATCCTCGTTGACGTCCTTGGTGTTCTCATGCACGACTTCGCTTCAAGAATTTCCTTCGAACACCTCACCATTTTCCACTTTCCCTTGTCGAGATGCTCTCTCACGGGTCGAAGAGCTAAGCTTCTCCTCCATGACTATTTAAGCCTCCCCAAGCCCACTGTAGGCTTTCTTGCACTCCCTTGCTCCCCTTCGTGCCCATAACTAGCTCCCTACCCTGCTAAGTGCCACCAATACCGCCAAGGAGTCCCTAGAGCCACCAAGTTTGATCAAGCTTTCTCGTTGAACCAATGTTCAATTCCTCTGACCTAAAGCTTACTTAGAGCCCCTTTATCATATTCCTCACTTCGGCTACAACTCCCTTTGCTTAGAACACCGCCACTTTGTTCAACATCTTCTCCAAGACAGGCCACATCACTAGCTGTTGGTGTATTTCGCCGGACAGGACCCCATCAACGGACAGGGTGTCCTCCGAGCATGGAGGTTATGGTTCGGTAGAGGGCATCTTCGTGGTCGGAAACCCTAATCACTCTCGCGCGAGGGATTACGGGGATCAACAGATCAAAGAACACAGCAACGTATCCAGGTTCAAGCCCCCAAGCTGGGTAATAACCCTACGTCCTGCTAGATCTTCGTTGATGTAGTGTGGAGGCAATTACAATGGTCCTTTCAGTTTATTCTGCTCTTTTTTCGCTTAGGATTTCTACCATGGGTCCGGCTCGGATCCTCTCTCCCCATGCACCAGAGCTCCCTTATATAGAGTGGGCTGGCTCAGGCAGGTGGGAAGGTGACATCATACTGATCTATGACTTATTAATTACACCCATCACTATGGTCTTATCACACCGACCTACGACTCATTTATTACACCCATCACTATAGCCTTGTCCTTCAAGCTTCATTTAATGCCGCTGTGTGGCTTCGCTCGATCCGCCCAGGATGTGACGTTCCTGCGACGGGTTTGGTGTGAGGTGTTAGAGGGATAGTCTGTCGTCGTGTCGATAGTAGAATTCCTCGTAATCAATGGTCCTGACACAGCATGTTAGGGGGAGGAAGCTTCAAGGCGAAGCCTTCTTCTCATTCTTTTGGTTGCCTTCGCGGCCTGGCGAGAGGGGCTAGAGCGCCTGCCAACTCACCAGGCTACCACGTGGGCCAACACCCGACGAACAGGGCGTGATCGCCCAACTGCTCGCCAGGACGCCACGCAGGTCGATGCCCGACGAGCAGGGCCTGATCGCCCACTTGCTCGCCAGGCCGCCACGCAGGCCAACGCCAGGCGAGTAGGGCGTGATCGCCCATCGCTCGCCGAGATGCCTCGCAGCGATGCCGGCGAAAGCGTGGCGTGATCGCTCACCGCTCACCAGTCGCCACGAATGAATGGCGCCGGCAGTGGCTCGACGCCCACTGCTCATCGGCCGCCGCCGCAGCCAACGCCCGTGGCGAGGGCATGATCGTCCACCTGCTTTCCAGGACGCCTACGCAGGCCGACACCCAGCGAGTAGGGCGTGATCGCTCACCTTCTCGCCAGGCCACCATGGGGCCGATGCTCGGCGAGCAGGGCTTGATCGCCCACCTGCTCGCTAGGCCACCACTTGGGCCGCTCTCCTAGCGAGTGGGGCTTGATCGCCCGCCTGCTCGCCAGGCCACCACGTGGTCTACTCGCCGGGCGAGTGGGGCCTGATCGCCCACCAGCTTGCCAGGCTGCCACGTGGTCTTACTTATCTGCGGCGGAGAGGGTACCCTGGCATAAAATACGTCAACACTAGCCTTCCTAGGTGGTTTCCCCGACACTACCAGGTACCAAAATGGGTTTCCCTAGTCCCCATAGTGCTTTCTCCTCTCTTTAGTGAGCTCTACCACATCCTACCGCCCTCTCCACTGATCGCCCACAGCGCCACCGCTTTGCTCCATCGCCGACTGACTCTGGTCATCTCTAGCCATCGTCAGTGCCTCCCTAGGTCTCCTTCAAACTCCTCTAGCCTCCACGAACACTCCATGCCAATCACTGCCATTTTCTGACAGTAAGCTCATGACACCTCTGCCCTATTTCGAGCCTAAGACAAGTGAGCTCCCTTGTCATTTCCCTCTCACTCACACTCTATGTCACTGAAAGCCCAACTCCACTCATTAGTTTCTTGAATTAAAACCAGGTTTTAATTTTGTGTCTATGATATGTGGGCCCAAAGGTAAATAAAAAGTTTAAAACTTAAATTGAAATGGTATTTAGGTGCTGAGCCATGACTTAGTATTGGGTGAAAAATTGTCAGTTATACTATTTGTTCATGGAATGGGAATATTGACATGTATATCTCAGTTATTTTGCTATAAAATAAAAAATAAAAACTACAGTTTGATACAGGCGAGTTATTTATTTATTGTGAAGTGCATTGATTTGCACGTAGTGTAGGGAGAGTTCTTGCCTTGTCAGATTAAGGACTTAACATAGTATTATATAATCCAAGATATACCATGTTTATTAAGTCGCATTGGTCTAACTTTGCACATTGAAAGGCTGGAGTAATATGAGTTATCTGAGATGGATTGCTTGTAGGGGTGTCCACAAGGGAGATGTGAAGAAAACACATACCAATACAACCATGTGTGCCTTACTATGGAGGGAAGGACGCGATGGGGTGTATAACCATCGTTAGAACCATAATACAGGTATGGATTTTCACCGCCATAGTAAGGGTCAAATATCATCATCGGTCTAGTGCAAAGTTAGGTCTAGGACATATAATGGCTCTTGTCATGATCTCTTGGTCATACACCAAACAAAGTGTAAAAATAATTGCAAAAGAGTTGATCATGTCTTGTGGGTAAAGATGTGTGTCTCTATAGTGTAAAACTTTTCGAAAGGTAGTCTTGCGGTTACGAGAGACTTGGTGCACTAACACTAATTAGGTTTTATGTTTTTACAAAAGGGTTGCATTGAAATGGTGTCAATTTATGCTAAGAAATGGTAGGGAGTAGTATGATAAACACAATCATGGAGGATTGTGAGTTGCTCTTACATATGTTATATACACTTGTTATTTACGTACTTGTCAACTGCTCTTTACAAATTCCGTTTTCAATATACTATTTGATATTGTCAAATAAATCTCACTTTAAGCAAAAAGAACCTAGAATAACCATCTCCTTTGGCATAGCCATGCATTTAATTATAATTGCGATACACTACAAGTCGTACTGAATACAAATGTACTCACCTTTACTTGTTGATATTCATAGCTTGAGGAATATGCAATCCTTGATGAATTAACCATAGGTTACTGCTGCAATGTTAGCTCACGGCAAGGATGAGACCTGTAGACTACAAGAAACTGAAGGACTGAGATGGCAATTAAAGGGGGGTGAATAATTCCAAAATAAAATTTTTCCCACGAAAAGATGCAACCAAGAATCTCACTTCATCAAAACGAAGTGGAGAACACAAAAATTCTGGAAAACTTCAGTAGGGTTGACACTACCACTACTCAGTCCCGATACTATCGGATGAATAGTACCCTGGCACTACCGGTACTGTAGCATGGTAGTGCCAGTTTACTGTAGGTATAGTAAAAAGCTCAGTGAATAGTAAAATCAGCCTAATTTCATTGAAAATCGATGCATCTTTTGATCAGCTGATTCAAACCACGTTAAACTTTGTAGACACCTTCCTATGAATGTTAGGAACCTATTCCAATCTTCAATCGTAAGGATTGATGTTAAAGTTCTGACCTTTTTTCAATTTGAGGAAGAGTGCACAAGAACGGGTATAAAAACAAAACTTGGCCCTCAGCTAGCTTGTAGGTTCTTGATGATCAATATTATCCTAGACGGCTTTCCACATATCATAGCAAGCTAGAACACAAGACAAGAACACCAAAAACCTAACTTTCCAAGAATAATCCCCTAGAGAGCAAAAGATCGGTTTCTTGGAAGGAAGAACACAAGAGTTGCCTAGATGATTGGGATATAATCTAAAGAAGACTCATCCATCAATCATTCATCCTTGATACAAGAAGCACAAGCAAGTAGAAGGAGGGGAGGTAAATCCAACTTGCATGAAAGTAAATTGGAAGAATGTGAAGGATCAGGATGGCGAACAGAGGGGGGGGTGAATGGTCGTAATAAAAACTTTCCCATGGACAGTATTCCAAAAGACTAACACAAAAGATCACCAAAAAGGGTTGAGGTTCTTGTTTAGAAAAGCTGGTAGTACCCCTCTAGAGTAGGTGAGAGTACCAGACTGAAAAGCTCCTCAAGAACAGACAGCTCAACCCAGAACAAGAATCAAGGAAACTTTTGATCGGTAGAACAAAACTTCAAGAAACTTGGTAGATGAAATCTTGGGACAATGAGAAACTTGAATCTCAAACTGATCTCCAAGATTGATCTCAAAAACTCGACCTTTCTGCCTGAGAAGAAGAATTACTTCAAGAATGGTAGAAAGGACAGGGAATTCGGTTAAGGCTTGCTTTTGAGAGCTAGAAAAACTGAAGGATCTTGGAAACTTATCACAGCAAGCTAAAAGCGCAACAAAATGAAATACATGATCAACAACTCAAGAATGCAAAAGATGCAAGAAGAAAAGAATGCAGAAGGAGAAGAATCAACTTGCATGAAGTAAATTTGCGTAACTTAAATTGCAGAAAGTAACTTGCATAATGTAAATGACAAAAGGTAAAATGCAAGTATTGAGATCTTTGAGATGTAACTTGTATTCCTGGAAGGGAGGTTACACAGCCACACACACAAAAGTGGGCAAAGCTCAACAGAGCGTTAAAACCTCTAAAACCCTTCTGAGATCCTTCTCACCGAAGGCAACTCTTCCACACATATTTATACAACTCTCGGCTACCTACCACCCTTAGATGCAGCCCTCAACCCTAGAGTCTCATCCAAGGGCTAGGAAGAGCCCATTCACATAGCCTGCAAGGCGAAACCCTAAACCTACTAACACAGGGTTTTTCTTGTACGGTTCTCAAAGCATACTACTAGACCTACTATTCCTATCAATTAGACCGTACACCAACAGTCCTCATTGATCCTCGCGGCATCTAGCTAGTATCTGCTCCTTTCCTTGCCTTCTTGGCTTGCCCAAACTCCGTCTCTAGTCATCTTCTGGTGATCTCCCGACCGTTCTGGACCTCCGACGCACCTCGCCTAGTCCTGGTCAACTTTCGCCTCACCATGACCCAACACCGTCGTCCTGCAACCATCAAAGACAAGGAAACCTTTGACATAGCAATGCCCACAAACATATCTGCTGATTATCTCAAAATAGTCAGTCATAAGTTAATCACAACCAGTCGGCAAACCCATATACGCTAGCCAACTCAGCTTAAAATGCTTGGCTAGCCACAAGACTAACCACTTGGCTAATCACCTGGTTAACCACTCAGCTAACCTCTTGGTTAACCACTTGGCTAAACAACAAATATCCTAAGGACGACTAACAACGCTTCAAAGATTTTGAAAGAGAATTCTTGAGAACTCAGACAAGGCAACTTTACTGAGTCCTTGACGAACCTCTTGCCTGCAATAGAGTACTCAACCTAGAAGGAAACCTGTCAAGAAGCTAAAAACCACGCAGCAAGGTATGGAGGCACTCAGCACTCGGGTAGCTACATCTTCTTCATAAGAAAACTTTTTGGGATTTAAAGAACTATCTCCATATACCTTAGTTGGTTCATCTTGCTAAAGAGCAGTTCTTGATGCTGAATGTTCCATAATAGGAGAAGCAGGGATACTTGGAACAGGAGCTTGATACTCATGACTGAGTTGGATGGGGCTTATGTGAGCAACATAGCTTGATGCAAGCCCATCCCTTTCATGATTTTCTTTATGAGCACTTGACTCATTCCTCTTTTCAGAACCTTCTTCACTATGTGGAACATCCTGAATTTGAGAATGAAGAGAGTGATGTCCATAGCTGTGACTCCTTGAAGCTATAAAACTATCCTTTTCATCATCAAACTCACTATGAGCACTTGGCTCATTTCCTTCTTCAGGTTCAGACTCTAAAGGATTCATTGATTCTGGCACATGTTCCATATTTGGTTGTTCTTGCACTTCTTTCAAATTAGGTTGATCTTGTTCTTCTTCCACATTTGGTTCATTTTGCTGTAGTGAATGAAGAAATCCTGACACCCTAAGTGTTTCTCTAGTTCCATTTTGCATTGAATACTTCTTGGGAAAACACTTGAAGTCCCTGTTCAGCTCTTCTTGAGAGATTATTCCTTCAGCTAGGAACATTTGTGTAATTTGTTGAGCAAAGGGTAAAGGACTTCCCATTTTTCTGTAGATGGCTTCTTCCATTTCTCCAAAAATATAGTCCACTAGATCAATAGGCTGTCTAGACAATATCAAATGAAGTAGCCATGCTAAGTTAGGAGTCACACCTTCTTTGTATCCAGTCTTGGAAAATATGGTGTGTCTTAGGAGCATCAATAAGACTTTGGCTTCAGCTGACAGACAATGCACCCTATTAGGGCAAAAATCAGCCTCAGAGATGTCTCTGTAAATATGAGCTGAAACTTGCAGATCTGGCATGTCACCCACTTGCCTCCATCTCTGACCAAGAAACATTCTCTCATGGATTCTTGTTCTGTTGAATAGAGGACTTGAGGCACCAATAGCAGCTTCAAAATAAGGTGACCTCACCTTTCTGATCTTTCCATCTATAGTGAACATGATATAGTGTCTTTGCTTGTTCACTAAGAGAGAAGCATAGAACTCTAGGGTTTTATTTACACTCCAAGGAATAGTTCTATTTGATATCATGTTTGCTAATCCAGGAGTTGAATTTATGCAGTCATAAAGTCTATTTGATCCAACAACTGAATTTACTTGGTTCCAATCTACATATCGATGATTTGCTAGAGCTGACAGGGGTTTTCCATTTTTGTGCCTCCTACTCTTATATCCAATGAAGATGTTCTTTTGCAGACTGGTAATGAATGTTTCATCCATAGGAGGTCTGGAGATAGGGAACCAAACCTTCTCACCTACAAGTCTTATAGCCCTCAGCTTCTTACCTCCAAGAACTACTAACCTTTCCCAATCCATCATATCAACTTCATCACAGAGTTCTTCATCCTCTAATGTGGGCTTGCCACTTGGTTCATAGTCACTATCTTCTGAGGAGGATGACTCTGATTGAACTAGTTGCTTGCCTTTCCCTTTCTATGGCTGTGAAGAGACTACTTTTCTATTTACTCTGCTAGCAGTGTGTGTATCTTGCAAATATACAGGTCCTTGAGGCTACCTCAGAAGTGATATTCCAAGTGAACTAGTGTTTTTCTAATTCTTTCCTTTAACCTTTTCTACCAATTTCTCAAGCAAACCCCTTTTCTCTGGATTCTTTGATCTCGGCATTATGGGAAAAAATGTTTCTGCCTCAAAACTGTTCAATCTGACACACAAGACCCTTCTTATCAAGCACAATAGAGACCAAACCTAGAGGGAGACAGAAGATTGATCCTTAGGTCTAGATTCTAGGTCTAGGGTTTAATGAGCAAATAGGAGAAAAAGAGTCTGGGGAAACTCACCAAGCCTAGAAGGATCACTTGCGCAGGAGGAATTGGAGATCCCCGTTGAAATACCTGATTAGGGTTTACTTCGGTGTGAGAGGAGAAAGAACTTTGATCTTGAGATATTGCGCAAGAGAGATGGGTATGATGTTTGGAGAATTTTGGCCGGTGGAAGTTACTGCAGTAAAGGAAGAGAGAACAGATGATTGCTTTAAGAACAGGCGCCTTTTGGGTAGTTGGTAAAGGCCAGGTGCCTTTATTTTGGGTGGTGGGACCCATCAGGTGAAACTAATTTTGGAGGATTAAACGTGGATCCCAAAATCAAAGGCAAGATAACATAAGATAAGTCCTAAGAATTTAGGTGAGATATTGAACAATTTTTGAACTGAGATGAGTAAGTTTTCAAAAAAGAGTTCAAATATGTTTGAATTTAGGTAAGAGACTTATACTGAGAGATATATGTTTTACGCCGGACTTATTTGAATAGAATAGAGAGTTTTCTATTTGCGTCGTACTAAAATTATTCCCAGAATTAGTTTGCGACGAACTGAGTCATAAATGGCCCATCGCCTAAGAGTTTTACCCTGGACAAAATCTGTAATAAAATCTCTTTTGTGCCAGACTAAACTTCTTCAGTCCGTTGAAAAGACGTACCGGACTTTTTATGGTCCGTGGCAAATAGTACAAAGGATTAATTTACCGTGGACTCAACTCATCAGCAGATAGACTTTAACACCAGACTATCTTAACTTAGTCCGTTGAAAAAGCTTTGCTGTTGAGTTGGTCCACCACAGATTGAGCAACTCTCTGGTTTTCTTGTTTGGACTTAAGTCCATTGTAAGTGTGCCAATCTCTGCTTTAGAAATTAAGAAGTATAACTAGACTCTTAGAGATTTTCAGAAATCCACTTAGAAAAACCAAATTTAAACCAAAAGATGGATCCTGAATAATCTTCGGATATGAAGATTCAATCAAGCAGCAAATCCAAAAAAACTAAGAAATAGTTTGTATTTTTTTGGAATTATATGAGCCTTATTTCCAAATAAGCATAAATCAGTTCAAGCTCAACTAATAGGACTCAAGTACTGAAAGAAAATACTTAGTTATTTTGTGGCAAAACTTGGATGAAGTCAGATTTAGCTTATTTGCTATGATTTAAATAGGATAAAATAGAAGCATAGAAAGGAGAGGCTTTCAACAATATTTATCAATTATAGTGGAGAAACTCCTTTTCACTTAGCAAGATAGTTCTATCTTATTTTAGCACTTGGAATTAATTTGTTCACATAATGTGTAGCAAGAGATGCATAGCAACCAAGCTTGGCTCCCCCTTAATGTGACATTAATAAAAATCAAGCAACATTTGAAAAATCAATAATATTTAATTCATTTCTTAGTTTAGAAAATCTAGCCTCATCAAGGGGTTTATTGAAAATGTTAGCCAATTGGTCCTCAGTTCTCACATAACTAAGCATAATGTCACCCTTAGCAATATGATCACAAATAAAGTGATGTCGGATCTCAATATGCTTAGTCCGAGAGTGTTGGACCGGATTATTTGCTATTTTCACTGCACTTTCATTATCACACAGAAGAGACACATTTTTAAACTTAATGTCGTAATCTAAAAAGGTTTGCTTTATAAACAAAATTTGAGCACAATAACTACCAGCAGCCACATATTCAGCCTCGGCAGTGGAAAGTGTTACAGAATTTTGCTTTTTAGAACATCAAGAAACTAAAGATATTCCAATCAAATGGCAACCCACCGAGGTACTTTTGCGATCAATTTTGCAACCGACATAATTGAAATCCGAATAGCCAATAAGATTAAATGGAGCACCTTTTGGGTACCATAAACCAATGCAAGGAGTGTGTTTTAGATATCTAAAAATTCTTTTTACAACACTAAGATGACTTCTTTAGGGGTAGCTCGAAATCTAGCACATATGCAAATACTAAACATGATATCGGACCTAGATGTTGTCAAATATAAAAGAGACTCTATCATGGACCTATAGAGCTTTTGGTCAACAGATTTATCTCCCACATCTTGATCAAGATGTGTATTTGTTGCCATAGGCATCGTGATTGGCTTGCATTCTTCCATACTAAAACGCTTAAGGAGGTCCTTGGTATGTTTTTTTTGTGAGATAAAAGTTCCCTCTTTCAATTGTTTAACTTGAAAACAAAGGAAGAATGAAAGCTCCCCTAACATTGAAATTTCAAACTTCTTTGCCATCATGTTACCAAATTCCTTGCAAAAGAAAATATTAGTGCATCCAAATATAATGTCATCAACATAAATTTGGCAAATCATTAATGTACCATTAATTTCCTTTAGGAACAATGTTGGATCAACCTTCCCAATTTTAAAATTATTTTTTAAAAGGAAATCTCTAAGGCGCTCATACCATGCCCTTGGGGCTTGTCTTAAATCGTAAAGTGCCTTAGATAATTTGTAAACATGATTTGAAAATTTTAGGTCTTCAAACCGGGTGGTTGTTCAACATAAACAGTTTCATCAATGATACCATTAAGAAATGCACTTTTTAAATCTATTTGAAACAGAGTAATATTGAAATGAGAGGCAAAGGTTAGAAGAAACCGTATAGCTTCAAGATGAGCTACGGGAGCATATGTCTCCTCATAGTCCAATCCTTCAACTTAGGTGAATCCTTGTGCTACTAGCCTTGCCTTGTTGCGCACCACCATCTCATTTTCATCTTGCGTGTTCTGGAACACCCATTTTTGCCCCAATGACATTGTGGTCCCTTGGGCGCTCCGTTAAGTTCCAAACTTTGTTCCTTTTGAAGTTGTTAAGCTCTTCTTCCATGGCTATGATCCAGTCTACATCTTCTAGTGCTTCTTTTACTGTTTTAGGCTCAACACAAGAAAAAAACGAGTAGTGTTCACAAAAATATGCTTGTCTAGAGCGAGTTTGAACACCCTTACTAATTTCACCAATAATTTGGTCCACGGGGTGATCCTTAGCAATTGTGTGATGGCTCTTAATAAAGGTTAGTCCGTCTTGATCCTTTTCTTCCTCTTCTACTTGTGTTCTATCATGTGGTTCATGGATGGGGTAGGTGGCTCATCTTTGTCTTCTTTGGGCTTGATGTCTCCAACTTCCATCTTCCTCATTGCTTGTACTAAGGCATCATTTCCTACATCATCTAAATTCTCATGCTCACCTTGTGAGCCATTAGATTCATCAAATTTAACATTATAAGTTTCTTCTACTAAGCAGTTGAACTATTAAACACTCTATAAGCCTTAGACTTAGAAGAATAACTTAACATAAAACTAGTATCACATCTCCTTTGAAATTTACTCAAATGTGTTCTCTTCTTGTAGATGTACACTTTGCATCTGAACACACGAAAGTAGAAGATGTTGGGCCGTCTTCCTACCAACAGCTCGTATCGAGTCTTCTTGAGTAGTCAATGAAGGTAGAGACGGTTGATAGCTTGACACACCGTATTGATGGCTTCAGCCCATAAGGCATCAGAGGTGCCATATTCATCCAGCATAGTCATAGCCATTTCAATGAGAGTCCTATTCTTTCTCTCAACCACACTATTTTGTTGAGGAGTATATGTGGCTGATAGTTCATGTTTTATGCCTAACTCATCAAAATACTCAACAATGTTAGTATTAACAAACTCAGATCCATTGTCGCTCCTAATTATCTTGATAGGACAATCAAATTCATTTTGGGCCCTTTTTGCAAAAGTTTTGAAAATTTTTTTAACTTTTATTTGGTAAAAAGAATACCCAAGTAAAACAAGAGAAATCATCTACTATTACAAGACAATATAAGTTACTACCAATGCTAGCATATGCAGTGGTGCCAAACATATCCATATGCAAGAGCTTATGTGGCATAGAGGTGGACATGATGCTTTTGATAAGATGAGAATTAGCTACTTGTTTGCCTGCTTGGCAAGCATTACAAAGCTTATCGTTTTCAAATTTAACATCCTTCAATCCAACCACTAACTCATTTTTGAAAAGATTTTTAAGGTTAGACATACCTTTTTGGTGTATTCTACACCGAGGTACTCTCTCCACCATTGTTAGGTGGGACCGCGTGCGCAAGACATGGAAAGAAGAAGGTCTTCTACAAAGGACTCAACCTGCTGAGAGAGGCTTGGCGGGCGACTAGGACGCGTGGCCGCCCAACGAGCAGTCAGGCGACCAGGTCCCGACCCTGGGCGGCCAGGGCATGATCCCCGACAACCAGGACATGTGGCCACTCGGCAAGCAGTCGGGCGACCAGGCCACGTGGTCGTTCGATGAGCAGGCGGGCCCATTATCAGTCATCCACGCAGACAGGGCTAGGAGGCTTCAACCCAAAGCCTTCGCTAGGATCGCGATGTATTAGAGTCATTAAATGCGCATGGGAGCCATTAAATGCGCATGGAGCCATTATAATGCGTTTGGGAGCCATTAAATAGGCGTGGCACCCTGACGCTATGATGACCTGTCCCTCCGACTGAGCCAGCTCCACCAACTCCTGTTCCATCTGCACCGCCCAGGGCAAGCCGGGAAGACGCGTGTACCAGTCGTTCGTCACGCAGCGTCCGAACCCCTCCCCTCGGGCAATCCGAAGACAAGCGGTGTCCAAGAAGGCGTGAACAAAGAGGCTCGAAAGGGCGATGGCGATAGGACTCGACACAATCAATATAATTAATGTAAAACCACTCCCTCCACTTGCCCTAGCCAGTCCTGGGAGTATATAAGAGAGCTAGTGTGATGGGGTGAGGAGGTCGGTCGATCAGTTCACAATAGAGAAGAGATCCAAAGCTCGAACGATCGAAAGATTGGGCGAACTAAGAACAAGCGGTATACTAGAGCAACACGAGCTTGAGCAATGTAGGGCTGTTACCCACATTGGGGGCCCGAAACTAGGTAAATCCCTGTGTGTTCTTGAGTTTCCTGTCTTGCTCATCACGAGAAGATAGTCGAGAGTGACACAGCTGTGAAGACCCCATCTACCGAAACTCGGTTATACACTCGAACCAATATTGTCTGGCATAAACACACCGACAAGGCTCGCCAGGTAGGGGTGGTAGTAGCTATTTCACCCTTTACTTTCTTTAGAAGATCATCAAGCGCCGGCAGCGAAGATAGAAGCTTCGCGCTCCCATCAGGTAGGGGACCGTCCGATGCCTTCTGTAGAAGATGGCGGTGCCCCCACCGTGGCAGGAGCACAGCTGGTCCGACAGCGGTTAGTGATGGAGGAGGCCATGCTGGCCCAGAACCTGTATGCGGCTCACCTCCTTCTGGAGCACCCACCAGTGGAGCTAGGGGGCGACACCCCGGCTGCGCCATGGCTATGGGACATCGCCCACCTCATGGATGCAGCCCAGCTCCACGTAGAGGAGTCAGAATGGCCGGGTACCTCCAGTACCCCGCGGTCGAAGTCGCACGCAGAGCACACGCAAGCTTCGTGCCACCCGAGCGAGGAACGCCCAGGTCATGGTGGGCGAAGCAAGGGAAAGGGTGTTCAAGGCGCAGGTCCCGCCCTCGTGGAGGGTCGTGCGAGGACCCACGAAGATCTTAGGTCTCACTTGGAGGAGCGATGGCGGGGGCACGGTGGTGACTTGCGCGGCGAGTTACAATGTCGTCAAGCATAGGAACTAGATCGCGGTAAGCGGATGGCTTCCAAAGAAGACGACTCCTTCCACGACCTTGATTTTCCTGTAGAAGAGGAGACCTCCTCCTCCGAGTCTTGCGGGAGCCAAGTCCTGCGCTCCCCGGCGTGGCCTCCGGGCCGAAATTCAGGGGGCTGTGCGGTTCCCCCTACGGCGTGGGGTGCCAAGCATTCTCTAACCGGCTATGCCGTGTCGCGTGGCCGGAAAGGTTCTGCCCGGCAACCATCAAAAAGTATGACGGCACCACCAACCCGGAGGAGTTCCTGCAGATCTACACCACGGTGGTGTGGGCTGCAGGCGGCTCCGAGAAGGTTATGGCGGACTATCTCCCGACAACTTTGGCAGGCTTTGCCCGCTTTTGGCTGATGAACCTCCCGAGAGGGTCGGTGCACTCATAGGCGGAGTTGTGTGGCCAGTTTGCCACCAACTTCCAGGGCTCCTATGCCCAGCCAGGTGTGGTGGATGACCTCCATGCCCTCGAACAGAAGAAAGGGGAGTTGTTGCGCACATTCATCTGGCGATTTAGCCACTGCCGCAACACGATCCCCAAGATCTCCAGCCAGTCCGTCATCATCGCCTTCCGGAGGGGCGTGCGAGACCGCAAGATGCGGGAAAAGATGGCTACCCACAACATTGCCACCACGTCCGAGCTATTTGCCTTGGTGCACAAGTGCGCTCGGGCGGTGGAGGGGCGACGGCCGGAGCGGACGGCGTTTGCGGTGGAGGCGAGGCCAGAACCTCGAAAGGTCCTGGTTCTGCAAGCAAGAAGAAGTGCACAGTGGCCGAGTCCGGTCAAGTCTTGCCCTCCGAGCGTGGGCACAAGGGTGTCAAGCCACGGCAGGACGATCACCGCGATTGGCAGGACTACCGTCGATAGGAAAATAGGGGTAAGATCTTCTGCCCCATCCATAACACTAATGTGCACGATTTGGATAATTTCTAGGTTGTGCGCGAGAAGGTGGAGCAACGGCTCAGGGAGCACTGCCCTCCTCATGACGACGACAAGGGCAATGACTCCGCCCCGCTGCCCTTCCAGCAGGCGGAGCATAGGGTGGCCTACATCAACGGTGTTTCAGCCACCCACGCCTCCAACTCGAAGTACAAGCTCCTGATGAGGGAAGTCTGCGCCGCCGTACCAAGCATAGGGGCGGCTAGGCTGCTGAGGTGGTCGGAGGAGCCGATTACCTTCAACCGTTCTGACCACCCTGCGAGCACGGCCGACCTAGGGCACCTTCCGATCATGGTTTCGCCCACGGTTTGGAACATGAAGCTCGCGCACATGCTGATCAACGGGGGGAGCTCTATCAACCTCCTGTCCCCCAGGGCATTCTGGGCTCTTCAGATCTTGGAGCGGGAGCTGCGGCCGGTGCTCCCCTTCTACGAAGTCACCCCAGGGGCTGGGTCGATGCCCTTAGGCCAAGTCCGCCTTCCCGTTACTTTCGAGAACGTGGACAACTACTGCACGGAGTTGGTGGATTTCGACGTCGCCAACTTCAACCTCCCCTACAACACCTTACTTGGCCGACCCGCGTTGGTCAAGTTTATGGTGGCCACTCACTATGCCTATATGGTGGTAAAGATGCTAGGGCCCGGAGGTCCCACAGGCATCCAAGTGGACAAGCCAGAGGCCTTGCGCTGTGACAAGCAAGCCTTGGACCTGACAGGTGGCACTTGTGCGAGGCGGATTAACACCGCCTCTCCGGGAGTCCCTTTGGTGAAGACCCGTGCCTCGCCTAGTCTGCCCGGCGAGGTTAAGGTGGTTTCCCTGAGCGAGGACGAGCCCGCGAAGACCGTCAAGCTGGGCGCCAACCTTGGCGCCAAATAGGAAGACGCGCTCATCACCTTCCTTCGGTCTAATGCAGACGTGTTTGCCTGGCAACCGTCTGATATGACCAGGGTCCCTAGGGAGGTGATCGAGCACAAACTAGAGATGCTCCCGGAGGTACGCCTGGTCCGACAAAAGGTCCGGCGCCAGGTCCCTAAGCGACAGGATGCCATCCGCGAGGAAGTGGAGAAGCTGTTGCACGCGGGTATCATTAGGGAGGTCATTCACCCCGAATGGCTTGCCAACCCCATGCTCATCAAGAAGTCCAATGGGAAGTGGCGAATGTGTTTCGACTTCACCGACCTCAACAAGGCTTGCCCGAAGGATCCGTACCCCATGCCACGCATCGACCTGATCGTGGATTCCACGGCGGGGTGCAAGCTGCTGTCCTTTCTGGATGCGTACTCCGGGTACCACCAGATCAGCATGGCGAAGGAGGATGAAGAGAAGACCGTGTTTGTAACCCCTATGGGTGTTTATTGCTACATTTGTAGGGGTGCAATCGGATCGGATTCGGTCGGATATCACTCTTTCCATATCCTAAACCATATTTTTTGTCGGATTCGAATCGGATTCGGATAGCACGGATCTGGATCTGGCGGGATAATATCGGTGGCGGATTCAATCGAATCGGAGCGGAATCGATCTGATGTCGAATAATTTTTGTCGGATTCTGCAAAAAGCAGAATCTTGCATAAAGCAATATCTTCCTATGATACCTATCTTTAGACCCTCTTTGGTATAGCTGGAGCTTGTGCAGAAGTCTGCTTTTGGCTGGCTGTCCTGAGAAGCAGCTGGCAAGTTCATGTAATTAAATTACCAACAAGTACATAGTAGACACAAAACTAGAGGAGTAACCACTTCACAAGCTTTTTACCCACTCAAACCGGCTCCTAGCAATACATCGGTTCATAAATAGTTTATTTCCAATGTGGGCCCAAATTGGAACGCGCTTCGATATTTCATAAAAATTTGGATGGTGGAGCAATGAACAAGATCGTGAGCTGGGTTTCTTTGCATCGTGAGTTGGGTTTGCTTTGCATCTTCAGCGAATTCTCCATTCAGTCAAGGGCCCAAGGGCAAGGCCGCAAGGGCGTGCAAGGGCCCAAGGGGCAAGGCATGCGCGAATAGCGCGCTTTGGGGCTTCTACGGATATCCAAAAACAAAATCCGGATATATCCGAAAATTTTCTCGGAATATACCGATCCGACGGATAGTACTCTCCCGAATCCGAAATAAAATATCCGAAACCGAATTCGAATCCGAAAATTATCCGAAAAAAAAATCTGAATCCGATCCAAACCTGTCCGGTCGGTCGGACGGTCGGCAAAAATCCGATCCGATTGCAACCCTATACATTTGAATGCCATTTGGATTAAAAAATGCTGGTTCTACTTATCAGCGTTCCATGCACGCCGCTTTTCGACCGCAGGTCGGGCAGAACCTCGAGGTCTACGTCGACGACCTAGTGGTGAAGGCTGAGAAGAGCGAAGGACTGATTGAGGATTTGAAGGAAACCTTCGCCAACCTTAGGAAGAATCACCTGAAGCTCAATCCCGAGAAGTGCATCTTCGGCGTATCCTCCGGGAAGCTATTGGGATTCCTCGTGTCCAGTCAAGGCATTGAGGCCAATCCTGATAAGATTGCGGCCATCGAACACATGAAGCCGCCGACCAGACTCAAGCATGTCCAGTGTCTGGCTGGCTGCTTGACGTCCCTCGTGCGATTTATTGCCCGCCTGAGAGAAAAAAGTCTCCCCTTGTTTAAGCTATTGAAGAGCACCAACCACTTCAAATGGATGCCTGAAGCCCAACAAGCATTTGAAGACCTGAAGAAATACCTCTCCTCACCCATGGTACTGGTCGTTCCTACTACCGGCGAACCGCTGCTTCTATATATCGTGGCTACCCCGGCGGTAGTGAGTGCGGTGCTGGTGGCGGAGAGGGAAGGCGCCCAAAGACTAGTCTACTACGTCAGCAAGGTGTTGTCCGACACGGAGACCATGTATCCGCAGGCCCAAAAGATGCTCTACGCTGTTCTGGTGGTGTCCCAGAAGCTCCGACACTACTTCTAGGGATTGGAGATCACAGTGGTCACAGCCTACCCACTTCAAGAGAAACTCCACAACCAAGAAGCCGAACGTCGCATCGCCAAGTGGTCGGTGGAACTAGGCGAATTTTGCCTCAAGTTTCGCCCACGCACTACCATCAAGAGTCAAAGGTTGGCCGAGTTCGTCACTAAGTGGACTCCTTCCACCCCTGAAGCTGAAGAAGCACCCGTGCTCCCCCTGTGGACCCTGTTCTTCGACGGCTCTCTCTGGGTCGGGGGCGCAGAGGCTGGGTTTGTCCTGGTCTCCCCGACCGGGGACATCCTCCAGTACCTGATCGTCTTGGACTTCAAGGCGACCAACAACATCGCCGAATATGAAGGATTGTTGGCTACACATCAAGGGTGACTCTCTACTTGTCGTCTACCAAGCGCGAAAGGAGTTCTAGTGTTTTGATCCCACGATGGCCGCCTACTTGGCAAAAGTCAGGAGGATGGAGCGTCACTTCGACGGGCTGGAGTACATCCATATACCGCGACGTGACAACCAAAGCTTTCGCAGCTCGCCTCGATGAAGGCTTCTGTTCCGGTTGGAGTCTTTGAAGAAAGGCTTGCCCAACCGTCCATCGCTGTCCCCAACTCCGGCGGGGCTGATGGCACTCTTATTCCAGTCCACCCCTCCGAAAGGAGTCTTGCGAGACCGTCTATCACTTCCCCGGTCTTCGGCGGGGACGATAGTGCACGACCGTCCATTGCCATCCTGGTCTCCGGCGGGGCCAATGACATGTCGGTTCCGATCCAAATCTTTGAAAAAAGGTTTCCGCGACCGTCCATTGCTACCTCCAACTCCGGCGGGGCCAATGGTGCAGTTGTTCTATCCTCCAATTCCGGGCAGGGAGGCAACACATCCGTTTATGTCCCCAACTCTGGCGGGGCCGATGGAGCAGCTGCTACATCCCTTGATCCCGTGAGGGGAGGTGACGCATCTGTCTCGGCCCCCAACTCCGGCGGGGCCAATGATGCATCTGCCATATCCCCCGGTTCCGTGCAGGGAGACAACGCACCCATCTCGACCCCCAACTCCGGCGGGGCCGACGACGCGGCTGCTACATCCCCCTGTTCCGGGAGGCGAAACGGTAACACCGCCAAGGCGGTACTGGTGGAAACGCTTGGCCAGGCGGAGTGCCCAGGCGATCATCACGAGATTGCCACACTTGGTCGGGGTGTCAGTGGATGGATCCCATCCTGGCCTTCCTATGTGATCAAGTGATCTCCGATGATGATGCTACAGCTGAGAGAATTGCCCGCAAGGCCAAGTGCTATACTCTGATAGGTGGGGACCTATATCGCTAGAGTAGAAACAAAATTCTCCTAAAGTGCATCACTCGGGAAGCAGGAAGCAAGCTGCTTTTTGATATCCATGGAGGCATGTGCGGGAGCCATATGTCCAGTCGAACACTGGTCGGTAAAGCTTACCGCCAGGGATTCTATTGTCCTACTACCTGTGAGGAGCCGCCAAGATCGTCCTCGGGTTATTTGAATGACCGGTCGCCCTCATCGGATTTGGAGGCTAGCAACGGATCACCGGAGGTGTTCACAGTGCTAACACCCAAGTCCAATTCGGACAACAAGTATCCCATTCAATAACTCGATAACAATCCCATTCCCCGGTATGCGACCGGCTTCGCCAGATCGCCCAAGATACCGGTTTCCATTGCCATATCAATTCAATGCACATAAAGGGGGCAACAAACACAAAACTTTACTACCAGACACGCAACGCGGAAGCACAACAACGACTAAAAACCAAGGCACAAAGACAAACCAGACAACCACACGAGGCAAGAATCAACAACAGCAGACTACGACTCACAAAACAGACACAAAACAAGATCCTACCTAGACTTAGAAAATCTACAAAATTTTGGCATGACGCCTCTAAAAGTACGGACATCCACTCAGCACGTATAAGAAACAATAATTAACCAAGTATAGCACAACAACAACAAACATGGTATAAGGATTAGCATGGATAGAAGTAACAACTAGGCATGAGCTAAGCATGATAATACAACAAGGTTCAACAACGAAAATAGACAAGTATTTAAACAAGCCATAACATAATTTTAAAGACTAACTATACAACAAAATGGACACACAACCACCACATTAAACCAAAAGTAAGACATCTCCGGAAGTGTCCTGCCCTTGAACACTTCCGAGCGTTTGCAACGTCGAGCTTAGCCTCATTCGGTGTCCCGCCTGACCACCGAGAAGCAAAACGGACAGAACTCACACCCGCCGGTGTCCTCACCTAAAAACCAAAAAGCAGAATCATGAGTACAGAAGGTACTCGCAAGACTTACCCGTGGTCCATATATGACCGACTCGAAAGAATATGCATTTGGATGTAGCAAGGTATAAGCTTAAGGTAAAAGTGCGGAAAAGCTTACTTTGTTGCATAATCGTATTCAACTACACAAATTTCAAGTTTATAGCATTTATGGACAGCACCTATTGCTGGAGTGAAATCTGAAATTAAACATTAAAGAGAGCGAGTAATAGCATAAACAAGTATCAACATCAAGTATACCGCAACTAGTTTCAATTTAAGTTATTACTACGTTGAAGTGTCGGATGATACAAGCGTGCTCATATCCGAGTGCCCGGTAATTCGAATCGCTTATTCACCCTGCAGGGGATCATCAATCGCACGACATGTGCCACAAGGAACCTCATGTCAACCCTCCTCCCATCCATATCTACTCGTTGAACCATCCTCATGCGGCTCGAGCACCTAGCAACCTCCCTCGAGCGGCTCAAACCTCGCTTAGCCCTCAAGGGTCGGCCTAGGCCTCGCCCTCAACCACGTCCAATCGCATGAGGGCATGACCCATCGAGTAGTATGCCATGAAAGGGTAGCTTACCGTACCATTATATCGGGCATGCGATCAACAAGGTGTGCTCGATCAACATGGCAAACAACGGATCGGTCCTTAACCAACACAAGAGACTACAACATTTGAGTCTCCACACCCAAATGATCCAACCCTCTCGCCCGGTCTCAATTTTTTATTTCAAAGCATAATCATAACTATTGCAACCCAATAGTGTGAAGTAATTAAACTCAAGTGATGGAACCTTCCACCACTTGGCCCATACCCGACATCTAAGCAAACTAAGCATGGACACAATATAAATACCCATATACTAGTTCCAAGGAAGGTATTCAACAATTATCAATGAGTGTATGTGCAACAAGTAGGCTCTAACCCTATCCCACATTTCAATTCCTAATGCAAGACATAATCATCCAATAAGCAATTTATTCGCCAAAATACAATTATATAATGTTGAAAATGCTTAGGTGCTTGACTTGAGCTTCTGCTGGATTTTCAGTAACAACGGCTCTCCGGTAACCCCTTCGGTCACCGCCGCATCAACCTCCGCGTGCTCGCTCTCTACACGATATCAATGCATGAAACAAAATGAGATGCATGCAATGCATATGAAATGAAATGCTAAATGCATTGCCCCCTCATGGAAGATCAAAAGTGAAATATACAGATTATGGATTTTAAATCCCTCAACTAAATTCTGAACTTCAGCCCAAAGTCTGAAATTTTCAGCACAAACTGATTTCAGGACAGCATTGATACAAATGGCCATAACTTTTGAACCACTTGATCAAATTGAGCAAACTTAGACTCGAAACGACCACAAGACATAGACCTACAACCTAGCTTTGTCCAATCATCTAGAATCTGCCCAGATAACTCCCAGCTTGGCCAGGAACAGAGAGCAGTTTCAGTGTTCAGAAGTTTCAGACTTTCAGAACAGCATGCACAAATTTCATCCTATAAATTTCTATACTTAATGGAACTGAGTAAAGGATGATATTTTTACAATCTACACGAAATTTTCTATAACTTCTCAGGCAAAATTAATTTCTAATTCAGCCTCTAACTAATTTTAATTCGCAGCTCAAGTTTCAGCTCCACATTTTCAGCATTTTCAGAGCAGCACGCACTAAAATCGATATAACTTTCAGCTGGATTAACGAAATTGAGTGATTCCAGTTGGAAATGAAAGATAATTTCATTACCCACAACTTTATCTACAGCTAGCCTAGCAGGAGATGCTCAAAATTTTCTCAAATCAACCCAAAACAGTAGCTACGAAATCTGCTCGAAAATTCAGAACTTTGCTCCAAACCCTAGATTGGTTATCCCCCATCCAAATCCCAAATCTCCACTCACCTAAGCCCTCAAATCCACCATGGCTACCCCCAAAACCAGAAATAACCAATCAAACCCTAGGGGAGAGGTCTCACCTTAAGATCTCACATGGGGATCAAGAGAGGAGAGGAGGAGGAAGCTGCTGCTTGGAGGGAGGAAGGAGGCGCCACCAATGGAGAGGATGCAGGAGGGAGGTGCGGCTGGACAGGGAAGGAGCTGGAGGCTGCTTGACTTGGGGAGAGCTGGAGAAGTGCTTGATTTGCTTGGGAAGAAAAGGGACAAGGTGAGGCTGGAAAGGAGAAATGAGGAAAGAAGTGCTGCCTGCCCCCCCAATTGCATTTAGATGCTACACACTTGACCCCACTTGGAAGCAAGAGAGTGGCTAAGTCTCCAGAAATTTCAGCATAGGATTCAATTTTGATGCTAAGATTTAAATTAGTATTTGATGTTGGATTGGGCTCAAAACTCAACCCTTGCATAGAGAAAAGTTTCTAGTTTTCATTTTACTAACATGTACACTCTAGATCATTATAGATCTCAAGTTACAAGGCTACAAACTTAGATGAAAATCATACTCGCAACCTGAAATTTCTAGCTCTTAAATTTTGCTAAGTTTGGAATTTCTTAAATGGCAGTTTAGGATAGATTCACTGAAGTCGGAAGTTGATCTCAAATGCGGCTAAAAACCTGGTTGGCACTAATGTTAGCCGCATGAGTCGAATTCGAATTTGGGGCCATGACACTACCCTCCAGGATGCTTGTGAGCTGGTAAGGAGTTGTGAGGCAAGCCAATTCCACGCCAAGCAGACCCACCTTCCGGCCCAAGCTCTGCAAACCATCCCGCTCTCATGGCCATTTGCGGTCTGGGGGCTGGACATCCTGGGCCTGTTCCTGTGGGCCACAGGGGGCTTCACCCACTTGTTCGTCGCCATCGATAAATTCACCAAATGGGTTGAAGCCGAAGCAGTGCATGCCATTATAGCCTCCGCTGCTGTCAGGTTCATGCGTGGGACCTTCACTCATTTTGGAGTTGCCAACCACATCATCGCCGACAATGACACCCAATTCACCAGTGCAGTGTTCCTGGAATTCTGTGAAGAGATGGGCACCAAGGTGTGTTTTGCCTCTGTAGCCCATCCACGAAGCAACGAACAAGCTGAGCGCGCCAACGCGCTAGTCCTGAGGGGCCTCAAGACCAAGGCATTTGACAGGCTCCACAAGCGCGGAGCACGATGGGCGGAAGACCTTCTGACGGTGCAGTGGTCTCTTCGAACCACGCCCAGCTGTACGACTGGGGAGACTCCTTTCTTCCTGGTCTACGGCGCCGAAGCGGTACTGCCCTCTAAGCTCTTCTTGGGCTCACCACGCGTATCGGCCTTCAATGAAGAAGACCATGAAGACCGGCGCCAAGAGGACATCAACTTCCTAGAGGAAGTATGAGATCAGGCGACACTACGTGCTGCCCGATACCAGCAAAGTCTCTGGCGCTACCATGCCACCCTGGTCTGTGAGAGAACACTAGCAGTAGGCGACCTCTTCTTGCGCTGAATTTCGCTGCAGGTGGGCTGCGACAAACTGTCCCCCCGTTGGGAGGGCCCCTTCAAGGTGGTCTCTGTCTCTCGACCCGGGGTGGTTCGTCTAGCCACGGAAGATGGTCGGGAGTTGGCAAACTCCCAGAATATAGAGCTGCTGTGAAAGTTCTACCCCTGAACTCATCTCACATGGTTGTCATGAGTACCAATATTCCGGCGGCTCCTTGGCAATAACGTGGACCCCCAGCTTCTGCGCTAGGCCTGGACAGGTGTTCAGCATGTGCGTACAACACGGTGCACTGCGGCTATGCTCCGCCCACCATGGTGCTTCGCGGTAAAGTTTCGCCCACCATTTGCCCCGCCTCTGGTGACTTGATCCCTAGCCCTGCAATTCTCTGACTTGGTCCCACAAAGATGGCAAGAGCATAAGTTCCGGAGAGCGACGGGAAAGTAACAACCTAGCGAGCGATGTTCAACATGCTGTAAGTTTTTCGTGGCCTCGCCCCGGGTTGGCTAGCAGGCCATTGCGCTGTCCCCTAGCTGATCTTGGGCCCCACATGCTCAGTATGCAGTCGATTATCACTTTGATTCATTCAACTTGCTTATGCTTATAGGATTTGTGCCACACTTGGTTGTCACGAGTACCAGTAACTTGATAACCTCTTGGCAACTCCTTTGGACCCCCAGTTTCTGCACCGGCTCTGGATGGGCGTTTAGCAGGTGTGTGCGGCACGGTGCGCTACGGCTATGCTCCGCCCACCATTGTGCTTCACGGCAATGTTCCGCCCACCATTTGCCCCAACTCTAAGCGACCTGCTCCCTAGCCCCGTAGCTCTCTGGTCCAGTCCAAAAGGATTGCAAGGGTCCCTTGGCAAAACTGTGGACTCCCAGCTTCTATGCTAAGCCTGGACTGGCGTTTAGCAGGTGTGTGCGGCATGGTGCGCTGCGGCTATGCTCCGCCCACCATGGTGCTTCGCGGCAATGTTCCGCCCACCATTTGCCCGCCTCTAAGTGACCTGCTCCCTAGCATCGCAGTTCTCTAGTCTAGTCCCGGTAAATTACAAGGGATTAAGTTTTGAATGGTGATAGGAAAATGACAACCTAGTGTGCGCTCCCCGCCCAATCAGTGGCAGGGACTTAGGCTTTATGCGCCTCTTTGCCTATTTATTCCTAATAAGCGTGGCTTAACCTTAGCTCGTGTTTGGAGTGGCTCTGTGTGATGGCAGAAAAACTCCTAATTGTCGATCCATCTGGTCGCCTAGAGGGTCCGTGTAAAATGCTCGGGGGCTGGTCGCCTGGCACTGAATCGAACAAGTCATGAGCAAGCACGCGCGAAGGCAGACAATAGGTAAAAGCCGACAATAGGTAAAGGTAAGGTACTTTCATTCTTAATGGCCGAAAGGCCCACGTGCATGTTTACACAGAAGAAGAAAGCGAAAAGAAGACGGCAAAGGCGGTCACCCGAGCTACTCGTCGGCGATCTCGATGTCACCGGCGTTGTCCCCGGCTCCTTCCTCCACCTTGGCATCGGCGTCGACGGGCAGAGGCACCATCTCTATCAGCCCAGCGACGTACTCCGCCGCCTCGCGCACCCGCGTTGGTGCCCGGGCGAGGTCGCACTCCACCCCAGCGACGGTCGCCATGGGGTCGAAGTAGTCAGTGTGGTGGGCGTAGCACATCAGGATGAAGTCCGCTGTGGCGATCGTGACTTCCCGCCCCTCCCAGACGGAGCGGTCTACCAAGGCGGCAGGCAAGCCGGCAAGGGCTTCAGCGACAAGGGTGACGCTGTGGGCGTAATATACCGCTGATTCTTCCAGCGGACCACTCACCGTCACCCCCAGCGGCCGCAAGCTACTGACCATGCGCTTAAAGGTGGGGCGGAGCATGGTGACGAGGTTGCGCATTTTGCGGCCCATCTCCACGCTCAACGCACTACACTTCTCCTCGGCACCCTTCGTTGTGCCTTAGCGGTTTCGGCTCGGGCCACCAAGGACGTCTTCTCCGCCTTCACCAACGCCAACTCCTCCCGCAGTGACGCCATCTGCTTGTCATGGAGGGAAGTCACTGCGGCAAGCTCGGTGACCAGGTCGACAAGCCGGGTGGCGAGCACGGAGAGAGCGGACGGAGCGGCCGAGCAAGAGGAAGCAACCCCGGTGTGAGCAGCTACCTCCTGGCCCGATGACTGGGCAGGTGGCGACGGCGGGGCGGCAACCCCGGTGGTAGCAGATGGCAAGGTCGTCTGACCACTAGAACCACCTTGAGGGTCCGCCCTAAAAGCACCAGGAAGAAGGGTCAGCGCCAGCAAGCAGAAGAACATGTCAAAGAAAAAAAATAAGATTACGTGGCAAAAACACCCCCGAAGTGGACGGAAGAAGCGCGAAGTGCGAGCCCACTGCTTGGCCCGGCATTTGCATTGTCGATCTTGGCGGGCGTCTTTGTCGGTGTACCGTGCCGGCGGAGGGGGCGACGACGCTGTGTCCTTCCTGGTGGAAGGCACAGCAACACCAGGAGAAGACCCAGCCTCCGCCATGCTCAAATGCGCGAAGGGGCTGGAAGAACAAGAGATGCCTGTGGAGCAGGGTCTCTTTGGGTCTGGACCCGAAGTGTCGGCGATGGCCGACCGTTTCCCCATGCTCCGGTCATCAGCAGGAGCCAGGCTCCCCCTTATCGTCAGGGGGCGCGAGGTGGTATCGCGGCCCTCCCAGTGGGTCCATCAAGGGGAAGCAAGCGATGATGCGTGCCGCTCCACCGTGATGTCGTCAAAAAGTTCTTTGGGCTTTGGTCGAAGCCAGTGCGCTTGGCATTCTTGGTAGTAGCCTAGTCACCCAGGCCTCGACCCCGGCGACGCTCAAATTCCCGGCGCTTGGCAAAAGACGAAAGGCGTCGACCATCTGTTGGTGACCAGAAGGTAAAGCAAGTGAAAAACGGGCGAAGACATACGGCCTGGATATTTGCAGGTCAGGTCGTCGTTGCTAGTGTACTACCGTGCCGGCTGACCGATTACCTCGGTCGACAGAGGCCATAAGCTCGGTCGATCACGGGCCACCATGGACCAGTGTTCTGCCGTCTCCTCAACGAGGGAACCCCAGTTGTCAATGGTGGCTACCGACGCAGACGGTAGCTCCAGGACGTCAAGACCACTGTCGTTAGTGATGTACAGCCACTCGTTCCACCACATCTTCCAGGTGGTCTTCATTTGGAGGGAGATGTAGCAGGAGGCCAAGCCATCACGGAGGCGGAAATGGCAACTCCCCACGATGCCACCATCGGTGGAGCCACGGAGAGTGTAGAAGTATCAGAAGAGAGGAAGATTTAGCATCACCCCCACGAACATTTCGTAGAGGTATGTGAAGGTGGAGAGGATGACGATGGAGTTGGGGGTGAGGTGAAGATAGTGGATTTCATAGAAATGAAGGACGGTGAGGAAGAACTCAGAATAAGGCAGCATCAGGCTCGCCGCCAATGCCTAGGCGAAGGTAATCACCTCCCCGAGGTTGCATTTTGGCGAGACGGTGCCCGCCCTAAGGCAGAGGGCCCCTTTGGGGGCCAGGCGAAGGACCGTCCCCAACCACGACTCATCCATCACCGAAGGAGGAAGAGGTGAGCCATGCGGCCAGAGTGCTATCTTGGTGCCATGGCGGCAAAGAAGCTTGCAATATAGAAGCAGAAGATGAAGGAAGCAAGAAGCCTAGACAACGAAAGCGACAATAGTGCGGATCATGAAGAGGCGGAAGTGCCTATTTATATGCCGCGTGTGGCGTCAGGACACGAGGAGTCGCGTCCCCATGAGCCGACAGTTCGCAAAAAGGTCATAATGGCGTGGGACGATAAGACCTGAAGAGTTGCGACGATTGCAGAGAGAGTCTGTACGGTTGCGTGTACAGGAGTGGGCCTTGTCCAGGAGCGCGCCAGACTCAAAAGAATATCTTCAAAATCTTCTAAGGCATGCTCCAGGGCAGATCCGGGGGCTACTGTCGGTGTATTCTACACCAGGGTACTCTCTCCACTGCTGTTAGGTGGGACCACATGTGCAAGACATGGAAAGCAGAAGGTCCTGTACAAAGGACTCAACCTACTGAAGAGAGGCTTGGCGGGCGACCAAGACGCGTGGCCGCCCGGCGAGCAGTCGGGCGATCAGGTCCCAGCCCCGGGCGACCATATCATGATCCCTGACCACCAGGACACGTGGCCACTCGGCGAGCAGTCGGGCGACCAGGCCACGTGGTCGTCCGACGAGCAGGCAGGCCCATTATCAGTCATCCACGCATATAGGGCTTGGAGGCTACCACCCGAAAGCCTTCACCAGGATCGCGACGTATCAGAGTCATTAAATGTGCATGGGAGCCATTAAATACGCATGGAGCCGTTACAATGCGCTTGGGAACCATTAAATAGGCCTGGCTCGCTGACACTATGATGACCTGTCCCTCCGACTGAGCCAGCTCCACCAACTCCCATTCCATCTACACCTCCCAGGGCAAGCCGGAGACGTGTGTAACAGGCGTTCATCATGTAGCGTCCGAACCCCTCCACTCGGGCAATCCGAAGACACACGGTGTCTAGCAACGGCATAGACAAAGAGGCTCAGAAGGACAATAGCGATAGGACACAACGCAATCAACGTAATTAATGTAAAACCACTCCCTCCACTTGCCCTAGCCAGTCCCGGGAGTATATAAGGGAGCTAATGTGCATGGGGTGAGGAGATCGGTCGATCAATTCACAACAGAGAAGAGATGCAAAGCTCGAACGATTGAAAGATCGGACGAACTAAGAACAAGCGGTATACTAGAGCAATACGAGCTTGAGCAGGACGTAGGGCTGTTACCCGCATTGGGGGCCAAAATCTGGGTAAATCTCTGTGTGTTCTTGAGTTTCTTGTCTTGCTCATCACGAGAAGAGAGTCGAGAGTGACACAGCTGCGAAGACCCCCTCTACCAAAACTCGATTATACACTCGAACCAATACTGTCTGGCATAAATACGCCGACATACCTATATGCCCAAAATGTCTATGCCAAAGCCAACTAAGAGAGACTTTAACTAATAGGCAAGTCGAGATGTATGAGGAGTTGGAGTTGAAATCAACAAGATAGAGATTTTGAAATCTAAAACCTTTGAAAATAAGCTTTTTATTTTTGTCAAAGACCTTTACCCCATCATTTGAGAAGATACAATTGAATCCAAGATCACATAATTGAGCAACTGAAAGTAAATTGAAATTTAAAGAATCTATAAGGAGAACATTATCAATTGAATAATTATTGGAGATGGCAATCTTACCAATACCCTTTACCTTACGTTTGCTATTATCTCCAAAAGTGATCTTGTGGCTAGGATCATTTTCTCCTTGAATAGAGGTGAACATTCTATAGGTCCCGGTCATATGTTGAGTACAACTGCTGTCAATTACCCAATGCTGGCCTCCACTTTTGTAGTTCACCTAGATAGTGAAGTTCATTTGTTGACTTTAGGTACCTAAATACTTTTAGGTCCTTTGGTATTAGTTTCAACAATTTTGGGGTCAAAAGGATTTGTAAGCAAAGATCTAGGGACCCAAATAGCTTTAAGTTTCTTATCAAAGTTAGAAGGGCCAACATATTTCACATTCATTTTACCTCTAAAATCCTTAAAAAGCATATAATGAGCACCTACCATGCAGCCCCTTTTTACTCTAGCGTGCGGGGTACTAGCAAGAGTACAAATTTTAGAATTGTGGTTTGATTTATGACAATAATAATATTAAGTGTCATTCTTGACAAAACTCAATTTAGATTCAGTCTGGCCATTCTTCTTAGGCAAATCCATAGGCTTATAGCCTAAATCTTTCATGTCCAAGATGACTTTTTGCTCCACAGGGATTTTGTCAAGAGTGGCACTTCCAAGAAAATATTTTTTTAATCTTTTATCAAATTTAGCTACCTTAGATTTTAGTTCTTCATTCTCGATCATAAGCTCCCTAGCACATGATGCATTTTTTCAATTTGCACCACAAGTACTAGATAAGCTAAAGGCAATGGACAAGTTAAAAGCATTATTTTCATCATTAAGCAAATCATAAGCAATCGATACATTACATGAAGGAACAGCCCTAGATTTGCTAGCAAGCATGTCATTATCTATTTCTAGCTCACAATGTCTACTCAGCAAATCATCATGATTATTAACAAGTAAAGCATGTTTGGCTTTTAGAGAATCATGAGACTTAACAATCAAGGCATGATTATCAATCAAATCATCATGAACATGCATGAATTTTTCATGATTATTAACAAGCTCATTGTAGCTAGCCTTTAGTTTGTCATATTTGTTTTGCAGCAAATTATGTTTGTCATTTAAGTTAGTAATGGTTTTTGAAAGACCATGTGGAGGTCTATCCTTGTGTGTGATGAGTAATTGACAAGAGTTGAGGTTGGTTTGATATGAAATTGAGTTTGATTTGAATTGGATTTTCGGTATGAAGCAATTTGAGTGTTGGTTGCTTTTCCTAGTGCTACCCGCGTGGGGCGGTAGCATCGGACCGTTGAGCGGAATTTTGATTGATTAATGATTTGGGATAATCATTGAATATATATGTGGGCATTGCTATGTGAAAGGTTTTTCCTTGTCTTTGATGGTTGCAGGGCGACGGTGCTAGGTCATGGTGAGGCGGAGGATGACCGGGACTAGGCGAGGAGCGTCGGAGGTCCAGACGGTCGGGAGATCGCCGGAAGATGACCGGAGACGGAGTCCGGGCAAGCCAAGAAGATAAGGAAAGGAGATGATGCTAGCTAGATGCCGCGTGGATCAATGAGGGCCGTCGGATTGCGGTCTAGTTGATAGGTTAGCGGGTCTAGGTAGTGTGCTTTGAAAACCGTGCAAGAAAACCCGGTATGTGTGTGGGTTTTGGGTTAGCCCTTGCATGGCTGTGTGAGTGGGTTAATCCTAGCCCTTAGATGAGTGTCCTAGGGTTGAGGGACTCATCCAAGGGTGGTAGGTGACCCAAGAGTTGTATAAATAGGGGTGGAGGGGTGGCCTCCTCCCCTTGAAGGTTGTAGAGGTTTTTGTGCTCCTTTGAGCTTTGCCCACTTTGTTGTGTGGCTTTGTATACCTCCTCCTTTCAGAAATACAAAAACATTTCTTTACATTATTGTGAATTTAAATTTCGCATTTACATTATGTCTTTACTTTACGCAATTTAAATTCAGCATTTACATTACGCATTTAATTTCCCGCAATTTACATTCAAGCAATTTGGATTTGCCTCCCCTCCTTCTAAATGCTGATCTTGGATGGTTTGAGTGTGTTCATATGGTTTTACATCTCTTTTGCACTCTTTGATTGAGTAGAGATCATCTCTTCTTTCAAGTTCCAGTTCTGTCCAGAACTTGTTCTTCGCGCAGCAGTTAGTCTTTGATTTTTAGAAAAATCTAGAAAAATCCTTTTTGAGTAATTCTTATTGGATATTGTGCGGGACTCCTATACCCATCTGCATAAAAATTTTAGAGTCCACTGGTTTCACCGTTTGGGTGCTATGAAGTGAAAACCGAGCCCCAAATTTTCTGCCCGAAGTTTCTGACTGTCTGTGTTCATAGATTTATGATGATTTTTCTACTTTGCTTTTTGATCTGAATTTTGGTGGAGAGCTTCACAACTCATCTTCTCATAGTTAGAAAATTTCTCACAATTTTGTGAGCAGCAGAAACCCACCAACCTCCTGTTCAAATTAAAGACAGATTCTGAAAATATCTGCTTTTGCTTTTCTAAAAGAGACTTTTGTGTTTTGGCTTGATCTCTTTTAGAAAAGAAGTATTTGAATTGATTCCTCTTTCTTTTGGACACTTGACAACCAGGATTGTGATTGAAAAATCCTCACATATTTTATGGATAATATCCATGTAAGCTAGGGATGCACATAGTTGTCTAGTCGTTCGGTTTTTATGGGTTTCACGATTTCCTTGCGCGATCTTTTCTCGGTTTTAGTTGGAGTATTTTGGGGGAAAATTTATTTGCGACCATTCACCCCCCCTCTGTTCGCCATCTCGATCCTTCAATTGGTATCAGAGCTATATATGGTAATGCTCTCTTTTGGTATCTTCACCGATTCGAGAGCCGGCGACTAGTGTGGACTGCTCCAAGCTTGGCGATGGTTTTCTTGTGATTGATCGTGACTGATGGCCCATGGTGGAGTGGTTTTCTTGGTTGATCGTAATCAACTCCTATGGACCATCTGCATCGTCATGGTACGTGAGGTGAGAACCTAGCGACCTTTCTCCCTTTGTGCTTGATAGATATACTAGGTTGCTCTTTTACCACTGGTTATTCTTGATGTCTTGCTTGCCATTGATGATGTTTAGATATTGATGCTTGCATGCCTAGGTTGAAAATTAATTTTGCTATCATGCCATTCTTGCCATATGACTTGTGTTGCCTGTCTACATATGCTTGATTGTATTATTTTGGTAGTCGGAAATTGCTTAGGTCAATGGCTAGAATTTTATTTATATCATGTGTAGGCATTGCTTGCATTCTCCCTCTCCATTGTGCAATTAATTTTGGCTAGAGCTAAATCTCTGTTGATATGATGTCAAATGCTCTAGTATGTTTTCTGTTGGTAATAATTGCTTTGATCTAGGGTTTGATCTCTCTCTAGTGCAGTTAATTTTAGCTAGAGCCATATCTTGTTGTTTTCATACTTGTGCTCTAGTTCTGTGCCCAATTGTTAATAACTGCTCATGGTGGTAGTAATTTTAAGGTTATGCTTGCTTATTCTTGTCTATTGATGCTATGAATACATTGATTATCATGTTAGCATCATTCACATGTGCATTGCCCTATTTTCTACATCTTCTGCCTTACATTCACCCTTATATTTAGAGTTGAATTTCTTCTCGGTGTTCTTGCGGGTAGTTTAGGTGTTTTGTTTGCTTGTCCAGATGATTTCCTTGTTTTGATTGTACTTGACCTTGTTGGCGGGAATGATGGACATTGTGTGGTTGTTTGCCCTCTTATGCTGATTCCTTGTGTCATGTCTATGCGATGATGCTATTAGGTGCTCTTTGCCTTTCTCATGGCATGAGTCGCTTAAGGCTAGCATGAGGATTTGATTACTACCTAGTGGAGTGGATTTGGATTATCTTGTGGACTTGTGCTTTCTTAGTTCAATTCTTAGTCCAAGAGTTGTCCCGAGGTGTCATCTCCGTCATGTGCAAGTGGTGGACCTCATTTTTCCTCGAGGTGCCCACTCACGGCAAGAGTTGCAGGAAAGTGTGTCGCTCATGTTGGTCTTTCCTAGTCTCCTCTAGGATCGGTTTTGTCGCTTTTCAGTGTTGGCACTCGATGTGAATTCTGAGTTGGCCTTTGCGGCTTGTCTCTAGAGGGTTGGATCTTTCCGCATTACCATCATGTGCATCATGCTAACCTGCTTGTACTTTCAACTTCGTCTGCCTCGTGTTTAGCTCCACAGGTGTTGAGTTTCATGATAACAGCATTGGGCACTTCCACTTCTATGGTGAGCTATCTCATACCCTCATGTCATTTATACTTGTGATCATCACTTCCATGACATGTTGTAATTGCTCTTGCTCCCATATGTATTATATGTACATTGCTAGGTCTTGTTTGTTTTTGTCTTTCTTGTTTTATGCCTAGCATGTTTCCCCCGGCCATGTTTTGTGCTTCATGTATTATATCATGTATTCATGAGCCCTTTCCCTAGCATGTGATTTTCTTGTTTTATCCTATTCATGCTATTATTCATTTGGTATGAGAATTTGTTTTAATTATGGGCATGTGATATATATCATTTGCTTTACATTGTCATGAGTAGTATCTAGGTTGTATGATCCTGATTTTCTATTACATCCATGATTAGCTTTGTGTCTTGACTTGTGATGCTACAGTTTGTGCCACATGATTGGCTTTGTTGCTTAGACTTTATTTGTCAGACTTTATGCTACATGTGAGTGCTTTTCATGAGATTAGGGTTATATGATTCAGCTACTACTTTGTGACTTGTATTGCTCATGATCACCTTTTATTGCTCTTCATGTTTATATGCTTCATACCAATTCTGCATGAGCTTGTATTCTTCATTCATGGCATGAATTCACCATCATGTATGTGTCTTGCCATGTGTAGTATCTTGTCTATGTGTCCATGGTCGTCATTTACTTCCATGTTGGCACTTTGACCTTGTTGGTCGGTTTGGTTTGGTTTGCCCCGGATGTTGGGCGCGTTTGCCACATGTGAATGGTATTATTGAGACCATGGACATATGGAGCTTGATATTGCTCTTGGCTTGCCATATGTATGATCATCATCTATTGTCATCATTTGTCTTGCTCGTGCTTGATACCTAGTAGCTTGAGTTTGTGGTTCATTGTTGGCATGTATTCATATGCATATTTGCCTTGCCTAGAGTAGTATTGTGATCCATGTGTACCTAGACATCTCTTGATCCCTGCTAGCATGATGTTGCCATGAGTGCCCTTGCTTAGCTTTTCAGTTGCCAGCACAGTGTCTTACTTGGATGAGCCTGTTTTGTTTGGGATGTATTGTTGTTGTCATCTAAGGATATGTGGATCATGTGCTATTTCCTGTCTTAGCCTTTATGCATCACTCTCTATTGCCATTATCTTTATGCTCATGCTCTAGATGATTCTTGCCACACCATGCTTGCTATTTTGTCAAATCTATGCCAAGGAGCTAGTTTTGCTTGACTAACCCTAGCTCCGAAGTGTAGATGTGTTTTGGTGCATGTGTGCAGGCTTCTAGTAAGAGGAAGACCATATTGTCCGAGAATCTGGCCATGGCGATGCAGCAAGGAAGAGGAAGACACCTTCTGGGCGCGTAAGACCATGACCTTGGCGTAGGTAGCGCAGGACAGGGAGGTCTTCCACTCTTGGCTCAATCAGTGCAGCTAGAAGATCAGCTTTGGGTCTTCTTCCTCTGCTACTTGGATCCAGCTCAAGTTGGCTACCACTACTTCCACTACTTCAACTACATCACACAAGGTAACTGTTTCTATCCCGTGGCCTGGAGATGCTTTGGTTCATCTCCCGCCACTTGGCCTGGAGATGCTTTGGTTCATCTCCCGCCATTGTGCTTGATGATATACTTATGTGATGATGGACTGTTGTGTATGGATGATGTGATGATATAGTGTGATTGTATATATGTTCTGTGCTATTTTGTCTGATGAGTGGATGTCCAGTTTATAAGGGAGGTAGTGCCGAAATTTTCTGTGTTTCTAGGACTTAGTCTCTCTTGAGCTTAAGGACTTAGTCTCTCTTGAGCTTAACTTGATTTTAATAAACTGGAACTAATAATGGAATAAAATCTGACTAACTCGTTCGAGGGGGGTTTGGTTAGCTCAGGGGGAGTCTGGCTGTGTCTTGTGGTTTCTAGTTTCTGCCTTCTGGTGCTTTTGTGTTTTGGTTCCTTTGGAGTTCATTTCACCCCATTGTCCCTAATCTTGACTAATTCCAATTTGAACCAAAATCTGGGCTAAAACTTGACTCACTAGTTGAGGGGGAGTTAGGAAACCTCTTTGCATCTTTTGCATTGGCATTTAGTGTGAGGCTTTGTTTATTATCTTTGCTTTAGATGCTAGTGGTATCTATGTGCAATTCTTTCATGCCTTGTAGCCTATGCCATGTCACGTTGATGCTATACCATTTAGTTCAAGCAAGTACTCTAAATTGAACTCAAATTGACTAAGTGTACACTTGAGCTTGTGCTTGTTTAGAGTCTCTGAGTTTGTGACATGCTAGTTTGTGCCTTGCTTTGGGTGCTTATGGGTTTTTATTCTTTAGAGTTATGAGTTCACTTCACCTAGACTTCTGGCATGCCTCGGTATGGACCTCTCATCTTATGCTTTAGGTTGCTATTCTCTTCTTCTTCTCGGTTGAGCTCACTCACGTCTTGCGTGTCTAGCGGTGTTGGGCCCCTGGTAGACAGTGCATGTTTGCTCTGGCCGAGTTTGAGAGCTAGCTTTCCTTTGTCGATCATTGGGGAAGATGAGAGCGAGTTTGAGCCTAGTGTTCTCTGCTATCTTTTCTATACTCTATAGTCACCCAGTTTGCAGTTTCTCAATCTTTCTCTCCTCATTTCTGTATTTTTGGCTTCGATTGAGTTCTTGAGTTTCTCATTTGCCTAATTCTGCTAATAACTCAATTTGAACCAAATTTGGGCTTAAAATTGATTCACATGTTGAGGGGGAGTTTGGGAACCTGTGGATGCATTGCATATAGACTGCATTTTCTTTTGTTTTATGAGCTTTGTCTATTATGCAATTGACTCAATCTTCATGTAATGCACCTTGCTACATCTTTTGAAGAAAATCACTAGCTCGAATTGTCCAAGTTCATCCATCATGCTAAGCTTGTTAAAATTTGAAAATTGAAAGTTTTAACTGAAAAACTTGATGAAACATGTTGCTTTTTCTTGCTAAGTTTCGTCTCTAGAGGTATTTACCATGATTTGTGAAATTTTGGAGTTCTCTAGAGTCCCTATAGCAACTTGGGTGAAACTAGCTTGATCCATACTTGAGTCCTTCAAATTGCTCATATGTGCTAAAATGAAAACAAAAATTGACTCTTTTTGTGCAAAATTGATCTCAACACTTTGCATTCACGAGACTGCCTCCCATTGCACTTGGGATGAACTTGGAATGCATCGTGTATGACCAAGATCATTCTCTTAAGAGTTCTTCTTGAGATGGTCGAAGATGGCATGAGTCAATTACTCTTGAAAAATGCAAATAAACAAAAAACATATGTGGGTAAAGAATGCAAATTATGTCAAACATTTGCACCCCGCTATGTCTTTTCAAATACTAAGGCAAAATTTGCATTATATGGAAAATGAGCTCGAAGGACCTTGTATGCACATCCAGATTCCCCAAAGTGTTGAGTAGGTTGAACTCTAGGTTGTCCATTTGATGCTATGAGTGGTGTTTGCTTCTAGCTTTGAAACTTTTGCTAAGTTTTGCACTTGTTCAAATCTTGCTAAAATAAAATCTTGTAAACAAAGCTTGTGAGCAAAATGAATTTGTTCTTGGAGACATCCAAGTTTAGTTATTTTCTAAATTGATTAGCTTGGTGTCATATCTTGTCATTATGATCAGTTGGATAATCTTCAAAGCTCCTTAGGTTGCATCTCATGCATACATATTCAAAGGGGGATAAAATATAAAAAAATGACTTCTTGATGCCTATATTGCCAAAAGGGGGAGAAAATGTAGAAAAGGCATCTTCAAAGGAAAAATTCTAATCCACCTTGATTCTTATGATCTTTGTGACAATTGCAAATTTTATGATCATAAGCATATTCGAGTGTTCATTGTGAGTTTTATTGGATATTTTAGAGCTTTTGTGGAAAACTTGCTCTTTCTTTTATATTGCTCTAAAAATCTTTCTAGCCAACTTGGTCATGATATTATTTCCTTCTCTCTGGACCGAGTTTGGCTTTGCATTCAAATTGCTTTCTTCTTCTCCTTCAAACTCAAATTTATGCCTTTTCGGGTGTTTGTCAATATACTCATCAAGGGGGAGATTGAAAGACCATGTGGAGGTCTATCCTTGTGTGTGATGAGTAATTGACAAGAGTTGAGGTTGGTTTGATATGAAATTGAGTTTGATTTGAATTGGATTTTCGGTATGAAGCAATTTGAGTGTTGGTTGCTTTTCCTAGTGCTACCCGCGTGGGGCGGTAGCATCGGACCGTTGAGCAGAATTTTGATTGATTAATGATTTGGGATAATTATTGAATATATATGTGGGCATTGCTATGTGAAAGGTTTTTCCTTGTCTTTGATGGTTGCAGGGCGACGGTGCTAGGTCATGGTGAGGCGGAGGATGACCGGGACTAGGCGAGGAGCGTCGGAGGTCCAGACGGTCGGGAGATCGCGGAAGATGACCGGAGATTTGAGTCCGGCAAGCCAAGAAGATAAGGAAAGGAGATGATGCTAGCTAGATGCACAGTGGATCAATGAGGGCCGTCGGATTGCGGTCTAGTTGATAGGTTAGCGGGTCTAGGTAGTGTGCTTTGAAAACGTGCAAGAAAACCCGGTATGTGTGTGGGTTTTGGGTTAGCCCTTGCATGGCTGTGTGAGTGGGTTAATCCTAGCCCTTAGATGAGTGTCCTAGGGTTGAGGGACTCATCCAAGGGTGGTAGGTGACCCAAGAGTTGTATAAATAGGGGTGGAGGGGTGGCCTCCTCCCCTTGAAGGTTGTAGAGGTTTTTGTGCTCCTTTGAGCTTTGCCCACTTTGTTGTGTGGCTTTGTATACCTCCTCCTTTCAGAAATACAAAAACATTTCTTTACATTATTGTGAATTTAAATTTCGCATTTACATTATGTCTTTACTTTACGCAATTTAAATTCAGCATTTACATTATGCATTTACTTTCCCGCAATTTACATTCAAGAAATTTGGATTTGCCTCCCCTCCTTCTAAATGCTGATCTTGGATGGTTTGAGTGTGTTCATATGGTTTTACATCTCTTTTGCACTCTTTGATTGAGTAGAGATCATCTCTTCTTTCAAGTTCCAGTTCTGTCCAGAACTTGTTCTTCGCGCAGCAGTTAGTCTTTGATTTTTAGAAAAATCTAGAAAAATCCTTTTTGAGTAATTCTTATTGGATATTGTGTGGGACTCCTATACCCATCTGCATAAAAATTTTAGAGTCCACTGGTTTCACCGTTTGGGTGCTATGAAGTGAAAACCGAGCCCCAAATTTTCTGCCCGAAGTTTCTGACTGTCTGTGTTCATAGATTTATGATGATTTTTCTACTTTGCTTTTTGATCTGAATTTTGGTGGAGAGCTTCACAACTCATCTTCTCATAGGGAGAAAATTTCTCACAATTTTGTGAGCAGCAGAAACCCACCAACCTCCTGTTCAAATTAAAGACAGATTCTGGAAATATCTGCTTTTGCTTTTCTAAAAGAGACTTTTGTGTTTTGGCTTGATCTCTTTTAGAAAAGAAGTATTTGAATTGATTCCTCTTTCTTTTGGACACTTGACAACCAGGATTGTGATTGAAAAATCCCTCACATATTTTATGGATAATATCCATGTAAGCTAGGGATGCACATAGTTGTCTAGTCGTTCGGTTTTTATGGGTTTCACGATTTCCTTTAGCGATCTTTTCTCGGTTTTAGTTGGAGTATTTTGGGGGAAAATTTATTTGCAACCATTCACCCCCCCTCTGTTCGCCATCTCGATCCTTCAGTTTTGTTTTGAGATTTATCAGAATTAGTTTTAGCATGTAAAGCATTGTTAAGCTCTTCAATCATCTCAACTAATTCATCGTAAGAGGGTGCTTCATTTACCTCATCATGTTTTGCCATGAGGCAAAGTGAGAAAGAAGCCAGATGAGGTGTAGACTCATCAAGTGCCAACCCGGCTAACCCCTTTGATCTGGTATCTTTATCATTCGAGAAGGATTCTTCGCTTGAGCTTTCTTCGTCGGTGATCCATTCACTAATATGAGCCTCCCCCTTTCTTTTCTTTGAGTGTTTCTTAGAGTGGCCCTTCTTGGAATACCTTTTCTTGTATTTGTCATGGACCTTCTCTTCATCATCATCATCTTTGCTCTTGTTCTTGCCCTTCTTCTTACTTTTGTTGGGATATCGAGCAGCAATATGATCTTTCTCATTACACTTAAAACAAGTGATATTAGAAAAAGGATTTTTATTTGAGTAATTAGAGATTGACCTCCCTTTGTATTTAGAATTGACCCTTCTCATGATCTTGTTGGCTTTTCTCATTAGTAGAGCCAATTTCTTTACATCCTCGTCATCTTCATAGCTGGACTCCTCATCATCTTCATCATCGAAGGAGTCTTGTACCTTCTCCTTGGGTTTGAGAGCAATAGACTTCTTCTTTGGAGCATCCTCTTCAGCCAAGTTGAGCTCATGAGCTGAAATTTTGCCGAAGAGCTCAGTGGGAGTCAGCCTGTTGAGATCACTACTATTGGATAGGTCAATGATCAAACTGTGATAAGCTTGGGGCAACACCCTTATCATTTTCCTGCACACCTCAACATCAGAAATTTTAGTTCCAAGGCCTTTAAGTTCATTAACAATAGGATTAAGCCTAGAGAACATATCATTAGCATTCTCATGAGGGAGTATCTTAAATTGATCAAACTTTTCTCTAATCACAAAATACTTTTCCTCCTTCACATCCGAGGTTCCCTCATGAATTTCTTGCAAGGTTGTCCAAATATCATAAGCAATAGAAAGATAACTTACTCTGTCAAAAACTTCTATACTAAGACATGAGAAAATAGCATTTCTAGCTTGAGCATCGTATTGCAAATTTTGGACCTCACCAAGAGTGGGATCACCTGAACCCGACTGACCTTAAGAAATAATCCGTGGAGGCAAAGGTCTTTCTGTGACCCTCCACACATCATACCCTACAGCCTCTAAATAGTATCTCATCCGAATTTTCCAATAAGCATAATTTGTACCATCAAATACATGAACGTTACCTACACTAACAGTTGCAGACCCATTTCCCTCAGCCATTTATAAAAGTTGGTTAAGCTAAGCAAGGTAAACCCGCTCTGATACCACTTGAAGGATCAAGTTGGCCTAGAGGGGGGTGAATAGGCTACTTTTGAAAATTTAGAATTCCTCACTGGTAAAAATCAATCCGAGAGCTTAACTACTAAAGATTCAAACAATCGACAAGAGAGCACAGAAATAGCTTAACACATGCAAGAACAAATCACACAAATGATCAATCACAAAGAAACAACAAATGACACAAGAGTTTATCCCGTGGTTCAGAGCCAAGCTCCTACTCCACGTTAGAGCACTTCCAAGGCTAGCCGCAGTAGCCTTGGTCTTCACTAGGGTGACTCTTTCACCACTCCAGTGAGGTGAGTCCCAACCTCTCACAACTAGTGGTGGCCTTCTACAATCACTTTTGGACAAGTCATGCCACACTTCCTCCAAGCCGTCTAGGAACAATTAGTTCCAAGAGTAATATACTATCCACAAGCCCTGTCTCTTGGTTCGCTTAGCACAGCACTAACTAGACTAAATATGGAGCCAAACACTTAGAAAGTGTAGAGTTTGAGTTTAGAGTTGAAGCTCAGTCTCCTTGATGGAATGAAAGCTCTAAGTTGCTAAAATATCAAGGAGATCAAAAGATATCCAAAGGAATGCTCTAGCAATGCTTATATAGCCATTTGAACAGAATATAGCCGTTACACCTACCACATTATTCGTTGGATGTGTCAGACTGTAAAAATAGCCTAACTTCAACTGCTACGGACTTAGCATGATTTAGCTTAAAATTATGTTCTTTATACTCCGGACCAATATTGTAGCAAAGAGCATTGGCGCCTGACTAAATCAGCTTGGTCCGTCAAGCATGGGTTTTGAGAGAAATTAGGTCCAGTGACAAGATGAGAACTTGATCATGTGCACCGGACCAAAAATATTTGATCTGTTATAGAAAGATTTCGAAAGAGTTTGCACCGGTGGACTTTTGGAAGAACAAGATATGTCTAACCGAGAGGAATAAAACTGCGTCGGACCCAATTTTTTCTCAGCGGAAGTAGGTCCGGCATAAAAGGCGTATGCTCGGTTAAAACCTTGTTCAAAAGACTTTTAACGACGGACCAAAAAGGGTATAGTCCAGCGAAGACAAAACTTGCACCAGACTAACTTTTATGAGTAGACAAAGTTGGTCCATCATGAATGGAATACGCTCGGTTAGAAGATTGACTGAGCAGATTTCGATGCTAGACTAAAGAGGAATGGGTCGGCATGGACTTTAGTTTGCGCTAGATAGAAATTTAGAAGAGCAAACATGGTCTGGCGAGAATAGGAATTTGACAAAGGTTGCGTCGGACTTAAGATGAGAGCAATGATTTTGATTCCAATGAAACACATATTATTTGTTTGAGTGAGGGATTGATTTAGAGGTGAAAATATGATTGAAGGATTTTGACTCCAAGCAGTCTAATTAATCTTAGCCTATGAACCAAAGCTTGAATTTGTGCCCAATCCCTCTTTATAGTATGGCCAATCTAAAACTACTGATGAGGACATCTTTTCCACGGATACAACCACTCCTACAAATCAAGTTGAATCCGCTGCTGTAATACAAGGACCAATTACTCGAGCTCGCGCACGTCAACTCCAATACCAGGTGAATGCGTTCCTCGGGCTGCATACAAATATTTTAATGAATGGAATACTATTTAGTTCTTGTGATGATGTCATTCTCCTTAGGAATTAGGGCAAGGAACCACGCAAGCTCAAGGATAGAAGAGGAGTGCATGAGTTGGGATCAGTTTCGACTCCAGAACAGGGCTGACTTATTTTGACCGTACTGACTCCGTCCAGACTCCATTTGGGGTGTTTTTGTACTTCACTGAAAGCTTATCAAGTCTACTTTCCAACGGATCTAGAATCATCTCAAATTCCATCCGAGTCGATGGGAATCTGGTAAATAAGTGACGTCACTTTTCCAGTCCGAATTGACGTGGGCCTTGGGACATGTAATTTGAGTTGTAGTTGGCCTCCAACTATTTTGGCTAAGTTCCACACCCCCTCTCCTCCTTAAATAGGCAGCCACACCCTCATCTAGGGTTTTGTTGTGTTTTGTTTGATTAGTTTAGCTAAGTGCAAACTTTAAGTCTTCAAGTTGTGCTAGACAACCACCATGTCAAGATCTTCAATAGAACCCCACCCTTGTTTTTGCCTTCATTCATATTCGCAATTTTAGATTGCTTTTACTATTGTTATTGCTTGTTCTTCGATTGTTTGCATGAATTGAACCTCGTGTTCAGGTAGATCGTGCCAACGGTAAGATCAATAACCCTCCAGAGTTGGTTTAGCGATTGCTAAGGCGCATCGTTATCGTACGTTGTAGTCGGATTGTTAAAGTCAGTTCCACCAAATTGAAGTTATCACTCTCATCGAAAGATCGGGACACCAAAATCACATCAGGTGGTATCAGAGCGCCAAGTTGCTCGGTGAGAGATTCAGTACCCTAGATTAGTTTTTGTTTTCTATCCAAATTGAAAATCCTCCACAAAAATTCAACCTTTAGATTCAATCTGTTTTTTAGTGTGTTTTGTTAGGTTTTGATCCATTAGAGTCCTTGTTTTAATTGCTGGTCATTTTTTCTTCATGTAACTTACCAAAACGTTTTTGGGTGTCCTTCGTGATTCGGACTCCTTCAAACCGAATTTGATTCGGATTCGGATTTGGTTAGATCGGCTAAATTTTGTCAAATCTGTGTATCTTAATATTTTGGCCATAACTTCTACATACGAGCTCAAAATTATGTGTTCGAATACTTGTTTTAAATCATAGAATAGTACCTTCAATTTTTTACATTGTGAGCAAGTTTGATTCGGTCATTTTCTTACCTTAATTGCAGCAACAACTTTGCTGCACTGTTTTGGCCGAATTTTGGTTTCTTGCTTCAATTTGTGTTCTAGTTTTGTTCCTTTGAGTTAGTTGAGTCCAATAACATCCACAACCATAAAAGCCCAAAATATCAGTGCACATACCTTTGGAAACCAATTCATCCTTTGTGAATACTTTGATCCCAATTGAGACTAGCTATTTGATATTGCTTGGGGCTGCTCCACTTGATACTTTGCATTATCTTGAATTATCATATCATATTATCTTGTGATATCATATTAGGGATTCCAAAACTTTGCTCATACTAGTGTTGGTCAAAAGTCACCAAAAAAAGAAAAGAGAAAGAAAGAGCCAAAAGGCCAAAAAAAGAGAAAAAGAAAAAAAAGAAAAGAAAACAGATTAGTGTCCGGCAGCACTACATTGAGCAAAGCCCTAAATTGTGTTCATTATTTTCAGATTGTGCAATTGTATTCATTAGTGAGCAATCTTATGCCCTTTTACCTTTTCTGAAGTAATTAGCTAGCGTCTCTCCATAACTTATGCAACACGAGTTTTGGCACTGAAATTATTCTTATTTAGCTCATTCCATTAGTTACATTAAGTTCCATTACCTTTGCGCGTGTGTTGTCTTGAAATTCACTTATATCTTTGAGATCGGCAACTAGGGCTTGTGAATTCTAGTTTGGATCATTACTTATCATTACAATAGCTAGAATTATCAGATTGCATAGGAAACAAATGAAGCCTACCTAGCTCCACATATTCTACCTCGTTTGTTTGTTCGGTCCCTTGGCAATCTCTTTATCCAAGCTTCGGAGATCCTTTGACACTGCCAACGGCCGACAACCCCTGCTGCACGGTAAGAACTTGTAAGAGCTTTGGTACCAGCTCGAGAGTTGAGTGACTTTTTCATCACATCCTATGTAGTGATAGGAACATTATACTTGTGATTTTGTTTCTTGTCTTCTATTAACCATGTCAGGTGACGAGAGTTCGCTGCATCACTCTCCATGCACAAAGGGCATTGTTGTTCACTTTGAGAGGATGACAAGGATCACAACTAAGGGCCTTAGTGAGGATGTACGACTCACTAATGAACGAATGTCGCTGCAAGAAGACCGTCTCCGTTCCATTGAGACTGCTCAGGGAGTTGCTAACACTACCCTTGCAACTATTTTGTCTAGACTTGATATGCTTGCGTTGCTGCCCCTGGAACTTCTAGTCCTCCACCTCGTCTCCTAAGCAACAACAATGGTGTACCACATGCACAATGGGTTCCCATTGCTGCCTCGGCTTCCCAACATGTCCCCACTGCCTCGGCTGTTCAAAAACACATCGCCAACACTTCGGCCCTAGTTTCGGGAGCTGAGGTGGAAAAACAAGACGATGAGAACTACGATCACTACGCCACTGATTTGGAGGATGACAATACCGTCAATTTTGACCACAACCATGACCATCGTCAACTACGCTTTAATCAGCAAGGTATGTGACATGTTCCCCCGTGACGTGAGGTACGTGATCGTGATGACATTTTTTCTAAGGTAAAATTCAATATGCCGCCTTTCGAAGGTAAATATGATCCTGATGGTTACCTCAGTTGGGAATTACTTGTTGATCAAAAATTTGCATGCCATAATTTCCCTAAGGATAGAAGAGTTAGGGCTGCCACAGTGCATTCTCTGATTTTGCTTCTGTTTGGTGGAGAGAGCATTGCCGCATTCATCCAAATAATATACCCACCACATGGGAAGCATTAAAACATATCATGAGACATAGATTTGTTCCCTCATATTATGTTACAGATTTATTAAATAAATTACAATGCCTATGCCAAGGTAAAAGTTCACTAGAGGAATATTATCAAGAATTGCAAATTGGCATGTTGCGTTGTGGTTTAGTTGAGAATGAGGAAGCTTCTATGACTCGTTTCTTAGGTGGATTAAACCGAGAAATTCAGAACATTCTAGATTATAAGGATTATAATTCAATGACTCGTTTATTCCATCTTGCTTGTAATGCTGAACATGAAGTGCAGGGATGACAATCGAGAACAAAAGCTAACTTTTCTGCAGATCGTACTACTTCATGGATGCCTCACACCCCCGCTGTCCCTTCCAGTCGCATCACTACACCGAGCTCCTCCAACAACAAAACGACATCCTCTAGTTCAAACTCAACACCACGAGCACCCGCGCCGATGAAAAGTGCCACACAAGATCCTACAAAAATTTCATCACCATCAGTCGCCTCAACGGGACGAACAAAAGACATTCAATGCCATCGCTGCAAGGGTTTCGGCCACATGACGAGGGAGTGTCTGAACAAGTGCGTGATAATAATTCGTAAAAATGGCAAGTACGATTCAGCAAGCGATCTCGACGAAGAAACATATGCTTTGCTTGCTGAAATGAAGACGGCGATCCAATTTCAGAACATGAAGAAGAGCACGTGAGCGCTAGTGATGTTGATCAATATTTGAGTATTGTTGCGCAACGTGTGCTTAGTTCTCAGATTGTTCATGATGAGCAAAATCAGTGCCACAACTTGTTTCACATTAAAGGCATCGTCAAGGAGCGATCGATTCGAATAATCATTGATGATGGGAGTTGAAATAATCTAGCCAGTATGGACATGGTGGAGAAGCTAGCTACATTCAATGGTTCAACAACAGCGGCAAGCTCAAGGTAACTCGTATGGTAAGAGTACATTTCGCTTTAGGTTCTTATCATGATTATGTTGATTGCGATGTTGTACCTATGCAAGCATGTTCTATATTATTAGGTAGACCATGGCAATATGATAAAGATTGTTTACATTATGGTAGAATAAATCAATACTCTTTTGTGCATAAAGAGAAGAAAATTGTGTTATATCCAATGTCTCTTGATGCTATTTTAAAAAAAGAGATTGCTAGAGCTGGTAGAGAGAAAAATCAGGAGCATGCTAAGAGTGCAAATCAGATTGTAGCAAAGGATCTTGAGCAACACAACAAGAAAGAACCTAAGCCTGTTCAAGAGAAGAGAAATGAGATTAAGTTGAAAGGTGCTTGTTTTCTTGCTACCAAATCTGATGTGAATGAGTTGGATGTTAGAAGTTCTAGTTGCTATGTATTTGTTTGCAAAGAAGTTTTGTTTTCATTTGAGAATATATTGCCTCCTAGGGTTGCAATCGGATCGGATATTTTCCGACCGACCGACCGACCGGACAGGTTCGGATCGGATTCAGATATTTTTTTGGATATTTTCAGATTCGGTGTCGGATTCGGATATTTTATTTCGGATTCAGATTCGGATTTGGGAGAGCACTATCCGTCGGATCGGTATATTCCGCGAAAATTTTCGGATATATCCGGCAAAACAAAGTTCGGATATCCGATCCTACCAAACATCAACCGATGTTGCGGTCACACCTGTGAGCCGTGGGCGCGCGCACGCGACCCGACAAGGCTCAGTTCACAACGCTGTTTGCCTCCCCGAGACGGCCCGCATGGTGCAAGTGCCTCCCATGCGTTCGCTCGTGGCTGACTGCACCCGTCGCAGCAGCCTACGGCACCTGGCCCCTCCAACACCATGTCACATCACATAGGCGCAGGGGCAAGGGAGCGGCTATGCCTACACATATATTGGGTGCTTTACACACCACCGGTTGATGGTTACTAGGGTGCGACGTGTCCTGCTGCATGGACCGGCTAGAAGGTCAAACTTGGAAGCAGGGTACATGCCCAAAAGTTCTGGACACCCTCACGTTACTATTTCCCGGCTACTATTTCCATCGCTATCGGTTGCCCACGCTACACATGGCCACACGTTGGCTTTCCTGGCATAGTCAACATCCGATAAAAATTATTCGATACCGTATCGATTCCGCTCCGTATTCGATTTGAATCCGTGACCGATATTATCCGCGCCATATCCGTATCCGCTACTATCCGAATCCGATTTCGAATCTGATAAAAAATATGGTTTAGGATATGGTAAGAGCGATATCCGACCGAATCTGATCCGATTGCACCCCTATTGCCTCCTACTGTCACTAACCTTTTGCAGGAGTACACTGACGTCTTTCCAAAGGATGTACCACTAGGGCTGCCCCTAATTCGAGGCATTGAGCACCAAGTTGACCTCATTCTTGGGGCATCTTTGCCTAATCATGCGCCATACAGAACCAATCTGGAAGAAACTAAGGAGATGGAACGCCAAGTTCAAGAATTGCTTGATAAATGGTATGTGTGTGAGGGTCTTAGTCCTTGTGCTATTCCGGTCATTTTAGTGCCTAAGAAAGATGGATCATGGCGCATGTGTGTGGATTGTAGAGCAATCAATAATATCATCATTAGGTATTGTCACTCTATCCTTAGGCTAGATGATATGCTTGATGAATTAAGTGGCTCTGCAGTGTTCTCTAAAGTTGATTCTGCAGTGTTCTCTAAAGTTGATTTACGTAGTGGGTACCACCAAATTCATATGAAGCTAGGAGATGAATGGAAAATGGCTTTTAAAACTAAGTTTGGTCTATATGAGTGATTAGGAATGCCTTTTGGGTTAACTAATGCACCTAGCACTTTCATAAGATTGATGAATGAAGTTTTGCGTGCATTCATTGACAGATTTGTGGTGGTATATTTCGATGACATTTTGATATATATCAAATCATTGGAGGAACATCTTGTCTATTTACGTGCTGTTTTTGATGCTTTATGAGATGCACACTTATTTGGTAACCTTGAGAAGTGCAACTTTTGCACAGATCAAGTCTCTTTTCTTGGTTATGTTGTTACTCCCTAGGGCATTGAAGTTGATCAGACTAAGGTTGAGGCAATACAAAGTTGGCCGACTCCTAACACGATCACACAGGTGCGAAGTTTTCTAGGACTTGCTGGATTCTACCGTCGCTTCGTGAAGGACTTTGGCACCATTGCTGCACCACTGAATGAGCTCACCAAGAAGGGTGTGCCATTTGTTTGGGGAGATGCACAAGAGAACGCTTTCAACACATTGAAAGATATGTTAACACATACGCCTCTGCTCCAACTCCCAGACTTTTCTAAGACGTTTGAACTAGAATGCGATGCTAGTGGGATTGGGTTGGGTGGTGTGTTGTTACAAGAGGGAAAAGATGTTGCATATTTCAGTGAAATGTTGAGTGGGACTAGTTTGAACTATTCTACTTATAAAAAGGAATTATATGCTCTAGTTCGAACTTTGGAAACATGGCAACATTACTTATGGCCCAAAGAATTTGTTATACATTCTGATCATGAATCTTTAAAGCATATTCAAAGTCAAGCTAAATTGAATTGTAGACATGCTAAGTGGGTTGAATTCATTGAAACTTTTCCCTATGTCATAAAACATAAGCAAGGAAAGCAAAATGTTATTGCTGATGCATTGTCTAGACGATACACCGTGCTTTCACAACTTGACTTCAAAATCTTTGGATTAGAGACGATTAAACAACAATATGAGCATGATGATGAATTCAAAGATGTGTTGTTGAATTGCAAAGAAGGGAAAACTTGGAACAAATTTGTTCTTAATGATGGGTTTGTGTTTAGAGCTAATAAGTTGTGTGTTCCAGCTAGCCCGTCTGTTTGTTGCTGTTGCAGGAAGCACATGGAGGTGGTTTGATGAGACACTTTGGTGTAAAGAAGATGGAAGACATACTTGCTGACCATTTCTATTGGCTAAAGATGAGAAGGGATGTTGAACAAATTGTTGCTCGCTGCACTACATATCAAAAAGCTAAGTCACGACTTAATCCCCATGGTTTGTATATGCCTTTGCCTGTTCCTAGTGTACCTTGGGAAGATATTTCTATGGACTTTGTTTTATGTTTGCCTAGAACAAAGAAGGGGAGCGATAGCATCTTTGTTGTTGTGGATAGATTTTCTAAGATGGCCCACTTCATACCTTGTCATAAAAGTGATGATGCTTCCCATGTTGCCGATTTGTTTTTCTATGAGATTGTTCGATTGCATGGTGTGCCAAACACAATAGTTTCAGACCGTGATGCTAAATTTCTTAGCCACTTTTGGAGAACTTTATGGCCTAAACTAGGGACTATGCCGCTGTTTTCTACTACTTGCCATCCCCAAACTGATGGATGTAAGGACCCAAATTCACCAATTCGAATCCGCTGTGTTTTACCGCACTAGTCCTAGGATCAATGCTAGTGCACACAACTTAACATCGGTAAGCATCACATCATACACAATGATAAGAACAATAAGACTTCATTTATTTTAATATAACTAGTGTATGATCTTATGATCACTTACATTATTCTGCCACATGGGCGAGACTGAAGTAAACTTAGACAAATGCAGCAGAAATATAGCAAAAGACGTAGATGTCCTATCAGTACACCACAGGCGACTGACAAGGCTTGGCCTAGTGACTCGTGTCCACCTGAAAGTCCTCTTCCAATAACGGCAATGATTCCTCCACTGTTGTTGGTTGTTAAGCAAGGGTGAGTACAACAGCACGTACTCAACAAGTTGTGTACAGAATGCAACCCTATCATAGCTATATGCAGGCTTATTCCAAAGGAATGGCTAAGTGGTTCATTTGCAATAAAGCAGCATTTAAGAACACATACAATACATAGATTGGAAAGACAGTAAAACAATTATTAACAATAATAGATTTAATGATTCTCAAGTAAAATCAAGTTTCCATCCTAAGTCAAATTCCTTTATCCACATGGCATCCTGCCATCCCAAACAATTGTCCATTTTAATTAACTAACCCTTGACTGTAATTCCCGAGCTTTGCTCAATACCGTGAGCACGGCTATCCGAATAGTTTATACACTCTACAGAGGTTATGCACTTTACCCACATGATACAACCATGCACCACACACGCGAATGATTATAACAAAGCCTTTACAATGCATCACCTTATCCCAGTACTACCCGCTGAGGTTTCAACACTGAAGGGTTACACCACCACAACAGGGCCCCCCTCTTGCGCCATGTGAGTTTCCTCCGTACACCTGGACTCACACCACCACGATAGTACTCAAGCTAAGGCTTTGCAAATTAGTCAGCTAGGCTGCCCCATAACAGACATGTGGTTGCATGATTAACTTACGTCAAAGGCTCGCAAGGTTAAGTCCTTAGGATTGATTAAAGCAAGACTTGCACATACCCTCAGCTCCATTGAGCCCACCCTAGCACACTTGCCCCTTCCACTTGCTTCAATCTAAAATGATTACTTCCCGGTTGGTTACCAAGCACCACGTGCTACTCACAAATCAATATTGTTGTGTGACCTCCCTGCCACGACAACTCAATCTCTTTGTGTGACCACACATGACACACAAGTTAACTTCATTGTTCCATATTCCATTAGTCAAAATTAATAATCAACATTTCATGTACATGTGATGACATGGCATGGCTAAGCAATCTAATCCGATCTAACCATCCATGTTGATTTCATTATTAACCAACTATAGTGGACCAAACTAAGGTGACAAGTGGATTATGGCATACAAATAACAAGGTAGGGTGTACTTCAAAGGGTACATTAGCTAATCCCAAATTTAGGTTGAAATCATTTGTATAAGTGAAATAACATGCAATATAGTTAAAACAAAATAGCAATTTTCCTAACATGGGTTCAACATGATCAAAACACAACTTGCCTTGGTTAAGCACCTAATCTTGGTCTGAATATTGCTCTTGAGTGGCTAATTCCTCCTCTGAAGCGTTGCCCAATTCAACGTCTACGCGAATCGAGAAGAAATAGCAAATAAACACCAAAACCAAAGAACAAACAAATTCTAAAAATCCAACAAAAATCACCATTTGATAGATCTTAATTTTACAAATTTTTAAGAATTTGAATCACCTCAATCGGAGTTCGTATGCAAAAGTTATAGCATTTAGAAGTTTGAAAATAAATTAAATTGAATTTCTAGATTTAATAGAATTATTTTTATAAAGAAAAATCCGAATTAATGTGTCGGCTGACGTCAGCATGGCGCCGATCAGTACGGATGACGCGTGGCCTAATCTGGACCATCTAAAACATATCCAACGGTTCCCGATTAATCTACTACGTGGCTCAATGTCAACCATCAGATTTAGATCTAACGGCAGATCTTACCCGAGGTGAATACTATTAACCTAATCGACGTGGCGCATTCCTATCCATCCGATTTTAATCCAACGGCTGAACTCACCCGAGCGAAACCCTGTTGACCTAGATGACGTGGCGCAACGTCAACCATCAGATCCAAATCGAACGGTGGAAAACTTACCCGAGCGAAACCCTGTGCACTGCGGCGACGTGGACGAATTCCGTGCGTGCGATGATGATCCAACGGCCCACGAAGCTCGAATCCGGCAACGACGAAGCGGCGGCACGGCTCCACCGGAGTTGAAGAAGACAACCACCCCGACAGCGTTTTGGCGTCCTCCGGCGAGGAAGAAGTAGCGGATCCGACTCGTCTTGACGAGATGAACTCGACGCTGGCCTCGGAACGGTGGAAGAGTCACCGGCGGCGGCGGATTTGCGACGGGAATGCCTCAGCAACTTCGGCGAGCACGCGCGGCTTCCTCGGTGATCCTCCGGCGACGGCGCAAGGGCGAAAAGGTGCGGCGTCTCGTGATGATTCTCGAGAGGGGTCCTGAGGTCCTTAAATACCCGGCGGGGCGCGGAAAACATGGAAGGTTTGGGCGGCGGTGGCGAGTTCGACTCGGAGACGGCGGCGCTGAGTCCAGCTCAGAGATGACAACTAACGGCCACACGATCTCCATCAAACGGCCCGGATAGATTAGGGATTCCGAATCGGTAAGATTTGATGAAGACCATAGGATGAAGATCCAACAGCTGTGATCGCTATGGTTTCATTAAATGACGTGGCTTGATAATGGCCTTCCGATCGCGATCCAACGGTGCACGACGGCTGGCGCGGGCGTACGCACAGTGTTGGGCCGGGCCCAGTACTGTTCACAACGATTTACTCCGGGATTTTTAATTAAAATAAATAAGGAAATTCATTTGATTTATTTAGGGTAATAAAAATACTCTAAAAATTCCAGAAAAAATCCTAAAAATACTTTGAGACATTCTAGACCTAAATAAAATATTTTTGACAAAACTTTATTTTAAACTTTTCTTTTTATAATTATTTCTTGACAAAAAGGAATATATTTTAATTTGAAATAATTCCAATAAATCTCAGAAAATCCAAATAAATCCATAAAATTCACAAAATTCATAAATTGCAATAAAATAATATTAAAAAAAATAAAAGTAAAAATTTGGGATGTTACAAACCTCCCCCCTTAACGGAATCTTGACCCCGAGATTTTAGGGCTAGCTAGAGAATAGGTTTGGGAATTCTTCCTTTAGATCTTCTTCACGCTCCCAGGTTGCTTCATTTTCTGAATGATTACTCCATTGAACTCAGCAAAAGCGAGTGGACTTATTTCTGGTCCTACGCTCTATTACATCCAAAATCTTAATCGGCTGCTCTTTGTAAGTCAGATCCTCCTGCAACTCAATTGCTTCTAACGGTGTTTGCTCGGCTAGCACTCTGAGACATTTCTTAAGCTGTGACACATGGAACACATCATGCACACCTGCTAATGACTGTGGCAACTCCAACTGGTACGCAACCTCTCCTCGGCGACTCAGAATTTTAAATGGTCCAACATATCTAGGTGCAAGCTTTCCTTTGACGTTGAACCTTTTTACACCTTTGAGAGGAGTGACCTTGAGATATACGAAATCGTTGGGTTCGAAACTCAACTCTCGCCGACGATTGTCAGCATAGCTCTTCTGCCTTGACTGTGCTGTTTTCAGTCTTTCTCTGATCATAGCAACTTGCTCCTCTACCTCTCTGAGCAATTCAAGCCCAAATACTAAACGCTCCCCCGTCTCATTCCAATTCCACAGGGTACGACAAGCACGACCATATAAGGCTTCAAATGGTGACATTTGCAAACTAGCCTGGTAACTATTGTTATAACTGAACTCTGCATATGGCAAACATTTATCCCAAGATGTACTGTACGATATTGCACAAGCTCTCAACATATCTTCTAAAATCTGATTAACTCTTTCTGTCTGACCATTTGTCTGCAGATGATAAGCGGTACTGAAATTCAGACGGGTCCCCATTGCTTCATGCAATTTATCCCAAAATCTTGAGGTAAATTGGGTACCTCGATCCGATACAATTTTTAGGCACACCATGCAAACATACGATCCTTGATATGTATAGTTTTGCCAATCGATCTCCTGAATAAGTTGTCTTCACTGGAATGAAGTGAGCAACTTTGGTCAACCGATCAATGATGACCCATATGGAATCATATCCCCTCTGAGACTTGGGCAGTCCAGTGATAAAATCCATACCAATCTCCTCCCATTTCCATTCCAGAATCTTCAATGGCTGTAACTGTAACACCCCAGCGCCAAATGCACCGCGAATGCTACCCAAAAAAGAAAACATTTAAAAGAATGACACTTCTACGAAAAGACTGAAAAACAAATTCAATCTTTAATATCCTAAACCGGCTTAAAACTAAGCCACCGAAATTTACAAAATTTCGGCATGACCTCTCTAGAACAGAGGACATCCACTCAGTAGACAGAAGAACAATAGCAGTATAGATATCATTCAATCAACCAAGATGAAACATTCTAGCAGGTCCTTAGATATCAATCCACATCCACCAGCAATTGATAAATTACGCATCAACAAACAACATTTTACAATCACATTAGATACAATTAGGCTTTATGAATTAATTTAATGAGATGGTGACCGAAGTCGTGCACGTGCTTCTACTCCCATCCCGGCGAGTCAGCTTCAAGATACCTAGAACAGGAAGTAAACAAGCGTGAGTCCAAAACTCAAAGAAAGTGCAACAATAAAGAAACGAATCAATCAAACGAAATACCAAGATTTTCAAACGTAACATATTCATATATTTGACTGAACTTGGTAAATAAATGAACTGGAAACTGATTCCAAATACCACAACTATCTCAAGAATCATTTAAACTTTACTCATACCTCGATAGCCACTTTTGGATGAGTCCACGACTCAATCCTCAACCTATAAATGCCATTAGCTCCACGGTTAACCATTTCCAATTTCAATTCTCTGCCTTCATACTCAAGTGCACAAAACATGCCAAAGGGAAACATCATATCCACACATCACAATCAACTCTTTAAATATGATTCATCATTATCAATACAATGCAAATGCAAATATGCCATACAAATGGAGAATCTCACAGCAATACATCACAATTCAACTCATTAAATATGATTCCTCATTGTTAATGCAATGCAAATATGCTTGCAAGATCATATGCTCATCTCATTTCACCATTCTCATGCAAATTTCACCATTCTTATGCATATGATGCATTCTCATGCATATGATGCATTATGCATGACTCATCTCCTCATTTTAGCAAATACCGGTATTGCCGAGCACCACCCGTCGATGCGTGCCCTCAAACCCAACCATCCCGTGGAAGGGGCCTGCCAAAACAGGGCTTGCCCGCTACCCAGTAGCGGGTCCTACACTTAACACCGCTCCCATCCACGCCAGTGGATGGGACTACGGGGTAGGAACTCCGAGCACACCGGATTAGTCATACAGTCCGTATGACTTTCTCACCGCCCTGGCTCAATGCACTTTTCATGAATGCACTTATGCAAATGCAAATTCTAATCCTCATATCCAAGTTCTCAACTTCCGTATTCACATCCCCAATACTCGAGTAAATACTAATTCCATCTATCTTGATCATAAATCAAACCATTTTCGCAATCAAATTCCATACTTCGTTCTCACATTCATTTATCATCAATACTTTATACAAAAACCATAATCTTTTATCATGAATACGAATTGAACCATCATTCTCAGCTCAAATCTCATGTCTTTTATATCAATAATACCCTAATCCTACTAGTGAGCACCAACATGGAACATAAATTATCACAACAAGTCACATAGACAAGGCACATGATTCTTCAATGTAGCACACATAGGAAACAAACAAGGATGCACATGCAAGTTGCATCCTTTAATGTCATTCATGAGTACTCACATAGCCTACCCATACAAGTGTTGTCAATATAACCACAACAAGCATTAGCGATTCACAAATCAAAACAATCAAGACATTCAACCTACAATTCACGAAGTTCAATAAATTGATGCACTTGCCTTTACCGATGAAAGAATGGAGTGGCATGCAGTTGAGGCCACTCCCGACAGAACTTTCCCTGCAGGTAAAACAATATTCATCCAACTCAAATTCATGCACACTCAGTACAAGCGACAGAAGAAAACAACTCTACATATTCACATCTACAATCAAAACCAAAACATCCCTCATAACCACTTAAATGCAAAAACAACATAATCCTAAGCTCAGATAATAGTTCAATTTTTATTAGTAATGGCCATACATCTACTTAACTATAACTAACCTCCCATCTATGCATTCTCAAAAGAAATAATGCAAAGTCCAACACACTTCAATTCTAAACATGAATGTACCAGACTTCAGCCCTTTGCTATTTCAAGCATGATCCAATGAGAACACAAACTGGCGTAACCATGGCTCATCAAGCATTCTCCCAAACCACTATGCACAAGAGCTAAACCTCCCCTTTACTTAGGCCTTAAATGCATGTATGCAGAACCCAAAATTTAAGCACTACTCAATATTTCGAGGACTCAAGATGTCAGTACATACACATAAATGAAATCCCTAGAGCTTGTATCATTTGCTCATAGGAATAAATACAATACAACCATACACAGACCCATTCATGTATTACTCCAGATTCATAAGGAATTTAGTATGCTTGCACAACTCATTGGAAGTTACGGTCACATACACAATCAAGCACACAACCTCCTCGGTTCGCAAGCTGGGATAAATCAACCTCCCCACCAACAATGCAGTTCATGCAAAAAAAAGACATCTAACTAGATGCATAAAAAGAAATTTTTCCTCTACCCTTGTTACCATGATTAGTCTGCTTAGCAACTCAAAGGAATTAACAAATATACGGCATCCTCAGGTCCCACATAGCATCAAACAAGGAAAAACAGAGACATGCCCTTTGTAAGCAATTCCTCAAACACATGGCATGCATATTGGACTAAACCCTCAATTGGGTTATACTGCAGATTCACCACAGGAGAAAGCAAGAGGGAGGAGCACTTCACCAGTGGGAGTGAAGGTCACGGAGGGAGGCTGTGGCACCGAATCGCCGAGGGAAAGCACTGCCGATCAGATCTGCTGCTGCCGCCGGGTGCACCTGCTGCTGCCGCTTGTGCTGCTGCCGCTGGGGTGCATCTGCTACTGCTGCTGCTCTACTCAGCAGGGAGGAACCGCAAGGAAGAGCAAAGAAGACCGAAATGGGGGAAAACGAGCGACGGCAGGGAATGCGATGACCGAGGAGCATGCCGGAGAGGTTCTTGGTGGTGGCTCGGCGCAAGGCGGGCGCAGTGAGTCGTCAGCGGGGAGGCTCGGCCAGGGGGACATCGGCATGGGAGGAGGCGCCAGCCCCTGGAGCCAACGACCAGAGAAAGGGGAGGAGAGCAGTGCGGCGCCAGGGAAAATATCGGGAGGGAGGTGGCTGGGGAAAAAAAAGAGACTCCTCCAAGAATTTCAGCCACACAATTTGAAGAAAGAGAGAATTTAGGTGAGGGAGGGGGAAATTCCGAAAATACCCCTCCTAAAAACCAAAAATCCAACTTTTACCACTAGCTCGAACCAAATAAATTTCAACTCTTGGTAGGAAACGACAACTGACAAGAAAATTCAATTTACTGCTAAACAAAACGGCTCCGAAGACCTCATTCGAAAAACTAGGGAGATTACCAAAACCGCTAATAGAATTATCTGCGAGGCGACAAAACTTTTCTCTAGAATAAACCCTTGACTCAAGAAAATGAAGACAATTTCGCCCAAAAACCCATGAAGACGATTTTGCGGTATTACACTCTTCCCCCCTTTAACAGAATTCGACCTCGAATTCTGACCACGACAGGAACACCAACAAAACAACGAAAACAAAGTACAAAACATGGATACCCGGAACAACAAATCCGGATATTTCTCACGCAAGAGGAACTCCCAAAATTCAATCCACTTCTCTTCCCAATAAAAGAAGCAAGTAACTTAACTCATTCTATCCCTTTTTGAATCAACATTCACTTTTCCTTAAATTGGCATGGCACAAGACCAGAGCAGACTGCCAAAATTCCCAAATCATACCAAACTACACTTGGTTCTTTTTCTTAAGAGGGTCTCACCTTCACTTTTTTTTCACTCACATAATCAAACCCAAGAGTATAAATCTTTACTACACTCAACACGACACCACGAACAATTACAATCTTTAACTCCAGCTAGAATGCAAAAGAGATACAATTCTCTTTAAACCAATAAACCACATACATCACCTTGGAGAAAATTTAACAAAAATCCATGATCACTCTATTTCCTTTCCTAAGCCAAATCGCAAAGGCAAATTCAAATCTCGAACATCTCAAGAACCTCTTTTATCATTTTTCAATCAATGCGATCAAATTGATCCTCCCAAACAAGCTAAAAACGAAATCACATATCCCTCACTCTTACAAAGACATAGAACCTCAGTCCTCACAACCAGGTTTAACACGACACTAAACTCGTCTTCTTTGCTTTCATCCAAAGAAGGCAAAACCAGAATCTGGCGAGAGAACAATCAGCGAACACTCAATTGCTTACAAAACTGATCACTTCCCCCAACTTGAAATCAATGCAATAAAATGCACCACTAGGAACACTCAACTTAAAAGAGGAACTTCACAAGCAGACACGAAATCGAAGAGAACTCCATTCTCTGAACAACATAAACCAATCCTCTCACCTTAAGCCCTAAGGTGGAAAGCTTCACAACAACGAATCACTCGATAAAAAATAATAATAATAATAACAACACAACACACAAATCCCAAAATCAACATTTCGGGAATAGCAAAACGATCCTGAAATCCAACATTTTCCATTACATATATTTATTTCCTTTAAATGGAAAATCCAAAGACTATCATCACACTATTCCATAAGTATGCATTCTTTCTTTCTCACAACCTTTCATCTACTAACTCCCACCGCTTGGCGAAACACAACTCTTATGGCAATTTCAATTGCACACCAACAAAAATGCCTTAAACAGAAGGCAACCCTCCAAATAGTTACACCGACAACCCCATTTCCATATGCAATTAAACCTGAGTTCATCCTACATCCCATTATCTCTAAAATTCATGCACCTTTAACAATAGAGGTTCCAATGCTCACACTTAGCGCCTTAGGGAAACACCAACAAGGCTTAGCAAGAATTTCATAACAACTCTTCCTTGAATCACTTTCTCCAGAATTTGTCCTTTCGATTAATTACATCCGCGTTCGAAAATGTTTTCACCAACATTAAATAAATTCTACCCCATTAATTCATCAAAGAAAACAGGTTGAAATTTTGTCCCAACTAACTTACCATCCAAAATTCCTATCCGTCGATCATATGACGAATACAAAGATCAACTATCTACAATTCCAATGATTTAGACAATTGAACCCCATCAACTTATTTAACAAGTTCCTCAACCAAACTTGTTATTACTTCTTTGACACACTGTAACACCATTTCTAGATCTCCATTTATAACCGTGGATCACCCTGACCCACAACTCACTCTAACTGTTGAATTTTCCTTTCCAGAATAGCCAACGAAAACTTCCAAAGAAACTCGACTCTCAAAAGACTTAGAAAATGACAGGGCTCAAGCCTTGCCTTCAACAGATCCCCATACCAATCATCAAACTCCAAAATTCCACGAAGGAAAGGAGTTACACAAATCAATTCACGGAAATGAAAAGCAAATCGATCGAATAACACTTTTCCTTTAAAGCCCCAAATCCAAAACTTAATCCCGGAGAACGACAACACGAAGAAAGCCATGTCTTTCCCCGCCATCAACCAAAAAGGTGGAACACCAAAACCCATTTTCTTTGACTTAAACCCAAAAGACTAAATAAGTCAAAGCCCGGAAAACTTACTCCATTCATTCTCCCATCTGCAACAAAGGTACAACAACTCCTTTTAACCTGGGAGAACATCCAACATAAAAAGGAATCCATACCCTTCTCCGCAAAGCAATCAAAAGAGGAACAACAGGATTCTCTTTCTTTGACTTAAATCTAAGAAGACCAAGGAAGGCAAAATTCAAATACGCACTCCAACAACTCTCCGATTTACGACAGAAACACAAGAACTCTCCTTCGGTGCTGGCTCTAAACTGCCGCACCAACAACCACAGCCATACGACAAGGCCGAACCCTTCAGCACAAAGAGTCCCAATAGACCCCGAAACTCCTTGATACCGAAAGTCCAAAAGACCCACTAGTCAATCAACACTTCATAAGCATAGCAATAATATGCCCACAACCTTATCACAAACCAGCAAATATCAACAACAAGTATTAACATGGCGTCAACCTCAAAAGAAACATTGTAGCACAATGCAACGATATCCCATCCCCTTCCTACTGTGCATCAGAGTGTGTCAGTTTTAAATTAATTAACCATTCTGCGAGATCATGTGATGAAAAATTGGTTGAATGGTGAAATTGGCATTGCAAAGTGGTTTTGGTTATAGCATGTGTGGTGCTTGTGCATGTGCTATGGTGATATGTTTATTATGCTGGTGATAGCATAATGGTTTTGCTTGATGCAATGCACTCGTGTGAGTAGTTGCATGGATTAACCTTGAGTCAAGTCGTGGACTTGTGCTCGGACTCGTTTTTGTTTATTCATGTGCAGGTGTTGCTCGAGGGCTTAACGTGGTCGATGACGGATCGAACTAGGTTCATGGAGGAATCGAGGTTCGAGACTAGGTTCGTGGAGGAACCGAGGTCTTGGTGGTCGAGGATGTCATGCGGACGTTTGGGCTAGAGAACATGCACATGGAGGTGGTTAGTCACGTATTTGCAAAGCAGGGCTGTTCATGCGTGCAAGGAATTGTTTTCGGCCATGTTGGGCCAAGTTGAGATAGATACGAACTCTTTCCATGTTGGAAATGGAGTTGTATTCAATCTCTCTGTTTTTGCATGCGTGCAAGAGTTGTTTTTGGTCATGTTGGGCCAGATTGATATGAATATGAACTCTTTCCATGTTGGAAGTGGAGTTGTATTCAATCTCTTTGTTCTTGCTCTGTATAAATAGGTGGAGGTGTCCCCTGTTTATCGCTGAGCGTTTTAGGGTTTTCTTCTGTCTTGTGAGCCGCTTTTAGGGTTTGTACTCTTGTGTTGGAGTACTTTAGACAATGAAATAAAATCAATCTTCCAAAAGTTATTTCTCGCGTACAGTGCATTGTGAGAGAAGTTTTTCTGGTTCTAGGGTTTAGACCTTGATCAAGCATACATGCCAAGAAAAGCTTCTGAAGACCATCATGGCTATAGCATCGTGAGAAGTTTAGTCCGGCGTAAGTAATTTTGTTTTGATCCGTCGCTGCATCTGAAGATTGGTACGTCATAGCTTTTGAAATCAATTTCCGTCATCATCTGATTCAGTCATCTTGCAAAGGTAATATATTTTAATCTGTAGATCCGATCGAGTTGATTTTTATTGGGTTTGATTCATAATCCAATCTAGTTTCTACAGTTAAAATTTAATATCAATCTAACGGTTGGATCTTCGGTAATCTTGTTTTTAAGTTTTGTCTGTCACTAGTTTGAATTGGGTCCGTCATATTAGATCGGGATTTGTTTCAGCTGTCTTGCGAGGGTCATAACTTTAGATCCATAGGTCCGATTGAGTTTATTCCTTTTGGGTTCATTTCGGAATAGAGTCTAGTTTCTACAGTTAAAATTTCAGATCAATCCAACGGTTGGATCATCAGGAATTATTATTTTAGTGAACGTGTGTTAGGCTATTTTCATTTTGTCCGTCATACACATATCAGATGCGAAGTTTAGTCCGTCATACACATATCAGATGCGAAGTTTAGTCCGTCATACACATGCAACTCCTTTGCTACAGTAGAAATTTGGTCCGTCATACACGTGCAACTCTCTGTCCGAGGCGAAGTTTGGTCCAGCATACATGTGCAAATTTGGTCTGATGCAATAAGGTTCTTGTTGAATACAAATTAAGCAATCTGAGTTTGTTTGGGGTGTTTCAAAAGGCAAAAATTTGATTTTAGCTTCCGCGCAATCATTCACCCCCCCTCTGATTGCTAGATCAGTATATTTCGATCCTACAAGTGGTATCAGAGCCACGTTTTCTAAATTAATCTTAACCGGTGATTAGAAACCGTAGCGATGGATAGGTATTCGACAAAACCTTGTGTTTTCAATGGTGTTGATTTTCCGTTTTGGAAAGCAAAGATGGAGGCGTACATTCAAGCTCAGGGCTTTGCAATCTGGGAGAAGGTGTACAAGCCATATCAAGTTCCTGATAATGATCAAGTCAATGCAACCAATCAAGCACATGTTGAAGCGAACAGCAGAGCACGCAATTTGATCATCCAAGGATTGGGAAGAAGTGACTTCGACCGTGTGATTCATCTCAAGTCTGCATATGAGGTATGGAAATCTCTTTGTGATTATCATGAGGGTTCTAATACTATCAAAGAGGTTCGCTAAGATATATATAAGAAAGAATACATGCGATTTGAGATGAAGCCTGGTGAGTCACTAGATGATTTCTTTGCACGTTTCAATAAGATTCTTAGCAACTTACGTGCTGTTGGAGTTTTCTTTGATGAGGCTACTAATGCTAGACAATTGCTTGGTGCATTGGACATGTCTATTTGGGAGATGAAAGTGACATCCATTAGAGAATCAACTGTCATGAGTGACCTTCTTCAGATGTTCTTTTCTCTAAGCTAAAACTCATGAATTGGATGTTCTTGCTAGGAGGATGATTATAAATCAATTGCATTGACCTCTCAATCTAGCATGTCTCAGAATAATGCTTCTTCAAGTTTTGCCTTGTCCTACTTGTCTTCACTAACCGATGAACATATTGAGGAATTTCCAGAAGAAGACTTGGCATCACTCTCTTCTCGCTTTTATAAAGCCTTGCGAGAATGTGAGAATGAGAAAGAGAGTTGGTGGTGGCTCTCCAAGATGCTATGAGTGTGGTGATTTCAATCATATTCGTCCAAATTGTCCTAAACTTGCGGGAAAAGCATCAAGAGAGGAGGACAATGACAAAAGAAAAGAGAAGAAGTTCTCTCCAAGCAATAGAAAGAAAAAGAGCTTCATCAACAAAAAGGTTGTTCATCGTGTTCTTTCGCTCTTGAACAAGTAAACTTGAGTGATGTGGATTCAGAGAGCGAAGAAGATGACACAATAGCTCCAAGCAAGCATGATTTAACAGATTGTGTCTCATGGCTAGAAGTGATGGAAGCTTCACTGAGGACGAGCATGACAGCGACTTCAATAAGGTAGAACCTTCTTACGATGAATTAACTATTGCTGTTGTTCGTCTTGGAAAATTGCTTGACAAACGCGACAAGAAAATTAAGAAACATGATATTCTTGTGGAATCTTTGAATGCTGAAATTGCTAGACTTAAATCTTTGATTCCTGATGATGATACTTGCAAATCATGTGACTTAATTTACAGTGAGCTTACTGTTCTTAGGAAAGAACATGTTTCTTTGTTAGAGCAAGTCAATGTTGAAAAAAAAGAAAATGAGAAACATGTGAAAAATGCTAGCTGTTCAACTGTTGATTTGCATGATACAACTCATTGTTCTAAATGTGCTATACTGGAATTGAAGTTGCATGATGCAAATGCTAGGGTTTCTCAAATGACAGAAACTATGCTCACTCATGAGGTTATCTCATGCTCAACTTGTCGCAAACAGAAAGGAAAAGTGGACGTTCCATGTAATAACTGTTTAACTCTTTCTCGAAAGGTTGATTACTTGGAAAAATCTTTAGAACGATTCACTTCAGAAAGAAAAACCTAAACATGATTTTGGATCAATCAAAAGTCAAGACTCATCACAAAGGTTTAGGTTTTGATTCTTATGCTCATCATAAATTGCATGCTCCTACTGTTGTTAAGACACTTGAAAGTGGAAAATTTGAAATTGTCAATGAGCCTAAGAAAACTATTTTCAAGTCTGCTGGTGTGTTATCTTCTACTATGATGAATGCAAATGCTACTTCTGTTTCTAAAGCTAAACATCATGTTAAGTATACTTGCACTCATTGTGGTAGAGATGGACATTTAGTAGATTTTTGCTTTAGGCTAGCCAAACAGCAAAAGAAAGAAAAGGCTAAGGCTAGGTCTAATTTTAGGAAGACACATTTCACTCCTCATTTTGTGCTTAGGGTGATGCAAACACCTTTTGCTGAAAGAAACACGAGAAAGAGCAAATCTGTTTTTGTAAACAAGCATACTCGTGTTGTGCCTACTCGTCGTGTGTCTCAGTACTGGATTCCCAAATGCTTTACTTCTAACCCCAGTACCGAGGCCTCGACATCTTCTCGTGCTATGTAGGTTTTTCAGATGCGGGTTGGAGAACAGAAGCTTAGTGGATCTTGGTCTTTTGCAAGATGGAATCAAGACTTGGATGGTTCTCACCCTTGAGATGGTTTTCAAGAGGCATGTGCAATAATTCTTCATCCACTTTGTGAGCTATCTTATATACTCATGTCTTTTACACTCACAGATATCTAATTGTGACATTAGATGAGATGTTTGTTCATATGCTCATATGTATCCTCTGGCATGTTCAATAATGTTATATTTTATATCATGCCTTTCATGCTTTGAATTCACTTATCATGATTTATGCCTATGCTTAATTGAACATACCATGATAACTCAAGCTCATGTATATCATCATCTCCTCTCTGTTGATCTCATTGGTTATCCATTTGAGGGGGAGTTATTGGTTATTGGTGAAAATTCCTTTCGGTTGCCTTTTTGGGAGGTTTGTTCTTCAGTCTTTTGTTTTTAAAATATTTCCCTTCAGGTGACAATTTTGTAGAAGGTTTTTAAGATGGTTGTTTTGAGGGGGAGTTCTTTGAAGTTTTTGTATATTGTGTAACATGTTTTTTTTTGTTTCATGTGTTTCTTAAATGAAAAACAAAAAAAATTGAAAAACAACAAAAGTACTGAGCATTGTATTTCATACACATATGTCATTTGAAGCGATGTTTATGCTACAGGGTCTTTGCAACTTTCTGTTTATACATATATGGTATAGTTTATGTCATGACTTTTTAAATGGAATGACAACTTGAATTAAATCTTGTCATGGTTGAACTTTCTTGGCTATCTTGATCTTGCTCAAAAAATGCTAAATATGAAAGTTAAGTGCTAAAGCTAAAAGAGCAACTGTTGATAAATGCAAGAACAAGGTTATGTACTGTCGCACTTCCTCTTTACGAGACTGCTTATCATTGCACTTTGGTATGAACTTGGAAGAGGTTGTGTATGACCGAAACCATGAAACCTTAAGCTTGTGATTGCTTGGTATGGTTGAAAAGTAAGGCTGATGGTGCATGTAATTCCTTGCAATTGTTATTGTTGCAATCAAAGTAATGAATCAGTTTTTCAAAGCACAAATAAAGTACACAAAAATTCAATGTTTTTAGGTTTTAAGATTGTTGAGAAAGGGAGATCATGCCACGCAAAAAAAAATCGTTAATAGTACTTGATTCTAGTTATGCTTACTCTACATTGTTTATGTGTAGATTTGAGGTGCAAGTACTATTGATAGCATGACTTGGTGATCAAGTTGTTACATTTGTGCATGATTCATAATGCTCAATTACATAAAAAAGGAAAACAACAAACATAAAAGGAGAGAAGTTTCTCTTTTGCTCTCTTTTGCATTCTTGATGAACCCATTGTCAAAGGGGAGAAATTTTGGAGTCAAAGGAGAAATTTTGGTCACACATTGCACATTCACACACACATTTCTTCTTTACATTAGGGGAGTCTTTCTTTTTGATAGGGGAGATTTCTTTTTAGATAAGGGAGATTTTTGTTCTTCGTCTTTTGGTCACTTTACTTGTTTTAAAAATGGTGTTGCTATTGTAAGGTGAATGCCAATGTTCGTTTCCAATGGTGTTGCCAATGTTTTCATCAAGGGGAGATTGTGAGATCATGTGATGAAAAATTGGTTGAATGGTGAAATTGGCATTGCAAAGTGGTTTTGGTTATAGCATGTGTGGTGCTTGTGCATGTGCTATGGTGATATGTTTATTATCTTTGGTGATAGCATAATGGTTTTGCTTGATGCAATGCACTCGTGTGAGTAGTTGCATGGATTAACCTTGAGTCAAGTCGTGGACTTGTGCTCGGACTCGTTTTGTTTATTCATGTGCGTGTGTTGCTCGAGGGCTAACGTGGTCGATGACGTGATCGAACTAGGTTCATGGAGGAATCGAGGTTCGAGACTAGGTTCGAGGAGGAACCGAGGTCTTGGTGGTCGAGGATGTCATCACGGGACGTTTGGGCTAGAGAACATGCACAAGGAGGTCGGTTAGTCACGTATTTGCAGCAGGTGGGCTGTTCATGCGTGCAAGGAATTGTTTTCGGCCATGTTGGGCCAAGTTGAGATAGATACGAACTCTTTCCATGTTGGAAGTGGAGTTGTATTCAATCTCTCTGTTCTTGCATGCGTGCAAGAGTTGTTTTTGGTCATGTTGGGCCAGATTGAGATGAATATGAACTCTTTCCATGTTGGAAGTGGAGTTGTATTCAATCTCTCTGTTCTTGCTCTGTATAAATAGGTGGAGGTGTCCCCTGTTTATCGCTGAGCGTTTTAGGGTTTTCTGTTCCTGTGCTGTGAGCTAGTTTTTAGGGTTTGTACTCTTGTGTTGGAGTACTTTAGACAATGAAATAAAATCAATCTTCCAAAAAGTTATTTCTGGCGGCTGTGTATTGTGAGAGAAGTTTTTCTGGTTCTAGGGTTTAGACCTTGATCAAGCATACATGCCAAGAAAAGCTTCTGAAGACCATCATGGCTATAGCATCGTGAGAAGTTTAGTCCGGCGTAAGTAATTTTGTTTTGATCCGTCGCTGCATCTGAAGATTGGTACGTCATAGCTTTTGAAATCAATTTCCGTCATCATCTGATTCAGTCATCTTGCAAAGGTAATATATTTTAATCTGTAGATCTGATCGAGTTGATTTTTGTTGGGTTTGATTTGTAATCCAATCTAGTTTCTACAGTTAAAATTTAATATCAATCTAACGGTTGGATCTTCGGTAATCTTGTTTTTAAGTTTTGTCTGTCACTAGTCTGAATTGGGTCCGTCATATTAGATCGGGATTTGTTTCAGCTGTCTTGCGAGGGTCATAACTTTAGATCCATAGTTCCGATTGAGTTTATTCCTTTTGGGTTCGCTTCGGAATAGAGTCTAGTTTCTACAGTTAAAATTTCAGATTAATCCAATGGTTGGATCATCAGGAATTATTATTTTAGTGAACATGTGTTAGGCTATTTTCATTTTGTCCGTCATACACATATCAGAGGCGAAGTTTAGTCCGTCATACACATGCAACTCCTTTGCTACAGTAGAAATTTGGTCCGTCATACACGTGCAACTCTCTGTCCGAGGCGAAGTTTGGTCCAGCATACATGTGCAAATTTGGTCTAATGCAATAAGGTTCTTGTTGAATACATATTAAGCAATCTGAGTTTGTTTGGGGTGTTTCAAAAGGCAAAATTTTGATTTTAGCTTCCGCGCAATCATTCACCCCCCCTTTGATTGCTAGATCAGTATATTTCGATCCTACAAGTGGTATCAGAGCCACGTTTTCTAAATTAATCTTAACCGGTGATTAGAAACCGTAGCGATGGATAGGTATTCGACAAAACCTTGTGTTTTTAATGGTGTTGATTTTCAGTTTTGGAAAGCAAAGATGGAGGCGTACATTCAAGCTCAGGGCTTTGCAATCTGGGAGAAGGTGTACAAGCCATATCAAGTTCCTGATAATGATCAAGTCAATGCAACCAATCAAGCACATGTTGAAGCGAACAGCAGAGCACGCAATTTGATCATCCAAGGATTGGGAAGAAGTGACTTCGACCGTGTGATTCATCTCAAGTCTGCATATGAGGTATGGAAATCTCTTTGTGATTATCATGAGGGTTCTAATACTATCAAAGAGGTTCGCTAAGATATATATAAGAAAGAATACATGCGATTTGAGATGAAGCACGGTGAGTCACTAGATGATTTCTTTGCACGTTTCAATAAGATTCTTAGCAACTTACGTCTTTGTTGGAGTTTTCTTTGATGAGGCTACTAATGCTAGACAATTGCTTGGTGCATTGGACATGTCTATTTGGGAGATGAAAGTGACATCCATTAGAGAATCAAGCTGTCATGAGTGACCTTCTTTGTAGATGTTCTTTTCTCTAAGCTAAAAACTCATGAATTGGATGTTCTTGCTAGGAGGATGATTATAAATCAATTGCATTGACCTCTCAATCTAGCATGTCTCAGAATAATGCTTCTTCAAGTTTTGCCTTGTCCTACTTGTCTTCACTAACCGATGAACATATTGAGGAATTTCCAGAAGAAGACTTGGCATCACTCTCTTCTCGTTTTTATAAAGCCTTGCAGAATGTGAGAATGAGAAAGAGAGTTGGTGGTGGCTCTCCAAGATGCTATGAGTGTGGTGATTTCAATCATATTCGTCCAAATTGTCCTAAACTTGCAGGAAAAGCATCAAGAGAGGAGGACAATGACAAAAGAAAAGAGAAGAAGTTCTCTCCAAGCAATAGAAAGAAAAAGAGCTTCATCAACAAAAAGGTTGTTCATCAGGTTCTTTCTGCTCTTGAACAAGTAAACTTGAGTGATATGGATTCAGAGAGCAGTGAAGATGACACAATAGCTCCAAGCAAGCATGATTTAACAGGATTGTGTCTCATGGCTAGAAGTGATGGAAGCTTCACTGAGGACGAGCATGACAGCGACTTCAATAAGGTAGAACCTTCTTACGATGAATTAACTATTGCTGTTGTTCGTCTTGGAAAATTGCTTGACAAACGCGACAAGAAAATTAAGAAACATGATATTCTTGTGGAATCTTTGAATGCTGAAATTGCTAGACTTAAATCTTTGATTCCTGATGATGATACTTGCAAATCATGTGACTTAATTTACAGTGAGCTTACTGTTCTTAGGAAAGAACATGTTTCTTTGTTAGAGCAAGTCAATGTTGAAAAAAAGAAAATGAGAAACATGTGAAAAATGCTAGTTTGTTCAACTGTTGATTTGCATGATACAACTCATTGTTCTAAATGTGCTATCTCGGAATTGAAGTTGCATGATGCAAATGCTAGGGTTTCTCAAATGACGAAACTATGCTCACTCATGAGGTTATCTCATGCTCAACTTGTCGCATAAGCAGAAAGGAAAAGTGGGCGTTCCATGTAATAACTGTTTAACTCTTTCTCGAAAGGTTGATTACTTGGAAAAATCTTTAGAACGGTTCACTTCAGGAAAGAAAAACCTAAACATGATTTTGGATCAATCAAAAGTCAAGACTCATCACAAAGGTTTAGGTTTTGATTCTTATGCTCATCATAAATTGCATGCTCCTACTGTTGTTAAGACACTTGAAAGTGGAAAATTTGAAATTGTCAATGAGCCTAAGAAAACTATTTTCAAGTCTGCTGGTGTGTTATCTTCTACTATGATGAATGCAAATGCTACTTCTGTTTCTAAAGCTAAACATCATGTTAAGTATACTTGCACTCATTGTGGTAGAGATGGACATTTAGTAGATTTTTGCTTTAGGCTAGCCAAACAGCAAAAGAAAGAAAAGGCTAAGGCTATGTCTAATTTTAGGAAGACACATTTCACTCCTCATTTTGTGCTTAGGGTGATGCAAACACCTTTTGCTGAAAGAAACACGAGAAAGAGCAAATCTGTTTTTGTAAACAAGCATACTCGTGTTGTGCCTACTCGTCGTGTGTCTCAGTACTGGATTCCCAAATGCTTTACTTCTAACCCCAGTACCGAGGCCTCGACATCTTCTCGTGCTATGTAGGTTTTTCAGATGCGGGTTGGAGAACAGAAGCTTAGTGGATCTTGGTCTTTTGCAAGATGGAATCAAGACTTGGATGGTTCTCACCCTTGAGATGGTTTTCAAGAGGCATGTGCAATAATTCTTCATCCACTTTGTGAGCTATCTTATATACTCATGTCTTTTACACTCACAGATATCTAATTGTGACATTAGATGAGATGTTTGTTCATATGCTCATATGTATCCTCCGCATGTTCAATAATGTTATATTTTATATCATGCCTTTCATGCTTTGAATTCACTTATCATGATTTATGCCTATGCTTAATTGAACATACCATGATAACTCAAGCTCATGTATATCATCATCTCCTCTCTGTTGATCTCATTGGTTATCCATTTGAGGGGAGTTATTGGTTATTGGTGAAAATTCCTTTCGGTTGCCTTTTGGGAGGTTTGTTCTTGATCTTTTGTTTTTAAAATATTTCCTTTGGTGACAATTTTGTAGAAGGTTTTAAGATGGTTGTTTTGAGGGGAGTTCTTTGAAGTTTTGTATATTGTGTAACATGTTTTTTTGTTTCATGTGTTTCTTAAATGAAAAACAAAAAATTGAAAAACAACAAAAGTATCTTGAGCATTGTATTTCATACACATATGTCATTTGAAGCGATGTTTATGCTACAGGGTCTTTGCAACTTTCTGTTTATACATATATGGTATAGTTTATGTCATGACTTTTTAAATGGAATGACAACTTGAATTAAATCTTGTCATGGTTGAACTTTCTTGGCTATCTTGATCTTGCTCAAAAAATGCTAAATATGAAAGTTAAGTGCTAAAGCTAAAAGAGCAACTGTTGATAAATGCAAGAACAAGGTTATGTCTTGTCGCACTTCCTCTTCTGAGGCCGCTTATCATTGCACTTTGGTATGAACTTGGAAGAGGTTGTGTATGACCGAAACCATGAAACCTTAAGCTTGTGATTGCTTGGTATGGTTGAAAAGTAAGGCTGATGGTGCATGTAATTCCTTGCAATTGTTATTGTTGCAATCAAAGTAATGAATCAGTTTTTCAAAGCACAAATAAAGTACACAAAAATTCAATGTTTTTAGGTTTTAAGATTGTTGAGAAAGGGAGATCATGCCACGCAAAAAAAATCGTTAATAGTACTTGATTCTAGTTATGCTTACTCTACATTGTTTATGTGTAGATTTGAGGGTGCAAGTACTATTGATAGCATGACTTGGTGATCAAGTTGTTACATTTGTGCATGATTCATAATGCTCAGTACATAAAAAAAGGAAAACAACAAACATAAAAGGAGAGAAGTTTCTCTTTTGCTCTCTTTTTGCATTCTTGATGAACCCATTGTCAAAGGGGGAGAAATTTTGGAGTCAAAGGGAGAAATTTTTGGTCACACATTGCACATTCACACACACATTTCTTCTTTCTGTTAGGGGGAGTCTTTCTTTTTGATAGGGGGAGATTTCTTTTTAGATAAGGGGAGATTTTTGTTCTTCTGTCTTTTGGTCACTTTACTTGTTTTAAAAATGGTGTTGCTATTGTAAGGTGAATGCCAATGTTCGTTTCCAAATGGTGTTGCCAATGTTTTCATCAAGGGGGAGATTGTGAGATCATGTGATGAAAAATTGGTTGAATGGTGAAATTGGCATTGCAAAGTGGTTTTGGTTATAGCATGTGTGGTGCTTGTGCATGTGCTATGGTGATATGTTTATTATGCTGGTGATAGCATAATGGTTTTGCTTGATGCAATGCACTCGTGTGAGTAGTTGCATGGATTAACCTTGAGTCAAGTCGTGGACTTATGCTCGGACTCATTTTTGTTTATTCATGTGCGTGTTGCTCGAGGGCTAACGTGGTCGATGACGTGATGGAACTAGGTTCATGGAGGCGAGGTTCGAGACTAGGTTCGAGGAGGAACCGAGGTCTTGGTGGTCGAGGATGTCATCACGGGACGTTTGGGCTAGAGAACATGCACAAGGAGGTGGTTAGTCACGTATTTGCGGCGGTGGGCTGTTCATGCGTGCAAGGAATTGTTTTCGCCATGTTGGGCCAAGTTGAGATAGATCTGAACTCTTTCCTTGTTGGAAGTGGAGTTGTATTCAATCTCTCGTTCTTGCATGCGTGCAAGAGTTGTTTTTGGTCATGTTGGGCAGATTGAGATGAATATGAACTCTTTCCATGTTGGAAGTGGAGTTGTATTCAATCTCTCTGTTCTTCTCTGTATAAATAGGTGGAGGTGTCCCTGTTTATCATTTGGCGTTTTAGGGTTTTCTGTTCTGTCTTTGTGAGCTAGTTTTTAGGGTTTGTACTCTTGTGTTGGAGTACTTTAGACAATGAAATAAAATCAATCTTCCAAAAGTTATTTACGGCGGTACTGTATTGTGAGAGAAGTTTTTACGGTTCTAGGGTTTAGACCTTGATCAAGCATACATGCCAAGAAAAGCTTCAAGACCATCATGGCTATAGCATCGTGAGAAGTTTAGTCGGCGTAAGTAATTTTGTTTTGATCCGTCACTGCATCTGAAGATTGGTGCGTCATAGCTTTTGAAATCAATTTCCGTCATCATCTGATTCAGTCATCTTGCAAAGGTAATATATTTTAATCTGTAGATCTGATCGAGTTGATTTTTGTTGGGTTTGATTTGTAATCCAATCTAGTTTCTACAGTTAAAATTTAATATCAATCTAATGGTTGGATCTTCGGTAATCTTGTTTTTAAATTTTGTCCGTCACTAGTCCTGAATTGGGTCCGTCATATTAGATCGGGATTTGTTTCAGCTGTCTTGCGAGGGTCATAACTTTAGATCCATAGTTCCGATTGAGTTTATTCCTTTTGGGTTCGCTTCAGAATAGAGTCTAGTTTCTACAGTTAAAATTTCAGATTAATCCAATGGTTGGATCATCAGGAATTATTATTTTAGTGAACATGTGTTAGGCTATTTTCATTTTGTCCGTCATACACATATCAGAGGCGAAGTTTAGTCCGTCATACACATGCAACTCCTTTGCTACAGTAGAAATTTGGTCCGTCATACACGTGCAACTCTCTGTCCGAGGCGAAGTTTGGTCCAACATACATGTGCAAATTTGGTCTGATGCAATAAGGTTCTTGTTGAATACAAATTAAGCAATCTGAGTTTGTTTGGGGTGTTTCAAAAGGCAAAAATTTGATTTTAGCTTCCGCGCAATCATTCACCCCCCTCTGATTGCTAGATCAGTATATTTCGATCCTACACATTCTACGTTAAGCTTTAGGGTTATTGCCCTAGGGCCACATTTTAAAGGTTCAACCTAAACCATGTTTCTAACTTCACACAGCAAAATTTTAATTTATGCTAGAATTACTCACTATATTCAAACACCACGGACCTGAAGCCCGCTCTGATACTAACTGTAACACCCCGGCGCCAAACGCACCACGAATGCTACCCAAAAAAAAACATTTAAAAGAATGACACTTCTACGAAAAGACTGAAAAACAAATTCAATCTTTAATATCCTAAACCGGCTTAAAACTAAGCCACCGAAATTTACAAAATTTCGGCATGACCTCTCTAGAACAGAGGACATCCACACAGCAGACAGAAGAACAATAGCAGTATAGATATCATTCAATCAACCAAGATGAAACATTCTAGCAGGTCCTTAGATATCAATCACACATCCACCAGCAATTGATAAATTACGCATCAACAAACAACATTTTACAATCACATTAGATACAATTAGGCTTTATGAATTAATTTAATGAGATGGTGACCGAAGTCGTGCATGTGCTTCTACTCCCATCCCGGCGAGTCAGCTTCAAGATACCTAGAACAGGAAGTAAACAAGCGTGAGTCCAAAACTCAGCAAAGTGTAACAATAAAGAAACGTAACCGAATCAAACAAAATACCAGTACTTTGAAACGTAACATATTCAAATATTTGACTGAACTTGGTAAATAAATGAACTGGAAACTGATTCCAAATACCACAACCATCTCAAGAATCATTTAAACTTTACTCATACCTTGATAGCCACTTTTGGATGAGTCCACGACTCAATCCTCAACCTATAAATGCCATTAGCTCCACGGTTAACCATTTCCAATTTCAATTCTCTGCCTTCATACTCAAGTGCACAAAACATGCCAAAGGGAAACATCATATCCACACATCACAATCAACTCTTTAAATATGATTCATCATTATCAATACAATGCAAATGCAAATATGCCATACAAATGGAGAATCTCACAGCAATACATCACAATTCAACTCATTAAATATGATTCCTCATTGTTAATGCAATGCAAATATGCTTGCAAGATCATATGCTCATCTCATTTCAACATTCTCATGCAAATTTCACCATTCTTATGCATATGATGCATTCTTATGCATATGATGCATTATGCATGACTCATCTCCTCATTTTAGCAAATACCCAGATTACCGAGCACCACCCGTCGTCGTGCCCTCAAACCCAACCATCCTGTGGAAGGGCCTCGCAAAACAGGCTTGCCGCTACCCATGAGCGGGTCCTACACTAACACCGCTCCCATCCACGCCCGATGGATGGGACTACTGAGTAGGAACTCCGAAAGCACATCGGATTAGTCATACAAATCCAGTATGACTTTCTCACCGCCCTGGCTCAATGCACTTTTCATGAATGCACTTATGCAAATGCAAATTCTAATCCTCATATCCAAGTTCTCAACTTCCGTATTCACATCCCCAATACTCGAGTAAATACTAATTCCATCTATCTTGATCATAAATCAAACCATTTTCGCAATCAAATTCCATACTTCGTTCTCACATTCATTTATCATCAATACTTTATACAAAAACCATAATCTTTTATCATGAATACGAATTGAACCATCATTCTCAGCTCAAATCTCATGTCTTTTATATCAATAATACCCTAATCCTACTAGTGAGCACCAACATGGAACATAAATTATCACAACAAGTCACATAGACAAGGCACATGATTCTTAAATGTAGCACACATAGGAAACAAACAAGGATGCACATGCAAGTTGCATCCTTTAATGTCATTCATGAGTACTCACATAGCCTACCCATACAAGTGTTGTCAATATAACCACAACAAGCATTAGTGATTCACAAATCAAAACAATCAAGACATTCAACCCACAATTCACGAAGTTCAATAAATTGATGCACTTGCCTTTACCGATGAAAGAATGGAGTGGCATGCAGTTGAGGCCACTCCCGACAGAACTTTCCCTGCAGGTAAAACAATATTCATCCAACTCAAATTCATGCACACTCAGTACAAGCGACAGAAGAAAACAACTCTACATATTCACATCTACAATCAAAACCAAAACATCCCTCATAACCACTTAAATGCAAAAACAACATAATCCTAAGCTCAGATAATAGTTCAATTTTTATTAGTAATGGCCATACATCTACTTAACTATAACTAACCTCCCATCTATGCATTCTCAAAAGAAATAATGTAAAGTCCAACACACTTCAATTCTAAACATGAATGTACCAGACTTCAGCCCTTTGCTATTTCAAGCATGATCCAATGAGAACACAAACTGGCGTAACCATGGCTCATCAAGCATTCTCCCAAACCACTATGCACAAGAGCTAAACCTCCCCTTTACTTAGGCCTTAAATGCATGTATGCAGAACCCAAAATTTAAGCACTACTCAATATTTCGAGGACTCAAGATGTCAGTACATACACATAAATGAAATCCCTAGAGCTTGTATCATTTGCTCATAGGAATAAATACAATACAACCATACACAGACCCATTCATGTATTACTCCAGATTCATAAGGAATTTAGTATGCTTGCACAACTCATTGGAAGTTACGGTCACATACACAATCAAGCACACAACCTCCTCGGTTCGCAAGCTGGGATAAATCAACCTCCCCACCAACAATGCAGTTCATGCAAAAGAAGACATCTAACTAGATGCATAAAAAGAAAATTTTCCTCTACCCTTGTTACCATGATTAGTCTGCTTAGCAACTCAAAGGAATTAACAAATATACGGCATCCTTAGGTCCCACATAGCATCAAACAAGGAAAAACAGAGACATGCCCTTTGTAAGCAATTCCTCAAACACATGGCATGCATATTGGACTAAACCCTTAATTGGGTTATACCTGTGTATTCACCACAGGGAGAAAGCAAGAGGGGAGGAGCACTTCAGCCAGCGGGGAGTGAAGGTCACGGAGGGAGGCTGGCGGCACCGAATCGCCGTGGGAAAGCACCGCCGCATCTGATTCTTCTGCTGCCGCCGGGTGCACCTGCTGCTGCCGCTAGCTCTTGCTGGCTGGGTGCATCATATCTTCTTTGCTCTACTCAGCAGGGAGGAACCGCAAGGAAGAGCAAAGAAGACTGAAATGGGGGAAAACGCAGCGACGGCGGGGAATGCGATGCTGACGAGCGCGTCTTTGGAGAGGTCGCTGGTGGCTGGCTCGGCGCAAGGGGCAGGAGGCGCAGTGGAGTCAGCAGGGGGAGGCTCGGCCAGGGGGACATCGGCACGGGAGGAGGCGCCAGCCCCTGGAGCCAACGACTAGAGAAAGGGGAGGAGAGCAGTGCGGCGCCAGGGAAAATATCGGGAGGGAGGTGGCTGGGGAAAAAAAAAGAGACTCCTCCAAGAATTTCAGCCACACAATTTGAAGAAACAGAGAATTTAGGTGAGGGAGGGGGAAATTCCGAAAATACCCCTCCTAAAAACCAAAAATCCAACTTTTACCACTAACGCGAACCAAATAAATTTCAACTCTTGGTAGGAAACGACAACTGACAAGAAAATACAATTTACCGCTAAACAAAACGGCTCCGAAGACCTCATTCGAAAAACTAGGGAGATTACCAAAACCGCTAATAGAATTATCTGCGAGGCGACAAAACTTTTCTCCAGAATAAACCCTTGACTCAAGAAAATGGAGACAATTTCGCCCAAAAACCCATGAAGACGATTTTGCGGTATTACAGTAACAGTCCAGCGGGCTTTTGGTGCATTGCCTTTACCCTCTGGCACACATCACACAATGCAACATGTTCTGCTACTTCACGCTTCATGCTTGGCCACCAAAATCTCTTCTTAAGGTCTTGATACATTTTGGCACTTCCTGGATGAATAGAGTACTTAGAATCATGTGTTTCCTCAGAATCAAGTTCTTAAGCTCCTTTTCATTTGGCACACAAATTCGACCTTTAAACCACAGAGTTCCTTGCTCATCTACAGAAAAATCCTCTGCCAAACCTTCTTCTTTCTTGGATTTGATCCTGCAAATTTTCTCATCTTTACACTGTCCATTCCTGATTTGTTCTTCTAGGGTTGGCTTTACTTCCAAGGCAGCAATGAATCCTTGCGGCACAACCTCTAATTTCAACCTCTGAAATTCTTCACACAACTTAGGTTGATCGCTTGCTACCAATGAATTCACGCTATAGCTTTTACGACTCAGGGCATCGGCTACCACATTGCTTTTCCAGGATGATAATGGATTCCAACATTATAATCCTTAATCAATTCTAGCCATCTTCTCTGCCTCATATTAAGATCTGACTGGGTGAATATATACTTCAGGCTCTTATGGTCCGTATATATCTCACATCTATTGCCAATGAGATAATGACGCCATATCTTTAAAGCATGCACTACGGCAGCTAACTCCAGATCATGCGTCGGATAATTCCCTTCGTGCAGCCTCAATTGCGTTGACGCGTAGGCTACAACTTTGCCATTCTGCATTAAGACACAACCAAGTCCCTGCCTTAATGCATCACAATAGATGTCAAAACTGCATTGCACATCTGGCAATACTAACGCAGGTGCAGATGTTAATCGCTTCTTTAACTCCTCAAAACTCTTTTCGCACTCTAGCGTCCATGCAAACTTCTTTTCTTTCTTCAACAATTGCGTAAGATGTCTCGCAATCGTCGAAAATCCTTCTATGAACCGACGGTAATATCCCGCCATTCCCAGAAAACTACGGATTTGGGTAACTGTCTTCGGCTGCTCCCAATGCAATACAGCTTCCACTTTACTTGGATCTACGGCAACTCCTTCAGCGGTCATTACATGGCCAAGGAATTCCACCTTCTCCTTCCAGAAATCACACTTACTGAATTTGGCATATAACTGTTGTTCTCGTAACTTCTCCAAGACCAACCTTAAATGTTCTGCATGCTCTTCGTCTGACTTAGAGTACACAAGGATATCGTCTATAAAGACAACCACAAATTTATCCAAGTATTCCATGAATACCTTATTCATCATGTTCCAGACTCAAGCTAGGTCAATAGCTGGTACGCGCAGATCATAGTAACTTGGGCCATAACTAGGCAGTAACTTTAAAAATTAAATTCAGAGCACTGCCCGACATATCCCATTATTACAAAAATTGGACCTGCGGGTCATACAGTAACAGGGACATTAAACTGGCACTACTAGAATTCTGGGCTTTTGCAACTGCGAGAAATCGTTGCAATAGGGCCCATTTCGTTGCAATATGTACCAATAGCCACAATATGACAATCGTTGGCAGGCGTGGCTATTAGTTGCGTGGTCTAAAGTTTGGGCCACGATTTACGTTTTGTTGCAATTGTAATTCTAATTGCAACGAAAATATGCGTTGCATTAGTCCGTAGTTGCAATGACGGTTTGACGTGGCAATAGTCTCAATTGCCGTGGCAATAGTAGTCTCTATTGCCATGTTCTCATGCGTTGCATTAGATAGTAGTTGCAATGACCTTAATACCATGGCAATATTTTTTATTGTCGTGGCAATAGAGATCTCTATTGCCACGCTCTCATGCGTTGCATTAGATAGTAGTCGCAATGATCTTAATACCGTGGCAATATTTTTTTATTGTCGTGGCAATAGAGATCTCTATTGCCACGCGTTTAGGCATTGCATTAGACAACAATTGCAACAAAAACCAATCCATGGCAATAAGTGAGGTCGCAACGAAATAATTTTCGTGGCAATATGATGTATTGCAATGAAATAACTTCGTTGCAATAAATTATAACAACGATCTATATCTGTAGCAATTCATTTTGTCGCAACGAGGCGTCAATGCATATTGCAATAATATTTGTTTATATACCATTGTTGCAAAAGAAATGTACTCAAATTAGAAATTGTATGAACAGAAATATCAATTATAGGCATCAAATCATATATAAGAGCATTTGTAACAATCTTTTTTTTGTATGTACAAACATCAAGCAAAAGAGACCAATAATAGAATAATTTCAGTAGTAATCTCTGAATCGAAAACTTTAAATTTCTCAACTAAGATTGCGATAATGTAAACTAATCTATTGACTAGTGACTTAAGAATAGGTTGTTCCACATTGTAGACTTGCTTGACTTGACCATGCGATGAGACCAGACGCTCGCTCAAATTGTATCCTCCTGATGAATAAAAGCACAATTTATTCTTTTGAGCATGAACAAATAGTGGATCCGTATATTATCATAATGTACGATGCATTGCTGAAAAATAAACTTTGCAATTCATACCTTGTTCACCCTTCACCGACCATGATTTTTAGCAACTTGCATCAATTTGGGTAGTTATATAACGCGTGTCCCATTGGAATCGTTATTGATTAGATTACGCTTGACATTAGAACTTGAGTGTTGTGATTATTCTTGCCCACAATCGTGTCCTAGCTGCATCATCACTAGGGATGATGCTTGTTGAAGTAGTCTGCATTAGAAAAATCAAAAATAAATTAAGGTCGCATATAATGTGCAAAACCATCATTGAACTAAATTGTTTCCAATTTTTTACTGCTTGTATTGATGCTTCTCTCGCTCGCAATCAATGAAAGCATCTCTTCCCCGAGTGCAAGCCTTGCATTCTGCTCCTCTTGAATCTGCCGCCTACTTTCTTCTCGCTATCCTATCCTTTTCAACAATCTCATTTGCAAGTTGCTCTTTTAACTTTTGAACCTCACCTTGGAGCTCAACATTTTGTAGTTAGGCTGCAAATTGTAACACGGGCTTGTTGTTCGATTTAAGCACCATCCTTTCATGACGTGTTCGACGTTTAGCCAAGTATCCTGTCCGTGAAGTTGGGATGTTTTGCTTGATGTGAGTTCCTTGTAGCTTGATTGGAAAATATTGTTTTCCTCTTCGTGTGAAAGGATGCCATTGTCTCGCTGTAATTCTACCTCACAAATCTTCTCGCATGCCCCGTCCTAAGTGACAAAACACAAGTTAATTGAATATTGAAGTTCTGAAAGATTGCTAAAAATTACAAACACATTATGAGTCCAATATCAAAGAAGTACTCACATAAACTTTTTTAGATGCAGCGTCTAACCATTGCCCATTCTTCATGTGAGTGCTCATCCAGAGGTGCACATCATTTGGCTCTTCACCTGTTTCTGGGTCTCTCTAAAATTGCAAGGATATGGCATATTAATCCTACATCATTTATGAAAAAAAGAGCATTCAAACATAGATTTACCTACTCATAGCTAATTTGAGAAAAAGGTTTGGAACCCATCAAATGCTTGGTCTTTTGTTTTTGGCGGTTTCCAGAGTTTTGATTGCTAACCTTCTTGATGAGGGTGACAAGACAAAAAAGATTACTGACGACTTTATGTAGCAATGGTAAAATATAAAAAGAAAGTACAAGATGCTTGGAATAGAACTCGAGTATCTTGTAATAGAGAAAGAAAGCACTATATGTTGTATGCAAAATAAAAGCTATGCATAATTTCGTTTAACCTTGAATTGTTCGGACCCAAAATATAAGTTCAAGTAGTGCCACTCAACAATGTCTACATCTTCGGGCTTTTGTTTCATTCTCTCAAGATAAGTACTATCGCCTTGTATGTAGCACTCAATGTTGACCGCCATCCTATAACGCTCTTTGGCAATATCCCATATCTTTTCTGTGCATTGGGGGTGTTTTGAAGGTCCCATTTATTACGTGTTGAATGAAAACACGTAAAGAAATCAAAGTTTTAGTAACTAGAAATATATACATGGAACCAAAACAAATAACATTATACGAACCATGACATCTGTAGCTATAGAATTTTTACTATTTGCTTTATGTCCTTCCACTTTTTCACTCCAATGAGTGGTGCCCTTTTTCTTGTAAATATTACCACTTCATCGACAAAGGAGCGGGCGTTTGTTCCTATAGGACCTCCCACCTCATGAAAAATTGTATTTCCATTTTTGAGAGCCCATTTTATTCTCTTATTGGTCACTTTGCTAGACCTTTGAGTGTACCACGACCAGTTTTTTTGCACCCTTGATTGGAAGCTGCTAACATAGCATCAAGAATATAAACAAATATATTCACCGAGGCAGATTTGAGCATAATTATATACACAAGTACCATTTATTTACACTTTACCATTAGTTTTCTACTTTAAACGATGAGCATGAGATGGCCGGCATGTTGTTGATGGGTTGCTGTCATCGATTTCCCCATCAGGTATGCTAGGAAGATTGTTGCGATGCTCCTGTACATACGCAGCTGCATACAATGCAAACATCAGTAAGTAAACAATACAATATATCATGTATTCAGTGTTAGAAAACCAGTTACTAATGTCTAGAAGGTCGCCTTGCTGCCTCAACCATTCCTTATATGTTCTGATTGTATCCTCTCTATATTCATCCTTAAATTCTGCAATTCATCGATGTTAGCTTTGTATGGTCAATGCATTATATGCCTAGAAATGCTAAAAGTGCAACAACATAGCTTACCCGTATCTAGTTCTTCACGTTGCGGGTTCTCAATCCATAGCTTGTATGCATCAATATTGTCATATGTAACAAATTCATCACGGATTGGTGCCTCCCTAGAGCGCTTTATGGGTGTAATGCTAACTCAGCATCTCCTCGGCGGATCCTTAGCCATTAATAATCGAACCTTCCTCTCGCCTCATTGTTTGTTACCATTGTAAGTGCTTCATGTTCAAAATCAATTGGCTCAAGAGTTGCTACATCCTCGCCACATCGCTTCTTATAGAACAAGTAATCTCTCCCGAGTACCCAAACTTTGATTTCAAACACATCAAGTTGTAAAAGGAGATATTAGCTCTATCCATATCCATTTCATGGAATTCTTCTCCTCGCAGATGCCCCTCGCCTTTGAAATAGTAAAGTTCAACTCTCACCGATGAGCACGCCAAAATATATTTTAAACTGAAATATGAATGTGTAGATGCTAGTCTAATTATGTCAGACTGAGAAATGACAAAACAAAACAATTTCAGATGGTGGATTCATTTTGGAGGGTGAATTTACCCGCTAGAGGGTGGATCAAAATGGGGGGCGCTGTAGCACGAACGCCATTCTCAATAGTCATGTTCCAGTTAGCAAGACCTTCCTGAGTATCTAAAACAAGGCTACTGCAAAGAGGTAAGACAACATGCAATAATAATGCAACAATTAATAGTATTTGAAGCATATAATGCATTCAACAAGAAAATACTTTGTTGTTGCAATGTTGCCAAATACCAATCAAACATGGTTCTGAAAATATGTAGGAAAAAAGCACTAACTACTTAATTGACATTCTGGATGTGTATGGCACAAAACAAACTGAAACCTTGACATGAACGCTGCATGCCACAGGTCCTACTTTCTTCAGAGTAAAAAAATTAGTTTGTAGGAATCACTGTTGGCACCGAAATGGGGGGAAAATACGATGTATGACACTCAATTCGTTCGCCTCGTACAGAATGACATTAAATTAGGACGCCTGATACGAAACGACACCGTGCCATCCAATTTCTCCCACCAGTGACATTCTACCTATTGAATTGACGGAAATGCCCTTGGATTTTCCCAATCACCAATTCGGGTTTCAAACCGATTCTGTAGAACCGCCCAAATATTATTTTTATTTTTGATCACTAATTCAATATTATTTGCCGTTCAAATATTAGTTGGTTCGGTGATGGAGCGAAAATAATATTTTGGAACAGGTTTCAAAATAAAAATATATTATTTTTGATCACTAATTTTTATAAAATATTATAAAATCTTCACATTTGTTTAAGTGCGTGATTAATTACCTACTTTCTTCGCACCGTCCTCTTATTTTAATTCTCCTGCTCTCGTCGATGGAGAGACGAATACTTGTGGACTTTAGTTGTTTTTTAAACGAAGTTCGATGATCGAAAAAGTCACTCTTCACAAACCTTGAAATTTAGACGATGAAAACATATTTAGTTTCCTCAAACGAAATGTCATTTGCAAATTGATCTTTCGAATTTTACTTCATATATTTTATAAAAAATTAGTGATCAAAAATAATATATTTTTATATATTAATAAATATTTATTAATATAAATATTTTATATAAAATTAGTGATAAAAAATAATATATTTCCGCTAATATTTTGGAAACCCAACTAATTTAAAATATATTTTTGATCACTAATTTTTATTTTCGCTAAATAATATATTTAAAATAATATATTTTTATATATATTTCGCTAAAATTAATAAATATTTTATAATAAATAAATTAGTGATCTAAGAGAAGCACTAAATAGTCGACTAGTCAATACCCAAGGGCATTTCCGTCAATTCAATAGGCAGAATGTCACTGGTGGGAGAAATTGGATGGCACGATGTCGTTTCATATCAGGCGTCCCAATTTAATGTCATTCTGCGCGAGGCGAATGAATTGAGTGTCATACATCGTATTTTCCCCCGAAATGGGGGGGAAAACAAAGCTATCACAACTAGATTATACATGTCTGGTGCCTACTCTATCTGAACAGGTGAAATGACTTTGAAGTCAGGGCAAGGCATTGCAATCATTCCTCTAGAATTGAAGAATAAAATAGTAGAAACAACAGCCAGAATTATTGTCCATCTATGCTAGAAGATGGTGGTCACATTAGTCTTAACTCTCAATTACCACAACCTGGTTTTCTGTGTTTTTATGCCTGCATATAGAACTTTTAGTAGTTATTGTTTAGCATGCTTTTTTAGGCGCTGACTGAATCAGCCGGGAATGTCGGCATTTTCAGTAAGCACAGTTAGAACAGGAAAGGAAACCTGAATTCAGATGTTGAGCGCTCTCAACTAGAGGCAACCGTTGAAGAAATCAAGGCTGGAAATGAATCTGTGATCACAGAAAATCATTCAGCTGAAAGAAAACAACAGCAACTGGGTAGATCACTTTAATCCTATGCTCAATTGGACAAGCAATGCGTGGCATATTTATGGTGTAATTTTGATCTGTTCTCAAAATCCGAAGTGGAGAGCAACAGAGTCATCTCATTTATGGGAAATAGGATCTCCCTCAAGGGTGCTTAATAGCTCAGAATAGTTGTTAGCCTACTGTACATTGAACTGCTTTGCAACTAGCAATCTGTGGGCTCTTCAGGTATAAGCTTGAGAAAGAAGTTGTTTCTACTAGACAAACTCTATCAGGTTGAAGCTCAGAAGCAGGCCAGATTAATCTGAAAAGTAGCAGAAAAGAGAGAATAAACATAATCTAAGAAAGTAGCACAAAAGAGAGAACAACAGAGGAAAACTTCAAGAATTGGTCAAATCCGCACATGCATTCAGATCAGATAATATAAAAATACCACATATAGTCAGACATATTGATCTACATGATCAAAACATGGTTTGTTTCACATGTTCCCTGTGTTCTAATCGCAATATACTATTGCTGAAAAGTTTCTTTTGCAGGCCTTGGAATATGAAATCTTTTTAACTGTCTTAATGCGTTATCAAATGATGATAGCTTATAAAGCATTAGAAGTGGCAGTGACATGAGCATCTGGAAGGCTTATCTCCCTACTGCACAGATTTAGCAAAGATGAAAAGTTTCACTAATTTATCTCTTCACCCTTCACAATCACTGTTCACTAGTCCAAATTGGCAACCATCTTCTATTCGTTTGTCCAGGTGAATTTAAGAGGAAAATAATAATCTATAACAGCAGTTAAAGACAACATTCAATGCACAAAACCATAAAGATCGAACTGGTGTTTAACTGTCCTTCTAACTGGTGAGCCTATACAAGCAAAAAGGAGTGGAGGAGTACTGGACTTAAATATGCCATCATGCCCCACTGTTACTCAGAGAACTGGACGGTGACACTATTTGGTTATTAGAGTGTTGATCCCCATATTAGGCATTTTGTCACTCATATTTCTAATCTCCTTTACCATCTTCAAAAAGAAGGTGTTAAGAATGCAGTTATCGTTGCCTTCTTCTGGTGAGCAATTTCCTAAAGTTTCTTACAAGGATTTATCACAAGCCACGAGAACTTAAGGGTGATAAAGCTAACAGAATGCAATAATCCGCACAAGAAAAGCGAGTCAAAAGATTTTCGAACTATTAATCATATGTTCGTAAACCAATCTTCTAAATCTTTACATTGTTCATCTCGGATATGGGAAATAGGATCACTTAAGGGTGCTTAATAGCTCAGAATATTCATCTCATATATGGGAAATAGGATCACTTAAGGGTGCTTAATAGCTCAGAATATTCATCTCATATATGGGAAATAGGATCACTTAAGGGTGCTTAATCATATGTTCGTAATAGTTCTCTTCGTATAAGCTTGAGAAGTTGTTTTCAGCTCTGATTGCACCTCTTGGATTAAATCTGAGTGGAGAGTTAACTTTATACTTGTCAACATTTTTTCCTTGTTATAAATATTAGTAGTTAATACCGCAAAATGGGAAAAAATGTTACTCTCTAGGTTCTTGCACGGTATTGAGATTAGACCACACCATTGCAAACATTGATGTATTACCATGCTATACATTTCACAAGAGGGTTGCAGCAACATTGAACTTCTTTATTTCAACATCAATGAAAGCAGTAATATCCAGTGCTTCCTACAAATACAGTGCATGCATGCTCCAGGTGTGGAGTGTCCACTAAGTCATAACATAAGCTTCAAAAAAAATTTTCTAGACAAGTGATGCAAAATCCATCTAGGATTCTATAAAATTTCAAGTTTAAACACCATGTACACAAGGAGAACTCGAGCAAACAATATGAGCTGAAGTTAGAAGACAAAAAGGAAAGCAAAAGGTGATAAAGTACCTATGCACTAATATTTGTCTTTGTCAGTTCTATAGTCACTGCTGATGTTAGATTGCCCTAAGCCCCCAACCCTTCCTATTATGATTTACATGTCATTCAATGTGATAACCTGTCACTGGACAAACTCTACCAGGTTGAAGAAAAGCAGAACAATTGAGTTCAGTGTCCAAACATATGACTCTGCAATCACTTCTCACTTATTGGTGGACTAAAGATTGGTAAGGCACTGGACTTTCATACAAGTCCAAACAATTATTCATTTGGTGCATATCATTAACCTATAATCCTTCCATGGGATTGTCTCATCAATCATCAGATATTGCAATTGTCACTATTAAGCCATCTATTGAATCGTGTAGATTAGGGATTCATATAAAATAACACTATATTTTTCTCTTATACTTTGTAAATGACCTTCTGGACATGAATCCTTGAGAAGATTGGGAATGGATCAAAGTTTGAAGGTTTGTGTGAGATGAAAATTCTGGCAAGCAATATGTCAAACTAAGGCTTCTTGAAGACATTGGATATGGATGACTCCTTCAGAAGTATCAAATTGCTTGTTTTGTATTTGATGGCTTGTGAAGATCCACAATGAAATGGGTTTAGCTAATCAGAATTGCAATCCATTTAGAATTCAGCCAATTGTTGCAGCCGATCTCCTCCAGAGTTGATTCTTCAGGCTTCAGGGTGTCTCTGATGTTTACCGGCAGTATGCTCTAAACCAGCAACAGCAGAGTACCTGCAAAACACCGAACGATAACCAGACAGGAAAGGAAAGCTGCGCAGGGCAGAAAGCTATCAGAAACAACGCACAATTGGTCTCTGCATACGCTTCCTGACTAAAACTCCAGACTAATACACAATCCGATACTCTTCCTAACTAATACTCCAGACTAATACACAATCCGATACTCTTCCTGACTAATCTCTACTACTAATTGGTAGAATTGTGTAACTTGATTGGTGGTATAACACCTAGTTAATTATTCAGTGTCCAACTGATTCTAGGGCATTGGCACTAGTACTGACTAGAGACGAGATCACGATCGGGGACTAACCTGGGACAAGGTAGCAGCGCGCTCGATCGGTGGCAGTGAAGATCGAGGCCTCGCAGGTTAGCTGTGGTGCGGAGGTCGATCGCTGGACGTTGCGGTCTCCATTGCGTTTAGGTTGCGTCTGGGTGAACGTCCACGCACGTAGATCCGTTTCATCGAGGGGGTCGAGGGTGGGCGATGAAAGCGGCGCTAATTGCTTTTACCTCCTGATCCAACTTTGGCGGCAGGTTGCTGATCCAACTTTTGCATTGGCGGCAAGAGTTTTGTGCGGAGCGGTTAGTATTAGATTAAATCTATAATTACCTTACATTTATAGAATATGTTGTCCATTATATTTCGCATGCGCCACATAATGAATTCCGGCGGCAAAATTCTATGGCATATTAGCAGTACAAATGAGAGTCCTCCGTGAAAATTTTAGCTTATTTCAACAGTAAATGAAGTCTTGAATTGCCAAATAGTGCCGCAAGATGAAAGCGAAATAGAATATGCTGACTTCTATTATATTTCGTATGCGCCACAGAATGAATTCCTGCGGCAAAATTCTGTGGCATGTTAGCAGTGCAAATGAGAGTCCTTCATGAAAATTTTAGCTTATTTCAATAGTAAATGCATGCTTGAATTGTCAAATAGTGCCGCAAGATGAAAGCGAAATAGAATATGATGACTTCTATTATATTTCGTATGCGCCACAGAATGAATTATTGCGGCGAAATTCTGTGGTATGTTAACAGTGCAAATGAGAGTCCTCCGTGAAAATTTTAGCTTATTTCAATAGTAAATGCATGCTTGAATTGCCAAATAGTCCCGCAAGATGAAAGCGAAATAGAATATGATGATTTCTATTATATTTCGTATGCGCCACAGAATGAATTCCTGTGGCAAAATTATGTGGCATGTTAGCAGTGCAAATGAGAGTCCTCCATGAAAATTTTAGCTTATTTCAATAGTAAGTGCATGCTTGAATTGCCAAATAGTGCCGCAAGATGAAAGCGAAATAGAATATGACGATTTCTATTATATTTCGTATGCACCACAGAATGAATTCCTACAGCAAAATTCAGTGGCATGTTAGCAGTGTAAATGAGAGTCCTCTGTAAAAATTTGAGCTTATTTGAACAGTAAATGCATGCTTGAATTGCCAAATAGTGCCGCAAGATGAAAGCGAAATAGAATATGCGGATTTCTATTATATTTCGTATGCACCACAGAATGAATTTCGGTGGCGAAATTCTATGGCATGTTAGCAGTGCAAATGAGACTCCTCCGTGAAAATTTTAGCTTATTTCAATAGTAAATGCATGCTTGAATTGCCAAATAGTGCCGCAAGATGAAAGCGAAATAGAATATGATGATTTCTATTATATTTCGTATGCGCCACAGAATGAATTCCTGCGGTGAAATTCTGTGGCATGTTACCAGTGCAAATGAGGGTTCTCCGTGAAATTTTTAGCTCAATTCAATAGCAAATGCTAGCATGAATTGCCTGATAGTGCCGCAAGATGAAAGCGAAATAAAATATGATGACTTCTATTATATTTCGTATGCGCCAGAATGAATTCCTGTGGCAAAATTTTGTGGCATGTTAGCAGTGTAAATGAGAGTCCTCCGTGAAAATTTTAGCTTATTTCAATAGTAAATGAATGCTTGAATTGCCAAATAGTGCCACAAGATGAAAGCGAAATAGAATATGCTGACTTCTATTATATTTCGTATGCGCCACAGAATGAATTCCTGCGGCGAAATTCTGTGGCATGTTAGCAGTGCAAATGAGAGTCCTTCGTGAAAATTTTAGCTTATTTCAATAGTAAATGCATGCTTGAATTGCCAAATAGTGCCGCAAGATGAAAGCGAAATAGAATATGATGACTTCTATTATATTTCGTATGCGCCACAGAATGAATTCCTGCGGTGAAATTCTGTGGCATGTTAGCAGTGCAAATGAGAGTCCTCTCTAAAAATTTTATCTTATTTCAATAGTAAATGCATGCTTGAATTGCCAAATAGTGCCGCAAGATGAAAGCGAAATAGAATATGATGATTTCTATTATATTTAGTATGCGCCTACGTAATGAATTCCTGCGGCAAAATTCTGTGGCATGTTAGCAGTGCAAATGAGAGTCCTCCATGAAAATTTTAGCTTATTTCAATAGTAAATGCATGATTGAATTGCCAAATAGTGCCGCAAGATGAAAGCGAAATAGAATATGACGATTTCTATTATATTTCGTATGCGCCACAGAATGAATTCCTGCGGCGAAATTCAGTGGCACGTTAGCAGTGCAAATGAGAGTCCTCTGTGAAAATTTTAGCTTATTTGAACAGTAAATGCATGCTTGAATTGCCAAATAGTGCCGCAAGATGAAAGCGAAATAGAATATGCTGACTTCTAAAATATTTCGTATGCGCCACAGAATGAATTCCGGTAGAGAAATTATGTGGCAAGTTAGCAGTACAAATGAGACTCCTCCGTGAAAATTGTAGCTTATTTCAATAGTAAATGCATGCTTGAATTGCCAAATAGTGCCGCAAGATGAAAGCGAAATAGAATATGAGGACTTATATTATATTTCGTATGCGCCACAGAATGAATTCCTGCGGCGAAATTCTGTGGCATGTTAGCAGTGCAAATGAGAGTCCTCCGTGAAAATTTTAGCTTATTTCAATAGTAAATGCATGCTTGAATTGCCAAATAGTGCCGCAAGACGAAAGCGAAATAGAATATGATGATTTCTATTATATTTCGTATGCGCCACAGAATGAATTCCAGCGGGGAAATTTTGTGGCATGTTAGCAGTGCAAATGAGAGTCTTCCGTGAAAATTTTAGCATATTTCAATAGTAAATGCATGCTTGAATTGCCAAATAGTGTCAAGAAGATGAAAGCTTAAATAGAATTTGATGATTTCTATTATATTTCAGATGCGCCTACGTAATGAATTCTCATGCAAAATTCTGTGGCATGTTAGCAAAGGGAAATGAGAGTCCTCTGTGAAAATTTTAGCTTATTTGAAAAGTAAATGCATGCTTGAATTGCCAAATAGTGTCATAAGGATGCAAATGAGAGTCTTCCGTGAAAATTTTAGCATATTTCAATAGTAAATGCATGCTTGAATTGCCAAATAGTGCCGCAAGATGAAAGCGAAATAGAATTTGATGATTTCTATTATATTTCGTATGCGCCACAGAATGAATTCCTGCGGCAAAATTCTGTGGCATGTTAGCAGTGGAAATGAGAGTCCTCTGTGAAAATTTTAGCTTATTTGAAAAGTAAATGCATGCTTGAATTGCCAAATAGTGCCGCAAGATGAAAGCGAAATAGAATATGCTGACATCTATTATATTTCGTATGCGCCACAGAATGAATTCCGGCGGCGAAATTTTGTGGCATGTTAGCAGTGCAAATGAGACTCCTCCGTGAAAATTTTAGCTTATTTCAATAGTAAATGCATGCTTGAATTGCCAAATACTGCCGCAAGATGAAAGCGAAATAGAATATGATGATTTCTATTATATTTCGTATGCGTCACAGAATGAATTCCAGCGGGGAAATTTTGTGACATGTTAGCAGTGCAAATGAGAGTCTTCCGTGAAAATTTTAGCTTATATCAATAGTAAATGCATGCTTGAATTGCCAAATAGTGCCGCAAGATGAAAGCGAAATAGAATATGATGATTTCTATTATATTTCGTATGCGCCACAGAATGAATTCCTGCGGCGAAATTCTGTGGCATGTTTGCAGTGTAAATAAGAGTCATGTGTGAAAATTCTAGCTTATTTGAACAGTAAATGCATGCTTGAATTGCGAAATAGTGCCGCAAGATGAAAGCGAAATAGAATATGATGATTTCTATTATATTTCGTATGCGCCACAGAATGAATTCCTGCGGCAAAATTCTGTGGCATGTTAGCAGTGCAAATGAGAGTCCTCCATGAAAATTTTAGCTTATTTCAATAGTAAATGCATGATTGAATTGCCAAATAGTGCCGCAAGATGAAAGCGAAATAGAATATGACGATTTCTATTATATTTCAGATATCGCCTACGTAATGAATTCTGCGGCGAAATTCAAGTACACGTTAGCAGTGCAAATGAGAGTCCTCTGTGAAAATTTTAGCTTATTTGAACAGTAAATGCATGCTTGAATTGCCAAATAGTGCCGCAAGATGAAAGCGAAATAGAATATGCTGACTTCTAAAATATTTCGTATGCGCCACAGAATGAATTCCGGTAGAGAAATTATGTGGCAAGTTAGCAGTGCAAATGAGACTCCTCCGTGAAAATTGTAGCTTATTTCAATAGTAAATGCATGCTTGAATTGCCAAATAGTGTCAAGAAGATGAAAGCGAAATAGAATATGAGGACTTATATTATATTTCGTATGCGCCACAGAATGAATTCCTGCGGCGAAATTCTGTGGCATGTTAGCAGTGCAAATGAGAGTCCTCCGTGAAAATTTTAGCTTATTTCAATAGTAAATGCATGCTTGAATTGCCAAATAGTGCCGCAAGACGAAAGCGAAATAGAATATGATGATTTCCATTATATTTCGTATGCGCCACAGAATGAATTCCAGCGGGAAAATTTTGTGGCATGTTAGCAGTGCAAATGAGAGTCTTCCGTGAAAATTTTAGCTTATTTCAATAGTAAATGCATGCTTGAATTGCCAAATAGTGCCGCAAGATGAAAGCGAAATAGAATTTGATGATTTCTATTATATTTCGTATGCGCCACAGAATGAATTCCTGCGGCAAAATTATGTGGCATGTTAGCAGTGGAAATGAGAGTCCTCTGTGAAAATTTTAGCTTATTTTAAAAGTAAATGCATGCTTGAATTGCCATATAGTGCCTCAAGATGAAAGCGAAATAGAATATGCTGACATCTATTATATTTAAGATATCGCCACGTAATGAATTCGGCGAAAATTTTGTGGCATGTTAGCAGTGCAAATGAGACTCCTCCATGAAAATTTTAGCTTATTTCAAGAGTAAATGCATGCTTGAATTGCCAAATAGTGCCGCAAGATGAAAGCGAAATAGAATATGATGATTTCTATTATATTTCAGTATCGCCTACGAATGAATTCAATGAAATTTTGTGACTTGTTAGCAGTGCAAATGAGAGTCTTCCGTGAAAATTTTAGCTTATATCTATAGTAAATGCATGCTTGAATTGCCAAATAGTGCCGCAAGATGAAAGCGAAATAGAATATGATGATTTCTATTATATTTCGTATGCGCCACAGAATGAATTCCTGCGGCGAAATTCTGTGGCATGTTAGCAGTGCAAATGAGAGTCCTGTGTGAAAATTTTAGCTTATTTGAACAGTAAATGCATGCTTGAATTGCCAAATAGTGCCGCAAGATGAAAGCGAAATAGAATATCTTGACATCTATAATATTTCAGATCGCCCACGTAATGAATTCGGCGAGAGAAATTATGTGGCAAGCTGCATGCTAATGCTACCAAAAGACCCTAAACCTTATACCTCTACTAAAAGATTGAACCAACCTTGGAACTCCCCAAACCAGATAAAACTAAGTCACCAAATTTAGAAAATTTCGCATGACCTCTCTAGAAAACAGGACATCCACTCGAAAGAAAAGAAAACAATTGCGAGAGGATATTATTCTAGCAGTCCTTAGTTAACCAATCACAAAACCAACAGAATTTAATAAACTCCACCACGACGCATAACACATTACAATCTTATTAGATACATCAAGATGAATGAATCGGTTAAGCAATTCTGCGGAAGCCGAAGTCGTGTGCGTGTTACTACTCCCAACCCAACGAGCCAGCTTCAAAGTACATAAAACAAGAAAACAAACAAGCGTGAGTCCAAGACTCAGCAAAGCGCAATCAGGCATAAAAATAATGAACTCGACTAGAATATAAATGCTACAAGACATAAAGTAAAAGTTTCTTTAATTGACATCCGTAAATAAAAGAAACAGTTTGAATTCATATACAACCAAACATAAGAGCACAACTACTTCATCTTCTGACATAACCAATACTTAATTGAAATCATCTAGTAAAAGAAGCAGTATCTATCCCCATTTACCACATACAACTCGGAAACGTAACTAAACCATTCTCACGCCTCAATAATCGTTCCAGGATGAGTCCACGACTAAATCCTCAACTTGTCATTTCCCCTTCTCATCAATTAACATTTACCAATTGCAACACACAATGCAATGCTTTTATGCTCTCATCCCTTTTTCTCATGAATCAAAACAATGAATGCACCATGCATGCTCATAATGCACATTGTCATAGCGTATACCGGTATAGCTGAGTGCACACCCGTCGGTGTGCACCCTCAATCCCAACCATCCCGTGGCGGGGCCTACTCTTACTGACTCGCTCCCATTCACCTCGATGAATGGGACTACGAGGTAGGACTTTTGTGCTCACTACGGGTGAGCACCGAGGCCCGCATCAACATGGGACGCCTCGTCCATCATGAATGCAATTATGCAATTGACGTGAATGCATTTCATCCCTCATTCATTTTCACCACACATAGCCATAACCAATATGGAAGTACCAATTAACTTGCTATTTCCCCAATGTGATTCATTCGAGAGTAAATAAAGTCATGAATAAAATTCAGGGAAAGGCATCACATAATTTCTATAAAGTAGATTAAATTTACAGATATGAACTAGGTGATTATAGTGCAAGCTTGTCCCTACACTTGCATCAACATAACCATACTCGTTAAGTACAATTTAAGTAATGCAATGCAATAAATGGGAATTGAATAACTTACTTACCAATTTGCTAACATTCATCCATCCTCATCACCATACTAAAAACAACTTCTAGACATGCTAATAAACATAATCACTTCATTAGAATTTTCATAATCTTATCGCAAACAAAGCATTTAACATCCTAACAACGCTCTAGGAGTTGCACTTGCCTTCTGCGACGCGAGAGACAACTCGGGGTCAAGACCACTCCCAAAGACACTCTCCCTGAAAAACAACGATTGCGTACAAGAATGGGTCAAGGTCCGACTCAATACATGACGAAATCTCAACTTTTGCCAAAGACAGTCCCAATTCCCACTAATGGAAACTCCGGACAACCCACTAGACAGAAGACATGAAGCCTTAATAATAAGAGAACACACTGCCAACTCTCTCAATTTAGGAGCTTATGCATAACCATTAACAATTTAAGCTAATATGCAATAGTATGCTCATAATCAAATGGCAGCAATAAACTCTTAATTGTAGTGTGAATAAATAAGTTTGCTTATCCAAGAATACACAAAACTGATTGGAAATACATAATGGTTATGCTAGATAAGAAAGATAAGACAGATAGACATGCACGCAAGATAACAAGGGGCATCTTTTGTTTGATATCGGTGTTTTAAACAATGCCAAAGTGAAGCAATCTGTTGACACTTTACCACTACGCTTATGTAGTCCACTATATTTAAAAATGGTTGAAATCAGTAGCATCACCACTCGGTGATGGGCTACCAGTACATCAAAAAGGTGAGAAAAGAAAACTGCTTGGTTGTACTCAACTCACTTACTCAAGGGAGCGACAGGGAATGTGTTGAGTAACAAAAGTTTTACAAACTTTATTAAAACGATGATTGTTGTACAACTCCTAGAAGGTAGAAAGATGGTGCAATCAGTATAGTTGGTGCTTTGGTTGGTTGTTTTATCGGTCGGACTTAGAGACAATAAAGAATCAAGGTAATGAGCATACACCAAACACCCTCTAAATCGAGTTCTTGATTGAGTAACAGAGTGAAAATAAAATGCTAAGAGCTCTCATAAAAATGAAGTGTGAAATACTGAGATCAAGGGCAACGAAAGCAAAATCCTCGTATGATGAGCCTGGCCAACTAATGCAACGCAACATGGGATCAGCTAAACAAGCCATAACATTAACATCCACCTTCATGCAAATCATTTTAAAACAACTTCCATTTGAAGATGCCAGAGACAAACAAGACTCAACCTTTGTTTCATTCAGTTCTCACATGGCTCCATTTGAAGCGCTACATGTTCAGAATCTGTAGGGATTGTGAACAAAGACAACAAAAGAAGGGGAAAAGGCATATTCAAATTCCAGGGAAATCCTACAATAATTTGAGATCTAACCTAAAAACAAATACTACGACATAATGGATGGGTCATATGCTTAGGAAGCAATATGTTTAGCTCATATGGTGACTCACAGATCAATACTCAGAAACACAGCGCAATACCATACAATAACTCTTTTAAGCATTTCAACAAACACCTAGTATGCACAAAAAAATACCCAAACTAGACTACCTGAAAGCACATCCATGGAGGAAGGAGGGAGGTGGGGAAGAGGACCCGAGGCAAGACCGCGGGAGGAGGGAGACGCCGGAGGAGGCGGCGCCGAGCAGCGCCGGTGGCCAGAGGGCGCGGGCAGTTTCTGGCTTGAAAAGGCGGAGCGACGCAGCCAGCGACGCCTGGGGGAGAAGCCTGACAAGTGAAGACGCGGGCTGGGTCGGCCGGAGGCGCGACAAGGGCGGGCTGGTCGCACGCGCGCTTGGAAAAGAAGAGGGAGGCGGTGGCGACTGGGCCAGGAGTTGGGAGGGGCGGCTGGAGGCTTGGGGAAAAATGAAATAGCTGACTCCCTTGGATGATGTGGCTTAGGGTTAGGGAAAAAAATCTGCTGTATTACAAGTCAGTGGCACCGGAGCATCCCTAGTCTCAACCTTGTTTTTGAAGCTAATCTTGTTCCGGCGCCACCTGTGGTTCGAAGGTAAAAACCGACGATGGCCCAAGTAGCAATGCTTAGACCCAAATTTCAACCACAAATACTCAGTATCCTTGTGGCAGTAGGGACATGCAAACTTGCCTTTTGTGCTCCAACCAGATAGCATCCCATATCTTTGAAAGTCATTAATTGTCCATAATAGATCGCACGCAAAGTGAAATTCCTCTTCACCTTTGCATCCCATGTCTCAACACCATCAACCCAAAGCTCTTTTAGCTCATCGATCAACGGCTACAAATATACATCAATGCTGATTCCTGGCGACTTTGGCCCTGGTATCAACATTGACATAATCCAAAACGGTTGTTTCAAACACGACCAAGGAGGCAAGTTGTAAGTGATTAGGATCACGGGCCATGTGGTGTATGTAACATTTAACATCCCAAATGGATTGAAGCCATCAGAAGCAAGACCCAGCCTAACATTGCGAGGATCCAATGCAAATTCTGGATACTTGTTATCTATGTGCTTCCATGCCACGGAGTCGTGAGGTGCCGCATTTTTCCATCGCGGGCAGTCCTTCCTTATGCCATCGCATATGTGAAGATGTGGACTCATCATATATAACCTTTGCGAAGAGGAATAACAGGAAATACTGTAGGATTTTACATGGAACACGCTTCTTGGCTGAACCATTACCACTCGCCTCATCCTTGTCGTGAGTAGCCGTTTTCCATCTAGACTCACCACATTTTGGACACGTATCCATGTCCAAAAATTCCTTTCAAAATAACACACAATCATTGACACATGCGTATCTTTTGGTAGTCCAGCCTAGATCATGAACAACCTTTCGCACCTTGTCCAAACTGCGGAATGCAAGGGCCTTGAGGGAGCACAAGTGAGAACAGGTGAAGTATGGCCGCTAAAGCACTATTACTCAGACCAAACATGTACTTGATCTGAAAGAGCCTGACAATGAAAGATATCTTAGTAGCCTCCTTGCAACCTGGGTACAATTCCTTCTCGGCCTCTTTTAACAATTCAAAAAATTTCTTAGCACGTTCATTTGGCTCTTCTTTACTACCTATGATGTCTCCATTTATAGCACCCCTGATCAATGTGGAAACCAGATCATTGATAGAAGCACCATCGCCTGTTGCGCCAAGTCCTTCAGTGCTGTCCTCATCTGAATCATCGCCATGGTCTTCCCCTTGAATGAAACTTTCATCAAACCCTCTAGTAATCAAATGGCTTTGGACCTCGGACTGCGTTCTGTACGACATGTTACAACATCTTGAACAAGGACAGGGAGCAGTTTCTCCTTTAGAGGTGCTTCCAAATGTACTTTCCATAAATTCTTTGAATCCTTGTTGCCACTCATCTGATGCCTTATCCATGCGCATCCAACTCCTATCATCATGTGCCATGCTTCCAAGGCTTATCAATCAACGTGCAAGAAATTACTCACAAACCTGTCTAGTTGGTTCTGCATGAAAGCTTTGCATTTAATAAGCGATGAGAACTGAATTCTAAGTATATACAATCAAAGCTCTACAATGTCTCGAATCATAAAAATATATAATGAGAAGATCCGGTTTTCTCATCCAAGATCAACTAGCATAGGTGTGCGAGGAACTCCAAAGGAAATCTTTATAATTGGCAATCTTAAACAACTAACAAAGCTACATGTATAATGCGCTAACTAGCAACAAAAGGAAAATCTTGCTGACTCAAAAGAATGACAACAATAGTAGAAAAGAAGCAAGAACCAATATCTGTGGACTAGCTGCAAAATAATGAGAATACGCAACTCTTAGATGATTAGAAAACAACATAAGAGAAAGCAATATTCTATGATATCATGTTATTTACCATACTATGTAACATTATTACAAAGAACGATATTATTACAACAACGATCACCTGGCATTATAAAAAGCGTATTGTTGAGAAAACATTATTGAAGTGAATGTGGAGTCAAATATGGAAATGATTTTACCAACTGGCACAAGTAAAACCCTATATCATAATAGCAGGTAATAAGGTAAACCCTATATCACAAGTTAAACTCATAATTTTGAAATAGAAGTTTTATAATTAAAGAGTGTAACATGATAAATTCATTGAGCATCTTGGAGGCAGATTGTTGCCATCTCCTCCTCTTTCATCCCACGCCCTTCACTTATGTAAGAACTAAACAAAGACGAAGCGACTTTCGGACCAAACAACAAATTGGCATCTCAACAACTTTTATGGGTGCTTGCATTTCAAAAAGAAACTGACGTAAGCCAGGAAGGTGTGACCCTAGGGTATCCAATTGTAATACCGCAAAATCGTTTTTCCTAGGGTTTCGGCCGGAATTGTCTCCATTTTCTTGATATGAGTACTTGTTCTGGAGAAGAGTTTTGTCGCCTTGTTGTTTATTTAAGGTTTTGATTTTCTCCGTGAAATACTTATCGGAATGGGTGTTTCCTCTGTGCCGATTAGTTATGCGGCGAGTTGTTTATCTTGATAATTATCGTTTCATGCTAAGAATTTAATTTTATTCACGCTAATGGTTAAAAGTGGATTTCTGGTTTTAGGAGGGGTTTTTGGGAAATTTCCCCTCCCTCACCTAATCTCTCCCCCTTCCTTTATGTGTGGCTGAAATTTCTTTGGAGGGGGCTACATTTCCTCCGGTCATGCCGATTTTTTTGCTCCTCCCTTTACGTTCTTTGGCTCTCGGGCGTCGCCACCTCCAAAGATCACCGATTCTCCGGCTTCGGTCGATCACCACCCCGCCGCCCAGCCCTGCCGATCCCCCTCCTCCTCTCCTCTGGACTTCTTGCTCTCCCAGGTCTGAGCGACTCCTGGCCCCTCTCTGCCGATCACTGGTGGTCTCTCCCTGCGCCCTTCCTGGTCGACAGCTCCCAGAAGAAGCCACACCTGGCCGGGCGACCCCCCCTGCCCCTCCTGGCCGGCGCCTCCTTTTCTTCCCAGTAGGAACAGCGATGTGATCGGCTGAAGAATCGAGGCGATGCCTGAGCGGCGAGCTCACGCGCAGAAGAGCATGACGATGGTCGGTGGCGCCTCCCCGACCTCTCCTCACCTCCTCCTTTCTCTCCTTTGTGTGGTAAGTGGAGGTGAAGTCCTAGTCAGGATGAATGAGTGTAGCCTAGGTGTTTGATGAAATGCATGCTTAGAATATAGAGGTTTCTTTGTGCCTGCCATGTGTTCGATGTAATGCCTAGAAGATTTATGCTGTGGTATCATAGTGATTTCGGTGTGTCAGGTTGAGGCATGGGAGGGAAAGGCAAGAATCGATGCATTTCTAAACTGTGTGCATACCTATATCCATGCCTGCTAGTTCTATTCTTCTGTGGTGAGCATGAGTAAAAATTATGAGGTTTGATTAAGGGTAGGGCTGGATGCTCAGGTGCGCATTGCGATGGCTCGTAATTAATAGAATTGTTTTCATTGTTTTAATTAGATGTTCAGCTACTCAGTTGTTATGGTGTTCTTTAGTGCTTCATTTCTTGGCTCAAGAAACTCATATAGGATTATACAGATGTGTTGGGATCTTCATCATAAGCTTTAATTTAATTTTGAATTGGTGTGCATGCGATTATATGTATATATATGTATATACAAATACACTTCATTGACTCAAGAATATGAACTCATGGATTTGGATGTTCTTATTCCAAGCAGAGAATGTATTAATTGATGGTGTCTCATGCATAGCTTTTATAATATGTGTCTTATCTTGCTAGAAGTTGAGTGTCCTTACGGAATTTATGTGTGTATAGTGTCTCACAAGGAGATTCATTTTAGCAGCATTTTAGTTTTCATGGCTTTTATTCATATGTGTTAGTATTTTGTTTAGCCAATTATTCGTGGATTTTGCTTGTACCGCTTCCCCGCATGGGTTTGGAGTTGAATCATTATGTCTATGTTATGCAAAAGAGTCGACCTCTTTTGTCGTTTGTGTCAAGTGTGCATAAAGTTAAGTTGGATGATTAATGCTATTTTGCAAGGGAGGTTCTATCGGGTGTGGCCTCAATCGTATGCCACTCTGTTCTCCGTCGGCAAAGGCAAGTGCATTCCTTAGATCATGACTAGGAGGATTTATTTGATTGACTGCGTCTAGCGCACTTAATTGTCGATGAATACGCAAGAGACATTGCTTATGGTGGTTAATAGGTAAAGGGAATGGGTGCAAGTACATCGTGTTATGGAGCGTGGTTGTGTATTCATATGTAATGCTCTTTAATGTGATGGTTGCTCTACTAAGTGGCGTACTTTAATTGAAAATGGGCTTTTAGTAAGGTTGATTATAGTAAGTATATTGTTCGAGTGAGTCAAGAATTTCTTACTTCCATTTGATTATAAACATACTACTGTATATTAGTTTGATTTATTAATGGTTAAGCCTAGGATCCCAAATTGAGAGAGAGCTGTTAGCGTGTCCTCCCATTACTAAGGTTTAAATGATTAAGTCATTTCTAGAGTTAGTATATTTGAGAAATTTCTTTGTACTATCAATTATGCGATATGTTGCCCTGGTTTATTTCGTGAGTTTGATTAGGCTAGAACGAATGATCATGTATGGATATGAGGAGGGTGGATGAAAGTTAGCAAATGGAAAATGAGTAATTAATTGCAAGTGTATAGTGGTGAACGTGGTTTGGTGGCCAGATGATTTAATTGTACGACGTATAATCGTAATGGGTTGCCATGTCTTATTGTTGAATCGGATTAATCTAGTATCGCTGGCAACTCATGAATGTGAGAATTGGCTAGGCTTATGTGAGTGGTTATGGCTATGTTAGTGAGTGGCAATGATTAATGGGGTGCATTTCATCCTTGTAAATTGCATTGTGCATTCATGATGGAAGAGGCGACCCATTCTGATGTAGGCCTCTGTGCTCACATGTAGTGGGCACGAAAGTCCTACCTCGTAGTCCCATATACGTGGTTGTATGGGAGCGAGTCAGTAAGAGTAGGCACCCTCCACCACGGGGTGGAAGGGGGAATGAGAGGGTGCACACCGATGGGTGTGCACTCGGCCATACCGGTATGTGCTAGCAGAGGAGATGAGCATGCATGATGCATCATATGCATGGAAATTGTGCAATCTGCATTGCATTGTCAATGATGGATCATGTTTTATGAGTTGATTATGATGTATAGATATGAGACTCTTCTTTTGTATGGTATAATTGCATCTGCATTGCATAACAACGATGATTTTGAATTAAATAGAAAGGTGTCGAGTTGGATCGAGTCGTGGCCTCATCCGAAAAAATTAAAGAGATATGTGTCGGGGTTTAGTAATGAAGTGAAACAGGTGAGCATGCGTAATGCATTACTTGATTGTAGAAGTGTGATTGATTATTCAGAATTCTGGGTTCTCATGACTGTGTGTTGGATGATGCATATCCTGTATTTTTATGTCTGTGTGATGTATTGTGTATATTTTGTATTTCCATGTTTGTGTGATGGATTACCCAAATTCTGTATTCTCATGTCTATGTGATGTATTATGCATATTTCTGCATTTCTATGTCTGTGTGATGGATTATTCGTATCCTGTATTTTATGTCTGTGTGATGGATTGCGCATATTCTGTAATTTCATGTCTGGTTGCAAGATATGACTTATGTTTTCAGGTTATATGTTACGCTTCTTTATCGTGGAGTTGTGACTCTACCCAAAGACGAGCGCGGTGTTGGTTTGGGAGAATTTAATTTTTGACACTTCTGTTTTACCCGCTAACTGTTCTTATGTAAGAATGGTTATTATGCTCTTAAGTAGGAAATGGCGATTGACTATGAAATTATTCTTGGATGTACTTCGCTGAGTTATCGACTCACGCTTGTTGTTTGTATTTTGTAGGTACCTTGAACCGGCATGCATTGGTGGGGGTAGTAGCACAATCACGTTTGCATCACCACCGTTCCTTCATGTTGGGTTATAGTTATGTTATTGCTAGCTCGAGAAAATTCTTGTAAAAGTCATTTGTGGTTATGTTTAATGAGTCCCTAACCTGTAATAATTATGTGGTGGGGTTGATTAATTTCTATTGGTTGTGTGAATGGTTAACTAAGGACCTGCTAGAATGATATCATAATTGCATATGTTTTCTGTTTGCTGAGTGGATGTCCCTATTTCTAGAGAGGTCATGCCGAAATTTTGTGTGAATTTCGGTGGCTTAGCTTTAAGCCGGTTTTAGGAGTTTAGAAGGTCGGTAGCATCCGTGACACGTTTGGCGTCGGGGTGTTACACCAATTCAGTTGGTCAGCTTGCTCCAGTCCTGTCCTACAAGCTGTCTTTCACTATCAATCCACATACTAGACCACTAGCACCAATGATCTGGCATGACTTAAGTATGCAATGCTTTCCTACGTCCATTTGTATAAGCTAACTAAAAAAATTATGTGTTCCAACTTTTTCTCCCAACAATCCATTGAGCGAACTGGACTGTACCTGGCTCCAGATCTTTTTCCCCCAGCTAAATCGCCGGTCCACTCCAGTTTTTAATGTAAGGTCCTTTCTTGAACTATTTCAAAACTAGGCAGAGCATTTGATTCTCCTAATCCTTACGTAGTTTAACATATCTCATGCCAACTCTTTTGATTTCTGGTTCTTGTAGCTTTGTTATTTTTCCTTTCTTAAGCAAATAATAAAATACATATAGATATGTATTTACTTACTTCTGAGTGGTTACTTATGCTTTCTTGCAATGGTGTTCCCACATGGCGGTGCTTCAGTTTATTTAGACAACAATTTCCATTGCAAAAATAAGAGATGTTTATCCAGTGGTGAAATATTTGCTTCCTAGTTACCTCAACAAAAGGAGGATTAAAGGTTCATCACTAGATGGACAGGAGGTAACACTAAATGAGGAAATGAGTTCATCAAACGGAACTTCTAATAATGTGAATGATAAAAAAACATACCAGCTTGTATATGTGACTTGTCCTACCATATTACGTGCAAGGAACAACAAATTTCATCATATATCTAAAGGATTGCATTTTTCTTTAGATATATCCACCGATTCATAATTTAAATAATACATCACGACAAAATAGCAAGTTTCACAAGGTATGTCGAAGCACAACAAGATTTGAAGATTTAATGTTGCTGAAATGGCAAGCAGTATTTATGTGTGCACTCGATTAAAGCTACATAGTATGCCATTCACCACATCGAAACAAAGTAGGACACCAAATGGCTCTATGCTTGCATGATAAATTGAAAATAGTCACATAAACATCAATCATCTGTTAGATGTTCTTAAACAACTTAAAAAATAAAACCACAGGAAAAGGAACTTATTGATTTATCTGCTGTGAAATTTTCCACACAAGAAATTAATTTCAGAAGAAACAATTGACTCCAGGTCTGATATTGAAATATACTACATTATAATAATGGAGATCAGTTTGAGTAACACAGCCAACTATACCTCCAATTTGTTCTTCTATAAACAACTTCCCAATTTCTACAAATAAAGGATCGGATGCATCAAGAAGATATGTGCAACACCACCTTGGGTTGTTTGTCAATCATAAACCTTAATATCACGCATGTAACCAAATAAGAGCGCATAACTTAAATAAACTATCAAAAGATATGCGAAATATCTAATGAATTACTTCACTTCAGTTGAATTGTGTTAACAAATAATGTCGGTACAAATGGCAGGCATAAGTTAGGAACTTCATATCCGATTTCATCTATGAATTATACAAAGAACCACCCGAGGTGAAAAGAGCCCTATGACATTGCGGAAGGCAAGTGGTGAGCCAAACTTTTGTCCACGATAGGTGGCACAGAACCCTCTGATACTAGGATATGGTAGCCAGAACAAAGATTGAATGATTTTCAAACTCAATAAGAATGATGGCCAACCAGATGATAAGGATGAATCTGATAATGATGATTATAGCTCTTACTTCATTAAAGAGCAGCAACAAACAACACAAAAGCCCCAAAAGTAGAGACTACCATCTAGATTACCATCATGTCCAATCTGATACTGTATTCTTACAATCCAAAAGAAACAAGGCATAATCATTAGGGAATATCAATCCGAATGTTCGACGACACACTCTACCAACTAGCAATGAATCACAAAGATGGCAAGACAACGAGGGAACCAACCTACTGCTTTAATCTACGAGATTATTCAGGAAATACATCCTAAGGCAAAAGTACTCCACATGACACAGTTGGTATCAAAAATTTATTAATGTGGGCGACAGGAGAGATGATCAAGATTGCAATGCAACGAAACACGGTACGATACTAGAATAATTAAGTTATTCAGATTGTGGATTCCTAAGCTACTTTTCTGTATGTGCATAATTGTGACACAAATCACCACCTTGACCGCAATGGCCAATGGCCTTGTTCAATCCTAGAACTTTCCCTGCTGTTGGGCACAAGGTTGAAGACTACCAAAACACATTTGCAAATCTATATACAGTTTAAAGCAGATCTAGTCGATCCCGCTGCAGAAGGATACTAACCTTGTGGATCTGGTCGCTACGGTGAAGCCCGAGATCGAAGAGGATGATGGTGAGCAGACCGTCGAGGACGACGTCGGGGACCAGATCTAGCGTGGGATGGAGCAGCAGCTGGACTCCTGGAAGGCACGGGACCAAGTGGCGGCGCTCCGGCTCTTGGGCGGCGCCGAAGGGCGACCCTCGCCTCCTGGATGGCGCGGGATGGATCGGCGCGGGATGGAACGGTGCGGAAGGAGACCCAACCTCCAGCGCGTTGCCCCCTCGATGTTCCTCGTGGGCGCGGGACGGAGCGACCGGTTCTTGGCGACCCGATGCGGAATGGAGCGAGGCGGGGAGGCGAAGGGGAATGCAGGCGACGGGGAATGTGGAGGCGAAGGGGAATGGAGCCAGGCGGGGAGGCGAACGCGTGGCGGGAGACTGGAATCATTCCCGCTCGCATGCACCGGGCCTGGCTGCGCGGATGCGCCAAAAATTTGAGTTTCTAGCTGGCCTAGTTCAGGGAAAAAATTGCCACGAAAAAAAATCATGGCTATAAAATTAAAAATCACCACGAAATAAAATATTATAACAACAAAATTTACCCGTGGCAATAAAATCTTATTGAATGCAACGATTTTATTTTTTGTTGCAATATGACCAACTTTTTGCCACGACAATTAACAATATCGCAACGCACAGTAATTCGTGGTAATATATTGGACGTATCACCACAATTTTCCAAATCGAGGCAATAACACCACTCTAATGCAACAGATTTTATGGTGTTGTAAAAAATTTCGTGGCAAAAGCCCGGATTTCTAGTAGTGTGGCAACTAAACTTTAAACAAAGTAACGAGTGGAAAAACGCAACTCTAAACGTCTGGCTAGTCCTCCCCTTCATAGCCTTCACCGCATATATCGAACGGAGGATTGCAGGCTCTTGGATAGCTATCTTCGCTCTCCTGATTTTGGTTAGCGAAGAGAGAGTCGTCTTCTTGAGGATCAGCGGCGGTGTCGACGTCGGGTATTTCCAGCACAATTTCCATGGCGTCCTGGACCTCATCTGTCGTGATGTGATTGATCCTTCCACGCATTGCCGTCTGAGGCGACGCTCCTAACTGCACTGGTACTCGGTTTCCTCCGGTCACTGGGGCTTTAGCTGGAGTAGTACCCAGATTGAAGTGAACTGGAGTAACATTTCCCTTCTTCGGACACTTGTTGGCGAAATGTCCTGGCTCATTACAAGAGAAACATTTCTTAACAGCGGACTGCTGACTTCCTGCTGGTGTATTACCTCCTAGTGCTAGTGTTTGAAAATTCTGGTTAGTAGGGCGAGATGATGGAGTTGATGTCTTGTTGGTCCACTAGGGTTGAATTCTGGCAAACTGTTGCGGTGTCATCCTTAATCTAAGATGATTAGGCCACCCTGCCTGACTAGCCATCCTGCGCTTACAATCTTCACCCAATTCCTTACGCTTATCCTCAAGGATCAATGCTTTATTAACTAACTCCTGAAAATCAGGGAAGTTGTGGGTGATCAGTCCCACCTGTAATCCAGAAGTTAAACCTTTCAAGAAACGGGACTGTCTAGCCTTATCTATGGCCACATCCTCTGGTGCATAACGTGCCAACTGGGTAAACTTGTTCAAGTATTCTGCCACTGACTGGCCTCCTTGTTTCAAAGCCCTGAATTCCTCCTTCTTGAGGTCCATCATTCCTTCAGGTACATGATACTGACGGAAGGCAACTGTAAACTCTTCCCAAGTAATCTCCTGTGGGGCTTCATGTGCGGCGTAGTAGTTCTCCCACCATTCTGCGGCGGTTCCTTCTAGCTGGTGTGAAGCATACAACACTTTCTCATTTCCTTCACACTGCGTGATGTGCAATTTCCTCTCAATGGTTCTTAACCAATCATTGGCCTCCAAAGGATTAGCATTGCCTGAGAATGTTGGAGGACGGGTTCTCATGAAGTCTGACAGCTTAGAATGAGAGTGCTGCCCATTGTTGCCTTGTTGCATGTTAGTGTTGCCTACAGCTTGATTGGTAATGTTCTGCATTTGTTGCATCATCGTTTGCATAAGTTGAGTCTGCGCGGCTAAGAAAGCTCCTAAGTTCTGCATATCTATTGGCGATGCTGGTTGCAATGGCGTTCCATCATTGAACTCTTCATTCCGGCGAAGGCCACTTCCTGATGCTCCATTGTTACCACGAGTGTTCACCATCTGCTGAGTTCTTTTTGGGTTAGATAAGGTAGAAATAGCATAGATGAGATGCAAGGATTTCTAAAGCGGGGGAAATAGGTTAAACCCAAACTTTATATCCTTTATTAATTATACTTGGTATGGTTGCTTACAAAAGCCTAAAAGCTTACAACACATACTGCACACTCAGCAAACATTAAAATCCAAACTAAACACTCAACCTTAACGTCTATTACATTTGGGTAAGACTATTCTATTGACGCGACTCAATACTTGAGTCTCCACTTAAACTAAGACTCTCACTCCTCGAGCCATCCTCCACAAGAACTTCCCGTGGGTATCTTGGCGGTGGTGGTCTTGGCGCGAATCGATCTCGGTGTCCATATCGGTGACGATTCCGGCTCCTCAAACTCAGACTTCATCTCCTCTGATGATGGTGTAGCGTGGCCTCCCTCCTGTAATGTCTCCTCGAGCTCCATGATCCTCTCCTCGTAAGCTACTCGGGTCTCGTGCAGCTCCTTCTCCGTAATTCTGAGCGCTTCATAGACTGTCCTTAATTTCATGTCAGTGTCGCTGACATGAGCCTCTTGAGCGGCTGCAAATCGTGCTAAGTGTACTGCAGTAGCATCCTCCTTTCGTGTGACGTATGAACGCCAAGCATCTCGAACCATGGGGTGGAGTCGAAACACCGTGTCATCCAGCTCGTGGTAGTAGTCGTAGCAAATCCTCCGTAGAGCAAGTCGTGATGCCTCCTGGATACCGATCTCCCAAGTGGCCCTTCTCACCATGATGCTGATAGGTTGGCTTGCTTTTTCACCGTCTCTAGCATAGATTAGAAGCTTGCACACCATTCCTCTTGTGGCTCCGTTGACGATCCAACTTCGGCCTTGATACGTTGGTTTGGCGAAACCTCCCAAAACTTGGAGCACCCTCCAGAGCTCTGTTGCGTAGCCACCCTCGCACTCTACGTATGATTGTGTCCTCTTCATCTATTTAAAAGAGAAATAGATAAGTCTTCATCTCTCAAATGGTCATGAGAAAACAAAAGTTTTAGAAAGGGTAAGGAGCAGAGAACAAGAAGAGTCAAGAGTGTTGTCTTAGTCCAATTTAGGTTTTTCTTTTAGAAAATAGTTTTGGACTCCCTAGGATACCACCATGCTAACTAGGGCCAAGACCTACAACAAGGTATGCTCGATACCACCTCTGTAAGGACCCGAATTCACCAATTCGAATCCACTGTGTTTTACCGCACTAGTCCCAGGATCAATGCTAGTGCACACAGCTTAACATCGGTAAGCATCACATCATACGCAATGATAAGAACAATAAGACTTCATTTATTTTAATATAACTAGTGTATGATCTAATGATCACTTACATTATTCTACCACATGGGTGAGACTGAAGTAAACTTAGACAAATGCAGCGTAAATATAGCAAAAGACGTAGATGTCCCATCAGTACACCACAGGCGACTAACAAGGCTTGGCCTAGTGACTCGTGTCCACCTGAAAGTCCTCCTCCAATAACGGCGATGATTCCTCCACTGTTGTTGGTTGTTAAGCAAGGGTGAGTACAACAGCACGTACTCAACAAGTTGTGCACAGAATGCAACCCTATCATAGCTATATGCAGGCTTATTCCAAAGGAATGGCTAAGTGGTTCATTTGCAATAAAGCAGCATTTAAGAACACATACAATACATAGATTGGAAATACAGTAAAACAATTATTAACAATAATAGATTTAATGATTCTCAAGTAAAATCAAGTTTCCATCCTAAGTCAAATTCCTTTATCCACATGGCATCCTGCCATCCCAAACAATTGTCCATTTTAATTAAGTAACCCTTGACTGTAATTCCCGAGCTTTGCTCAATACCGTGAGCACGGCTATCCAAATAGTTTATACACTCTGCAGAGGTTATGCACTTTACCCACATGATACAACCATGCACCACACAGGCGAATGATTATAACAAAGCCTTTACAATGTATCACCTTATCCCAGTACTACCCGCTGAGGTTTCAACACTGAAAGGTTACACCACCACAACAGGGCCCCCCTCTTGCGCCATGTGAGTTTCCTCCGTACACCCGGACTCACACCACCACGATAGTACTCAAGCTAAGGCTTTGCAAATTAGTCAGCTAGGCTGCCCCATAACAGACATGTGGTTGCATGATTAACTCAGGTCAAAGGCTCGCAAGGTTAAGTCCTTAGGATTGATTAAAGCAAGACTTGCACATACCCTCAGCTCCACTGAGCCCACCTTGGCACACTTGCCCCTTCCACTTGCTTCAATCTAAAATGATTACTTCCCGGTTGGTTACCAAGCACCACGTGCTACTCACAAATCAACATTGTTGTGTGACCTCCCCGCCACGACAACTCAATATCTTTGTGTGACCACACATGACACACAAGTTAACTTCATTGTTCCATATTCCATTAGTCAAAATTAATAATCAACATTTCATATACATGTGATGACGTGGCATGGCTAAGCAATCTAATCCGATCTAACCATCCATGTTGATTTCATTATTAACCAACTATAGTGGAACAAACTAAGGTCACAAGTGGATTATGGCATACAAATAACAAGGTAGGGTGTACTTCAAAGGGTACATTAGCTAATCCCAAATTTAGGTTGAAATCATTTGTACAAGTGAAATAACAAGCAATATAGTTAAAACAAAATAGCAATTTTCCCAACATGGGTTCAACATGATCAAAGCACAACTTGCCTTGGTTAAGCTCCTGATCTTGGTCTGAATATTGCTCTTGAGTGGCTAATTCCTCCTCCGAAGCGTTGCCCAATTTAACGTCTACGCGAATCGAGAATAAATAGCAAATAAACACCAAAACCAAAGAACACAAAAATTCTAAAAATCCAAAAAAAATCACCATTAGATAGATCTCAATTTTACAAATTTTTAGAAATTTGAATCACCTCAATCGGAGTTCGTATGCAAAAGTTATAGCATTTAGAAGTTTGAAAATAAATTAAATTGAATTTCTAGATTTAATAGAATTATTTTTATAAAGAAAAATCCTGATTAATGCGTCGGCTGACGTCAGCACGGTGCCGATCAGTACGGATGACGCGTGGCGTAATCTGGACCATCTAAAACCGATCCAACGGTTCCTGATTAATCTACTACGTGGCTTAATGTCAACCATCGGATTTAGATCTAACGGCAGATCTTACCCGAGGTGAATACTATTAACCTAATCGACGTGGCACATTCCTATCCATTCGATTTTAATCCAACAGCTGAACTCACCCGAGCGAAACCCTGTTGACCTAGATGACGTGGCGCAACGTCAACCATCAGATCCAAATCGAACGGTGGAAAACTTACCCGAGCGAAACCCTGTGCACTGCGGCGACGTGGACGAATTCCGTGCATGCGATGATGATCCAACGTCCCACGAAGCTCGAATTCGGCGACGACGAAGCGGCGGCGCGGCTCCACCGGAGTTGAAGAAGACAACCACCTCGACGGCGTTTTGGCGTGCTCCGGCGAGGAAGAAGTAGCGGATCTAACTCGTCTTGATGTGATGAACTCGAAGCTGGCCTCGGAACGGCGGAAGAGTCACCGGCGGCGGCGGATTTGCGACGGGAACACCTTGGCAACTTTGGCGAGCACGCGCGGCTTCCTCGGTGATCCTCCGGCGATGGCGCAAGGGCGAAAAGGTGCGGCGTCTCGTGATGATTCTCAGGAGGGGTCCTGGGGTCCTTAAATACCCGGCGGGGCGCGGAAAACATGGAAGGTTTGGGCGGCGGCGGCGAGTTCGACTCAGAGACGGCGGTACTTAGTCCAGCTCGGAGACGACAACTAACGGCCACACGATCTCCATCGAACGGCCTGGATAGATTAGGGATTTTGAACCGGTAAGATTTGATGAAGACCATAGGATGAAGATCCAATGGCTGTGATCGCTAGGGTTTCATTAAATGACGTGGCTTGATAATGGCCTTCCGATCGCGATCCAACGGTGCCGCGACGGTGGCGCGCGACAAGACGCTGAGTGTTGGGCCGGGCCTAGTACTGTTCACAACGATTTACTCCGGGATTTTTAATTAAAATAAATAAGGAAATTCATTTGATTTATTTAGGGTAATAAAAATACTCTAAAAATTCCAGGAAAAATCCCAAAAATACTTTGAGACATTCTGGACCTAAATAAAATATTTTTGACAAAACTTTATTTTAAACTTTTCTTTTTATAATTATTTCTTGACAAAAAGGAATATATTTTAATTTGAAATAATTCCAATAAATCTCAAAAATCCAAATAAATCCAAAAAATTCACAAAATTCATAAATTGTAATAAAATAATATTAAAAAAAATAAAAACCAAAATTTGGGATGTTACAATGGACAAACAGATGTTGTCAATAGAACTTTGTCTACCATGCTTAGGGCTATTTTGAAACAAAATATTAAGATGTGGGAAGAATGCTTGCCTCATATTGAATTTGCATATGAATGAGAAATTATGCCCTTTTGAAATTATGTATGGCTTTGTTTCTCGTGCTCCCATTGACTTGTTGCCTATTCCACCTTTGGAGAAGTTAAATCTTAATGCTACACAACATGCTAAACTGATGTTAAAAATGCATGAAACAACTAAAGCAAACTTTGAGTGTATGAATGAGAAATACAAGCTTGCTACTAGTAAAGGAAGGAAGCATGTAATTTTTGAACCTGGTGACCTTGTTTGGTTGGACTTAAAAAAGGATCATTTTCCTAAGTTAAGAAAGTCTAAATTGATGCCCAGAGCTGATGGTCCTTTTAAAATTTTGGAAAGGATTAACGATAATGCATATAAGCTTGAGTTGCATGCAGATTTTGGGGTTAGTCCCACATTTAACATTGCAGATTTAAAGCCATACTTGGGAGAAGAGGATGAGCTTGAGTCGAGGATGACTTAAATGCAAGAAGGGGGGATGATGAGGACATCACTTCCACAGATACAACCACTCGTACAAATCAAGTTGAATCCGCTGTTGTAATACAAAGACCAATAACTCGAGCTCGCGCACGTCAACTCCAATACCAGGTGAATGCATTCCTCAGGCTGCATACAAATATTTTAACGAATGGAATACTATTTAATTTGTCGAGGATTGGGTATTTCCTACAACGACCATGGTACCTCGGTGGCCAGCCGACCACCGACCATGCACGCCCTTGGACGGTGCCCCCTACGGAGACCCTCGGGGAGGTCGACCCTCACACCTGCCCCGACCTCAGTCAGGCTCGTCCCTGAGCATGATTGCTCAGGAGTGCGCGACCGGTGACCCGGGCCTGGAGGAAAAGGCCTCGAGCCTCACCAAGAAGCCGGGCACACTCCACAAAGGCGACGTGACATTAATCACCCGACGGCTCGACGTGGCATTAATTGCTTGGCGGCTAGAAGGACAATGCTACCACGACTTGCGCCACCCTACGCCCACGTAGCGGTATGGCATAAAGCGAAGAACAGTGTCACCCACGTCCGGAAATAGTGGCGCGCCACTCTGTAATAAATGCTGAAACACTGAAATCGCTTATAAATACCCCCTCGTACGTAGTGTTCCCGGGGGGATTCTGCTTCACTTTGCCCCTCATAGGCAGCAATAGCTTGCCGGGAGCTTGGGGCATTGTCCTTAGAGCCAACCAGGCCCCCGAGCGAGCACCCTGTAATCCACCTTTGGAAACTAGTGCAACCACTGGACGTAGGGTTGTTATCTCCCCTACGAGAGGCCCGAACCAGACAAAAAGACTCTCTGTTTACTGCATTATCTCCACGATACACAGCTCAGTAGGACCTCGGACATCACCCCCTCCACGGAAAAGGGGCCTTAGGTTGATCCCTCATTCAACAAGTAAGCTCGGCGGGGGACCGGTTCCCGAATCGTCTACAGCTGGCGCCGTCCGTGGGGATCAACTGAGTCCTTTCGCGAGGAATCCCTGAGGATGCCGAATTCTCAAGACAATCAAGAGCTCTTCGTCTTGGCGACGTGGAGGACGACGACGTGTCTTCTTGCCGGCGAGGGCGTGGCGTGCGCGATCGATCCGGCCACACCATGTCCCGCGCCGAACACGCCCTCCGCCGGGCGCGAGTCCTTCCCGAGCACGCGTTTACGCTCGGGGTTATCCATGTCCTGCGCCGAAACACGTCCTCCGCTTCGCGCGAGTCCTTCCCCGAGTACGCTGCTTACGCTCGGGATGTCATTCGCGCCGAAACGCCCTTCGCCGCATGAGTCCTTCCCGGGCATGCGTTCCACTCGGGGTATCCATGTTCCATGCAGGCCGTCCCTCGCTCGGCGTGAGTCTCTTCCGCTACCGGGTAAGTTTCGCTAAGTGTGGGTCTTCGAGTAAATGAGTATGCTCATTGCATCTTTTCTTTCTTTAAAACATTTTCGGACTCTCAGGGCTCGCCCGAACGCGGCGGCGTGAGTCCTCTCGTGACCTGTTGGTTAGTTCCCCTGGATGTCTAGTCCATGTCCGGGATGTGGCATTTCGAGCATGTCTCGTCTATTAGTTCCTCGAGCATCTGACCCATGCTTGGGATGCGGCAGTGCAAGTCCGCTCGCAATCTACTAGTTGACTTCTCCCTAGACATCTGATCTATGTCTAGTTCCCCTGTGCATCTGATCCATGCACCGGATGCCGCAGTAGCCCTTCACTGCTGCGAGACCTGTCCCCGAGCAAGCGCTGCTCGGATGCCACCGTAGCTCTTCGCTGCGAGACCTGTCCCCGAGCAAGCGCTACTCGGATGCCACAGTAGCACTTCGCTGCGAGACCTGTCCCGAGCAAGCGCCGCTTTCGGATGCCGCAGTAGCTCTTCGCTGCGAGACTGCCCCGAGCAAGCGCCGCCGGATGCGAGGTAGCTCTTGACTGCGAGACTGCCTCGAGCAAGCGCCGCCGGATCTTCGCGGTAGCTCTTCACTACGAGACCTATCCCGAACAAGCGCCGCCGGATGCGCGCAGCCCTTCTTTGTTGCGAGACTGTCCCCGCAAGCGCTACTCGGATGCCGTAGTAGCTCTTGCCTGCGAGACTCATCCCGAGCAAGCGCTTTCGGATGCCGCAGATAGCTTTCGCTCCGAGACGTGTCCCCGAGCAAGCGCCGCCGGATGCCGCATAGCTCTTCGCTGCGCGAGACTGCCCCGAGCAAGCGCCGCCGGATGCCGCGATAGTTCTTCAACGCCGCGAGACATCCCCGAACAAGCGCCGCTTTCGGATGCCGCAGAGCTCTTCGCCGCGAGACTGCCCGAGCGGTAGCCTTTCGGATGCCGCAGTAGCTCTTGACCGCGAGACTGCCCCGGCAAAGCCGCCGAGATGCCGCGATAGCTCTTCGCCGAGACATCCCCGGCAGGCCGCTCGGATGTCGAGAGCCTTCCCTGCGAAGACATGCCCCGCAAGCGCCGCGGATGCCGCAGCAGCTCTTCGCTGCGAGACCTGTCCCCGGGCAAGCGCTGCTCGGATGCCGCAGCAGCTCTTCGCTGCGAGACCTGTCCCCGAGCAAGCGCTGCTCGGATGCCGCAGTAGCTCTTCGCTGCGGAACCCCCAATCCCTTATTCAAAGTCTAGAGGCTTAAGGCGGAGACCTCGGCCAAGCAATTTCTCCCCTTAAAGCCTCGGGGGCTAGCTGTCGGGGATTGGGTATTTCCTACAACGACCATGCTACCTCGGTGGCCAGCCGACCACCGACCATGCACGCCCTTGGACGGTGCCCCCTACGGAGACCCTCGGGGAGGTCGACCCTCACACCTGCCCCGACCTCAGTCAGGCTCGTCCCCGAGCATGATTGCTCAGAGTCTTGTGACCGTGACCCGGCCTCGGAGGAAAAGGCCTCGAGCCTCACCAAGAAGGCACACTCCACAAAGGCGACGTGGCATTAATCACCCGATGGCTCGACATGGCATTAATCGCTTAGCGGCTAGAAGGACAATCTTGCCACGACCTGCGCCACCCCACATGCGTGGCGGTATGGCATAAAGCGAAGAACAAGGTCACCCACGCTCGAAAATAGTGGCGCGTCGCTCAGTAATAAATCTTTGGCACTCAGAATCGCTTATAAATACCCCTCGTGCGTAGTGTTCTGGGGGATTCATTTCACTTTGCCCCTCATAGGCGAAGCAATAGCTTGCCTGTAGCACGGGCATTGTCCTTAGAGCCTCCTGTGCCCCCGAGCGAGCACCCTGTAATCCACCTTTGGAAACTAGTGCAACCACTGGACGTAGGGTTGTTATCTCCCTGTGAGAGGCCCGAACCGACAAAAAGACTCTCTGCCATCTTGCATTATCTCCACGATCTGTTGCTTCGGCAGACCTCGGACGTCACCCACTCCGCGGAAAAGGGGCCTTAGGTTGATCCCTCATTCAACAAGTAAGCTCGGCGGAGGACCGGTTCCCGAATTGTCAACATAATTCTTGTGATGATGTCATTCTCCTTAGGAATTAGGGCAAGGAACCACGCAAGCTCATGGATAGAAGAGGAGTGCACGATTTGGGATTAATTTTGACTCTAGGACAGGGCTGACTTATTTTGACCATATCGACTCTGTCTGGACTCTGTTTTGGGTGTTCTTGTACTTCACTGAAAGTTTATCAAGTCTACTTTCCAACGGATCTAGAATCATCTCCAAATTCCATCTAAGTTGATAGGAATCTGCAAAACAAGTGACGTCACTTTTTCAGTCCGAATTGACGTGTGTCTTGGGCCTTGAATTTGAGTTGTAGTCGGCCTCCAACTATTTTGGCTGAGTTCCACACCCCCTCTCCTCCTTAAATAGGAAGCCACACCCTCATCTAGGATTTGGTTGGGTTTTGTTTGATTAATTTAGCCATGTGCAAACTTTAAGCCTTCAAGTTGTGCTGGATAGCCACCTTGTCAAGATCTTCAATAGAACCCCACCCTTATTTTTGCCTTCATTCATATTCGCAATTTTAGATTGCTTTTACTATTGTTCTTACTTGTTTTTCGGTTGCTTGCAGGAATTGAACCTCGTGTCAGGTTGATCGTGCCAACGGCAAGATCAATAACCCTCCGGAGTTGGTTTAGTGATTGCTAAGGCGCATCGTTGTCGTACGTTGTGGTCGGATCGTCAAAGTCAGTTCCACCAAATCGAAATTATCGCTCTCATCGAAAGATCAGGACACCAAAATCACATTTCCCTAGCTAGTTGGCTTGAATCATCTCCTAAGCCAAAACTAGTAACAAGTGTCCTTAATCTTGACCTTTTTATTAATGTCTTTTTGGATACCCAACTAGTAAACTTCTTGCATAGTAGTCATTCATTTAGTCATCAACACCAAAACCATAAAATCATATATAATGAAAATTAGGGGGCCAAGATGCTATCAATAACTCAAATTGCTTTAAATTGAAAATACAATTCAAATCAAATTCAAACCAGAGCATACCAAACTCAAATTTAGTCAAATATTCATTACTAACATGGGTAGACCTCCACATGTTCTTTCAGAAACCAAGCTAAGGAAACATACTACCCATTAACATTAAGTTTCTATCACTGCCATCCTTCTCTCCCATACAATCCTGTCCCCTATCTACTAGTCATTGACTTCCTTTTCTCTAGATGCCAGTTATTGGCACAGCTGGAAAATTTTATTAGCTTGGCAAGTCTAACCTCTTGATGGTTCGGGTTGAATGCTTGCCAAGAAGGCTCAATTTTCATGGATTTTGTGATGGCAGAACTTCATTGGACCTATATAGCTCATCACCAGGGAACCTAGGTAGTCTCCTATCCTATCCAAGAGGTGGATCCATCGGTAGCATCAATTGATTGGCACATCCTGACGAGCCCAGTTGATCACATGATGTACTACTGGCACTAATCTATTAGAGCTCCATCAAATTGATGAAATTTCATATTGGATTGGTGAAGTATTGGATGTCAAAGAGGAGGTGAATTGGGATTCCTTTCGCCAATGGTCAAATTAAAAACTTAACATTTTCTAGCCCAACCTATGTGCCTATTATACCTAGTGTAGCCAAATAACAACTACACAAGTCTAGTGAAGTTTTGGAACCTAAATTCCAATCCTACACAAGTCTAGTATCTAGGAATTAAAAGACATGGAAGTAAATGCAGAAATGTAAAAGAGACAAGGAGCACAACCGAATTTTTACCAAGGTGTCGAAGATTAAGTGATCTCCCCTACTTGTTTGAGCACTCTCACAAGAGTATTACTCTGACTTAAAACCGCACAAGGAATCAAGCCATCTACTCATGGTAGTCCTTCTTCGCCCACATCTTTAGTAGGACACTTGGCAAATTATGGTTAGTTCTACACATGTTATGTACAGGGCACCCTGCACCGGAGCCAATCTTTTGTTTAGAAAACTCAAATGCAATTTTCTCCATCACTTTTAGCTTCTCTGTCACAAGTTGGTGCAGCACAGCTTCAAAAGGCTAGCAACCCTCATTAGAAAACACCAAAGCAACAGATAGGTAACCATGATATCTATTTTCAAGCTGAAGTACATTCCGGTCGAAGCTTAGCAAAAATATTTAGCCACATGCTTAATTTGACATAACTTGTTAAGGAGCAGACTAGTGCCTAAATGTACGATAGAAGCACTTCCATTGTACACTTTGATCAGTGTGTTGGATCTCACTTTGAGGATTAAATAACCATTCAACCCAATGAAACAAAAATTTGTGAAACTCAGCGGTTAGTTTGTTTGCAACAAAAAATCAGTCAAATCAGCAATAGCCACCCTTTGTTTCTCTCCCTCCGGCCAATCTCCTCTCCCGTATGAGTCCCTACATTGAACGTCCCCCCTCGTGAGAAAAATTCGTCCTGACTCCAATCTCTCATAGGATCCTCCTTCGTTCTCGTGCGTATGGCCTCAAAATTTAATCTTGTGCAATAAATCAAACATTCAATTGTAACAAAATAAAAGACACAAATGTAAAAAAAAACTCTTGAGGAATAAAATAAAAACTCAGTTGCAACAATTAAAAAAAGATGAATGCAATAAAATTTTTAGTCTTTTGCAACAAATAAAAAACACATCTGCAACAAATACTTTTTGTAGCAACATTTGATAAGCCACATTGCAATGATATACAACAATTCATACAACAATTAATAAAAGGGTTTTCAACAATTTCAGAAAATATATGCAACAAAAGCCAATAGAAGAAGAAAGCCACGCACATAGCTTTAATGATTGAGATTGCTGAAGGGGGATGAGATGGCTGTCAAGGAGCCTCATCGCCGCTAGGCCTAGATTTGGGTGGGGCTAAGCCAGCACAATGGTTCATCGTCACTTCATCATATCCTTTTGATCTATACAGTCGTCCGTCGTATCCTTTTGATCTATACGGATCTGTGGCCTCGTCGCCCTGCTCCTCTAGCGTACTATTGGAAAATAAGGGTAGCAAGGCAAAAGCAATTTCAAAAATTTTCATCTACCAAACCCAAAAAACTCGTTGCGTATGATCTAAGATTATAGATTAGGGTTTTAATGTTAATACATGATACACATGTGTGACTTCTCAACAGTAGAAGAAAAATGTGTCGGATCACATTAGCACATTGAGACAGTAGTTGCCTCATCCCATGAATATCCATATGAATGGAAAGAAGACTTCGAGCGTTGATCTACTAGAACCCACTACTAGAAAAACGGTTATCAAGGAGGAGAGATACGATCGTTAAAAGTCCACATGTGGTCGCTAAAAGTCATTAATGACCACAAAATTGTAGTCAATAACTGTTGTTAAAGGCTATGTTGTTAATAGTATTAATGACCACATACAATTTTCCATCGTTAATTTTTTAACGACGAGATGGTGTGTCATCGTTAATTATGTAGTATGAACAACCACATTTCTAGTATTAATGACCACTCTTTGGTCATGACTAACATCCAGATGGCCACTGTTGTAGCATTACCGACTACACTATAGTGTTAGACCACATTTTTAGTGTATAAGAATAGTCCGAGCTATATTCAGTATTGATCATTCAGAAATAATGAACACTTCTATGTGTTGAAGATAACATTTTTCTGTCAAAACGTTGAGGATCCACAGCCATGAACAAAAATCTTTTTTATTGCAATCGAAAAGTACAATCAAAGCACACACGTTCCTATCAATTGTTATGGACAACTATTCAAAGGAAATTTGAGCTCTACCTATCTACTAATAGTAACGATGAACAGACATCCATATAAGGAAAATTAAAAGAAGAAGAAGAAAAATATATGACACAAAAATGATAAATTATGTTTCTTCACAGCAACAACCTCCTGATGTAGTTAGCTCATAGACAGACAAGCTTACATGCCTCCTCCAATCACCGAGAATGGTTACAGAACTGAATTGCTCCCACCCCTGTTTAATAAAGAACACAATTAAGTACTTAAGAAAAATCAAATAGCCACTAAGTACAGTATATAAGGACCATTCTAATGCTTTTGAAGTCCTTACCAATGGAATACAACAACATGATTCTACTTCTCACATGAACTTTTGTTTACCACTACATATAAGTTGATATTAGATAAAAAAGAACCCAACATGTCTTCAGAAATCAGGTTGTGAGAACAGCCAAGTTTTCTACCAATATCTGCAACCAAGCTATGCATATCTCTTTCTACGGGCCACAATCAAATCATATCTGAAAACCAGAAAGGGATAAATGCAATACAATATTATTTGAGAGTACCATTCTCTAGCAGCTTACTACTACAATAAAAGCTAGCATATCTTCTAATATTCACCACAGAACTTACCATGGAGAGAAGAAAGGGAACAAAATTATAGATATAAGTAATGTTACAGGCAAAAAATTGTAAAGGTAGACCATTGCCACCTGTATAACTCAACATGTAGATTAGATTAATGGTTGGATCTGCATAGGGTCGAGAGTTAATTTATTATCTCCTAATAAAACTTTTTTACATATGAAAACTGAATATGCAATGAATCTGAAAACGAATTAAAACTTAACTACTGCATCATCTAATAATTGTCCACCTGTGTACCTTCATCAATCTAGCCGACACTACTAATTTGTGAGGATCTGAAACTTCAGTTACAGGTGAAGTTTCAGGACACTAATATTCGTTACTTTTGTTGTTCAGAATTTGGATGCAATAGATCTGAATTAAAAACTACAATGATGATCAAGAAGTAACATAGAAGAATTACAATATATACAGTAGGCTACAGTTCATTAATGAGTGAAAAAATTCTGAACTGAAATCTAAAAGAGCAGTAGATATCACAGACTCACTTAGTACAACTGGTTATACCATCGGAATATTTGCATAACAAGTAATAGGAAAGGCTCATGTTTAGAAGATGCTGAAGTCTGTACCAGAAGAACGATCAGTAATAGTAAAATCTATTTTAAACATTGTGTCAGGTTCGCTGGCGCCGTGTATACACGCTACAACCGGCCTGACGCCATAATAGCTGGCTAGGATTAAATATCTAATTAGCAGTTTGTATTACTTTCCATATGAGTTGGATTAGACTCCAAATCAGAATAGGATTGGTATTAGAATCCGAGTAGGATTCCTATGTTTTGCATTGGCTATATAAGTAGCCACCTATGAAGCAATAAGAATTAAGCAGCAGGATACCTGTTGCCTTCAGATCTTCAGATTGTCGTTTCTCTCTTTTCCCTCAGCCTGCGGCGGCGGCTGCAGATCGCCTTGCCTCATCCTGCTGGCTCCTCACCAGCGCCGGCCGAGGCAAGCGATCCGAAAGCCGGCTCACGGCTACTTCCTTCGGAGCCGCGTTCATAGCAACTTGGTATCAGAGCACATCATTGCTGGAGCCATGACCACCAATGACGGCACACGGTCCGGCGACGACAAACTTCAGGAGATCTTACGGAAGCTCGAAGAAATCTCAATGGTCCAGGACGGGCAGTCGGCGCAACTAGCTACCATCACCACACGCCTGGACCGCCATGATAACCGGATTGCCAAGGTGGATGACCTCGTCAGTTCGGCGCTAGGATCGGGCGACAAAGACAAGGACACCGATGACCATGTCTATATTCCGCCCAGTCGCCGTGAGGGCGGCAGCGCAAGTGGCGGCACCATGACTACCGCCGAAGGACGGCCGCCCAAACCCCAGCGATGGGAATTCGCCCTCTACGACGGCACCAGCGATCCATTGTCCTGGCTTAACTCATGCGAGTTATTTTTGAAGGCAAGACATGGTCAAACAGAAGGGTCAAGACAATGCATATCACATCGCAGGCGAGGCGCAACAGTGGTATATGCTGCTATACGAAGAAGATGGGGAACCGACATGGGCACGCTTCAAGGAGCTCGTCAACCTCCGCTTTGGACCACCCACCCGTCGTAATCATCTCATGGAAATTAAGCAGCTCCGCCAAACCGGGACGGTGGCCCAATATCAGAAGGAGTTCGAAGCCCTGCTTCCCCGAGCCAACCTACGGCAAGATCAGAAGATTAATATGTTTACGGCTGGGTTGAAGGAAAAGATAGCCATCGCCGTTGATCTGGCCGCACCACAAACCCTGGCTCTTGCCATGAGTTTGGCCAGAGCTCACGAGCGACTGCAACAACCGGAGTCAGAGGATTCACGGGCGCCACTGAAGATGGCCGCCAGAGGAGGTGGCGGAGGAGGAAATAAAGCTGCGACGGGCACAGCCGGGCCAGGGGCTTATCCCCCATCGGCGTCTGGCACCGGCGAAGGCTCGGTCAAGGGAAGCAGCAACGGGACAACCGCCAGCAAACTCATCAAGCGACTCACCCGCGCTCAGATGGAAGAACGACGTCGCCTTGGACTGTGCTACAATTGTGACGAAAAGTATGTTCCCGGGCACGTCTGTCAGCAAATCTTCAATATGGAAGTGGTTCCAAATGCCATGCTTGCAGACGAGGCTGAAACGGTGGCAGAGGCACTATCCATCTCACTCCTCGCGCTCACAGGCATCGCACACAGCAGCACGATGCGCGTGCATGTTCACATTGGCGTGCACCAGTTCACAGCATTGGTGGACTCCGGCTCTACGCACAATTTCATCTCTGAGTCCGCTGTAGCACGAGCTAAGCTTGCGGTGATCCAGTCCGTTTCCCCTGTTCGCGTGGCCGTCGCTAATGGGGAACGCGTCAGTAGCAGCGGTGCATGCCGTGGCGTGGTCATCAGCGTCGGCGACAACACTTTCACCATTGACTGCTATGCTCTTCCTCTCCTGGGCGTCGACCTCGTCCTCGGCATCCAATGGCTTCAGACGCTGGGCCCGATTACATGGGATTTCCAGCAACTCACAATGACCTTCTGGCATGGAAATTGCAAGCGCCTCATTCAGGGTCTCATGGCATCTCAGCCCTATCTCACGGCGCTGACAGCCGCAGCACCGGACTTGATGGAGGCGCTACTGGCTGAGCATCTAGAGATATTCGCCCAGCCCTAGGGCCTTCCTCCCTCACGCGCTTATGACCATAGGATCCACCTAACGCAGGACACCGATGCGGTAGCAGTTCGGCCATATCGCTACCCCCAGATTCAAAAGGACGAACTAGAAGCACAGTGCCGTGAGATGCTACAGCAAGGTATCATCCGTGTCGGTACCTCCGCATTTTTGTCCCCAGTGATGCTTGTTCGCAAGAAGGATAATTCATGGTGATTTTGCGTTGACTACCGTGCCCTCAACGACAAGACAGTCAAAGACAAATTTCCGATCCCGGTGGTGGAAGAGCTTTTGGATGAACTCAAGGGCGCACGCTTCTTCACCAAACTGGACCTTCGGTCCGGTTATCATCAAGTGCGCATGCATCCGGATGACGTCCACAAGACAGCCTTCCGCACCCACCATGGCCACTTCGAGTTCCTGGTCATGCCCTTTAGGCTTTCCAACGCGCCCGCTACAGTCCAGGCACTCATGAATGATGTCTTGGGACCGTTCCTACGCCGCTTTGTGCTCGTCTTCTTTGATGACATACTCATTTACAGTCCTTCTTGGGCCGAACATCTCTGCCATGTGCGACTGGTCTTGCAGGAACTCTCCCGTCACGGCCTGGTGCTGAAGCGTTCCAAATGCTCTTTTGGGACCTCCTCTGTGGCCTATCTAGGACATATCATCTCAGCAGAGGGCGTTGCTATGGACCGGCAGAAGGTGGAGGCTGTGGAAGATTGGCCAATTCCTACCAGCGTACGTGCAGTCCGGGCTTTCCTTGGATTGGCGGGCTACTACCGCCGCTTCATCCAGAACTACGGAGCCATTGCGGCGCCTCTTACGCGCCTCCTGCGTAAGGAGGCATTCGCATGGAATGCCAACGCCGACCACGCCTTCACGACGCTCAAGCAGGCATTGGCATCCGCCCCGGTGCTTCAACTTCCGGACTTCGGGCAGCCTTTCATTATTGAGTGCGACGCTTCCGGTTCGGGTTTTGGTGCGGTTCTTCACCAAGGCACTGGACCCATTGCCTTCTACAGTCGGCCGATCGCTGCTCGCCATGCCAAACTAGCAGCATACGAGCGCGAACTTATTGGTCTGGTCCTAGCTGTACGCCACTGGCGTCCCTATGTCTGGGGTCGACTGTTCATCGTCCGCACCGACCATTACAGCTTGAAGTTTCTTCTGGATCAGCGCTTATCCACTATTCCACAACACCAATGGGCAAGTAAGTTGGTCGGATTTGATTTTACGGTGGAATATCGCGCAGGACGCCTGAATACTGTCGCGGATGCATTATCTCGGCGTGCTGGTCCAGATCCCGCGGCTTCCTTGCAGGCAATCTCTGCACCATCGCTGACTTTCTTCGATGACCTACGGCGGGATTTGCCGACTGTGCCCGAATGGGCGGACACATTAGCCGCCATTCGTGAGGGACAGCTCTCCACACTTTGGTCAGTTTGCGATGATTTAATTCTTTACAACGGCCGTATTTTCATTCCGGCTTCTTCTCCTTTTGTGACCACAATCATAGCAGCATGTCATACAATGGGGCATGAAGGGGTTCAGAAGACACTTCATCGCGTTCGCGCGGACTTTCATATCCCTCGCGTTCGCCTTTTTATTCAAGAGTACATTCGCGCTTGCCCGACTTGTCAGCGCAACAAGACGGAGCATCTTCATCCAGCTGGACTTCTCCAGCCACTTGACATCCCTCAAGTCGTTTGGTCGGATATTGCCATGGACTTCATTGAGGGTCTCCCAAAATCGGGTGGCAAGACGGTTATTTTAACTGTGGTGGATCGTTTATCTAAAGCGGCACATTTTATCCCCTTGGCTCATCCATATATAGCAGCTTCAGTAAGCCGTGTATTCTTTGATAACGTGGTCCGCTTGCATGGTATTCCAGCTTCTATCGTCACTGACCGTGGCGTGGTTTTCACCAGTGCCTTTTGGCAAGAGTTGTTTCACTTGGCCGGTGTTCGCCTACACATGAGCTCGGCCTACCACCCGCAATCAGACGGCCAATCTGAGGTTACCAACAAGATTATTGCCATGTATTTGCGTTGCTTTGCAGGGGATCGTCAGAAGCAATGGATCCGGTGGCTCCCATGGGCCGAATACTGTTATAACACTTCCTTTCAATCATCCTTGAAGACAACGCCATTCCGGGTCGTCTACGGTCGGGACCCGCCCAGTCTCCGCTCCCATGTCAAAGGCGAAGCACGCACACCTGCCGTGGAGTCCCAAATGCTTGAACGTGATGAATTTCTGGCCGAAGTTCGTGAGCGCCTCCTTCAGGCCCAAGCAACCGCGGCAGCTTACTACAACCGCTCTCATCGGGAGGTCACTTTTGACGTTGACGACTGGGTTTGGCTCCGCATTACTCAGCGACCTGCTTCGTCCTTACCAACCGTGCAGTCGGGCAAACTCAGCCCCCGCTTCTATGGGCCCTACCAGGTGACTGAACGCATTGGGTCGGTCGCCTACCGTCTTCGTCTTCCTCCAGGGGCACGCATCCATGATGTGTTTCATGTGGGACTGTTAAAGAAATTTCATGGCACACCTCCTCAAGCTCTCACTCCATTGCCTCAACTTATCCACGGCCGAGCTGCACCTGTGCCTGAGCGGGCCATTCGGGGGCGTGTTGTCCGTGGTCAGCGCCAAGTTCTCATTCAATGGAAGGACCAACCGGCTTCGCAAGCTACCTGGGAATATGTCCGTTCTTTTCAGACGCAATACCCTGGTTTCTAGCTCGAGGACGAGCTGTTTTTGGAGGAGGAGGGAGATGTCAGGTTCGCTGGCGCCGTGTATACACGCCGCAACCGGCCTGACGCCATAATAGCTGGCTAGGATTAAATATCTAATTAGCAATTTGTATTACTTCCCATATGAGTTGGATTAGACTCCAAATCAGAATAGGATTGGTATTAGAATCCGAGTAGGATTCCTATGTTTTGCATTGGCTATATAAGTAGCTACCTATGAAGCAATAAGAATTAAGCAGCAGGATACCTGTTGCCTTCAGATCTTCAGATTGTCGTTTCTCTCTTTTCCCTCAGCCCGCGGTGGCGGCTGCAGATCGCCTCGCCTCGTCCTGCTGGCTCCTCACCAGCGCCGGCCGAGGCAAGCGATCCGAAAGCCGGCTCACGGCTACTTCCTTCGGAGCCGCGTTCATAGCACATTGTTTCTAGTTTGAACAGGATTAATTACTCAGGGATTTTGGTTCTTTATATAAATTGAATTTTCACCATTTTTTTGAACGAGATTTGATTTCTCGAGTTTAGCATTTCCAGTTTCTACTATGATTAGCATACCTATTTTTTTTCTTTGCGAATTTTATTGACAAACAATACTCATCAAGTAAAATCCAATTGATGGCACCATCTTTTCATCAAGTCTGCTATTGATAGAAGATATGATACAACGCTACTAAAGGAAGAAGGCATATAAGAGCATTACAATTCAAAATCCTGAACAGAAGGCTTGTGTGATTTCGTTTGACTTTTTAACCCACAATGCTGGAAACAAGTGTATACATCAGCTTATCTATTTCATAGCAATATACATGTAATGTACATCAAAGTAGAAATATTTTCCTAGACACTGTATATTAGAAAATGTTGTCTAACCAAATTTTCTCAAACTATTTAAGAAAGGACAACTTTGATTCCACTATGCTTTAATTTTTCTGACCAATGTTAGTGATGCCTTCCATGCATTATGCATGCTACACATGAGCAAAAAATGTCTATGACTATTTAAAGAAACAAGAAACTAGACTGCACTTATCATGCACAACGTTTAATTTGTAAAGCCCATCATATTTTTGCACTCAGTACTGATCTCTAACAAACTGCTATTAGCTCGTCGGTTTATTTATGTATGGAAGAATTGAACATTGATTCACATACAAAATAATAAGCCCTAATACAGGCTTTCACATACATGATCTCATATAAACTAAATTAAAAATTTGGGACTATTTATTTCTTAGCAGGATGCCAATATCAACATCAGTAGAGTACAAATTAAATATCATGAAAATTATACATTATACAAAATTACGATGAAAAATATTCAATACAAGCAAGAAAGCTAGGGAAAAACATGGGGCAAACCTTCTGTCAGATTCCAAAGGTGGGTCATCCTCACCCACCACCATCGGTCGCACCGCCGCCGACGGCCCTCCACTGCTATGCCATCTCCAAGGCCACATGTGCACACCACCTCCCAGTCAGAAGACGTGCTACCACTGGCACCGTCACTCGCACATACTAAGTCCAAAGCAACACTGCCACCAAACAGCCCCTAACATGTGCATGGTTTTGAGCGATCAGGTCTGCAAATACTTGTGGTTCATCATGCATCAGTAGATTCAGTACTATTGGAAGAAAAGAAAAACCAAAATGTTTTTGAGTTTTTAATGGAGTTTGCATTGTAGGATTCATGAAACTAGGGCAATCCAAGGAAGATAAGCTCGGAAGAGTAACGCAGTTGATTGACAGCTCAGATATCAATTTTGCATTTAAGGTGTGACATTTCTTACTCCGTAATTGTATCAATGTCACTTGTTTTGTTTTCGTGTACTTATTGGTTTCATTCATGATACAGGTAACCGATTCTTTCGAAATGCTTGGAGCAATCAAAATATTAGTGATAACACTATGCTTTGAAGATAGTTGACCCTAGCTTTGAAGATCCTACAAGGTTCTCTTTTGTAAATGATAGATGGTTAACTGTACGAACCATGACACTTTTGAACAAATTTGTATATTACTCTATTTGAATTAATTTGAACTGTGTTGAATGGATGTATTACTTGATGGACAAAATTTGTGTGTTCTAGTTGAATGAAGTTGAATCATGTTGAACGGATGCATTAATTCAATCATTTTCTACTGTAATGTGGTGTACATATGAATTAATTATTAGTTAGATCTATAATATTCTATAATCCTCAGACTATCTGTCGGCAAAAGTCTTACCCTCAAACTATCTATCGGCAAAAGTCTTATCTCAGACTATCTGTCGGCAAAAGTCTTACCCTCAGACTATCTGTCGGCAAAAGTCTTCCCTCAGACTATCTGTTGGCAAAAGTCATGCAGCCGGAAAAAGTATATCTGTCGGCAAAAGTCTTGTAACAATGTCGGATCATCATCCGGTAAAAATATATCTGCCGGCAAATGTTTTTGCCGACAGACTTCTAAACGACAGTTATTTTCTGTCGGCATAACTTTTGCCGACGGATAATAAAATCGCAATATATGGTTTTTGCCGATAGATACACTGTTGATGAAAATGTGTCATGGTGTAGTGATCTCTGAGGATATGCAACCTGGCTGCCTCCACCTCGGACGGCTGTTGCCTTTGCCACTGCGCTCCCTTTAGCCCTCCGTCACTTCGTCGTCAACTGTTAGCTCATTTTTCGATAATGAATTGTTGAACATTTCCCAAAATCCAAATTAAACTAATATTTACTTTATTTAAAAATTATTTAAAATTTTAGGTGAAATTTCTTTTAGAAAAAGTTAATATTTTTAAAATCACAATATTTCATCACATATTTTTTATAGAAATTGTTATTTTTAAGACAACTATATTTTTAAAATGACTTTATTTCATTACATGTTTTAAAAAGGACTATATTTCATTACATATTTTTCTATAAAATGATTATTTGCTCCGATATTCATACTCGACAAGTTTTTGCAACCTACTAAAAGAATTGATCGATCAAAATATAGATTCAAAATTCTTCATCGATCGATGGAACCAAAACCTAAATATTAGCTAGATCCACACCTTCAATTCGAGCTACATCATAATCCAAGCAAAATCCAAACTTACACAACAAGTTTTGCAACCTACTAAAAGAATTGGTCGATCAAAGTCTAGATTCAAAATTCTTCATCGATCGATGAAACCAAAACCTAAATTTGAGCTAAATCTACACCTTCAATGCGAGCTACATTATAATCCAAACAAATTGCAAGCTTACACAACAAGTTTTTGCAACCTACTTGAAAAGATCGAGCTAGATCTCTACATTCATAATCTTTCATCAATCATGGGAAAGATCAAATTTTCTTCATATTTCAAGCAAAGAAGAGGCTCCATTTAACACCAAATATAGTGAGGAATGATGTTACTAACCTTAGTTAACTTGGTTTCAAGTAAAATGACCAAAATTTTGAAATTTAGGCAGCACCTCCTTTCCCTTGAAGCTCTTGGCCGAAGCTCCACTGTTCTTGGCCTGCGCTGCACTGTTCTTGGTCGGGCACAATGTGGGGGGAGTTAGAAATTTAATCGGGAATTAGTACCCGTTGGTGCCTCCAACTGGTACTAATAAGTCCCCATTCTAATTGGCCTACTGTAGCTCTTTAATACTAGTTCGTTACATGAATCGGTACTGATGTTAGATCATCAGTACCGATTGGTGCCTTGAACCGGTACTGCGTAGCCCCTGCAGCCCAGTAGCCGTTGAACCGGTACTATTGTAACTGTTAGTCTTGGTTCGAGCCCAACCAGCACTGATAGGCCGATATGAAAGTCCAATTCTATAGTAGTGTCCCTATCTTGTCATCAAGTCGCCGCTCGTAGAGATGAGAGAATAAGCAACAGTCACGTAGAGAAGGGAATCGGGGGTCACGCTGCTATGTGTTGTTCGATGGTGTGTCTTGGGTCATTAGGGATACAGGGCTCTTGAGTTGCTAATAGAACGAGTATATCCAAGAAATTCAGGAATCACTAATTAGCCAAAATCTTTAATTAGTAACGATTACATAACAAGAAATTTAGTGACGAGCAAATGCTTGGTTGTTAGGCAGGTCAACTTGGACGTGGGATTGGGCCAAAATATTAATAAAAATCATATATAGTTAGCCGTGGTAAAGAATTGGTTCTTAATATCCTAAATTCTAGTAGTGACCCCAATAGCACGACCCCTTATTCTTGTCGGAATTGTTCTTCAGACTTTGGTTACATCGAGGGTTAACAAAACCATATGGAGCTCAAATTTCACCGCCCAGGCAGTAGTGAAAATGACGAAGAACCACTAGAAATTTGTTGAAACCGGAATAGTTTGGAAAGTAAAACAAATTTAAAATCTGGTTAAATTGGCAATTGATTTTCATGGTAAATGATTGAAAATGGCTTGAAAATGGTTGAATTTCAAGCAGTTGTTGGTGAAAAATGGTGAGAGCTAGAAAAAATGTGGAAAATTAAAAAAGGAAAAATTGCCAAAAAAAGTTGTAAAATTTGTAAAAAACCATGAAATGCTGAAAATAGGAAAAATGTAATAAATATGTAAAAAAAGTTCAGAAAAATATGAAAAAATTCTAGTATGATCTTTCCAAAATATGGAAAAATTATGACATGAACTTTGCTATATTTTAGACAATTGCAAGTTGTAAATTAGGCATTTAGCAATAATATATCAACAAATAACCTTTCATTTCAATATTACTCACATATCAATCCAACAAGTGCAATAATAAGCATTCACATAATGGCATACCAATTCCATTCACATATCAATACTATTCATATATCAACACCATTACATTTTAATACCTTTCATTTGAAGTTGTGAAGTAGACACGGCTTCATCATTCTTCCATTGTCACATATATGTTAGTAAAAATTTCAGTTGCAATGAAATAAAACATACAAATGAAATAAAATTTTCGCATGACGTTTGTTATATTTTAAACAATATGAAGTTGTAAAGTGGTATGTAGCAATAATATATCATCAAATAACATTTCATTTCAATACCATTCACATATCGATCCAATAAGTGCAAAAAATAGGCATTCAAATATCAATACCATTCACATTTTGATACCTTTCATTTGAAATTATAAAGTAGATATATTTTCATCATCCTTCCACACAAATACTATGTTGGACCTGCATGGTAGTAAAAAATCAAGATGTAATGTAATGAAACATTACTTTTAGGACTAGGGTAGGTTTGTGGTGTGTACACTTGGTTGGCCATATTGTATTCCTAGGTGGACATCAAGGCCAATTGTTATGTAGCGAGCAACTCCGTATTGTAATCATGTCAACTTTGCCTCATCCATGTACTTGTCATTTGCTATTGTTGATACAACATGGCATAAAATTCAGGATCATGCCACTCGTAGACTCATTAGGTGGGAGGTTGTGCATGAGTATCAGGGATAGCGTAGTCATAGCTACTATATGAGCCATAGCTCCCTTGCGTCTCAGCGATGTCATAGGAGCTAGAGCTATCCTATGGAGCATCATTTCTCTTCCCTCTAGTAGTTGTCCTCTGTGATTAGAGAGTGCCATGGTCTCTATCCTATGTTGCATGAGTGAACTGTGACTCCGCTGTAAATTTGACGGGCATGTTGCTCATCTGATTGGTGCATGGGAGGTATGGAGGCATAGCCACCGGACTTATCGCCATCGGTTTTCATCTTGGAGCTGTTATCATTGGACTCTTAGTATGGTAGGTTTGGACGGTCCCCACTCTCAGTGGAGTTATAACTCCCTACATAATGCGGCTCATCTAGAGGATGCTCCCCTTTTTGTATCCCTTCTCGGTACTGATTAGTGTTTTTTCTCCCTGTATGAGTGTCTCCGACTATCATGTCTACCCATTTGGGGATGCTTGCAGCCTAGTATCCTTTCTTAACACAGTAGGGTGAATTGAGTCTGTCAAAAGCTGTGATGGGGGAGGGGTGTCACTGTATCCATCTCATCAAGTAATTGGTCACCATTGGACTTTCTTACTTCCATCCACTATCGGATCGGATTTGCATTATCATATAGTGTTAGCTCTATAAGACGTTAGAATGGATCGTTTTCATCTGAGCACCTTTGATTTTCTGTAGCTTGAATTCTAAGTCTAAGATTGTAGTTGACATACACTAGCTTATGTAGCTTCTTGTATGACAGGCAGTTACGTATTTTTTGTGTTGATAAATACAAATGTACTCCAATTACACTCACATCCGCTAGAAGATGCAAATTGTGACACAAGACGTAGGGCAAACTGCTGAAGGATGGGTGTTTTCGAACCGAACACATTCCACCAATATGATGCAAATTAAGTAAATACCAATGAGAGTACCATTACATTTAAGATGATATAGGGAATATACTAGGGGATGTTTTACCATCTTGTGTCATCCTCACAGCTAGAGCACTTGAGAATGATCTAGCCTTCCTTCTGAAAACATCAGTGTCATAAAGAACTTGAGCAGCGCTATTAGCATCATTAGCAAGCGCTTCAATGGCATCCCATAGATTTGGCAAGAAGTTGCTATTTGTGCCGTAAGCGTAGGCAGTCCGAGGGTTTAAGGCGACAACTGCATGAAGTGAAACGAAACATGTTAGTACAAGTATGTAACATATGTTTAATTGCATGATATTATGTTCTAGAGAAGAATGTATTACCAACATCCTTATAAGTGTGGTGCATTAAGTCATCCATTTTCAGTCTACGACGTCCATGTATATTTCCTTTGTTGTTGGAGAGTCATGGAACAAACTATTGTACTCCTATCGCAATATGGTGTACCATAAGATCATCTCGCTCAATGTAGGTACCTAGTCCTGATCGGCGAATTGCAAGAAGGTGTACAATTGTTCCATTAACTTGACAACATATCGAAGATTATCCCACCAGTCCAACCTCGAGAGCCAGCCATACACGTACCTCCCCTCAATGGTATCAACAAAGCGAGAACTTACAAATTCTTCGACAGCCATCCATTACATGAACTTATCTTGATGTCAAAATAAACTGCCCAAGAACATGTAGTTAGTGCCGAAACAAGTTGCATTCCACTTAATCAACTCTCCTCTAATATACTTCTTCATCATAGTATGAAGCTTGAAATGGTTGTACATCCATTGAGTGATTTTCATTGTACTCTCAATGACTGAGGTGTGATCAAAGAACTCTCCAATTTCCTTCAACATTAAATTAATGGTGTGGACCATACAAGGCGGCCACACGACGTTGCGGTGCTACCATGCGATGAGCTTGCATGCCTTCTTGTAGTTAGCATTATTATCCATGACAATCTGCACCACATTTGTTGGACCCACCTCATCGACCACTGAATATATTTTCTATGTGAGCAAACAAAACTAAGGTCCTCCATTACGTGATGCATATGTTAATTAAATTATAGAAGAGGACTAACGAAACCAAGTACCTTGCATAAGTACGAGGCATCCTGAGATAGACCCATAGCATCGATGAACTTGTGGAAGAATATAGTGCCATTGGAGTAAATCATGAAGTTAATTATTCTTATGCATGTCGGCCCCATTCAAGAATCGCATATGATTGTTACTCCGTACGTAGGCCATTCTTGCTTGAACTTTATGAAGTTCTCCTTTATATCTGCTTCATTGGTGTCTAAATATATTTCATTTATATCTTGACCAACAAAGTATGGATTATCTGATTCTTGTCCCGTGATACCATCAATGTGAAAAAATTTAGACTACGCTGAGCCAATGGCCTACTTCGCACTCTTCCCCCTTCTCTGTCCACCAATGGTTATCAATCCTTAGTTGCACGGGGCCACAGGCCATACCAAAGTTGTAATCCCCCATCGTCTGTGATCTTTCTCATTGCGATGAAGTCCAAAACATCTTTGACAACAGACTGCCGTGATCTCCTCCAGCCCTCTAGAGGAGCCACTACTAACACTCTCTGCTTCTAAATTCTGCCTCCGCCCTAGAGGTAGCCATAGCATGCTGAAGTTGGTCCTCCTCATCAGCATCACCCGTGTACTCTAAATATACACTTCGCCTCAACGGTGAATCTCTAGTTTCTCTTTCTTTCCTCAGCCTCTCCTCTCTCTTGTCCTTCTTATCTCTCATCCTATCTAGGTCATGCTGAAAGTACTCGAAAACTTTCACTGAACTTTACTACAATAGACGACACTCGTTCGCACCCTGCCAAGTGCTGCTTCAGTCGGGTTGCACCGCCTCCTTTCTTCTCTTTGGGACAGTGCTTGCATCAAAATCCATCACCCAACTTCTCACCATGCTCCCACACCACGTCGACATGGTCTACCATCTGCTAATAGAAAACAATAAAAGTAAGTATACATACAAATATCACTACTTGAATAAATAGTACCATTTGCGTGTGTCAGTCCATTACTACTAAATATATTTCAACAAATATTGTTACTAAATATAATTGAATAAATATTATTACTAAATATACTTCAACAAATATTGCTACTACATAGACTTCGACAAATATTGCTACTAGATATAATTGAACAAATCTCGCTATTAGATATAATTGAACAAATACTGCTACTAGATATAATTGAACAAATACTGCTACTACGTATACTTCAACAAATATTGCTACTTGATACAATTGAATAAATATTGCTACTTGACATGTCTCAACAAATATTGCTACTTAACATACTTGAACAAATATTGCTACTAAATATAATTGAACAAATATTGTTGCTAAAATATGTTGAAGTAAATATTGCTACTTGACATACTCGAAAAAATATTGGTACTAAAAATTCATAAACAAATATACAGTGAGCAATTCATCATGAACACAGTGAGCATTTCATCATGAGGTAAATATTGGTACTAAAAATGCACATACATTCATCAACAAGACAAAGCTCTAACTACCGAGCAGTTTTCAGACAAAGACTGAGCAAAAAACCGTTACAAACCGAGAAAAATTTGTAAATTTTTTTCAAGATCTCTAAATTCAACAACCTCTTTGATTTCACTCAAACCGAGTGGTTTTCAGGGCTTATCGCTCAAACATCGTAGGCTTGACGGTGGAATGACGGTGAGCTTCAATCGGATCTGGGCGAAGGTGACGTTGTCAGTAAAAACGTGTGATGGGGAATTTGGCTGCACAATTATTATGTCCGTTTGATGCTGCCGACTACTCATGAGGTCAAGGCAAATGAGTTGAGCTGGGGTGGGCCAGGCGACCCATAGGCGGCTTGGCCTGTGCACTGAAAGCCTGTAGGCTAGCCTTTTTTATTTTCTAATTTCAAAAATTTGAATGGCTCACAAAATTCTCTAAACATTGTTTTTTGAAAATATATTCACACCAGATGTCATAAAGCTATTAATACTAATTTTAGGGAATTTTTGGATAAATTATTTCAAATTTTCTGAATTTTTGAATTTAAATTTGAACTTCACCAGTAAACCAAGTGGTTTCATTTCTCAAGCTAGCATGGTACGGGCGAAAATTACAATTTTCGAGCAGTTTTCGTCGGTTTTTTGAACCTTGGTTATACCTTCGCAGCCTAGATGTGTATTTATTTATAACTGAGGGATGTAGAATCATATAAGGATGAAACGCTTCTATTTCAAAACTGAATAGGATTTGAGATAACATTTATAAATTCAAATCCTTATTCTTGCTAACTCTCATTTAATTCACATTACATTAATCCAAATTATGTAGGCTTGCTCTTTCAGATCCAAATAATGTAACATCCTAAATTGCTAAAAAGTTATATAGTAGGCTCCAAAAATTCTTTTTTCTGTATTTTCTTTATTTTTTTCAAGATTTTTAGTATTTAAGAAAAATCTTTTCTTTAAATCTAGCTACTCTCCTTCAATCGGGAGCTTCTCCAAAAACATTCATAATTTTTTGTGTTGGTTTGCTAATTTTAGAAATTCAAACTTTTTTATGTATTTAAATCAATTAGGAAAGCAATTAAAAATCAGTTTCGCACTGGTGCGCCAAATCTCTTTCTTTGGCTCGGACCATCGCTCTTCCAGCTTGTCCCCAGTGTGCACACCAGACTTTCTTTTCTACCTTCTCCATGCGGAAGAGTGTTCTATCGAAACTCCGTTCTCTCCTTCCCGCTCCCCACGTTCATTGACACCTCAAACCCACTCACCAGTCATCGTCCTCCTTGCGACTATGCCTACCATGGGAGATCTCTTGAGCTACTATAGCACACCCAGGTTTCGACTCTATTGCCCATTGAAATTGGACCCATCGTGCGTACCAAGACAACCCCTTGATGACTCACCTCCAATGCTGAGCTCAGCATCCATTAGAAGCCATCGCCACACATCTTATTGGCAAAATCTCCTGAGCAACCATGAGAAAACAACAAGTATACTGTCGGCGTGTTTGTGCCAGATAGTATTGGTTCGAGTGTATAACCGAGTTTCGATAGGGGGGTCTTCGCAGCTGCGTCACTCTTGACTCTCTTCTCGTGATGAGTAGGAAAAGAAACTCAAGAACACACAGGGAACACACATGGATTTACCCAGGTTTGGGCCCCCAATGTGAGTAACATCCCTACATCCTGCTCAAGCTCGTGTTGCTCTAGTATACCACTTGTTCTTAGTTCGCCCGATCTTTCGATCGTTCGAGCTTTGGATCTCTTCTCTGTTGTGAACTGATTAACCGACCGACCTCCCAACCTCCCCCCATGCACACTAGCTCCCTTATATACTCCTGGGAATGGCTAGGGCAAGTGGAGGGAGTGGTTTTACATTAATTACATTGATTGTGTCGAATCCTATCGCTACTATCCTTTCGAGCCTCTTTGTCGGCGTCGCTGCTTGACACCACCTGTCTTCGGATTGCTCGAGGGGAGGGGTTCGGACGCTGCGTGACGAGCACCTAGTACACGCATCTCCCCGGCTCGCCCTGGGCGGTGCAGATGGAATGGGAGTTGGTGAAGCTGGCTCAGTCGGAAGGACAGGTCATCATAGCGTCAGGGAGCCACACCTATTTAATGGCTCCCAGGCGGATTGTAACGGCTCCCTGCACATTTAATGTCTCCCATGCGCATTTAATGGCTCCCATGCACATTTAATGATCATGATACGCTGTGATCCGAGTGAAGGCTTCGGGCGGAAGCCTCTCAACCCTGTCTGCGCGGATGACTGACAATAGGCCCGCCTGCTCACCGGAAGACCACGCGGCCTGGTCGCTCGGCTGCTCTTCGGGTGGCCACGTGTCCTGGTCATCAGGGGCCACGACCTAGTCGCCCGCCTGCTCGCCGGACGGCCACGTGTCCTGGTCGCCCGCCAAGCCTCTCTTCAGCCGGTTGAGTCCTTTGCACAGGACCTTCTTCTTCCTGTATCTTGCGCACGCGGTCTCACCTGATAGCGGTGGAGAGAGTACCCCTGAAGACACCAAGAAGGAGGGGTACTCTCCCCACCGCTGTTAGGTGGGACTCTCCCCACCGCTATCAGGTGGGACCATGTGCGCAAGATACAGAAAAAAGAAGGTCCTATGCAAAGGACTCAACTAGCTAAAGAGAGGTTTGGTGGCGACAGACACGCGGCTTGCCGTGAGCAAAGCGCGCGACTGTGTCCCAACCCCGGGCGGCCAAGTCGCGGTCCCTGCCGACCAGGACGCGTGGCCACCCGAAGAGCAGCCAGGCGACCAGGCCACGTGGTCGTCCGGTGAGCAGGCGGGCCCATTATCAGTCCTCCGCGCAGACAGGGTTGAGAGGCTTTCGCCCGAAGTCTTCGCTAGGATCACAATGTATCATAGTCATTAAATGCACATGGGAGCCATTAAATGCGCAGGGAGCCATTACAATGCACCTGGGAGCTATTAAATAGGCATGGCTGACGCTATGATGACCTGTCCCTCCGACCGAGCCAGCTCCACTAACTCCAGCCCGTTCCATCTACACCGCCCAGGGCAAGACGGGGAGACACGTGTACCAAGCATTCGTTACGCAACATCCAAACCCCTCCCCTCGAGCGATCCGAAGACAGGCGACGTCAAGCAACGGCGTGGACAAAGAGGCTCAGAAGGATAGTAGCAATAGGACTCGACACAATCAATGTAATTAATGTAAACCCACTCCCTCCACTTGCCCTAGCCAGTCCCGGGAGTATATAAGGGAGCTAGTGTGCATGGGGGCGGGGGCGAGAGGGAGAGGGAGTTTAGTTGATCGGTCGGTCGATCAGTTGACAACAGAGAAGAGATCCAAAGTTCGAACGATCGAAAGATCGGGCGAACTGAGAACAAGTGGTATACTAGAGCAACACGATCTTGAGCAGGACGTAGGGCTGTTACCCGCATTAGGGGTCCGAACCTGGGTAAATCCCTATGCGTTCCCTATGTGTTCTTGAGTTTCTTTTCCTACTAATCACGAGAAGAGAGTCGAAAGTGACGCGTTGCGAAGACCCCCTTGCCGAAACTCGGTTATACACTCGAACCAATACTGTCTGGCATAAACACGCCGATAAGTTGAAAGTGAATGGAGAAGTTACGTATGACATCCTATAAAGATGTTCTTAAATTTTTTTAGTTTGAGCATAACCTCAAGACTTGTCATACCCTTTATTAATCTCCATGTTATCTAAATATCTTACTTCCTTCAGTCACAAATAGTTGTCGTTTTAAATATCAACTTGATTTTGTAAACACAAGTTTAACCATTAATTTCTATTACAATATATTTATAAAATCTAATAAAATTATAATATTATGAAAATACTTTTCAAGACATATATATATATATATATATATATATATATATATATATATATATATATATATATATATATATATATATATATATGAAGCCTTTAGATTACTCAGGAGTACATACTCCCACCTCTAATATACCACTTAAATAAACGCTTTATACTCTTTTATCACTTTCGGTATACTCCAATAATAATTCTAAGATACTCCAATACAATATGATTAAAAAAATTTCATCAAACCCTTTATTTTTTTGCTACATACCCTTTTTCATATGTATAAGGAATGTGTAAACAAATTATGCCATAAAGGGTGGATTTTAATGAAAATTTTCATGAAACTCACTTTGGAGTATCTTATAATCAATATTAGAGTATACTCAAATGGATAAAGAGGTATAACAACATCATTTAAATGGTATATTAGAGGTGGGAGTACATACACCCAGGAGTATGGAATCATTTTCCTATATATATATATATATATGATTTTATTATTCAATTTAAATATTTAAAATAATATTAACAGTTAAAATTTTAAAAATTTGACTACATCAATACATGAAATAACAGCTATTTGTGAGCATCGGAGTGTCGGACTGAAGGATAATATCAGTGCAAACGCGCCCTCTCCTTCGTACCCACGTGACCAACCACCAGACATAACATCCGTAACCCAGCACCACCAGACTCAAACCGCTAACAGGCTCTAACAGACCCGCAACAAGGGAAGCAGTTTCGGATCCTGCGCAGGCCGCGAACCCGTTAACGGCGGCGACTACAATGCAAGAGCCCCACCGCATCACGAGTGACGACTGACGAGGCGACGACTACCCCACGACACGTACGAGGAGACCGTTACGATTTTGCGGCGGAGACCTAGCCGGGCCCGCCCTTCGCGCGCCCTCTCCGATCCCCCAATCTCAATCTCCGACGACGAATCCCTGCTCGGCTACCGAATCCAGCCCGGGATTCGTGAAATTCGGGTTGGCTTACCCCCCGGAAAGGCATGATCCTGGAGCAGTTCGACGAGGACGTGATCGCCTCCGCCGCGGGGGCGGCGGGGGTGATCGTGAAGCCGCCGGCGAACTTCGGGATGGTGGACAAGGGTGTCTACCGATCGGGGCTCCCCGACGCCGCCAGCTTCGGATTCATGCGGGGCGTCGGGCTCCGATCTGTCGTGTGAGCGATTCTTGGATTTAGATTTGTTTGCTTTTGTAGGAGTTCATGGTGCGGTATTTGTATTCATGCGGTGTCTGGGTTTTCGTTTGGGTTGTAGGTATCTGTGCCCGGAGCCATACCCGGAGGCGAACGCCGAGTTCTTGAAGGCGGAGGGGATCCGCCTCTTCCAGTTCGGGATTGAAGGGAACAAGGTGAGCATATATTTTCACAAGATTCCTCACGCCGTTGGTATCAGTTTTTGCAAGGATCTTGTGTTAAATATTTTGAAATTGAAGTCAGAGTTTGAAAAGAAAAACTTGTTCTCTTTTTTCTGCTGGTGATCATACAAGCGCATGACTATTATCTGCTTTATTTAAAAGTCAAGCTAACATAAATGTTATAAAAAAATCTTTTGAAACAAGTACAGTTTAATAAATATTTCTTCTTTTAGTATGGAAATAATTTCTAAACCATTTAATGTGGTTTTCTACTTTTCCCCTTATTGTCCGTACATTAAGTTGAAAAATTTTACAAAATCTCTAATGTTATTTAACAATTTGTCAACTTACTTGGTGAGGTACTAGATTTGGATGCCGCTCCTGCTTCTTTTGTGGTAATTTTGCATAAAAGAGTTAAGCAAAATATACTTCCAACATGTTTGCCCCAAAAGTAAAGCTGAAATGATCAGAACAAGGCGAGATTCCATAATGGAGCATTTTGATGCTGAACACTTTCTAAAATGCCCTTTACTTACACTGAAATAATGAAATAAAAGAGGGTGATCAATACGCTATCTATGTGTTATGTGGGCCACATACATACATACACATACAAACATACATACACACACACATACACACATACATACATACACACATACATACACACATGTATGTATGTATATATACACTATATGTATTACATGTATGTATAGATATACACATACATATATACTATATGTATATATATAGAGAAAATTGCTTATTTGCCACTGAAAGTTGGCCAGTTCCCCAAAATGCCATCGCGAAGATTGTCTTCCCTCCATTGCCATCCGATCTCAAATTGCCTTCCCAAAATGCCACCGCCGTCCATTTGGCTATGAACTAACCGTTAGTTGACACGCGAAAAGACCAAATTGCCCTCCTTTTGAGTGTGCTGCCCTATTTAAATCTATCAAATGTGCTTAGAATTTTATGAAAATTTTTGGAGATGATCTTAAGAGAGTACTAACATTTCTGTAAAAATTTGAGAGCATGAGCAACTCTGTGATTTTCTGGAAAAATCGTTTAGTGATTCTGTCTTAATGAAAGAATTGCCTAATTTAAATCTATCAAATGTGCTTAGAATTTTATGAAAATTTTTGGAGATGATCTTAAGAGAGTACTAACATTTCTGTAAAATTTGAGAGCATGAGCAGCTCTGTGATTTTCTGGAAAAATCTTTTAGCGATTCTATCTAAATGAAAGAATCTAAATTTTGATTTTTTAGAAGCACTAAATAAATTCAAAAATTTATGAAATTTTTTGGAGTGGTTCCTTGGGTTATTTAGAATTTAAATAAAATATTTCTAGGCTTTTAAATGTTTTGAATTCATTTCACCGTCCAAGTTAGCACAAAGGGGCAACTCGGTCTTTTCGCGTGCCAGCAAACGGTCAGTTCACAGCCAAATGGACGGCGGTGGCATTTTGGGAAGGCAATTTGAGATCGGATGGCAATGGAGGGAAGATAATCTTCGCGATGGCAGTTTGGGGAACCGCCAACTTTCAGTGGCAAATAAGCAATTTACTCATATATATATGTAAACACTTTTAGAATGATATTATGGTCACAAAGTACAAAATACCCAGTATTCCTCTAGGCAGCCACCTAGTTCTCCTAGGCAGCGCTTAGGCACTAGGCTACACCCTCCTGTCTAGCCTGCCTTTCGACGATTAGGCGCTAAGTGCTGGTGTGCCACCCACCTAGGAGAGCACGGAAAATACCACAAATCTTTGTTTCACTCACTAAATTGTGATGACTGATGAATGGGCTGTTACAATTCTTGACGAATATATTTTCCTTCTTGTCTAGTTTGAGATACTGGCAATACTGGAAGAAGACATACATTTTCTTCTGGATTCAGAGTCACTGCCTTCAATTTGGTGTTGCTTGTTGTAACTTACCCAGTTGTGTCCTGGAACTGCTGTAGTATTAACTAAGTTCTGTTAATTCCATCGTATATTCCAATTTACTGTTCGTCAGGATTCAGGATGCTGTTTTGCTTTCATTACGTTTTATTGCTTTGAGATGAAATAAATTTTGCTGTATGTTCATTCTTTAATTCCTATATTAAGAGGTACAGTATCTTAAATGTTTGCATCTGCAGGACCTATACGTGTCCATTCATGTGGATGCTATCATGGGGGCTCTTAGGGTCTTACTTGGTACTGAATTAGGTTCCATCATTCCAATTTATCTTTGCTGTAGCCTATTACTGTACAATGGACCTTCATGTAATTATTTTGTCCTATTAGTAATCCTCTTCCACTTTCTCTGTTTTCAGATGTTAGAAACCACCCAGTTTTAATCCACTGCAAGAGAGGAAAGGTACCAATAAACATAGTTCTGTTCTAAATCCAATCATTCTGTTTCGCATCACACGGTCTTGAAATTTTCTGTTCTGATTTCAGCACCGTACCGGATGTCTTGTGGGCTGCTTCAGAAGGCTGCAGAATTGGTGCCTTTCATCAGTCTTTGAAGAGTATCACCGCTATGCTGCCGGCAAGTCACGGTTGTCGGATCTGAGGTTCATCGAATCATTCGATGTCACCTGTATGAGGGATTGCATGCTCAGACTCATCTACCGCTATCATGGTTGCCTTCAGAAAAGCAAGCGCCTCTTATACAAGGAGAGATAGCGACCGTGGGACCTACCTCCTCACGCCGAGTTTCATTGGAGTAGAAACTTCTGAATGAGTTGTAACAGAGAACTTGAGTCACCAGGCATCTTTTTATTATTTTGTATCTTCATTCCTTGATTTGAATACGTTGACTTCTATATTCATTGAGCAGTGATCTTTCATGTTTGTTTCACCAGGCATCATTCCTAGACCTCCGATCAAAATTGCTAGTTCCATTCGTCTAGGGTTTTTTTTTTTTTTTTCTATTTGGTGCCTGTCGTTCTTTGCCATTAATCAATGTATGTCACCGCCCAAAATGCTGAATGACGAGAACGTATCTTGTGCATGATCACACCCTCGATAGTAAGATTCCTGTGCATTGCAACGGGATCATAAAAGAAGGTGATACATATATCACAAAACGTGATCCAAAATCATACAATAAATATTAGAAAAGCCTTCGCCGACACATACCATGGTGAGCCCTTGGCCTCCGCGGATAGGTACGATCCTTCCCCACCTTCGATCCAACCTAATGTTAGCTAGCGTTTTGATTCCAATCTGATTTTTGGGAAATGTTTTGGGCGTTTTTTGTGTGTGTAAGATATAGGAGCCAATGATGAGGGAATAGTACACAAATGGAAAACCTCGTTACAAAGGCAATCTTGGAGTTACAGAACAGCCACTCTGCACTAAGTATTCGGTCATCATTTTGACTATAAGTTATATATATATAACCATTTCTATAGTAGATATTAAGCACCTTGCCAGGGAATAAAGATACTACTTTGGACTTCAGAATCTGGAGTTGTAGGAAATTTTGTTTTCCCCTCTGAACTTGCCTATAATGATTGGTAAATTGTAAGAGAAAGTTGCATACTGGAATCAAGGCGAGGTTGCAGTATTGACGACGGTGAGGTGGTCATAGACCTCTCTTCATAGTAGCGGCGAGGGGGACGGCCTAAGACGGCAATGGGCGGCGCGGTGAGGCGGTAAACTCCTTTCATTAATTAAGAATAAGATAGTATCAAAAGAGCCTATCTGTTGGCCCAACTAATAAACTCCGAAAGATAAGGTAATGATATAGATGAGATTACTATGTTAATGCTGAGAAGGTATGAAGTATGCGTATAAGGTGCCACATGAAGAAGACGCTGGGGACTGTCAAAGGAGGGGACTTCAGAATGAACATGTGGTCAGAGTTTAATTCACAACATTAGCTAACACAGAAACGATATATTTAACAACTAAGACACACTATAATGTAACAAAAGATAAGTTGTCCAAGTAAATTTAACAGCTCTAGTAACAGAGCTCATGAAGTGTTAAAAGAAGGTAAAATAACATTCACTGTACCTTCTTGATTGCTCAGCCATTCATCCTTGGCACGTGAGGTAAATAAAGTACATACTTCCATTGCAAAGCCTTTGCAAACGGTTTGAGAATGCGAAGAAAGGATAGCCAGTGGATGAAACACTACCCAGATTTAATTTGTTATTACACGTCACACAGAAGGAAAAATAGCAGGCATCCATCTACAGAAAAGAGAATACCGTTGAAAGACCATGTGGAGGCCTAATTCTGTGTGTGATGAGTATTTAACTAAATTTGAGTATAGTTTACTTTGGAATTGAGTTTGATTTGAATTGGATTTTCAATTTGAAGTAATTTGAGGTTTGTCTGTCTTTTCCGGTACTACCGGCCTGGGGGTGGTAACACTGGATCTTCTGAGCATTAATGATTTGATTAATGATTTTATAATGATTAATTGCATATCTTTTTGGACTTTACTATGTGAGTTGTTTTCCTTGTCTTTGATGATTGCAGGACGACTGTACTAGGTCACGGTGAGGTGGAGGATGACTGGGACTAGGCGAGGAGCGTCGAAGGTCCAGACGGTCGGGGATTACTGGAAGATGACCAGAGACGGAGACCAGGCAAGTCAAGAAGACAAGGAAACAATATAATGCTAGCTAGAAAACCGTGCAAGAAAACCCATTGTATGAGTGGGTTTTGGGTTAGCCCTTGTATGGTTGATTGAGTGGGTTAATCTTAGTCCTTGATGAGTACTCTAGGGTTGAGGGGCTCATCTAAGGGTGGTAGGTGGCCCAAGAGTAGTATAAATAGGGGTGAAGAGGTAACCTTCTTCCCTTAAAGGTGGTAGAGGTTTTTGTGCTCTTTTGAGCTTTGCCCACTTTATTGTGAAGCTTTGTAAATCTTCCCTTTCTGAAATACAAATCATTTTCATACATGCTTGAATTTACATTATAGGTTTACTTTATATCTTAAATTCAGCATTTAAACTCCTCATTTAAATTCCTGCAATTTACTTTCTCACAATTTACCTTACGCACATTTTAATTTGCCTCTCCTCTTTCTAAATGCTGCTAATCTATGATATCTTGAGGGTGCTCGTATGATTTTACAACTCTCTTGCACCTTAGGATAGACTAGAGATCAAGTTTTCATCAAATTGCAAATCTGTCCAAAACTTGTTCTTCGCGCAAGAGTCAGTGTTTGATTTTTAGAAAACTCTAGAAATATAATTTTTAAGTATTTATTCTTGTAGAAGGTGCATGACTTATATTTCCATCTGTGTAAAAATTTAGGAGTCTATTAGTTGCACAGTTTGGGCACCGTGAGGTGAATACCGAGCCCCAAACTTTCTGCTCGAAGTTCCTAACAATCTATAGTATTTGATTTTTCCTGATTTTTCCACAAGACTTTTTGAGGTGGCCTTTAGTGGAGTGCTTCACATTTCATTAGTTCATAGGGATACAAATTTTCAAAAATTTTGAAGCAACAGAAATCCACTAACCACCTACTCCTATTAAGGACAATTTCTGGAAAATCTTCTTTTGTTTTTTTGAAAGTAACTTTGATGATTTGACTTGATCTCCTTTTCAAAAGCAAGATTTAAATTGATTCCTTTTGTTTGGGCACTTGACAACCAGGATTGTAATTCAAAACTTCCCCACATATTCCATGGTTCTTATCCATGCAAGGGGTACACATAGTTGTTTAGTTATTCAGGTTTTGGAGGGTTGGTGAATTTGAGGAGCACTAGCCTGGTAGAACAGCTACCTCTATTGCTTTAACTCTTTTTGCAGATTTTTGTTACGGGCTTGTTTGAAGTAATTTGAGTGCAAGAAAATTTTATTTTGGAATCATTCACCCTCCTCTAATCGTCATCTCGATCCTTCAATTGGAATCATAGCCAGTTTTGCTCTTCCGTAGATCTTGACCAGTCTCAAGAGCTATGGCGATGGAAAAATATTCTACCAAGCCTCCTATTTTTTCTGGAGTTGAATTTCCATTTTGGAAGTCCCGAATGGATTGGTACATCACTCCCTAGGGCATCCTGATATGGCAAAATGGGAAGCTCCCGTATGAGGTTCGTGCCGATGAGTACGCCGCGGCCAGCAATATGGCTAACGTTGAGGCAATGCTAAGGCATGAAATATTCTCATACAGGGTCTTAGCCGTAGTGAGTATAATAGAATTTCTCACCTGCAATCCACTCACGAGATCTGGATGACCCTCGATGCTTACCATGAGGGCACTACTCAAATCAAGACTGTGAGGCAGGATTAGTGCAAGCATGAATACAACAAATTTGAACAACACACTGATAAGAGTCTTGATGAGTGTTTTGGTCGTTTTACGAAGATTTTGACCGATCTTCGAGCAGTCGATTGTACATACCATGACTCGGATAATGCTCGACATTTCTTGACCACACTCGATCTTTGAGTTTGAGAGATGAAAGTGACCACCATCAATGACACTACCGACTTGTCGACTCTTCCTAACTCAAGACTCATGAGATTGACGTCATCTCTCGCAAGATGAAATCTCAGTCAATAGCCCTGGTCACTGATCCCGCTGGTTTCACTTTCGATTCTTCTACTTGTTTTTCCCTCTCTGCCCTTTGTGAGCTAAGCGATGACCATCTGAAAAATTTTCCAGAAAATGAGCATGCTCTTTTGGCTTGCAAGTTTTCTCATGCATACAAGAGGGTAAGAGAGAGGAAGAGAGGTGACACGATCACCTGCTTTGAGTGTGGTGGCCCCAACCACATTCGAGCAAACTGCCCCAAGCTGGAGAAGGGCAAGAATGACTTCGGTGGTTCAGGAAAGATTGACTACACCGACAAGAACGGCAACAAGAAGCCTCTAGCTCATGAGCCAGCACGTGAGAAGAAGTACCGCAATTTCTCGAAGAATAAGAAGCTCTTCCACCATGTCCTTACTGCCCTCGACGACATCAACCTCTCCGACACAGAGACATGGAGTGACAAAGGTGAGAACAATCTGCAAGAGAAGAAAGGCGGTGACGAGTTCTCCATCATGTGCTTCATGGCCGACACCAACGACATTAGTGACTCTGAGCTTTACGGCGACTCGAATGAGGTGCCCTCCTATGACCAGCTCAATGAAGCTTTTTGCAAACTAGAAAAATTTCATGCTAAAGCTAGAGCTAGGTGTACAGAGCTTGAGAAGGAAGTAAGTATCTTGACTCAGGAGTTAGCTTCTCTTAGATCTTCTCCTTCTCGAGTTTTGAATGATTGTTTGTTATGCGATGCTTTGCTTGTGGAGTTAGAGAACCTAAGGACTATGCATGATAGTGTGCTTACTGAGCTTGAGAGTCTTAGGTTAAAGAATGCTAGCAATGAATCTTCTAATGCTATATCTTTAGATGCTAATTTTCTTCTTGTTCATTCTACTACATCATGTGATAACTGCCCTAAATTGCTTGCTGAAATTGATACCATGAGCACTCACCTTAGGAAGCTTTCTGCTAGAAATGATAAACTTGAAATGCATGCTTTTAAGGACCCAGTCAGCTCATGTGAGGGCTGTAAGCAACTAAAACTTGATAATGAATCCTTAAATATCAGGTGTGCTAAACTTGCTAAGGACTTACTAAACAAGTTATAAGAAAGTTGCTTATGATGTTTTGTGATTGAGGTGAACTTGGATAAAATCCAAGTCGAGCTTATGAAGAAGCTAGAAGACCAAGACCTTAGAATTAGAAATGCTCCTTGCGTTTCTTGTGAGGCCCTCAAAATTGAGGAAGCTTGGATAAAATCCAAGTTGAGCTTAGGAAGAAGTTAGAAGACCAAGCCCTTAGGATTAGAAATTCTCCCTGCATTTCTTATGAGGTCCTCAAAATTGAGACAACCATGCTGAGGGAGAAAAATGCACATGCTGTTAGATCTTCTCTTTCTGGTTCTTCTTCTTTCTCTCATCCCTGTTCCTCTTGTGCCTCTCTCTTCCGGGAGTGTGAGTACCTCATGAGCACTCTCGAGAAGTTTGTAAGAGGCAAGAAGAAGCTCAATGTTATTCTAGACCAATCTAAGATTAGCATATTCAATCAGGGTCTAGGATTCAACTACTTAGAGCATGCTAGGACTCATCCTCCTACCATTGTGCATGGCTCCAAGAGTGGTGAGATCGTGGTAGTTCCCAGGGTGAGTACCATTGTGTTTAGGTCTACTAGAGTTGTCCATGGGACTTCTGACCAAAAGATTGCTACTTCTGTTACTTCTACCTCTAGCAAGGCGAAGTATTCATACACCTTCTGTAAGAAAGATAGTCACCTAGTAGATTTCTGCTTCTGGGGCGCTAAGATCATAAGGCATGAGCGTGTTGCTGCTCTTAGAGGTATTTAGGGTCATCTCTAGACTCTGGGTGCTCCTAAGGCACACACTGCTACTAGACAGGTTAAAGAGTTGCCTGATTTTGGGCAGCGTCCAGGATTTGGTTTTTATGCTGTTCATTCGAATTTTAGTCCTAGAATTGTTTGTTGTCAGTCTACCCGCCGTCCTTTTGATATTCCTCGTTTTTCCTATCGAGGTAGATATCAGCGGCGTGAGGTGTTTTCTAGTACGAGGTTCAGGTGGCATCACTGGGATTGTCTGGTCTTTGCACCACGGTGGGCCAATCCATTTTCAGCCCGTAGATCTTCTACTAGAATTTCTTCTGGTCATGTGAGGGTGGATCATCATGCAGATACTAGAGTCTAGTCTTCTTCCTTTGTGGCTGGCACCTCTAGGCATCATGTGGTTCAGTATTGGGTTCCTAGATCTTCTCTTCATCCTAGTACTAAGTTATCTTTCTCTCATGTGCATTGACCAGGTTCGTCAGATGGGAAAAGGAGATATTTGGATTGTTGACTCTAGTTGTTCTTGCCATATGACCGGAGACTCTTGTTGATTCTCTTCCTTAGTCCGAGCCCTCGGTGATGAGTTGATCATTTTTGGAGATGCTTCTTCAGTATAGTCATTGCTAAAGGTACCGTTTGCATTAAAGATAATTTTATTCTTAAGGATGTTGTCTTAGTAAGTAAGCTACAATTTAACTTGCTCTTTGTTTCTTAGCTTATCGATTACTCTTTCGAGGTAAGCTTCAAGAGTAATGTCTGTAGAATCCTTGATTCATCAAGAGGGTTAGTTTGTGGGGTTTCTAGATTTAAGAGAGTCTTTTGTACTGATTTTTCTATTTCTTCTAGAGACTTTCTCTATTGTTTGATTGCTTCTGAGTCCCGTGATCTCTCCTTCTGCCATAAGAGACTCGGTCACATCAACTTTGATCATTCGACCGTAGTTAGCAGCCACGACCTTATTCGTGGTCTGCCCAAACTCAAGATGGTTAAAGACTTAGTTTGCTCTCCCTACTGACATGGCAAGATGGTTACAGCTTCTCATCCTCTAGTCACCGTAGTGATGGCTGATACACTAGGACAGCTCTTACATATGGACACTATTGGTCCAATTAGAGTGCAGTCAGCAGGAGGGAAGTAGTATGTCTTTGTCATTGTTGATGATTTTTTGAGGTATTCTTGGGTATTTTTCATGGCCCCAAAGGATGAGACTTTCCTCACTTCAAGAGTTTGGTTAGTAGGTTGGCTTTTAAGCTCCCAAGTGCATTACAAGCTATAGGCAGTAATAATGGCATGGAGTTCAAGAATTCCTACTTTGAGAGGTTCTATGTGGAGTCTAGTTTAGAGCATCAGTTCTCTTCTCCCTACGCCCCTCAACAAAATGGCATAGTGGAAAGGAAGAATAGGACCCTGGATGAGATGGCCAAGACAATACTAGATGAGTACAGTACTCCTAGGAAGTTTTGGGCTGAGGTTATAGCTACTGCTTGTCATGATTATAATCGTGTTTTCTTGAGAGTACATTTGCATCGCACTTCTTACGAGTTGAGGTATGGGCGAAAGCCCAGTATTTCTCACTTTCGCGTATTTGGTTACAAGTGTTTTATCTTGAAGTCTGGTAACCTAGATAAGTTTGAGTCTCGTTCTTCTAATAGTATTTTTCTGGGTTACTCAACTTCTTCTTATAGCTATAGGGTCTGGAGGTGTAATGCGAATAAGATCATGGAGACCTGTGTCATGACTTTTAATAAGGCTAGCATAGGAGCTAGACCTGATATTTCAAGCTCTTCTCATCTCTTTGAGACCATCTTCATAGAGGATGAGGATAATGGAGATGATGGTGTTCCACCTGATTCAGTCCCCTCTACACCTGAGGTGTCTTCGAACTTTTTTTTAATAATACATTTTTTTTCAAAATTTCAAAAATATACTACGGAAAAATTACATAAATATACCCCTGTCGCCCATTGGTTTGGCAACTGGCCTCCTGTCGCTTGTTGGTTTGGCGACATTTAAATGTTGCCAAACTAACAGGCGATAGAAAGCTTTACAGTGTGGAGACGTGGCGCTTTTGTCGCCCATTGATCGTGCGATGTAGCCTCCTGTCGCCCATTGGTTGGGCGACATTTAAATGTCGCCAAACCAATGGGCGATAGGGGTATATTTATGTAATTTTTTTTCCATGGTATATTTTTGAAATTTTGAAAAAAAATGTATTATTAAAAAAATAATTTGGGTGTCTCCTGTCTCCATTTCTGCACCTCAGTGAGACTAGCCCTTGCCTTCCGACTCTCCTTCAACGAGTGGCTTTGTTCCTATCTTTTCTGCTGAAGAGGTAGAGGCCACTTCTGCTTCTAGTCCTCCCCGCCATATTCAGAAAATTCATCCACCTGATCAGATCATTAGTGATCTATTTGAGTGAGTCACTCGCTCAAAATCAGGTTTGTCCAATTTTTGCCTTCACTTAGCCTTTGTTGGTTCTTTTGAGCTGAAGGATGTCTCTCATGTATTATCCGATGAATCATGGTTTAATACTATGCATAAGGAACTTGAAAACTTCGAGAGGAACAAGGTATGACAGTTTGTTGAACCCCCATCTGGTCATAATATCACTGGGACTAAGTGGGTGTTCAAAAACAAGTAGAGTTAGAATGGGGTTATTATAAGGAACAAGGCTAGGTTAGTTGCACAGGGCTTTACTTAGGTTGAGGGTATTGACTTTAAGTAGACTTTTACTCCTATAGCTAGACTAGAGGCAATTCGGATTCTGTTTGCATTCTCTATATCCTAGGGCTTCAAGCTCTATCAAATGGATGTTAAGAGTGTATTCCTCAATGGCTATATTGAGAAAGATGTTTATGTCAAACAACCTCCAAGATTTGAGAACCCCAAATACCCAAACTATGTCTACAAGCTTTCCAAAGTATGGTATGAGAGGTTTACGTCCTATCTTCTCAGTCATGATTTTAAAATAGGTAGAGTAGAGAAGACTCTATTCATCAGACACCAGGATTCTCATTTCCTTCTTGTCTAGATTTATGTGGATGATATTATCTTTAGTGGCTCTTCTCATTCTCTTATGTCTTAGTTTTCTGATATGATGAGCACGGAGTTTGAGATGAGTGTGATGGGCAAGTTGAGCTACCTTCTTGGCTTCCAAATCAAGCAGACTCGGGAGGGTATTTTCTTGTACCAAGGTAAGTACACTCGGGACCTCCTGAGGCGGTTTGATATGTCTGATGGAAAGCCTGTAATGACTCCTATGGCCACTACTACTGTCGTCGAGCCAGATGAGGATGGTGAGCCTACTAATCAGAAGGAGTTCCAGAGTATGATTGGCTCTCTCTTGTATCTCACTGCCTCACTGCCGGACATACAATTTGTTGTTGTGCGCTCGCTTTTAGGCTTCTCCTCGCACCTCTTATCACCAGGCGGTGAAGCACATCTTCAGGTACCTTCGAGCTACCATTGATTATGGTATTTGGTACTCTTCTTCTTCTTGTCTATCCCTTAGATCCTTTTCCGATCTCGATTTTGCTGGCTGTAGGATAGATAGGAAGAGCACTTCTAGCACTTGCCAATTCATTGGAACTTCTCTTGTCTCTTGGTCATTTAGGAAGCAGTCCGGAGTTGCACAGTCTACTGTTGAGGCCGAGTATGTTGCTGCAGCCAACTGCTATAGCCAAGTGCTCTGGATGAGATCGACTATGCGGGACTTTGGGTTAGAAATAGGGAGTGTTCCACTTTTCTGTGATAACAATTCTGCTATCTGCATTGCTAAGAACCCAGTCCAACACTTTCGGACCAAGCACATTGATGCTAGATATCACTTCCTTAGAGACCATGTAAAGAAAGGAGACATAGTGCTTCAGTTTGTGGAGAGTAACTGCCAGTTGGCCGATATCTTTACCAAACTCTTGCATAGCTCTAGGTTTGTTTTCTTGAGGAGTGAGCTTGGAGTTGTATGCCCTTACAGCCTGTGAGGGGGAGCTGGTCTGTATATTATGTATTATATATTTCTTCCTGTTTTTTCTCATTCTTTTGTCTTACTCTAGGTGCTTATGGGTTTATTCTCTAGAGTTATGAGTTCATTTCACTTATACTTCTGGCATGCTTTGCATTGACCTCTTATCTTGTGCTTTAGGTTGCTATTATGCTTAATTAGTTATTCTCTCTTCTCTCTAGGTTGAGTTCTCTCACAGTCTTATAAGTCTAGTAGGTGTTGGGGCCCCTACGTAGACAGGTCTGTGTGCACTCCTTTAGCTTGGGATTTAGAGTCAGCTTTCCTATATCAGTCATTGGGGAAGATGAGAGCGAGTCTGAGCCATAGTGTTCTCTGCTATCTTTTCTATGCTCTATAATCACCCAGTTTGCAGTTTCTTAACTTCTTCTCTTCATTCTGCGTTTTTGATTTTATTTGAGTTCATTTGGATCTTTCTTGTGCTTCATTTTTTTATTTAACTCAACTTAAACCAAATTTGTGTTTAAAATTAAATCACATATTGAGGGGGAGTTTAAGAATCTGCAACATGCATTTTATATAGACTTTATTTTCTATTTTATGAGTTTCGTCTATTATACAAATGGTCTATGCCCTCATGTTATACACCATGCTACAACATTTTAAGGAATGCTCTAGCTTAGATATGTCTAAGTTCATTTATCTTGCTATGCTTACTAAAACTTGAAAATGAGCTTTTAACAAACTAAATGAAACATGTTGCTTTTACTTACTGAGTTCCATCTCTAGGGGTATTTGTCATGATTAGTGAACTTGTGGAGTCCTCTAGAGTCCCTATAGCAACTTGGGTGAAACTTATTTGATCCATACTTGAGTCCTCCACATGCTTATCAATAAAAGTGCTAAAATGGAAATTAAGCAAAATTGACTCTTTTCGTGTGTATTAGACTCAACACCTCACATTCACAAGATAGCTTCTCATTGCACTTGGGATGTACTTGGAATGTGTTGTGTATGATCAAGATTATTCTCTTAAGAGTTTTTCTTAAGATAATCGAATATAGCATGAGTCAATTGCTTTAAAAAACAAATGCAAATAAAAAAATATACATGGGTAAAGAATGCAAATAATGTCAAACATTTGCATCCTGCTATGTCCTTCAAAAGCTATAAAAAAATTGCATCAAATCAAATATAAGCTCGAAGGACCTTGTATGCACTTCTAGATTCCCCAAAGTGTTGGGTAGGTTGAACTCTAGGTTCTCCATTTGATTCTTTAAATGGCTTTGCTTCTATATTTGAAACTAATGCTAAGTGTTGCTCATGTCAAAAATTGTCAAACATGATCCTTTTAAAACAAAACTAAGCTAGCAAGCAAATCTTCTTATTTGCACTTGGATATGTCTTAGTTTAGTCTAACTTGAAATTGTCTAGCTTAGTGTTATATCTTGTCTTCATAGTATTTGGATAATTTTCAAAGTTCTTCTAGATTACATGCATACATTAAAGGGGAGAAAATATTTTTTTGATGCCTATATTGCCAAAAGGGGGAGAAATTATAGAAAAGGCATCATTAACAACAAAAAAATGCATCTTGCTTCTTATATGATCTTGGTAAAGTTTTTTGTTATCTTGTATGGATCATAAGCATGTTTGTTGTGTTATTAGATTTTAGAGCTTTTATGGACAACTTGCTCTTTCTTGAGACTAGCTCTAAAAATCTTTTTGCCAACTTGGCCATAATCTCTTTTTCTTCCTTTTTGAACCAAGCTTGGCTTAGCATTCAAATTGCTTTCTTCTATCTTTCTTCAAACTCAAAACTTATGCCTTTTTGTGTGTTTGTCAATATACTCATCAAGGGGGAGATTGAAAGACCATGTGGAGGTCTATACTTGTGTGTGATGACTATTTGACTAAATTTGAGCATGGTTTACTTTGGAATTGAGTTTGATTTGAATTGGATTTTCAATTTGAAGTAATTTGAGGTTTGTCTGTCTTTTCTGGTACTACCAGCCTGGGGGTGGTAGTACCAGATCTTCTGAGCGTTAATGATTTGTTTAATGATTTTGTAATGATTAATTGCATATCTTTTTGGACTTTGCTATATGAGGTGTTTTCCTTGTTTTTGATGGTTGCAGGACAACTGTGCTAGGTCATGGTGGGGTGAAGGTTGACCGATGAAGGATCAAGTAGGCCTCAGGGGGGTGAATAGGCAACTTTTTAAATTTTACTGCTCAATTACAGCACAACTATCAAGCTTCACAAACTAAGTTACTAGAAGCAATATGAAAGAATGGAATATTCAGAATAACAGAAAAGCAACAACAAATAATGAGAATGCAAGAATGTAAACAAGAGACACAAGGATTTTATCCCGTGGTTCAGAATCTGTCTCCTAATCCACGTTGGAGCACTTCTCCTTGAAGTATAGCTCCCTTACAAGCTAGTCATAGTAGCTTTGGGTCTCCACTAGGGCAACTCTTTCACCACTCTGGTGAGGTGAGTTCCAAACCTTTCACAAACAAGGTGGACTTCCACAAACACTTTGGACAGGTCGCACCTTTACTGCCTCCAAGCCGTCGTCTAGGATCACTAAGACCCAAAAGTAATAGACTACATACAAGCCCTGTCTCTTGGATCACTCAACACAGCACTAGCTAGACTAAGCTTGGAGCAAGAACACTTTAAAAGTGAAGATTTTTAGTTCAGAGTTTCAGCACACTCTCCTTGAAGGAATGAAAGCTCTAAGTTTGCTAAAATTTCAAGGAGATCAAAAGTTCTTTGGTAGATGGCTCAAGAAATGCTTATATAGGCATTTGGGATGAATATAGCCGTTGCACCTACCACAGTAGCCGTTGGAACGTGTCTGACTGTCAAAAATCAAGATTACACGTTTACAACAGACTTAGCGAAATAAGCTAGCGATACTGGTCCTGTGTACTCCGGACCAAATGGACTTATTTATGCCAGATTGAAAATTTTGGTTCATCGTACATAGGAATATAGAATGATTTTGGGTCCGGCGAAGGAATGATAGTTTAACATGTGCGCCGGACCAAAATATTTGGTCCGCTGTAAAAGGGTTTCACAGGAATCAATAACAGACTTTTTGAGTTAAAACAAGTTTAACCGAGAGATTTGCTTTAGCGCCGGATTGAACTTTGTGAAGGCGAAATTTAGTCCGACGTAAATGGTGAGAGCTCGGTTAGCTCAAGATAAAGATGACTTTTACCAAAGACTTGAAAATAATATGGTCTAGCAAAGTTTATGAGCATTTGATCATGCATACCATTCCAAGGATTGTTTGGTCTGTCACAGATGGATTTCAAAGGATATTTTTAACAATGGATCCCTTTTTGGATGACACAAGGATTTAATTGAGCAAGAGACTTTTGCGCCGGACTAAACTTTTTGAAAGAGGAAGTTGGTTCGGTGTAGATGGGATGCACTCGGTTTGCTTTAAACATAGATTACACTCACCACAGATTAAAGGAATAAAAAACAAGACTTTGGTCCGGCGAAAAGATGAAACTTTTCACATGTGCACTGGACCGAAAAGTTTGGTCCGTCGTGAATGGGAAGTGTTTAGTTAGGATTTAGGCCAAGAGATTTTTTAGCGCCGGACTAAAAGGACTTTGGTCCGGCAGAGATGGACTTTGGCTAAGGTTGTGCCGGACTTAAGGAGAGATAAATGAAGTTTACTCCGAGGAACACTTAGACCCTATTTGGGGGTAAGATTGATTATGAGATAAAGAAATGATTCAAGAATTTCAACTCCAAGCAGTCTAATCTAGACTTAGCCTTGTGAACTAATATTCTAACTTGTGCATAATCCCCATTTATAGTACGACCAAAATAAAATAATCCTAGCTACTTTGCTTGAATCATCTCCCAAGCCAAAAACTAGTAACAAATAGCCTTAATCTTGTTCTTTCAGACAACTTCTTTAATACTCCAATCCAAAATCTTTAAAGCTTAGATATTATTGACTTAGTCATCAACACCAAAATCATATAATTAAACAAGATAAAACAATTTAGGGGCCTAGATGCTATCAATCTCTCCCTTTTTGGTGATTGATGACAACATACCTTTTAAGTCAATAATATTTCAAGTATTCTGCACCAAAGGGTTAGCTTGACATAATATAAGCAATTTTATACAGGAATTTATGCTCCCCCTAAATGTATGCAAGGTAGATCATATCAGAGTTAATAATTTATCAAAGCATTAAAGCTGATCATTATCACTTAGAGCAACATTATCAAGCATAAAAACCAAGTATGAACTGAATTAAAAAGATACTATCAAAGCATTAGAAAATTAAAACATATATCTCAAGTTAACAAGAAATTAAAACAATTTGAGCATTCAGAATTCAAAACACACAAAGTTAATCAGAGCATTCAAACTTCAGAACATACAAGGTCTCCCAACACACTCCCCTTTACAAGTAGTAGCCTAGAGAGACGACCTATTTCTACTAAGATTAGGCTTTGTCAGCGTGGTTGTACCAGACAGTATTGGTTGGAGTGTATAACCGAGTTTTGGTAGGCGGGTCTTCGCAGCTGCATCACTCTCGGCTCTCTTATCTACGCTTTTTCCGTGATGAGCAGGACAAGAAACTCAAGAACACACAGGGAATACACAGGCATTTACCCAGGTTTGGGCCCCCAATGCAGGTAACAGCCCTACGTCCTGCTCGAGCTCGTGTTGCTCTACTATGCCACTTGTTCTCAGTTCGCCTGATCTTTCGATCGTTCGAGCTAGAGATTTCCTTTCTATTCTCTACTGATCGACCGACCTCCTCCCGTCATGCACACTAGCTCCCTTATATACTCCCGGGACTAGCTAGGGCAAGCAGAGGGAGTGGTTTTACATTAATTACATTGACTATGTCTAGTCCTGTCGCTACTGTCTCTTAGAGCCTCTTTGTCTACGTTGTTGCTTGATATCGTCTGTCTTCGGATCGCCCGAGGGGAGGGGTTCGGACGCTGCGTGACAAACGCTTGGCACATGCGTCTCCCCATCACGCCCTAGGTGGTGTAGATGGAATGGGAATTGGTGAAGCTGGCTCAGTCGAAGGGACAGGTCATCATAGCGTCAGGGAGCCATGCCTATTTAATGGCTCTCAGGCACACCGTAACGGCTCCCCGTGCATTGAATGGCTTTCGTGCACATTTAATGGCTCCCATGCGCATTTAATGGATATGATACACTGTGATCTTGGCGAAGGCTTCGGGCGGAAGCCTCCCCACTCTGTCTGCGCGAACGACTGACAATAGGCCCGCCTGCTCGTCAGACGGCCACGTGGCCTGGTCGCTGACTACTCGCCGAGTGGCCATGTGTCCTGGTCCTCAGTGGTGTGATCTGGTCGCCCGAGGCTGGGACCTGGTCGCCCAACTGCTCGTTGGGCGGCCACGTGTCCTGGTCACCCGCCAAGCCTCTCTTTAGCAGGTTGAGTCCCTTGCACAACACCTTCTTCTTTTTGTATCTTGCGCATGCGGTCCCACCTGACAGCGGTGGAGAGAGTACCCCGGTGTAGAATACACTGATAGGCTCCTACTAAAATTTCTACTAAGATTAGGCTCCTACTAAAATTCTCCTCCTTTGACATCAATTGTCAAAAAGGGTTCACTTGCGCCTTGAAAAGGTCCTCTTGAGCTTACTGAGAGCAGAACTTTTGCGAGGAGGGGAGACAATCTGCAGATCATCATTATCTGATTTTTCTTGAGCTTGCGGAGGTGGCACTGGGGCCATGGCTTGATCATGCCAGCTCGGATAATCTGGGTCACCATGCTGAAGAGACATGTTGTGCAAGTCTTATTGCATCTTGTTTAAGGAATCATTGATGGCAACAGCGGACTCAGTGATTTCACCCAAATCAGCAACAATGAATCTCTGAAACTGGTTTTGACAGTCTTCCATCTTCTTGAAAGCATGCTCAGTTTAGTTAAAATGATCTTCCAGATTTTCTCCTATCCAATCAAGAGATTTGTGATTGATTTTGAAACCATCATCAATTTGACTAGATACTTTCTTTTGATTTTCATCAATCTTCATATTCATGCCATATAATCTATCTCTTAGCAGATTTCTTAAATACTGTCTTTGCATCTGTGCTTGGATTTGATCGTTGTACTGCTGCATTGCCCTCATGCTCTCTTCGTGCCTTAGAGCAGCAATTCTTTGATCCTCTTCATATCTGGCTTGAAAACCTCTTTGATCTGCATAGTATTGCTGCTCATAGGAAGAGAACCATGTTGGTTGATTGTCAAAGATATTTTCCCATCCCGAAATGTGTCTTTCACGAAAGGTGCTCGTAATGTGCTTTAGGAGGTGTAGGAGGACATTGTGAATCAAACAGACTTTGCCACCCAGGAAAAGTATCTTGCTGTGCATGAGCTGGGTGAGCTGCAGGAGGTGAAGAAGGATAAGATGAGCCAAATCCCTGAGGCATTCCTAACCCTCATGTCTCATAGTCGTTTGCTCCTGGTCTTATTCCTTGGTTCTCCATGAACATACCTGCTGCAGCTAATTCTTGAAGATGATGAATTTGTTGCTCCTCAGCATGAGATTGAGCAAATGAACTTGATAACACTTGAGTTGCAGCATCATTTCCAAAAAGAACACTCCTTGTCATTCCAAGAACCACTTCCATATACTTCAATATGTATACTGTCTTGCTGACTGTGACCTCTTGGTCTTGAAGCTGAATGTTCTAGAATAGGAGCTTCTGGCACTGGACAGTGAGCAGACATTTTATGACTTGAAGTCTTACTTTTGGGATCACAATGAGCACTAGGCTCTTTCCTAGTTTTGCTCTTGTTGCCACTGTGATGACTGCCATAACTTTGAAAGTGATGAGACGTATGGCTGTGGCTTGCACTACTTGGTGCTACAAAACTTTCATCATTTCCATCATAACTTTGAGAGTGATATGAGGGATGACTGTAGCTTCCACTCCTACTGTATCCATCATCCTCAGTTTCATTGTGAGCACTTGGCTCATTCTCTTCTTCAGTTTCATAATCAAGGATGACTTCCATACCAGGTTGATTTTGCTCTTCTTCTTGGTTGGGTTGTGCTTGTTCTTCTACTTGAGGTTGGTTTTATTGAAGGTTCTGGAGAAGTCTAGATACTCTAAGTGCTCGCCCAGTGGTTTGATGCATTATGTATCTCTTGGGAAAACACTTAAAATCTCTGTTCAGTTCTCCTTGACTAATGATACCTTGTGCTAACAACATCTGAGTGATCTGCTGAGCAAAAGGTAGGAGACTTCCCATCTTCCTGTATATAGCTTCTTCCATTTCTACAAAGATATAGTCCACTAGATCAATGGGCTGTCTTGATAGAATCAGATGCAACAGCCAAGCCAGATTTGGAGTTACTCCTTCTATATAACCAGACTTGGGAAATATTGCGTGCCTCAATATCAACTGAAGGATTTTTGCTTCCTCTGACAGATAATGAACCCTATTCGAACTGAAATTTGCCTCCGTGACATCTCTATAGATATGAGTAGAAACTTGCAAATCTGGCATATCACCTACTTGTCTCCATCTTTACCCTGGAAACATCCTCTCATGAATTCTTGTTCTATTGAACAGTGGGCTTGAGGCACCTATAGCAGCTTCAAACTGAGGAGATCTTACTTTTCTGATTTTACCATCAATGGTGAACATAATGTATCTCCTTTGCTTGTTCACTAGCAGAGAGGTATAGAACTCCAGGGTTCTGTCTATACTCCAAGGAATGGTTTTGTTTGACATAATATAGGCTAGTCCTAGAGTGGAGTTTATGCAATCATATAGTTTAGTGGAACCAGTGAGATTATTAATTTGATTCCAATCCACATACTGATGATCTAAAAGAGCTGACAACAGAGTTCCTTTTCTATCTCTTCTGTTCTTATAACCAATGAATATGTTCTTTTGGAGATTGGTTATGAACAATTCATTAGGAGGAGGTCTAGAGCCAGGAAACCATGTTTTCTTATTAACAAGTCTTATGGCTCTTAATTTCTTTCCTCCCATAGCTGCAAGATTTTCCCAATTCAAGGTATCTACCTCATCAACTAATTCAACATTTTCAAAGATGACTCACTACCGGGCTCATAGTCACTATCCTCTGAAGAAGAATCTATATCTGCCACTTGTTTTCTTTTCCTTTCTTAGGATGAGGTGTGACCACTTTTCTATTCATTCTTCCAGTAGTATGAGTGTCTTGAATTAAAACTGGTCCTTGAGGGTGTCTAGGCAGTGATATTCCTGGTGATGAGCTAGAAGTTTTCTGTTTCTTCCCTTTTACCTTTTCTACAATTTTCTCAATCAATCCCCTCTTATCAAGGTTCTTGGACCTCATATTGACAATTTTTTACTTCAACTAAATACTTGCTCAAACTGACTCAAAAGGATATTTTCCCAAGCACAACTAACCAGACCTAAAAAGAATTAAGAACTACAGTCTAAGTTCTAGGTCTAGGGTTTGACAGAAAGCGAAGGGAAAAAGGTTAGGGAAAAACTTACTGATCCTGAGAAGAGCTTCTTGCACAAGAAGACCAGAGGAACACCGTTGTCAAGACCCGATTTGGGATTGCTTCGGTGTAATGAGTAGGGTTTCTGGTCTTGGGAGATTTGCGCAAGAAAGAGGAACAACAATGGGGAATTTTCGGTTGGAGGAAGTTACTGCAATGAATGAGAGTGAAAGAGAGTAAAAGGATCTGGGTAACTGGCGCCATTAAATCAGGGTGGTTGGAGGGGACAGGCGTCCACATTTTTGGAGTGGTGGGATCCATGAAGTAAAACTGACTCTGAGAAGTTATTATGGGTCCCGAAATCAAGGAGCAGGGTAGCATTAGATGAGTCCTAAAGCAATAGATAAGATTTTGAACAACTTTTGAAATGATATGAGAAAATTTTAAAAGGAGTTCAAATTCATTTGAATTTAGATAAGAGACAGTCTTAGAGATATACACAAATATTCCAGATTGGTTTGAGTTACAGACAAAGAGTTTGCCTTTTGCGCCGGACCAAATATCTTAGAGGATTTATTTAGCTATGGACTTAATCAAGTTTGGTCCGTGGTAAAGGAGTTTTGCTCTGGACATAAATTGAAACAAACATCCTTTAACGCTGGACCTAATTAGTTGGTCCGTAGTGAATTAGCTCTTTCTTTTGAACTTGGTCCGTCGCAAATGAGTAACTCTTAGTCCACTAGTTTTGGTTTTAGTCCGCAGTACATGTGTATGTCTCTGAATTTTAAAAACTAAGAGATATAGCTAGGTTCTTTTAGATTTTCAAAGATCCACTAGATTTAATCAACAGAGACACAAAAGATGGATCCTGATAAATCTTTAGATAAGAGACACACGGCCGTGTACCGATGGATGGTTCTGGGTATCTACCGTGTATACGGTGTGCTACCAAGAGCGTTAGCCCTTTAAGGGGGTGAGTGTAATACCCCAGCCTGTTAATGTGAAGGCCCATGTGGTCCATATGGAGTGGTGGTGGGTTTAGTCCCACATTGCTTGCACAAAGTGAGTTGTAATTATATATAATGCCTATTGGGTCCAAACATAGCACCTCTATGTTAACCCTTTTATATGAAGCGAGGACGAAAGTGTAAGTGGGGTGCAATGCATGTGTAGGTCCGCCCTACGGTAGGCTGGACATTGAGCTAATTTGGGCCAGGGTGTTACACATGGAGTGCTAAAAAAGATAGTTTCAAATTGAGTACCCAATTTACCACACATTTATAGGGAGGCTTGCAAAAGATTTTAGGCACTACAATGTTTTTTAGTACAGTATAGCACCCTCACACCAGAGGCCAAACTGAGTGACTCAATGAAATTTTGGACGACATGCACAGAGCTTGTGTGCTGTCCTATGGGCCAAACTAGCAGAAATGTTTGCCAAATGCCGATTTGTCCTACAACAATGTTTAACAAGCATTCCTCCAAATGTCCCCATTCAAAGCATTGTATGGTAGGAAGTGTACCACTAATAAATTGGTCTGAGACTAAACAAAGACGAGTGTTTGGCCCTACATCCATAGAAGAGGTTGAAGAGCAAGTTTGACTAATTAGAACTCATCTACGAGAAGCATGGTTTAGAGAAAAGAGCTATGTCGATCATTGCCATCGACAATTAAGTTTTGAGCCTAGAGACTATGTGTATTTTAAGGTCACACCACTCTGAAGTGTCCATCGCTTCAAGTTCAGTGGAAAGTTAGCACCGAGGTACATTGGACCATATCGAATAGTTATAAGGAAGAAAGAAGTAGCATATCAGTTAGAGCTACCAGCCGAGCTTTCTGATTTACATGATGTCTTCCATGTGTCTTAGCTCAAAAAGTGTTTGCAAGCCCCTACCGAACAAACTTGGTTGGAAAATATCGACCTACAACAAGACCTTGCTTACTGAGAGCACTCAATTTGGATTTTGAAAGAAGACGAGGATTTTGAAAGAAGCCGAGCACTACACCCAGAGTAGAACCATCAAGATGTGCAAAGTGTAGTGGAGCAACCACACGGAAGACGAAGCAACATGGGAGCGTGAGGACCGCCTTAGAGTAAAGTTTCCATACCATATTCCTGAGTTGTCCAAATCATGAGGATGAGATTCTTTCTAGGGGGTAGGTATGTAACATCTTAAATTTCCTAAGAATAATATATTATGTTCCAAAAATCTCTTCTCTACATTTTCTTGATTTTTCCAAGATTTTTAATAATTAAGAAAATTGTTTCTTTAAATCTAGCTGCTATTTTTCAATTTTATTTTTTTTACAAAAATTGTTTAGAGCCTAAAAATAATTTATTCATGTTCTAAATAATCTTAGGAGCCTCTTAGAAATTTTCAAAATTTTTGGAGTTGGTTTGCCAATTTTAGAAATTCATAATTTTTTTAAAAAACCCTTTATTTGTCCATGGGATGAATTCTTTCCCTCAGCATGGCCTAATCCGGTAATCCCTATTTCGGCCCATTTTCAGCCTGTGCATCATCCTCCCCAAGCCACTATTCCATCCCCACCTTCTCTGCCCAAAAGCACCTCCGTTGAATCTGCCTCCTCTCGTTTCCATCTCCTCATGTTCGTTGATGCCCTAGGCCGACTCACAAGTAGTTGTCCTCAACACACTTGTGCTTGCTGTGGGAGAGCTCTTGAACTATTGTAGCAACCCAAGTTTTGACTTTGTTACCCACCAGTTTGGACCCGCTATGCACACCAAGATAGCCCTTGATGCCTCGTCTCCAAGGCTGAGCTTGGTATCCGTTGGAAGCCATCGTCGTACGTATTATTAGTGAAACTTCCCGAGCAACCATGAGAAATCGACATGTGTTGTGTCTTCATATCAACATTTAAAGCCTAGCCAAGTATGTCATCCTTCTTCTCTGAGATCACTGCCTCCTTTTTACCTGATCTTTACCCATATCTTCCACTAAGCTGCTCGGAATGCCATTGCCATCCTAATACTGATGTTTATGCAATGTTTCTAGAATTTTAGCAGTCCTCAATTTCCTTTGGTAATTCTTTTATCGCCTCAGTTTTTAGTACAAGGTGTAGTGTTTATTTTTGTAAAAATAGTATTCCAACTCCAAAATTCTTAAACATTTTTGGAGGGGCATTTTGGATTTTTTAGAACCAAAATTAACTATTTTATGACTTTACATGATTTTGAAGTAATTTTTTTTAATTTGAAAATAACAGCTAGGAAGTGTAATATGTATTTTCTTAAATGCATAAAATTCTTAAAATTCATGATAAATGTGGGAGAATACTTTGGTAACTTAATAAATGATTTGTGGAAACAATTTGGGATGTTACAAAAATGTTTATAAAACTTTTTTGGATTGGTCCAAGCCAACATATTTCACATTTGAAAATTGTTAGGATTGGTCTGAAACTGTCCGATCCATTTTCACCATGATCTACAGTACTACATTTCTACACCATAATACAATTATGTATATGCACAATTATATGTCTACGCAACTATAAATCTAATTAATTGGGTTGCTAACCTAACATAGTTTCAAAATATAATCTAAAAGGCGAAAAAAGCTTACCTCCGAAGCATGATCCTCTTTTCTTCTCCTTGTTCTCTTCCCTTCACTTTTTCTCCACTCTTTTCTTTTCTTTTCTCTTCCTCTCCCATCTCCTTTTCTTCCCTCTCCTATTTGTTCTTGTTCTTGGTTTTCTTGGTTGAAATAGTGACAGAGCCAATCGCACCAGATTTTAAACACAGCCATCTGTCGCTCTTTCAAATTATGACTCGTTTACTCTATCGCTTTTTCAAATGACAATAGAGCTTATCACCATTTCAACTGACAATTTATTTACTCTATCACCATTTTGAATGGTGACAGCCTACATGGTAATCCAAGTGGCACTCCACCATTGGTTCAATTGGCGATAGAGTCTCTGTCGTTATTTCAAATAGTGACAGAATAAATTTTGCCATTTCGATTAGCGATAGAGTTCTATTATTATTATTATTATTATTATTATTATTATTATTTGTAAAATGTTTTAAAATATGTGTTATTTTAAAAAATCCAAGATGTACTCTATTCACCTCGCACTCCTTTCAGTTCACAAAAGGCATGTCAATTTTAATATATTTATAAAACCTAATAAAATTATGATAATATGAAAGTACTATTTGAGACAAATCTATACATATAATTTTCACATATCCAATCTTATTATTTAAAAAATATCATTTGTCAAAGTTTCAATAGAATTATTATTATTATTATTATTATTATTTTGGTATATTATTTTTGTAAAATGTTTTAAAATATATATTATATTAAAAATTCCAAGATGTACTGTATTCACCACGCACTTCTCTTAGATCACAAAAGGCATGTTGATTTGTAGTATATTTGCAAAATCTAATAAAATTATGATAATATAAAAGTAATATTTGAGACAAATCTATAGATATGATTTTCATATATCCAATCTTAGTATTTAAAAAATATCGATTACCAAAGTTTCAAAAGTTTGATGGGACCTATAACAAAACAACATTTTTTTGCACTGGATTGAGTAAGTGCTTTGCTCGCAAGAGGTTAAATTGACATATCCCATAAATCCTCATTCCACTTTTACTAATAGGTTATTAGGTATGTTTGATTTGAAAGACAGGTGGGAAGAGAGTTTATGAGAGACAACTGTGGAGACATGTTTTGTCTCATCTTACATGTTACATGTAATGTCCCAATTTTTGCTTTTTATTAATTTATTGTGTTATTTGTGTATTTTATGGTTTTTTGAATTTATTGGATTTTTCTAGATTTTATTTGCATTTATTTTAACTTAATTATATTGGCCTTTTATGAAAACTAATTAATTATAAATAAAATTAGAATAAAGTTTATCTAAAATATTTTATTTGAGTTTAGAATGTCACAAAGTATTTTTAAGATTTTTCTTGGTAATTTATCTACCCTAAATAAATTAAATGAATTATTGTTATTATTTTTAATGGTAAAACCGTAGAAAAACCCCTAAACAATAATAGTCCAAAGCCCATCACTGTTCACGCACGGCCTATCTCTATGCAGCCTGTTGGCCTGGATTCTAAAAGTGACCATGGATCTTCGATCCAATGGCCATCATCAAGCCAAGAGCTCTGGTGAGCTTTACCAGTCAGATTAAATCTGAATGGTCAAGATTAAGCCTCAGGGCTCTAGTGCCATGTGGCTGTTGATTGGAATCGTGTGAACATCAGAGGTTTGTCTATGATGTGTTCGCTCATGTGCTGTCAGATCTTGCCACACGTACGACGCCTGGTCGTCGTCTCCAAGCTGCTATCGGCGTCGTGTCGGACCAAGACTCCGCCGCTCCAATAGCTAGGGTTCTATGTAGTGCCTGATTTTTATTGCTTTTAAAGGGACGGGTAGTCTCCTGAGGTTCGCCACCTTGCGCTACGTCTTCCGCCCCAGTTAACATCGGCCGAGGTGCTTTGAGCGTAGAGGAAGAGTTCATTAGAGATCGAGGGAGAGCGGTGTTGGTTTTTTGAGTAGATCTTGGCCGTCAGTGAGTCTACAGTGATTTTGAGGACACTGGCGAGTGCGCAAGACCAATGGCTTCAAAATCCATCTGAAAACATTGCGGGTAATTTGTCGCTTAGCCATCGCGAGTACCTTCGTTTTCATGTCCGGCCGTGCGCCACCGCAGGAACCATCGCCGGATGCTCACGCATGTTCCTGACCGTCAAATGTCTGCAGGCTACTAGAAGTCCGTAACATCCTAATTTTTGCATTTCTTAAATTTAAGATGCATTTTATGTTTTTATGATTTTTTGGATTTTATTTAATTGGTTTTGTATTTGTTGATTTAAGCCTCTTATTGATTATTATTTATATATTGGAAAAGTTCTAATAAAATTTTTCTATAAATATTTTATTTGAGTCCCAAATGCCTTAAAACATTTTTTGGAATTTTTCTAGAACTTTTCTGATATTTTTGTTATTTTATTTCGCTATTTTAAATTTTTGGTATTTAATTTATTCAAAAAAGGTTTAAAAATTCTCTTGAATAGTTCTGGGCGAGCCCAGTGGATCCGACCCATTTTCTTTCTGCACCGTCGGCCCACGTCAGCTGCTTCACAAAAACTAGAACATGGTCTGTTGGGTTTGATCCAACATTCGCTGTTTGTCTGTCGCCGCTTCACTCGAGCTGTTGGATTGTCACCGCATGAACGCATGAGATAGAACCACGTAGGCCTCGCCATATCATAATAGGACACCACTATCGTAGCTATTTTCATCGCAGATTCCACGCTGAACGCGGTTATCGAGGTGCCTATTTAATGCGCCACTGCCCATAATGGATTCACCGCATCACACTGCATCTTTTGGCCAAGGCACACTCGCCAAGATGCGCCCTAGTTGCCACACTTGCTCGCCATAGTTCCACTGCTCACCGACACGCTCTCCCACCATTTCCACCACCGTTAAGGCCTTTCAGCCGTGTTGAAGCCCGGAGTTGAACTCCTCGCGTCAAGACCCATCAACTCCACCGATCCGTGTCGACGTTTGGTCACAAGAGTGTCGTGCCACCGTTATGTCTAAGCTTTGATACTACCAGTGGTGGTGTGAATCCCGAGTTGTGGTAACCAGTCCTCACACGAGTAGACTCACATGGCGCAAGAGGAGGGCACTAGATGTGGTAACCAGTCCCACTAGTGTTGAAACCTTAGCGGGTAGTACTGAGTTTAAATAGGGCATTAGAAAGACTTTGTTATAATCACTTGCCTTTGTGGTATATGATTGTATCTTGTGGGTAAAATGTATAACCCCTGCAGAGTATCAAACCTACTCAAATAGCCATCCTCGTGGTATTGAGTATTGCTCGGTGATTACAATAAAGGGTTATATTTTATTAAACAAATGTGTCGACGTTTGGGAAACAGACCCTCGCCAAGCTTACTTGTTGAATGAGGGATCAACCAAAGCCCCTTTCCCGTGAAGGGTTTGTGACCGAAGAATGCTCTCAAAATAACAGAGAATGGGCACGTGATTTATACTGGTTCGGGCCTCTCGCTACAGAGATAATAACCCTACTTCAGTGATTTTACTATATGCGCTGAACTCTTACAGAAAGGCTTGTGTGTGTCCTCTTTGTCTGCTTGTTGTCATGCCCCTTTATCGATCTACCGGAGGGATCTTTATAGATGATTGAAGTAACTGCGACCGAATAATGCGTCATTACTGCATTAACTCTGGTTGTAACCGCATCCTTGATTTTCACCACGTCCCGTCGTGGGCATAATGGTTGCAGATCGTGGCGTAATGGTCTTAGATCGCGGCGTAATTATCACCACGTTGTCGTTATGGGCTGAGCACGATCCTTTGATCATGCTCGGGAATTTACCTCAGCTCTGACCGACCGCCGCACGCTCCCGAGAGAGCATGCTCGGGGATTTATGACGCATGCTCGGGGACGAGCTTGGGCATGGTCGGGGCGGACCCACTAACCAGACTATCCGAGGGTACTCCTTGGGGACACCTTCCAAGGGCATGTATGGTCGACCAAAGCTGGCTGCCAGGGTATATTGGTCATTACGGAAATTATCCAATCCCCGACAAAATGTGAGTATGGAAATTGAATTATGGTTCAAGGTTATGAGTTGGTTATTCAGAAACAACTGAGAAATTTATTATTGTTATTATTTGTTTTACTGTCTTTACAAACTACTGATGCTATTCTTTTGCAAATGTCGTTTTATGCAAATTTACCATATCAGCTATTCCTTTGTAATAAGCCATGCATATAGTATATTAGATTTGCATTCTGTGCACAACTTGTTCAGTGCTTTATGTACTTACCCTTTGCAACAAAACATCACTAGTTGGAGAAGAAGCTACACCTGCATTTGAGGAGTTCCGAGAGGAAGCGAATAACTAGGGTGCGAACCATGTCAGATGCATGCAGCAATTTGAAGGGTTACTATGAATAAATTTATTTCCACTGCAGTTTATTTATTTTTCAGTCCTAGCCTTATGAGGTATTCATGTAAGATGGATCATAAGGTCGTCTAACAGTTATATTTAATTTGATGAAGTCTTTATTATAACATCGTTGAGTATGATTGTAATATTCATCTATATTGAGCATGTGTGCACGAGCGTGATCCTGGACTAGTTTGGAATGCACAGAGAGTCCGAATTTATAAATTCAAGTCCCAATAGAGGTGGTATCAGAGCCACACTGAGAGTAGGTCAAGCCATAGCTTGTTTGTCATCTTAGGTATGTCCAAAACTATTTTCTAAAAGCAAAATTAACTTGAAAGATTAAAAGATCTTGACTTATTCCCTCTTTCTCGCATTTCACCTTTGCTGAATTTTCTGTTTTTTCATTTGTTTTTTTAAGCTAAGGTTTTATGAGAGCCGCTTCTGCAGGTAAAGATGGAGTGCATCTATGGAAAACGCAAGGGAGGACTGCAGTTGCTAGGAGGGTTCGATAGGCCTATCTATCGTAACATTAGCTGGATCATGAATGGGAAGGTCCGAGGAACACTTTGCAAGGTCACGATCTATGCAAGAGAGAACACGATGGGAAGTAGACCTGTCAATATCTTGTTGAGAAGGTCAACATTTGAAGCTGAGATTCATGAATCTGCACATCTAGCACATTGCCATTTTGCTCGGGACTACACCACTGAATTGGAGTTGACAGTATACAAGTATCATCCACATGGAGGTGCCATCACCGAGGACAGGATAAGGGATGAGGAGGATGCCACCATCGTCCATCTCGCTCATCTTGCTACCGCGCATGAGAACTTCATGAAGACCACTAATCAAGAGCTTGCAGAGGTTTATGAGGCCTTGGAGAAGGTGGAGGATATTCGAGAGACTAGAAGGATGGCTTTTGAGCAGATTGCCAAGCTGGAGGATGCCTCTATCTCAAGGAGGAGGAAGCCGAGTTGGAGGCAGAGGAAGAGGAGTCCGAAGAAGACCCAAAAGAGATCGAGCCAGAGCTAGAAGGGTAGGAGTCTGCATCTTCCAATGAGACTCCTGGCCATCGAAATCAGTTTGCGCCAATGCCTCACCACCCGCCATAGTATTCGTCTGGACGTTCCCACCCCGGTTGGCTTAGTGACTAGGTAGAGTCATAGTTTAGTAGTAGTGACTCAAGTATATGAGTCACATAATTCTAAGTTAGAAGAGTCGCCCTTTAGATGTTAGTATTATGTGCCTAGGATAATGAGAGTTCTAATTGTCTTTTGAGTGTGCAGTATGTGTTGCAATGCCCTTAAACACTTGTGAACAACCATACTACGTAATTAATAAAGTTTATATCTGGAGTTTGGGTTTAAAACTTTTTCCCACATAAGTTCTTATATACTCATCTATGCTATTTCCCATTCTCTAATCTTTAGAGTAATCAACAGATAGTTCAGACCACAGAAACAATGGAGCCAGTGGAAGTCACCCAAGTGAGAACTTGAATGAGATGACATGAGCAATTTTGGAGCCTTTCTTGCTGCATAAACATAGCTTATGCAAATTATGATGCAGCAAATGCAACACTTCACTAATCAAGCAGTTGCCAACAATGCGAATCAAGCTGCCAACAATGGGAACCATCCATACTCGATGCCGTCAGACTTCATGAGGACACGTCCATCTACTTTTTCTAGGAATGCCAACCCAATTGAGGCTGATAACTGGCTTAGGGTGATTGAGAGGAAGCTGCATATTACTTAGTATGTTGGGAATGAGAAGGTGCTTTACGCTTCTCATTAGCTTAAAGGTACATCTGCTGAATAGTGGGAGAATTACTGTGCATCATAGAAGAACCCACGAGAGATTACTTGGAAAGAATTTTCTACTGCTTTCCGTCAGTACTACATTCCTAAAGGTGTCATGGACTTAAAGAAAGAAAAATTTAGAACTATCAAACAAGGAGGCCAGCCTGTGGCAGATTGTTTGAATAAGTTTACATAGCTTGCCCATTATGCACCAGAGGATATTGTGATTGACAAGAAAAGACAGTCTCGTTTCATGAAGGAACTAAATTCTGGACTACAGGCCTGGTTGATTACCCATAATTTTCCTAATTTCCAAGAGCTAATTAACAAGGCTCTCATTCTGAAAGATAAGCGGAAGGAGTTGGATGACAACTGCAAGCGCGGGATGGCACAGCAGGGAGCTCACTAAGGACAACAAAAAGTGAGAGTTTCACCTCAACAATTTATCAGATTTCAGCCTAAAGCTATATTCAAGATGCCAACTCCGACACCACATCTAAGTGGACAGAACTACTAGACCCCTGCTCAGACAATCAATGCACTAAGGGGAGGTCAATACTCGATAGTTAGGTGCTATTTCAGATACAATGAGCTAGGACATTTTGTCAACAACTGTCCCAAGAGAGGAGGTGTTACACCTATCTGCTTAACCTTGGTTCTATACCTGCCACGACGCCTACATCAGGAGGGAACTATGGAGTTGCTCAAGCTAGAGCTACACCTCAAGCCACGATGAGAGGTCGTGTTAACCATATCACGACGGATGAAGCCCAGAAAGTATCGAATGTCGTACTGGGTAATTTTCTAGTTAACTCACTACCTGCTATAGTTTTATTTAATTTGGGATCTTTGTATTCCTTTATTTCTCGAGATTTTGTGTTGGGAATGGGTTAGATGTTGTTAACCTTAAGTGCATGCTTTTGGTCCAATCCCTTGGATCAAAACTTCGATCTAACCTAGGATGCATGGCAGTTAAAATGCTCATGGATGGGATGGAGTTCCTAGCGAACCTTATTATCTTGGATACTCAGACATTAGATGTTATCCTTAGAATGGACTGACTATCTAGACACAAGGCTGTATTGGATTGTGGTTAAAGAGCTGTGTCAATTGAAAGCTCAAAAGGCAAAAGAGTGGAAGTCCAAGTGACCACAGTTCGCAATGATCAAATGATGGTTAACAGTATAAAAGCTTTCAGTGTAGAGGAAGTACCAGTTGTTAATTAACACTTGGATGTTTTTCCTGAAGATTTACCCTAAATAACACAAGGTCAGGTTATTGAGTTTGTGATTGAATTGATACCTAGTACAACCCCACTAGCCAAGAGATCATATCAGATGCCCACAGATGAATTGGTAGAAATGAAGTAGCAGATTGAGGAGTTGCTAGAAAAAGGTTTTATATGATCGAGTTCATCGCCATAGGGAGCACCTGTTCTATTTGTTCAGAAAAGGATGGAAGCATGAGAATGTGCATAGATTATTGAGCTCGTAATGAAGTGAAAATAAAGAATAAGTATCTGTTACCCAGGATCAATATTTTGTTTGACTAGTTAAGAGGAGCTGGAATCTTCTCCAAGATAGATCTTCGATCAGGGTATCATCACTTGAAGGTTCGCGCAGAAGATGTACCCAAAACAACATTTTCAACAAGATTTGGACATTATGAGTTCATAGTCATGTCATTTGGATTAACTAATGCCCCTGCATATTTCATGAAAATGATGAATAAGGTTTACATGGAATATTTGGATAAGTTTGTTGTCATATTTATAGATGACATTTTTATCTACTCCAAGATAGAGGAAGACCATGCAAAATATTTGAGGCTTGTTCTTGAAAAGCTCCAAGAGCAACAACTGTATGCCAAGTTCAGTAAGTGTGATTTTTGGAAAAAGAAAGTGGAATTCCTTGGTCATGTAATGGTTGCTAAAGGAGTTGCAGTTGATCCAAACAAGGTCGAGGGAGTGTTGCATTGGGAGCAGCCAAAGACAGTAACTCAGATTCATAGTTTCCTTGGAATGGTGGGATATTACCGTCGCTTTATTGAAGGATTCTCAACAACTGCTAGACCACTTACACAATTGTTGGAAAAGGAAAAGAAATTTGTATGGACGCTAGAGTGCGAGAAGAGTTTCTAAGAATTAAAAAAAAAGATTAACATCAACACCAGCATTTGTGTTACCAGATATTCAGAGTAGTTTTAATATTTATTGTGATGCTTCGCGTTAGCGATTTGGATGTGTGTAATGCAGAATGGCAAAGTTGTCGCATATGCTTCGAGGTAGTTGAGGCCACATGAGGAGAATTACCCACACATGATTTGGAATTAGCTGCAGTAGTGCATGCCTTAAAGAAATAGAGTCACTATCTTATTCAAAATCGCTGTGAGATATACACAGATCACAAGAGCCTAAAGTATATTTTCACTCAGTTAGACCTTAATATAAGACAGAGAAGATGGTTAGAGTTAATCAAGGATTATAACCTAGGAATTCATTATCATCCTGGAAAAGCTAACGTGGTGGCCGATGCTTTAAGCTGAAAAAGTCACAGTGTTAACTTGTTGATTCAGAAGAGTCAGCCTGAATTATGTAAGAAATTTTAGAAGTTGGGATTGGAAGTGGTATCCAAAGGGTTTCTAGCTACACCGGAGGTGAAGCCAACCTTGGAAGATCAAATCAGAGAATGATAGAAAGATGACACTAAAATTAAGAGAATTAAGTCTAAGTTAGATGAAGGTAAAGCTAAGGATTTCACCTTGGATGATTAGAGAATCTTATGGATGAAGGGTCGAAGTTGTGTGCCAAATAAGAAGGATCTAAAGCAGTTGATACTTGATGAAACTCATGAATCCAAGTACTTTATTTACCCGATAAATGCAAAGATGTATCAGGATCTAAAGGTAAGATTTTGGTGGCCTAGCATGAAGTGTGATTCTCGGGGTGGTTGGAGCTTCTAAAAATCCCACTTCCCTGGTACTCTTACAACTTAACTATTATTTACGAAAAATTACCATCCTCATCCAGCTCCAGCAGCTTCTTCCAGCTCCAGCCAAATAAGCTCAAGCTCCAGTCTAAACAAACTCAGCCTTAGAGAATCAGCTTCACTATAATCACAATCCAGAATCAGCTTTTAGAGAATCCAAAGCTGAAACAAATAGACCCTAAACTAAAATTAATTGTCATTTCTTCTGTTCTTTTCTTTTGAAAGATGTTTAGTCAGAGCAAGCCTGTACTGGTCCTAAAATTCTAGTCTAGAAATTCCTCGCAAACACATGCGTGGACTGTCCTAAATCACTCAACATGCATAATGCATCGCTCACTAAAATGGGCTAGATCAACAAACATGGATAGAAAAGCCATCCACAGCTGAAATTATTCAGCTATGCTGTTTCATGTGCATATGTACAACAAAAACCGAACAGACATAGCTCATAGCTGCGCCTTCTCCAGGTATAAATTCATTCAGCATCCACGACCCAACAAGAAGTTTTGCAGATTCTGTTTCCACGTGGCGGAACAGGGGCGCCGCCAGGTAGCCGTCCAACGGAGGGAGGAGATCTCGAAACATTCAGATAAGGGATAGGGTTGCTCAGCCCCGGCATCCAATGAACGCAACACAGCTGTGAACCATATCTCATCCGCAGGGGGACCATCCATCCAAACCTGTCAGATTTTCTCCTCTCACGCGCTCCCCTGGCCCCAGCACCATCTAAAGATCACAAACTTTAATTAGGACTTCTCAAGAAGGCTGCTTCTATCACATCCATTTGCAGGAACAGAGTTGTGTGTGTGAGATAGAGGGGGGCAAGGGAGAGATGGCTACCGCTTATGCTCCTCCCATGGCGAGCCAGCTGATGAAGAGCAGCTTGGTGTATTCGAAGCCGAGGGGTCTGTCAGGTGCTACACTGTCAAGGAGGCCCCGCTTGACGGTCAAGGCTATCCAGCCCGAGAAGGTCAGTGGTTTTTTAGCAAGTACATATATACTGTTCTTCATTTAAAGGCGGCTATTGTTTTCCCCCGAGTTAGGAGAAAATAGGTGCAGTTTTTCATGCCCAAACCTGAATGTTAGCTATACATATGTATTGATCATGCACGGCAGGATCGAGTTTGATCACATAAACAATTAATATGCAATGTCTATTTTCTTTCGAATCAAACATATACAATCGTATAGTATAAAACATTGCAAATTTTGTCTGACACAATGCAATTCCTCGAATATTTCTACGGAAATCATTTGTTCCAAGCGGAGGGGGCGGTAAATTCCATATCTGATGCACCATATTCTTGTGTATCTTGCACAGCCAACTTACCAGGTGATCCAGCCCATCAACGGCGACCCCTTCATCGGCAGCTTGGAGACGCCTATCACCTCCAGCCCGCTCATCGCGTGGTACCTCTCCAACCTCCCGGCGTACCGCACCGCCGTGAGCCCGCTCCTCCGCGGCATCGAGGTCGGTCTTGCCCACGGTTACCTCCTCGTCGGCCCCTTCGCGCTGACCGGTCCGCTCCGCAACACGCCGGTGCACGGCCAGGCGGGCGCACTCGGGGCGGCCGGGCTCGTGACCATCCTCAGCGTCTGCCTCACCATGTACGGTGTAGCCTCGTTCAACGAGGGCGAGCCGTCCACCGCGCCGACGCTGACGCTCACGGGCCGCAAGAAGGAGGCCGACAAGCTGCAGACCGCCGACGGGTGGGCGCAGTTCACTGGAGGGTTCTTCTTCGGTGGAATCTCCGGCGTCCTCTGGGCCTACTTCCTCCTTTATGTGCTCGACCTCCCGTACTACTTCAAGTAGAAGAGAATCTTGTGTAACTACATGCATGGGGCATGGGTAGATGATGTGGTGGTTGTTTGGGTGCGTATATATAAATGAATTTGTTTTGCACAAGGATGCATGGAATATGGATGGTGTTATAACTTGGGAGTGTTATTCTTACTTGAATCGAATTACTTTACACAGGATTAATATTGTATATTTTGAAAATTAAATGAAAGGTTGGCCATTTTAGGATGCGTTTGGTTGTGTGGATGATGTTGGATGGGATATAGCCATCCAGTCTAAATGGGATGGAGTCATCCAGGTGGTTGTTTGGTTGGGTGGATGGGATGAGCCAGTTTTTTGTTTGGTTGGATGGATGAGGGTGGATGGGATGAGCCAGTTTTTTGTTTGGTTTGATGGATAAGAATGAATAGGATAACACTAACCTTATGTATAACCTAATTACTTAATAATACATATTTTAGGGTTGACAAGATATATTAGACAAATAGAAGGTGCTAGCAATTAAAATTACAATCTGTATACGATGGGGGAGCAGAAAGAAGAGAGATTTACGAGGAATAAAAATGAACCATTGTTGGAAGATGAGAAGAAGAGTAAAGGAGATGAAAGAAGGAAAAGGGCACACTTTTAGGTGCTAACAGGATTGGATCATGGCAGACAGTGGTACTGTCAGGAAAAACAATAAAGATCGTAGGATGATGTCAATGACAACAATCTTCCATAACTGCCTGTTCTAGTGTTGATTCAAAGGAAAATATAAAAAACTCTGACTAAATCAAAACTTACCGGATAAGCAAAATCAAGATTCAAAGGCACAGCTATAAAAGCTGAACAGCAAGTATTAAACTGATGTTTGCTTAAGTCATACTCAATTTAATGTGGCAGAGCTCCATTTCAGTATGTCTGAGTACAAGATATAGGAAATTCTTAGGCTCACTGGGAAAACAGAAAGGACTTGCATCGTGTACAAGAACTGGTAAAGGAATTATACTGGCAATATTAACAACAAAATGAGGTATTAGAGACAACAACAACATTCAGAAAACGCAATAGCTGAAAAGGAACAGGTCTTCAAAACTCTTCGGATCCTCTCTTCCTCCTCTTTACCCACTTCCTTCTCATCTGAACCGACATCTTCAAAACTCTTCGGATCCTCTTTGCACTTCTGGATCAGGTCTTCATACTGCTTGTCATTTTTGTTAAGTTTTTGTTTCATCGCATGGAGTGCCTTTGCGTTGCTGCTGCTCATCTTCTTCATGGCATCCTTGTTTGCAAGTGCCTCAGCAAGGAAGTCCTGCAGTTACTAAAGTTATTGAATATGCAGCCGAAGTTACTGAAGGCAACTATTCCAGTGTTCAAACCATATAAGAAACATAAAACCAACAAATTCTTCTTAACCATGAGGTCAGAAGCTCATTGTTTCAGGGATGAAAGAGCTCGATGCAAGAGGTACCTTCAGGTCTGAAATACAGAAAAGTTACCCACCAAAAAAAAAACGAATGGTTAGCAGCTCATGTGCCTTCTCCAGTCCATAGAAAAAATTGAGAAAGAAGATTAGACTAATATACAGTCCAGCTCTCAGGCTGGCAAACTGTGAATTCACCAAACCAAAGAACTCGATTCAAGTTTGCAATCCTATTTCCAAATAAGAGAACCCTAGTACAATGCTTCAAAGACTTGCGGAAAATTGACATTTCGACGACAATATGAGGAGCTTATCTTTCTTGCTCAAACTGTGCAGAACAACAAGTATGCTTTACCTTGTAGAAGCAAAAACCTTTTCCAGTGCTCCCCTGTCACGGAGATCAATCTGCAAAAGCACAAAAGGTAGTAACATCATGTTGTATTCATGTCCATTAACTTATAAACGCAGATAAGTTCTGCAAAAGCACAAAAGGTAGCAAAAGCACAAGAAATCACATGAAAAAGGATTTCTACCTTCTAAGCAGGTATCCTCCCAGTGCCTTTCTTTCCCCTTGATGCCACAATCTCCTTGAGCTTCTTTTTTAGATGAAGGAAGATTTTATTAATTTCAAGAACATTACATCAAGATGATACAAGTCCTTAAAATTTCTCCCGACCTCTGCTTAACAAGAAGCACTTATCAACAATATTTGGAAATAAAAACATTACAACTTCCAAATATTTTACATTTACAGAACCAGCAATTAATTGTACAGGTCAGAAGCTCATTGGTTCATGTAATTCAAAAATTTGATGCAAATATCCAAGGTGTCAGTGCCATTCACATAGGAGAGAGAAAATGTTAGAATTTAACTGAGATAGCAAAATCACATACAAAACAGAACTGTTCTTTCTTGTTTTTCTCTTCTTTCTCTTTTGTCCTGACAGGTGAAGTGCATTTCTTGTTTTTCTCTTCTTTCTTTTTCTCCTCTTTACCGCCATCCTTGTAAACTGAGAAAGGGACATCAATCAATAAAGATCATCCAATAAACAAAGTTAGCAACCACGGGACATCCATGTCTTACTGTCAAGTGTACCACAAGGAAACAACACAGAGATTTCAGCCAACAATGTTGTTTCTTTGTTCATCTCAATGGTCCAGTACCTTGCAATGCAGCATTCAGTATTTTAGTATGATTTCATAGTATTCCCTATGTAACTTTTGTGGAAACTACCAGCAGTACAATCCAGATTGCCACAATTGTATTCTCAAATTTCAGATATACAAAATAAATCTAACAACTAAATATTTCAAGCAAACACTCGGACTAAATAGGTAGAATGAAAAACGAAAATTCAAGGGCAATACATTTGTGTTACAGAGTAGGCAAATGTATCTTTTGTTAAATGAAACTCAGCCGAATCGCTCAAGGAGATAAATGCTCGAGACAAATAGAAGTTGATGCTGTCCACAAATTCTCTTTCTTTTACTACTAATTTTCTTTGATGGAATCGCTGAAGGTGATTCTTGTTTATTTCGTCTACTATTTAGTTGATACAGTCTGAGTACTCCGCTTTCTGTGTGGCATGCAAGCATTGATGCATTACTAATTTAATATGAAATTTCCTTGTCTGAAGTGCTATTTCTAACCCTGTATCAGCAAACAAGAAGAATGGCATTTGCAAAAATTGAAACTATTAACACATCAACCAACATACGGCCTAGTTGAAACGGAATCCCTAAAGCTGAAATCAACACATTGGCTTATCTAATCGAATTGAATAGCAACGCCAACTAAATCACAGGAAATCTGGCAATTACCAAGCAAATTTAAGAAGCGGCAGCGGCGCCGGCTCCTCCAAGGAGCAGCCCCGGCGTCGAAGGTGCAGCAGTGCCACCAGGGTACACCTCCGCTGCTACCCGCGTGGAATGGGCTGGCTTCGGTCCTCACGTGGACGGCGCCGCCGCCGCCGGCATTAATGGCTCTAAAGGGCGTGGCACTCGGCAATCGCTACCCAGGCTACGAGAACATGGCGGACTGCGACACTGTTCAACGCCAACAAGTACGCACTCCAAGTCGATCTTGCCAGTGCCACTGGGGCGAGAGCTCGCGAAGATGAGAGCACTGGGGATGCGAGTGAAGGAAAGTGGGATGGCCCCATCCGGCCGAAGGGGAATAACGTCACGCACAAAAGTCACGGGCGAACGCGGACGCCCTCGTCCGACCAAATTTCTCGGATCGACTGATGCATCATCTGAAGAGTATATTCTCTTTTTTTGATAGCCTCATCCAGGTCGTCCTCCAACCAAACGTCTGGATGACAACAAAACCAGGGATCATCCCATCCCATCCATCTCCTGCCCTTGAACCAAACACATCCTTAGTTGGTTGCCAGGGCCATCCCCATGCCTCTCCATGCCAGAGGGCAACCTCCCTATCCAAGCCCTGTCACAGCCGTGCTCCCCCACCATCCCACTAAATAAAATTCGAGTTGAAAATCTTCAAATTTGAGTTAAATGTTTCTAGTTTCGAGTTGATAGGTTTTACTTTTGACTCGGAAGTTCGTTATTTTCTTGAATTGGATGTTGTCAAGCTTTAGTTGAATAGGGAGGGAGAAGAGTTGAGGAGGGAACAAAATAGAAGATAAGGAAGAAAAGGGCGTGAATCATGAAGCAAATCCGATGGTGGATGCCTGCTACACCTTGGTAGAAAATCTAGTCACTTTTCTAAGGTGCAACTTAAAACATATCTAATGGCACACATCTGTAAGATCGAGGATGCCGACTAGAGACAGGTGAATAGGTGGTTTTAAAAAAAATTCTATGTTTAATTAAAATCTCGTCTAAGTACCCATATGTTAAAACCTAAATGATAATAAATGCGGAGGCGCTAAACTAAGGTTTTAACAATTAAGCCTAAGTCAACTAGGCTCACTAAGTGCACTAGTTAATTATATCTCTAACAAGAATATGTAAGAATAAAGACAATCAAGCAATATAATTCTAGAAATATAAATTGCAGCTGCCGGGGATTGGATATTCTCGATAGGCGACCATTGTATCCCGGAGGCCTCCGAGCATGCCCATGCTCGGACGTCGTCCCCAAGAAAGATCTTCGGGTCGCCCGACCTCCGGGCCGACCCTGTCCTCCGTCGAGCTCGCCCCCGAGCATGCCTGCTTGGGAGTCCGTGACCAAACGACCGAGTCAACGGAAGAGGCCTCGGGCTTCGCCCAAAAGCCGAGCGCAGTCCACGAAGATGACGTGGTATTAATTACGCGGCGGCTCGAAGGACTGAACGCCCGTGATCTGCGCTCACTGTACCCACGTCGCGCTGTGCCCAATAGGAAATAAGGGAATAGCTCCGCCCACGTCCGAAACAGTGGCGCGCCCCTCTGTAATAAATGTTGTGTCGCTTGTAACTCCCTATAAATACCTTCTCGCATGAAGGGTTCAGGGTTCGACTTCATTCCCTGTTTTTCTCATACATAGAGCTCGTTGCCGGTGGTCTGGAGGATAGTCCTTAGAACCTTTCAGGGCGCCCCGAGCAAGCATATTGTAATACATCCTCAAGAAGTTAGTGCCACCACTGGACGTAGGGTTATTATCTCCCCTGCGAGAGGCCCGAACCAGGTCAAAAAAGCCTCCCCCTGTTCGCTGTGATTGTCCCGACCACCTCGATCAGTAGCTCGGCAGGACCTCAGACGATATACCCCCCGCAGAAAAGGGGCCTTAGGTTGATCCCTCATTCAACAAGTAAGCTTGGCGGGGGACCGGTTCCCGAATCGTCAACAGCTGGTGCCGTCCATAGGGATCAACTAAGTCCTTTCGCGGGGAATCCCTGAGGATGCCGAATTCTCAGGACAATCAAGACCTCTGCGTCTTCGACGACGTGGAGGACGACGACGTGTATTACGCCAGCGATGGCATGGCTGGTGTGGCTGATCCGGAAGGCCACACCGAGTCCAGGAGTCTTTCTCCGACTGCTGCAGTGCGAGAGCGTTTCCTCCGCTCGCGGCATAATACCCTCGCTAGCGAGGAGGAATGTGGCGGCCTCCACGACGGTCTTGGCATCCCCGACCGTCCCGAGTGCAGCCGAGGGACCGCGGCGCATGGTGACACCACGATGTCGCCCACGCGGTCCTGGTGCTTCTGCAGCATCAATATGGCGGGAAGGGAAGAGATTCATGAGGTCCAGTCTCCAGAGACTTCTCATTGACACCAGCGCGACGCTGACGAAAACCGCCCGGAGTTGTCCCCGGGCAAGACCCTGACGACCGTCCGCCGCCAAGCTAGCGGGAGGGCGGACGCCAGGACTAGAGACTTGGCTCGTGAAGATCCCAGCGAGTATCGCTCCCTGGAGCATGTGCGCGACCGCCTCCTGAGGTCGCCCCCCGCTGCTCCCCAGAGCGTCGAGCGGCTGCGAGCCATGGCGACGGTCGTGCGCAGCCTCCAAAATTTCTCCGGCCAAGCGGACCTGGCGGCCATAGGGGCGGTCGTAGCTGAAAATCTAGAAAAACTCACCGCCGACATAGGGCTCCCAGGGCCCCCTCGCGGAGAAGGGCCCCGGAGTGTTTCCTGGGACCATAAGCACTACTTCCCTGTTCGCTCCTGTCATAGCGCATCCCGAACTCCTGCTCGGGAAGGCCGCGGGAAGCAAGAGCGGTACCGTGAGGACGTTCGGAGTGGTTCCTAGACAATCTCGCGGGCTCGGGGGCACGCCTCGTCCGCTTATGAACTTACCGAGTGTTCCACCTCGGGGCTGCCTTCGCCGCGCCGGTGTGGAGACGTATTCTCTTGTCTCACCCCGCGCGTGAAAGACCGTCTGGGCGCCAACCGCCACGGTCGCCATGCCCGGAGGGGTCGCCATGACGGCCCAGCGTTCGGATGCCGAGCCTTTTTGGCGTCCCTCCGCGATGTCTCGTGGACGAGCAAGTTCAAGCCCGGCCACATCAAGCGGTTTAACGGAACTCAGAACCCAGACGAGTTCCTCTCGATCTACTCCACCGCCATTCTGGTAGCCGGAGGGGACGAGGGAGTCATGGCCAACTACCTCCCCACGGTCCTCGACGGCTCCGCCAGGACGTGGCTTTTCAATCAGAAGGAGGGGTCGATCCGCTCGTGGGGGCAGCTCTGTGAGGCCCTCCGAGCAAATTTCCAGAGTTGCTACACCCGCCTGGGCAATGTGCGCGACCTCGAGCGGCTGATCCAGATGGAAAAGGAGTCCTTGCGGGGCTTCGTCCAAAGGTTTATCAAGGTGAGGAACTCCATTCCGAGCATCTCGGATGAGGCGATCGTCAAGGCCTTCAAGTTCGGAGTCTGCGACGTTTGCTTCACGCAAGACCTGGAGATCCACCCTGACCTCTCGGCCAACGAGCTGTTCCATATGGCCGACCGCTACGCGAATGCCAATGAAGCTGTGCAATAGAAGAAGATGCTCGATGAAGGCAAGCTGCCGCCTCAACCAGGCCTGGAGGGCTCCTCGAGCAAAAAGTACTCGAGCTCTGTCGAGAAGAAAATCAAGAAGAAGAAGAGGTCGCATACGCCGGGCATGGTGGCAGCCATCGAGCGTCGCCCGCCGCGGGCTCCGCTAGCTCGACAGCCCGAGGGCGGGCGAGGTCGGCCACGCCCGCGGTGCAACGACCAAGGTAGCAACAACCAAGGCCGCAGCGACCAAGGTCGCGACGACTGGGGTCGCGGCAGCCAAGGTCGTGAAGAAAGGAGTGCCCCTTCGGGCGACTGCTACTGCCCATTCCATCAGGCGGTCGGCCACGACCTTCGCAACTATCGGACCTGGGCATACCGCCTGGAGAAGTTCTACAACGGCGAAGGCCCCATGCCACTCTCCCGGGAAAAGGAGAGAGTGGCAAGGGCAAGGGTCCCACAGATAACAACGATGACGACATGGGTTACCAGGAGCCCCACAACCACATAGCCATCATATTCGGGGGCTCCTCGGCGTACAAATCCCGCAGGGACCTGAAGGAGGTAGCGTGGGAGGTTTGCCATATCACTCAGGGTAGGCCACCCGTGCAGCAGCTCAGGTGGTCCGAGCTATCCATCACCTTCTCCAAAGATGATTGTCCCCTTGGAATGACCAAGCCCCAGAAGCTCCCGTTGATCGTGAGCCTGACCATCAGCAATGCCAAAGTGGGCTGGGTTCTCATCGACGGCGGGAGCTCCTTGGATCTCATATCTGCTACGGTCCTGGACGAGATGCAGGTTCCTCGGTCCAAGATCAAGAGCATAGCCGTCTCGTTCTTCGGGATCGTCCCGGGCACCTCGATCAAGCCTCTTGGCCAGATCGTCCTGCCCGTGACGTTTAGGAGCCTCAACAACTTCCGGACCGAGCTAATCAACTTCGAGGTCATTGACTTCAAGTCGGCCTACAATGCCATCCTCGGCAGGCCGGCCCTCCCCAAGTTCATGGCCGCCACTCACCACGCTTACCAGTGCTTGAAGGCCCCCGGGCCGAAAGGCGTCATCACCATCAAAGGCGACCATAGGGCGGCCCTGAACTGCAATGAGAAGTCACTCGACATGGTCGGACAACTGCCTCAGCGCGGCCCCGACCAAGAGCCGGCGCACTCCCGGCCCAAAGTTACCCTCCAGCCCGGAGGAGAAACCAAGGCGGTCCCTCTGAACGAGGCCGACTCGACCAAGGTCTTTCATCTGGGATCTTCCTTAGATAACAAATAGGAACTCGAGCTCATTACTTTCCTCCGGAAGAGCGCGGACGTGTTTGCCTGGGAACCGTCCGACATGCCCGGAGTCCCAAGGGAAGTAATTGAGCACAGGCTAGCTGTTCGACCTGATAAAAAACCTGTGCACCAGAAGCTCAGGCATTTTTCCCTAGAGAAGCAGGCGATCATCCGGGATGAACTCGACAAGCTCCTGAAGGCCGGCTTTGTCAGAGAGGTTGAGCATTCGGAGTGGCTGGCGAATCCGGTCATTGTCAAGAAAAAGGGTGGCAAGTGGCGCATGTGTGTCGACCACACTGGCCTGAACGCCGCCTACCCAAAGGACAACTTTCGCTGCCGCGCATTGACCAGCTGGTCGACGCGACGCGACGGAAGAGTCCCAGGTGATGAGCTTCTTGGATGCCTATTCGGGCTATCACTAGATCAGCTTATCCCCCGGGGACGAAGAGAAGACCTCCTTCATCACGCCATTCGGCACGTTCTGCTACACGACCATGTCTTTCGGTCTACGGAATGCCGGCGCGACTTTCCAGTGCTTGATGCAGAAGACCTTCCAGGACCAGATAGGTCGGAACCTGGAAGTATATGTGGATGATATTGTGGTTTAGAGTAAGCTCACCTCGGGTCATGTATCCGACCTCGAGGAGACCTTTTGTAATCTCAATAGACACCGAATAAAGCTTAATCCTGAGAAATGTGTCTTTGGGGTGAAAGCGAGCAAAGTGCTCGGCTATCTCATCGGGCCGCAAGGCATCGGTCCCAACCCGGAGAAAATTGAAGCCATCGAAAGGATGTGGCCTCCGAACTCTGTAAAGGAGGTCCAGGCCATGACCGGACGCATGGCGGCCCTAAGTCGCTTTATTTCCCGATCGGGCGAGCGCGGTTTGCCCTTTTTCAAGGCGCTCCGCACGAGGGCTTCGCCTGGACGGAAGAAGCGAACCGCTCCTTCGAGGAGCTGAAGCGGTACCTATCCAGCCCTCCGATCTTGGCCACGCCGAGGTCGGGGGAGCCGCTCTTGCTATACCTCGCGGTGACCCCCCAGGCCGTGAGCGCAGTGTTGGCGGTCGAGCGGGAAGGGGCGCAGCGACCAATTTACTACGTCAGCGAAGTCTTGCACGGACCGAAGGAGCAGAACCCTGAGGTCTAGAAGCTCTTGTACTCGCTGCTCGTGGCTTCGAGGAAGCTGTGCCACTATTTCCAAGCTCATAAGGTCGTCGTTCCGACCAACTTTCCGCTTAGGGAGATCCTAAGGAATCAAGACGCTAGCGGCCGGATAGCGAAGTGGGCCATGGAGCTCGCCGAGTTCGACATCCACTTCTCTGCCCGCACGGCGATCAAGTCCCAGATCTTGGCGGACTTCGTAGCGGAATGGACGAATCCTGCCCCGCCTGCCACTGAGCCCCACGGATCTGAGGACGCCCGCTGGACCATGTACTTCGACGGGTCCCGAGCTTTCGAGCGCCCGGGGGTTGGCGTTGTGCTGGTGTCCCCTCAAGGGGATCAGCTCCAGTATGCCATCCAATTGCACTTCGCCGCGACCAACAACGCGGCGGAGTATGAAGGCCTCTTGGCGGCCACGAGCGCAAAGCGCCGAGTCCAAAGGATCGACTATGAAAGGCGATTCGCAGTTGGTCGTCAACCAAGTCAACAAGGAGTATCAGTGTTCCGATCACTCAATGGCGCTTTACTTGGTTGAGGTGAGGAAGATGGAGCGGTACTTTAGAAATTTCGAAGTACTCTACATCCCCAGGAGGGACAATTCCCTGGCCGATCATCTTTCGAAGGTCGGTTCCTCGCAGATGCCCGCCCCGCCCAGGGCGCTCGTTGAGCATCTACACAAGCCCTCCGTTCTCTCTGTAGAGGAGGCAACCTCCTAGATGCCTGCCCTGCCCGGAGCACCAGTCGAGCATTTACGCAAGCCCTCCATTCCCTCTGTAGAGGAGGCACAAGAGACGTGCGGTAACGTCTCCTTCCTCAAGCATGGTGCAGACTGGACGACGCCATTCGTCCAGTATCTTGCCCACGGGACACTGCCTGAGGAGGAAGCCGAGCGTTCCCGGCTCATAAGGCGGTCCTCTGCTTACAGACTAGTCGAGGGCGCCTTATATCGCAAAGGGGCACTTGGAGTCCTCTCCAAGTGTATATCTCGGGAAGAGGGCAATTTCCTTCTCAGAGATATCCATGAAGGAATGTGTGGAGCTCACTCGTCCTTCCGGACCCTCGTGGGCAAAGCATTCCGGCTGGGATACTATTGGCCAACAGCTTTAGACGATGCTCGGGCACTCGTGGCGACCTGCCGGGCGTGCCAATTCCACGCCCGCAAGGCCCATCAGCCAGCGCACGCGCTGCAGACCATCCCACTCTCATGGCCGTTCTCGACCTGGGGGGGCTGACATTCTCAGGCTCTTCCCCCGTAGTCGAAGGGGTTGCAAGTACTTGCTCGTGGCCATCGACACTTTCTCTAAGTGGATCGAAGCCGAGCCTGTATCAACCATTTCGGCTCAGGCAGCTAAGAGATTTTTCTGCAGCAACGTGGTGACACGCTTCGGTGTCCCCAATCGCCTCATCAAGGACAATGGCACTCAGTTCACTAGTGAGCTGTTCCAAGCCTAATGTGAAGACATCGGAACAAAGGTCTACTTCGCCTCTATAGCTCATCCACAGAGCAACGGAGCGGCTGAGCGGGCAAATGGCCAAATTCTTCAAGGGATCAAGAAGAGGGTCTTCAAAGACCTCGCCCGGCACGGCGGGTCGTGGGTGGACGAGCTTCCTTCCGTCCTCTAGTCTGTGTGCACCACAGCGAGCCGAGCTATGGGCGAGACGCCCTTCCAGCTCGTCTATGGTGCCGAGGCCGTCCTACCCACCGAGGTCGTGCTTGGGTCCCAAAGAGTGCACCTGGCCGATAGCATCCACCAAGGACGCGAGCGTCGCCTCGACCTCGACCTCGCCGAAGAGGCACGCGAAAGGGCACTGCCCGATCCGCCGTCTACCAATAAGCTCTTTGCAGGCACGCGGCCAAGTCAATTCAGCCCCGAGCCCTGCAGGTTGGCGACTTCGTCCTACGCCGAATTCAGGATACGTCGAAGGCCAACAAGCTCTCCCCCAAGTGGGAAGGTCCATTCACGGTCGTCTCGGTAGCGCGCCTGGGCCGTCCGCAAAGGGAGGACGGCCAAGGTGCTCGTAAGCTCGAACATCGACCAGTTGTGCAAGTTCTTTGTCTAAAACTGATATTCACTTTTGTATCTCTCATAGATCCACGGTTTTTCTTTTGAAAAAAGCAAGTTCGGTTCCCTCACCCACGTAAAGTTTGTTACCTCCAAGATTTTGTGAATGCGTTCAAGGTCACTGCCCGTTGGTAAGTCGACTCAGTCTCGCACAAGGGCATACTTTTCTCACGATCTTGGTGATGGGACGAGCACGTTGGGCAGGAGAAATCGCTCCAAGCATTCTTCGCTCTAAGGTCGGGTCGGCGCGCACGTGACCGCACAAGGTGCCACGACCAACACCTAGTCACTAAAACTCACCACCAGAGGCTCTAGTCTCGATAAGCCGAGCTTGGTCCGCAGTAGCTCTTCGCTGCGTGATCCAAGTCGCATACAGACACCCTTTCGGTTGGTCCGGAGATTTAGTATGGCTGGCGTGTGTTTAGTCATCGCGCACCCTGTCGAGCAACTGCGCGTCCTTCCTCGCCTACGACCATGCTCGCCGCTCGGAGAAACTGGTGCCTTGGTCGGAGGGGCGGCGCGTGCTTCCCTAACTCTCCTGCAAATAAGCTCGTGCTCGCAACTTAGGTGCACGACCTTCATTCGCAGCGGGGGCTTAGTGAGAACGAGTTGTCGCGCTAGCGTTTTTTCCAAAATCGTCGCCAAGTGCCTCGTTCTAACTTATCACTGTAACATTGTCTCTTTCTTAAGAATTTGTTACTTACGTGAAGTCTTTCTTCGCTTATTTCGGGCTTATGTTGCCCATGCTTCGTCCTAACCTACGCTTCTTTCTGTCTATCTTTCGCCATCTACCTCATGCTCGTTACTTGCAGGAAATAACTTAGAAGCACATAAAAGGAACATTGCAGTAGACACAACCCCTGGGCAAAAGAAAAGTATGCGCTCCGTTGGCATCATCAAAAAAGTCATCCAAGGGTTATCAAAAAGAAGAAAAAGAAAAAAGTCCTCTACACGCTGGGCTTCGCTCCCCTGAGTGCTGCAGAAAGCTTCTGCCTCAGGTCGTCGATCCTGGCTTCAAGATCAATCACTTTCCACCGGGTTTCGCGACCTTCGCGGGCTTCTTGGCGAAGTTGCTCGACCACTTCATTGCCTTGGTCTGCAAGGTCGGCGGCCACTCGCGCAGTCCATTCCAGATCTGCCACCTTTGATTCAAGGGCGCGAGTACGTTGTTTTCCTTGTTCAAGCTCTTGCTCGAGCCCAAGGAACTTCTTCCAGCCTTCGGCGAGGTCCTTCTCTGCTTGGCGGGAGTTCAGCCTCTGTTGCTCAAGCTCCTGCTCGAGCGCAAGGATCTTCTCCTTGCCGGCGTTGATGTCATCTTTGGCCTGGCGGGAGCGCTGTTTTTCTTGCTCAAGCTCTTGCTCGAGCCCAAGATTCTTCTCCTTAGCCTCGGTGACGTCCTTCTCCGCTTGGCGGCATCTATGCACAATCAGGTGGTCCCTGGCCTTGAGGTCGCCCACTATCTGCTCAAGCTCGGCCATCTGGGCCTCTCGCTCGGCATGTAGTATGGCCACGGACTCGGGGATGACCATCGCCACATCGAAGTCCTCCATGGTCTTTTGGAGGATCTGCAGGCGGGAAAATCTCAAATGCCGTCCCTAAGGCCCTAAGAAATGAAACTATAACGACAACAAAGGAAGCATCCGCACCCGATCGAGACCCGCGCGGAGATTATCCCGGAAGTGCATGGTAACGTCCCCCCCGAATATCTTCAAGCTTCGACAGGGTGCTCCGGACTTCCTCGGGGTCCTTCTAGGAAGGCGGGTTGTTCGAAGACGACGAATCATCCCCCCGGGCATGAGGTTCGCTTAGGGGCACCGCGCCTCCCTCCTGAGTGGCCGGATCACTCAGGGTCTTCTCGCTGTCTGCCCGGGCATATGGTCCGCTCGAGGGTGGCGGGGCGTCCCCCCGAGCATGCGGTTCGCTCGGGGCGGGCGCTGTCGCGTCCCGAGCATGCTGTCCGCCTGGGGCTTCGCACCTTTGTCTCGGGCAGGTGATGTGCCCGGGGATCTCGTGCCTTCTTGGGCAGCCTTTCCACCCAAGGCCACGAGGTCGATCTGCTCCCCTCCTTGTGCGCCCACCGTGCTAGGAGGGGCATGAGGCTTACCCTAGGGAAGCGTTCCCTCCAGGGTAGGGGGGTCAACCTCGTCTTCGTCGCCGGCGACGAGCTTGTACACCGCTTCCACAGCCTCGTCCATCACGAGGTCGATGGCTCGGGTGATCTCCCTCTCTACGGCATGACCAAAGATTTCATCAACCATTTTGCCATATCTAGAGAAGTCCTAGGAGCTATTGCGCCCACATCAAAAGAGTGGGGTTAGCTCGGATGGTGGGCACGCAAAACAAAGAACAAGATAAAGAGGAAAAAGCAAGGTCGGGGCTCACCTTCGTGCAGGCCCTCATCGTCATCCCCGGTCGGATCGACCGCCGCTGCGATCACAAGTTCAGCCTTTTTCTCCACAGCATGGCTGATCCTCGCCAAGAGGGGGTCGACCTTCTCCATGTCGACCGCCTCCAATGTCTTCCTCGAACGCCCGCGTCTCGTTCTGAGGGGCAGCGTGTCCTCCTCGTCCTCCTCCTCCTCACCGACGGCTGGGCCCTCGAGCTCCGCAGCCCGCCGAGCCTTGGTGACTTGCTCGAGCTTGTCCTTAATCTCGGCCAGCTCCTCCTCCAACTTCTTTTGCTCGGCCTGCACCAGTTCTTCGGTCAATCTCGCCTCCCCCTCGAGCTACTCCAGGCAATCCTTGTCGTAATTCTCCATCCAGGCATTCAAGCGGATTACCTCCTTTTGGTCGGCGAATTTCAAATGCCGTACCACCGGATTACCGGACGAGCTCGCCCATCTCTTCATCAGTCGGGTGGTGGCCGGAGGCGGCACATGCCTCTTGCCCCTTATCTTCTTGGTCTTAGCGGTCGGGACGAGTATCCCCTTGCCGCCAGCCAAGGGCTTGAGTCGGCCACTGCCAACTCCAGGGTGGTCTTCTCCTGCCAGAAGACGAAAAAGCGTCAGAAGGGCTCGGGATGCCTTCCCTGAGCATAAATCACGAAGCGGCTTACCACGTTGCCCCGATCGAGCACGTTCTTTGGGACCTACCGCCCACGCTCGAGCTTCTTGCCCTTAGGAGTGCCAAACATCTCACCGACCCTCTTCTCCACCCAGTCAAAGCCCGGCTCTGTCATTAGTCGGCAAGCAAAGTCAGCATGGACCTAAGTGGCAGAGGTGAAGCGAAGATTATTCAAGGTTGTAAAGCTTACCGGAGGTGTCCTCGCGAGTGATGTCGTCCCACCCAGTGATCTCGAAGAAGGGGTGCTCCCTCCTCCTCAGAGGAGACACCCTGTTCCTGAGGAAGTCACGGACGATGTCTCGACCAGTCAGCCCCATGTTCATGAGCTCGCTGATCAGCATCAGGGACCACTCTTCCTCGGGTGCAATGGGCGAGCGCGGAGTGTCGATGCTGGGCGCCGCCACTTCGGTGTAGCGCAGGGAGCTCCCTTGCACCTTCCGCAGGTAGAACCAAGAGTTGACCCAGCTCACCACTGAGTCCTTGAGGGAGAAGAAGGGGTACTCGTATGGGCGGTTGGCTCGCAAGCGAAAGTACAAAGCACCGGTGCGAGAAGCGCCGTCGGTGCGGAACAAGGTATAGAAATGAAAGAAAAGACTTGCCGTGGGCAGGATGCCCACGAAGCCCTCGCAAAGGTGGGAGAATATGGCCAAGATGAGGATGGAGTTGGGGTTCAAATGGGTGATCTCGTACTCGCAATGCGCGAGTACGGATTCCAAGAACTCACTCTCGGGCATTCAAAGCCCGTTGATGGTGTACAGCTCGCACGTGACTATCTCATCGTCGTGCGGCACCGGGGCTGCTTCGCCGTCGGGATCCGCCAGGTGCCCGTGTCAAGGTACCCGAAGTCTCGAAGTACCCGAAGCCTCTCCACGGTGGTCTTGCTTACGCCGAACTTCGCCTTGAAGAGAGTCAGGATAGAGAGCGCTGGAGCGAGGAGAGAGTTTGGAAGATGAAGAACTTTTGGGAGATGATTTCGAAGCGTGGGAGAAGAAAAGTCTCTGGAACCGTCTCTGCCTGGTATTTATAGGCGGAAAAGCCGAACAGACCAGAAAACTGCCCCGCCTATTCGCGAACCGACGCGTGGCGGTGCGGTTTTCAAAACTGTCCTCTAATGGCGCGGTTTACAAAAACTGCCAGGGCCGTGCACGCAAGGCTTCGCGGAGAAGGAATCGGCGCGACCTTTCGCCTCTGTCCCCAACCACTACTTTGGCCGTGCTTCGGTCAAACACACTCGGCCTCGCTGGAACATGCTCGTCCCCGAGCCGAGTCGCTCGGATGCTGCAGCAGCTTTTCGCTGCAAGACTTCACGTCCCCGAGCAAAGGTTGCTCAGATGATGCGGTAGCTCCCCACCACATGATGCTCGTCCCCGCCGCGTGATGCTCGTCCCCGAGCATGATTGCTCAGATGATGCGGTAGCTCCCCGCCGCGTGATGCCCTGTAAGATTTCTCCTTCCCGAGCAAAGGTTGCTCGGACGGCGTGGTAGCCTTTCGCCGCGCGGTGCTCATCCCCAAGCAGGATTACTCGGATGCTGCGGCAACTCTTCGCCACAAGATCCTCATCTCCGAGCAGGATCGCTCGGATGCTGCGGTAGCTCTTCACCGTAGGGCTCCAATCCCTTACCAAGAGTCTGGAGGCTTAAGGCGGAGACCTCGGCGAGGCGAATCCCCCCCTAAGCCTCGGGGGCTAGCTGTCGGGGATTGGATATTCTCGATAGGCGACCATTGTATCCCGGTGGCCTCCGAGCATGCCCATGCTCGGACGTCGTACCCAAGAAAGATCTTCGGGTCCCCCGACCTCCGGGCCGACCCCGTCCTCTGTTGTCGTGTGCCGAATTTGCAAATCCAGACACTCTGTGTATTCAGCACTAGTCCAGGATCACGCTAGTGCACATAGGCTAAACAGGGTTAAAGCATCACATCATACACAGCAGAATAACAAATAATTACTTCAAGCACATATATAAACGAGTTGTACGACCTTATGGTCCCTTACAATAGTTTGCCACGCAGGGCTTACATTATTCAGAGTAAACAGTAAACAACAACGGAAATTAAACGACGTAGTGATCTTCCAATGCCACAGGTGCCTTGACAGAGGCTTGCTCCCAAGTTTCCCGGCTCCTCGACGTACTCCTCTTCATAAGCTGGCGTAGTCTCCTCCTTTGGTAAATTTTGTCCGCAAGGGTGAGTACACACCGTACTCAACAAGTCATGCATAGAATGCAGATCTATTACTACATGCATGGCTTGTTACGAAGGAATGGCTCTACTGGTTATTTTGCTTTGCATCAATATTTTAAAGTGATATTTATTTAGTTTGAAAGCATCAAACCATATAACTAGTATATCTCAAGTTGTTTTTCCACAATATTTTGGACACACAGTCCTTAATCAATATTCATCAATTCCTTTAGCACACAGCCTTCCGCCCCATTTTATTTTCAAACACTACCCCTTGACTGTAATTCCCGAGCATTGTCCAGTACTGTGGACTCGGCTATTCGAACAGTTTTGACACTCTGCAGAGGTTGTACACTTTTCCCACAAGATACAGTCGCTCACCACACAGGTGATTGATCATAACAAAGCTTTTCAGAGACTTCTATCTCAGCCTAAGAACCTCTTCGTGTTGCCTCCACTATCACTTCCCTCACACAGAGCCGAAGTATAGGGCCGACGAACAACGTTGGATAGGGTACCAAGCCGAAGCACAGGCACGCTCCCCCGTCCAGTTACCCCCTTGTAACTGCCACCCCAAGGTATCAAAGGTAAGACATCAGAATCCTACTAAACTAGGTCTTCCCATTCAGACATGTGGTTGTACGAGAGACACAGGTCAAAGGCTTGCAAGGTAAGGTCCTTAATTGACCAAGGCAAGACATTCTTCTCTCACATTTTGGCACACAACCCTCACAACACTCAACCCACCCCCAGTTGCCACACAGGCCCACCTGGCACAAAGCCTCGGTCCACTTGCCCCAGTCTAAATCAATTCAACCCCAAGTTATTAACAGTGCAACATATGCCCGTAATCATCCTTCATGTAGAACCACACAGCTCTCTACATTCCAGTATCAATACCAACATCATTCCACCTTTTATCAAAAATGCATTCACTATTCTTTAGTCAATGTTGCTTTTGTAATCCAAACAAAATTGTTCACGTTATAAGCATGGCTAAGCAACTATTTACGGTCCAGCCTCCCGTGTTGGCACAATATTATCAACCAACTAATATCACCAAACTTAGGTTATCGAAGGAATCATGGAATACAAATATTATTAACAGGGTGGCAATAAGAATTAGGTTAACTAACTAATTCACCCAAAATATTGAAGTCATTTTTAGTTGAATTAGCATGCTTAGTTTGAAATAAGATACATTTTCAAAAGTTAGGAACAACATGGTCAAAGTACAACTTGCCTTCAAAGAGTTGCTGATCCTGGTCCGGAGTTGATTCTTGTGTAGAAAATTCACCCTCGTAACTCTCCGACAGATCAACGTCTACCTCAAACAATTATACACGCAATAAATATATTTTATAGAGAACAAAATCAACTCTAAAAATTCAATAAAATTCACCAATAAACAGATCTTAATTTTATAAATTTTTAGAAATTGAAATCACTCAAATCGGAGTTAAAACACAAAAGTTATAGCCTTTTGAAATTTGAAAATAAATCAAAAAGAATAAACCGAATTTCTTTATTTATTTTTATACTGAAAATTCGGCATTTATGACGTCAGCACCGAAACCATTTTCGGCCGAATTATTTTTCTGAGAAAATCGGAATTATGATGTCATCATGATGTCATCGCGACGTCGGCAACTCTCGTGGTTCGCATACCGACAAGTGGGCCCCATCGATGACGTTATCACGACGCCGGCATGACACATGGCGTGATCTGGTCGTGACACGTGTCAGTGCATTATCAATCGAGAGATTGCTTTAATCTTAACCGTCCGATTCAAAACGTACGGTGAGATCTATCCCGACGCTTCGGCTTGGTTTACTCCGGTGTTGACACGTGGCACAATCTCAACCACTGGATCAAGATCTAACGGCGGAGAACAAACCGAATGACGACTCAACTGACCCGGTCAAACGCCAAGATTCGTGCGCTTGCCACGCGTCTCAATCTGAACCGTGCGATGAAATCAATGGCCAAGATTGCACCGACACTTCAGATCGCTACTGCGGTGCTGACGCATGTCTTAACCATGACCATCGGATCAAAATCAAGCGGAAGGCATTGACCGAGTGACGTCGACAGCAGCGGCGACTCTGTCGCCTCAGTTCTTGTGCGACACGCGTCGTCTCGGGACTGGCCCGGCGCGGTGCAATCCAGACTGTAGATTCAAAAACCGACGGCCCGGATTAAATCAAATTCCCGTGGCGTGACTGGCGACGTGGATGCCCCGGTGCGCGACGCGTGGATGCATCCGCACCGTACGTCCAAGATCCAACAGTTTAGATCAAATCAATCCTACGCAATCGGTACAGATCCAACGGCTACAATTAATTACACTACGTGGCTATACTAGAATCACTCGATCTAGATCTAACGGCGGACAATTAAAGATGATGTTTACTGTACTATGGCTACGTGGCTAGATCTAGGCCGCATATCTAAGATACAACGGCTGCAATCTAATGAAGCTCGGCACACGTGGGCAATCCCTTCTTCGAGCACGTGGCACTATCCTACCCGCTTATCTACAAATCTACGGCTACGAGATGAAGATGAAACTCACTGGTGAGAGAAGACGTGGCGCAATTGTAGGCGTTCGACGAAGATCGGACGGCGGTCAAAGCTCCACATTTCGGCGAAGGCGCGGCGAAGATGGGTTGCCGGAGAGGTGGAAGATGACCAAGGCGATGGCGCTCCGGGGCTTCTCCGGTGACACGGGACGACTCCTCCGACGCGGCTCCGTGCGAGGAATGCACCGGTGGCTTCAACGGCGGCGGAGGCTTACCGGAGGGGGCGCAAAACACAGCGGAAGGCCCTCGGAACTACGGCGAGGTCGTGAGGGCTCTACGGTGGTTCTTGGGTTGCGCGAAAGGGTTCAAAATATGCGAGAAGACGTGCTTTATACACTGCGCCAGTTAATGAAGCGGCGGAGTGATCATGGCGGCGGTTTAAATCCGGAGTGCTTCGGTAATAACGGTGGCGCGGCGCTTCCCTTCAGAGATTTAAACGACGTGGCGATATCCGTCGATCCACACGCGAAGATCCGACAATGAGGCGATTTAAACGGTCTGAGCGTCTCACGATCGTCGCGATGCGAATCGGACGGCTAGCGAGCGGCGACGCTTAGGGTTTCCGGCTACGCGTTGCGGCGCAAGACATGAGTGGGCTTGGCCCATTATCGCTCATATTGATTTTCAATTGTTTTCCTAATAAAATAATTCTAAATATTCATTTAAATTATTTGAGGCATTAAAAATGTCAGGAAAATTCTAGAAAAATTCCAGAAAATATTTTAGGACATTTTGAACTCAAATAAAATATTTCCATTTATATTTTATTAAAACTTTTCATTATTAAATTAATTTCTAAAGGAAGGTCTATTTCCAAAAATCAATTTAATACCAAATAAATTCTAAAAATTCTCAAAAATTCAGAAATAAATTATAAAAATCAAAATAGCCAAATTTTTTGGATGTTACAAACCTCCCCCCTTAACATAATCTCGACCCCGAGATTTAGGGCTGGCTAGAGAATAATTCAGGAAACTCTTTCCTCAAATCTTCCTCACGCTCCCAAGTTGCTTCGCCTTCTGAGTGATTACTCCACTAGACTGTGCAAAAGCGGGTTGACTTGTTTCTTGGTTCACGATCCATGGTATCTAAAATCTTCACTGGATGCTCTTTGTAAGTTAAATCCTCTTGCAGTTCAATAGCTTCTACAGGTGTTTGTTCCTCCGGTACTCGCAGACATTTCTTCAATTGCGATACATGAAACACATCATGTACTCACTACTACAGCGAGGCTTATATCGACGCCGCGATCACGAGCGGTTTTGAAAAATCGCTCGTAATATGGAACATCACAGAGCGGTTATGTACTCAAACCGTCGGTCACGAATATCCTGAGCGGTTTTATATTACGGTACCGTGCGTGATGCAAAAATATCACGAGCGGTTTCTAAATATAACCGTGCGTGATGGCTACAATACTCATTACGAGCGGTTTCAAGTAAAACCGTCTGTGATTTCACAGACGGTTATATAACACAACCGTCTATAACATCTATAGTAGTCATTACAGACGGTTATATTTAGAAACCGTCTGTGCTATTTCTTGCATCACAGATGGCTATAATATAAAACCGTCTGTGATAAAATCGTCTGAGCCCGTAAAAACAGAGCCTCGATCCATCCACTTCGTTTATAGGGTTTCGGTTTCTATCCTAAGTGGCGGCTGTGGAAGTGAGGCGATTTTTTAAAAGAAAGCCATTGATTTCGAAGGGTGATATTAGATTCATTTGATTTTGGTGATCTAAGGTTAGTAATGAGTTCTCTAATTGCATGCATCCAATTCAATATCTAGGTTGGTTAGGAGAGAATTAATTTAAAGATTGTTTGATTAGATCTAGCTTAATTGTAGCTGGATCCATATGTTGTTTGTGATATTTAGTTAGTAATGTGTTTTAATTGCATTATATTCAACATCTATCTTGATAAGGAAGGAATTTGATGATTTTTTTAGATCTAGCTTGTAGAACCATGTGTTGGTTGTTTGATCTATAAGGTTAGCTAGTAATGGTTCTATTTGCATAATATAATATTCGATCATGATGTAGCTAGCTAGCTTGTTAAGGATAGAATTTAAAGATTGTTTAGATCTAGCTTTTAGATCAATTCAAGTCTTTTGGTGATCTAAGGTTAGTAATGGGTTCTAATTTCATTATTATATTGAAGATTAATTTGAATTGTGTTAATTATTTCTTTGTGATGTAATTAAGGTATGTAATTGCATAATTAGTTTAAGAATGTGTGCATACGCACTACACCTGGTGCACTTAATATTTAACACTAAGTGTTACATGTGTAGCGTAGATGGATCGAAATTTGGATGTCTGTTGAGAACCGTCATTTAGTGTTGAGTACCTTAATGGCGTCTCCACTTTCAAAAGAGCTGCAGAGGAGGATATGTTTAATAAGGGGGTGCAATTCATGTCATGTCCGTGCATTGATTGCGAAAATCTGAAGATGTTTCGAAACTCAGCGCAGATCGAAGCACACTTGATTCGGAGGGTTTCAAAAGGGCTATACATGTTGGACCACCATGGCGAAGAGCATAATATCTGAGAAGCGACAAGTAGTGTTAATATCGTCGACGAAGTCAATGATATGTCGGATGATCATATCGATTGTGCTTCGATGAGGACAGGTTGCACGATGACAATTTGGATCGAGATGCTACGCGATGCGAATGAAACCTTGATGACGGGGAATATGGAAAGTTCGAGCTTAATGGAGGACTCGGAGAAACCTTTGTTCGCAAGGTGCAAGTTGAAATACACAAGGTTATCATCCGTGCTTGAACTACTCAAATTGAAGGCAAATGAACGGTTGGTCCGACAAGAGTTTCCAAATATTGTTACATCTATTGGCGGACATGCTTTCAGAGGGAAGCGAGTTGCCGACAACCACCTACAAAGCCAAGAAGGTTCTTTGTCCCTTGGGAATGGAAGTAGAAAGAATACATGCATATCCAAACGATCGTATCTGTCCGCAAAGAGTACACAAACTTGCATATATGTCCGTGTGCATCGCATCCCTACAAGCGTAAGAGTCATTCAGTGATGATGGCGAGAGCATTGAGGTGAAAAAGGTCCTCTGCTAAGGTGGCATGGTATCTGCTGTAATTCCCCGTTTGAAGCGTTTGTTTGCGAACCCAAAGGAGGCAAAAGCTGCTTGCGTTGGCACTTTGAGGAGCGAAGAATGATGGAATGCTAAGGCACCTGCTGATTCCATCCAAAGGAGAAACATCGACAGGAGCTTTCAAGAATTCGGTGCGGATCCGAGAAATATAAGGTTTGGATTGAGTCAGATGGAATGAATCCTTTCGGTAACATGAGCGGTAGGCATAGCACTTGGCCCAGAATCTCTGTATCTACAACCTTCCTCCTTGGTTGTGTATGAAGTGGAAGTACATTTTGTTGTCTCATGCTTATCCAAGGACCGAAACAACTGGGAACGATATTGATGTGTACCTAGCTCCATTGGTGGAAGATCTAAAAACACTATGGGTTACCGGTACACGCGTATGGGATGCGTAAACGAGAGAACTTTACTTTGCATCGCTTGTTGTTCTCGCACCATAAATGATTACCCCGACTTTGCTAACTGTTAGGCCAGAGTACAAAAGGAACCAAAGCTCGCACTCCTTTGCTTAGATGATACCGAGAGTTTATGGTTGAATCACTCCCAAAACCGTGTACATGCGTCATCGTAGGTTCCTTCGAGGAATCACCCATATCGCAAGATGAAGCAACTTTTCGACGGAAGGAACGAAAATGGTTCAGCTCAAAGGCGTTTAAGCGGGAGAGATGTTCATGACATTGTTAAGGATTTGGATGTTGCGTATGGAAAGGGGCGTAAATCAAGTACCCGTGAAAAGAGCATGTGGAAGAAGAGATCAATATTCGGGACCTACCTTCTTCGGAGCACCTAGAAGTTCGCCATTGCATCGATGTCATGCACGTGAGAAGAATGTCTGTGATGGCGTGATTGGTCTCTTACTCAACATTAAGGGTAAAACAAAGGATGGTATCAGCGCACGGCTTGACTTGGTCGATATGGGTATAAGACACGAGTTAGCACCGAAAGAGACCGATAAAGGCCGTGCGTACTTGGAACACCTTGTTATACTCTATCAAAGGCGAATGAACTGAATCGTGCGGTGCTTGCATGGTGTGAAAGTTCCGTCCGGTTACTCCTCAACATGAAGAGACTTGTTTCGTTGGAAGATTTGAAATTAACCGCATGAAGTCTCATGATTGTCATGTCTTGATGACACAGATGCTCCTATCGCAATTAGAAGTATTTTGCGGTCAAGGTCCGAGAGACAATCACTAGGCTGTGTTATTTCTTTAACACAATCGCCGAAAGGTCATCGATCCCGGGACTAGATGCTCTGCAAGTCGAGGTGGTGATGACTCTATGTAATCTTGAGATGTATTTCCCTCCATCATTTTTCGATATCATGGTCCATCTCATTGTTCACCTTGTGACAGAGATAAAGATATCGGCAAGTGTTCCTCGTAGCATGTACCCGCTTGAGAGGTACATGGGAATTCTCAAGTCTTACGTCGGAATCGATCTCGTTCGGAGGGTAGCATTGTCGAAGGTTATGCAAATGAAGAGGCCGTCGAGTTCTCGTCGATTACATGGCCCAGTCGAACCGATAGGTGTGCCTCGATCTCGCCATGAGGAGAGCTCGAGGTATCGGGACCATCGGAAGAAAGCAATCACGCTGATTCGGTTGCGTATGCTCGAGCCCATTTCACGGTTTTACAACACATGGCTGTAGTGTCCGCCTATATCGCCGAGCACAAGCAATGGCTAAGGCAAGAGAATCCAAAGACGGCAGGAGTCTTGGATCACGAGACAGCATAACCTTCAGTTCAACAAATGGTTGAAGGAGCGACCTATCACTGGGAGCTCGTCAGATGACACGCCGACATGGTTAGCAAAAGGACCAACTTTTACAGTTGTCACATGGAAAGGATATGACTTAAATGGATACACATTTTACACGAGAGATTAGGATATGAAGAGCACAAACCAGAACAGCGGTGTCCGCATAGATGCATTCAATAATACCGCTGGGTTGACGAGGAGCTCCTACTATGGGTTCATAGAGGAGATATGGGAGCTCAACTACGTAATTTTCAAGATTCCCCTATTTGGTGCCGTTGGGTCCACCTCCAAAGCCGTGAAGGTTGACAAGAATGGCATCACTCTCAGGACCTCGAGCGTGTCGGATACCAAGATGAACCATTAGTACTCGCTAACCAAATTGTTCAAGTCTTCTATGTAACCGAATCCGTCCCAACAAGAAGCGCCACGTAGTTCTTGAGGAAAAAGGAGAATTGTCGGAGTTGAGAATGTAGTAGATGAGGAAGAGTACAATCAATTTGATGAGTTGCCACCTATCGGAAATGACATCCTGGTCCCAGAAGAACAACATGAGGAAGCAAGCTACACACGCGTCGATCATCATGAAGGGCTAATTTTCATACAAAAGAATAAGCATATGGTGGCGTAGTTATGAGAAGGGGGCATTGTCATCATGTTTACTAATTTTCATGTGTAATAATATTACATTAATGCTATTGTAAAGATGATACGACCTATCATGCTTTGTACATATGATTGTGATGATCTTTGTAAGTAGCTTGTGAAGCATCTGGATTGATGGAAAAGATGCAAGTATAAGAGCAAGTATTTATTCCTTAATATCAATATGATTCCAAATACATGATTCAAAGATGGCCATTCAGACATAATTGATGAGAAGAAATAAATTATGTAGACTATGGCAAACAAGAACAGAATCATGTCTACTTTGGCAAGATGGAAATAGTTGTATGTGATTGCTCTCAGATTTTAGGGTTTGAATTGAGGATTAGAATCTCCACTTCAACCACAAGATAGATCTATATTCTCGTTAAAGACAACTTTCCCGAAGATACAATAAAGTGACACAGACAAGAGTCGATCGAATCGAATCGACAAGTGAATGTCGATGAGCAGTATATATCACGAGCGGTTCTTTAACATAACGATGCAGGATGTTATTATCCTGACGGTTATGTTACATAACCGTCTGTGATATCTTAAGATCACAGACGGTTCTGTTATATAACCGTCCGTGATATCTCAACATCACAGACAGTTCTATTATATAACCGTCTGTGATATCTCAACATCACAAACTGTTATGTTATAGAACTGTCTGTGATAACTACATCACAGACCGTTATCTTTTAGAACTGTCTGTGATGTGCTCTCCTATATATATCTCCCGCACGCAGGCCTCATTCACAGCGCACCAAACCCTCACCCTTTGTGACATTTTGTCTCCTCATGGCGGCTCCCCCTCGGCGTCGTGCTTCCTCGGCCCTCCCCTCCGGCGTCCTCCCCTCGGCGTCCTCCCCTTCGGCGTCCTCTCCGGCATCGACGTGCTCCCCATCGTCGTCCTCCCCTGCAGCGATGTGCTCCCCCTCGGCGTCCTCCCCCTCGGTGACCTCCCCCATCGTCGTCCTCCCCCGCAGCGACGTGCTCCCCCTCGATGTCCTTCCCCTCGGTGACCTCCCCCACGGCCGTTGACCTCCCCCGCAGCGACGTGCTCCCCATTGTCATGCACAGCCTCTCTTCCTAACAGCGAATGGTCTTTGTTCGGTGTAAAATGTCTTCGATCTTTCTTTCTTTCTTCTACATTGGTACATGGGTGATTGGTACTGCTCTATGAGTATCAGTGAACCAATCGAGTATTTCTGGGGGACTAGCCATCGAGCTAGAGGCCGTTTCTCTATCTGGAGGCTCTGATTTTGTTCTACTACTGCTGCTCGATGATGATTCAATTAAATGAGGTTATATTGATATGCTAGTTAGTGAGTTCCTTCTGTGATTCAGCACTGTTTAGATCATTGTGTCTAGAATTCAAATTGATCAGTGTTGCTGCTGTACATGTGATATGCTATCCTGTCTGTGATTCAGCTCTTATACTCGCACTTATTTCTTCTTGTCTGCTGTGTGGATGTCCTAGTTTTAGGGGAGGTGCTGCTGAAATTTTTATTAGGTTCGGCAACCTCCTAGTTAAGCTTGTCCTCTTGCTCAAGAGCTTTTCATTGTCCATAGTTCAGTTCTAGTGAATCAATTTTCTTAACCAGTGCTGAATTGCGTAGATTCACTAATCTCATATTTGTATATCCTGTGATATATTGTTGAAATTGATGTTGGAGGGTTCTTTAAGAGCAACCCATCAATTTAGATAATCTGAGAGCAAAGTTGCTTATAAACTAGTCCCGGTTGAATTCATATGAGAGCAAAGTTGCTTATAAGCTAGTCCTTTGTGTTATCTTGTTTATGTCATACCTCTTGTGTGTGAATTATGTATTCTCATATATATGCTTAAGAGGAATAATAAACAAAGTCTTACTCTTATACTCGCACTTATTTCTGCTTGTCTGCTGTGTGGATGTCCTAGTTTTATGGGAGGTGCTGCCGAAATTTTTATTAAGTTCGGCAACCTCCTAGTTCGCTTCTTTTGCTAAAATGCTAATAACAAGCCATTTAGGCCAGTTCTTTTAAAAGGCTAATAACAAGCCATTTAGGCCAGTTCTTTTAAAAGGCTAATAACAAGCCATTTAGGCCAGTTCTTTTAAAAGGCTAATAACAAGCCATGGTATCCACAAACTTATTCACTCTAATTTGATTTTATTTGTTCTTCTCTTTTAGTTACTTTGAAACTATTTTAACTTATAAAGAAGATGTAGTCCTCTAATCCATCGCTGAAGGACATGATGTGCCCTCAAAAGAAGAATCGACCCGCGCTGCAAGAGGACCAAACAAAAGGCCAACAGACCGATATACCATTACAGAGATCGATCCAAAGGATGGGACCCCTGCAAAGCCAAAAAAGGCAGCGAATGCATTTCGGAGTATGTGTGGGATAGTAGCACGGGAACGGGTTCCGATCACGCTATCTTCCTGGAGGTTGCTGACTATTGAGGCTCGCAATGCCTTGCTGACGGAAATTCTTTCATCGTTCGACATTCCAGAAGAATCCGCTCCCCTAGTGCGACGGTATGCACTGCTAGCGGCAGGAAAGGCATGGAAGACCTTCAAGCATACGCTTTTCGTAGACTACGTCAAGAAGGATATAGTTCCATACTCTAAGTATGGGTTCATTGATGAGGACACGTGGCGGCGTTTTGTTGAGATGAAGACGACAGACGAATTTGTGCGTCAAAGTGAAGCAAACAAGGCCTTGCAGGCAAGGAACACTCACCCCACGACACTCGCACCGCTGCGCTCTGCGGGAAGAGAGCGCAATGGGACAGGGAGGACGAGGAGGGTATCTCGCCATTTGCATCGATCACATATCAACGTGCCAGAGACTGGCTCAGAGCGAGGTCAGCTGCCACGTCCTCCGCAACCGTCTCCTTTGTAAACCCCGTGGACGAGGAAGTCTGCCAACGTTTGGTAATATATAAATCGAACTACCAATTTTACGTAATTAGTCCATGACTTCATAAGTGAAATAACTTGTCCGGATCTTGCAGGTAGCGTTGAGCACACAATCGGGCAATGGCTCTTTTTTGCCAGACAGGGAGAAAGATGCACTGTCCATGGCCTTGGGAAACAAGGAACACCCTGGTCGTACAAGAGGCAAAGGGGTTTTTGTTCCATGGAAAACTGGATTCCCAGACGACTTCTACAAATACCGAAGTAAGAAGAGAACTAAAGCCGAGCGCGAGTCAAATCTTATCAAGAATTTGGAGGACAAGTTGAGAGGAGAGTTGAGAGAAGAGTTGAGGGGAAAACTGAGAGAAGAATTTTATGAAAGGATAAGAATCCTCGAGGAAAGGCTCAATAATCAAGAAAGAAATCTTGTACAAGCCCGAAGTATGTCCGAAGTCAGCCCCATCGCCGTAAGAGCAATTATGCATCCGTTCCTCCAAGTGACATAGATGAACATAGCGGGACTTATCTCGTATGTGACATTACGGTGGCCACGCGGTGCAATCTCAAGTGAGAATTAACAATGGCACCGTTCCTCGGCGGCTGCTTGGGGCATGGCGTATCCATCCACTAAGGGACAATGGTGCACGGTACCATGATAGCGCGGGTTTCACCAAGGTCAATGTGGACGGGGTATTTGATAGTTTCAAGATTGTCGATCTCTGAAGCCAAACGCAGCGAGATCGTGGCGGGGGATGCCATTGGCACATTCATCCAATGGCCTAGCAGCGACATCTCCTGATCGTCCCTTCACCATGCAACAACCGCAACGATCGATTCGCCTATTGTATCGTCGATCGATTGGCTACCAAATTAGCGATCGTGAGCGACTCCACTTGATGTACATAATGTTGACCTCTTTCCTGCCCATTCCTCTCCCGTGAAGGGTTCATACAAAACAAAGAAAGGCAAGGACAAACGGAAGAAAGAAAGGCAAGAACAAATCGACTATCCATCTGCTGAGTTGGCTAAAAAATACAAGCTAGGAGAGCCGTTACTAACGAAAGGCAGCGTAACTTCACTTAGTATACCTTGCCAACAATTGCATAATTGGTACACCTAACAATCTGGAAAGCCAGAGCGTGAATGTACAACAAGTATCAGTGTTAAGTTCAAGTATGAACATCTATTCAACGACTCAGCGGGGGGCTTCTTCACGGTCAATTTTACGGACTTGTTCCATCTCTACAACCTCGGCGCCTCGGCGCCAAGACTCATAAGATCTTTGGACCTTGTAAGTGTGTGCTATCACACTATATTCATCTAATAGTGATAAATGTCCTCCAATATATATATAATTAGCCTTTGTATATATAGATACATGCAACTTGAAGCGACACGGAAGAAACTATCGATCGATTTCCTCGACCCACATATAGTCTCAAAGCAAACAATGGATGATGATATAAACATGGTCGAGAATACGTGATGAGGCATTGCTAGCACAAAAGATAAAGAATTCATACTTATACCCCATAACCCGGGGTAAGTGCTACCACATGCTATACTTTAGTGCATCTTGTGCACACAACTCGCTTTCGTTCATTGTCCATTGTGATATACTGTGTAGGTTTCACTGGTTCTAATTGTAATTGAACCAGACCACAAACCGGTTAAGTACCTTGATTCCTTACGTGGCGGAAACCACGACTTGGTACCTATCGCAAAATTACTCAGCAGGTAATCACGTTTCCTCCGTACATAACGTACATGGTCGTGTAAGTTATTCCAGGTTTATATTACTATTGGAATGGCTTAGGCTAGCCTTTTGCAATCTTGTAGAGCGTTCAAAAAGTTGAAGGATTGGACTAAACTACAGCATGATTTGAACTTTCCGGTATCCGCTATACACAATAATCCTATATCAAACCCCGTAATAGTGACTCTAGAACTAACCGTAGGTTTTATTTGCAGTGCCACCAGCAAGGTCAGGGAAATAACCTATGTGGATTTTATGTTTGCTACAACATGCAAACCATCGTCGATACAAAAAATAGCAGTACGGTTAAAACTGCGTTGACTGAGACCCATTTGAGCAACATTAGAGGGAGAGTTTGTTACTTCCTGCTCACCGAAGTAATAAATAAAAAAGGCGCGTTCCACGCAGCCTGATAACTTCTGGAGTTGTACAATTATCAAATGGTATTCATTCGGAAAATATGTCAAAAACTCGTGGTTATTCTTGTTTGTACGATTCATTGTATTGTCACATGATATTATCCTTAATACATATTTCCTCATCTTGAATATATGCAACAACTTAACAATGTCTTGCTTGTTGAAACTAGATGTTTTTCCTACACCCTCAGTAGAACCTCCATTATTTATGGTTTGTTGTTCAAAATTTCCATCTACTTAGGTATTCCTGCATCAATATTTAGGAGACACAGCCAGTTATAGATGTTGTAGTTGAATATCTACACTTCCTATATGCATTGAGGCAACAGTTTATCCGATCAGGATAGACTTAAAATATAAACATTTGTAGCGCTTTTTCTCCCTTCTTATGATAATGTTGATGAAACTCGACTAATAAATCAACCAAGACCAAGCTTGCAAAGATGGCGGCGGCGACAAACCATAGTCTGCTTGATCGAACCTAACACACTAGAGTGTGTGATCTGCTTCATGCCATATGAAGTGGCCTTGCGCAGCGTCATCGTCGTGCCACGGTGCAGAGTACCCGGACGACATGCTCCTACGCAGCGTCACCGTCGTGCCACGGTGGGAGAAAATGGTACTTTGAAAAAATTATAGATGCACTTCATAGATTACTCTAGGTAGGGTAATTAAAGATTGAACAAATGTGATTGCAAGTCAGGTCTTCCAATGGAGGTGCTTCATAGATTACTCTAGGTAGGGTAATTAAAGATTGAACTTATCCCAAAATCTCGAGGTAAATTGAGTACCTCTATCCGATACTATCTTCTTAGGCACTCCATGCAAACACACAATTCTTGCCATGCACAGCTCTGCTAACTTATCTCCAGAGTAAGTTGTTTTTACGGGTATGAAATGTGCAACCTTTGTTAGACGATCCACTATGACCCATATGGAGTCATATCCACCTTGAGTCCTTGGCAAACTGGTGATGAAGTTCATCCCGATTTCCTCCTACTTCCATTCCGGTATCTTTAGTGGTTGTAGCAGTCCTGCTGGTCTCTGATGCATGGCTTTGACTCTTTGGCACACATCGCATAATGCTACATGCTCAGCTACTTCTTTCTTCATGTTCATCCACCAAAATCTTTCCTTGAGTTCTTGGTACATTTTTGCACTGCCGGGATGAATTGAATACTTGGAATCATGTGCTTCTTCCAGTATCAACTGCTTCAATTCCATTTTATGGGGTACGCAGATTCTGTTCTTTATCCACAAGGTACCCTGCTCATCTACTATGAAGTCTTTGGCTAGATCTTCATCCATCTTGGATTTGATTCTATTAATCTTCTCATCATCCTTTTGACCTTCCCTGATCTGCTCTTCTAAGGTCGGCTTAACCTCTAGGGTAGCTAGGAATCCTTCCGATACGACTTCCAATCTTAACTTCTGAAGTTCTTTACATAAATCAGACTGATCTTCTGCTATCATCAAATTCAAGCTATAGCTTTTCCGACTCAAAGCATCTGCCACCACGTTTGCTTTTCCTGGATGGTAGTGGATTCCGATGTTGTAATCCTTAATTAACTCTAACCATCTTCTCTACCTTATGTTAAGATCCGATTGAGTGAATATATACTTTAAACTTTTATGGTCAGTATATATCTCACATTGGTTTCCGATAAGATAGTGACGCCATATCTTAAGAGCGTGCACTACAACAGCTAGCTCTAGGTCATGAGTCGGGTAATTTTGCTCATGTGGCCTTAGCTGCCTTGATGCATAAGCTACTACTTTACCATTCTGCATTAGCACACATCCAAGTCCCTGACGTGAAGCATCACAATATATATCAAAATTGTCCTTAGTATTCGGCAACACCAAAACAGGTGCCGAAATTAAACGCTTCTTCAGCTCTTGGAAACTCTTTTACGACTTCGAGGCGACCACATAAACTTTTCTCTTTCTTTAGCAATTGCGTGAGAGGTCTCGCATTGAGGAAAATCCTTCAATGAACCGGCGGTAATACCCCATCATACCAAGAAAACTTCTGATTTGGGTAACTGACTTTGGCTGTTCCCAATGTAATACTGCCTCCACTTTCTTCAGATCGACAGCTACTCCTTCAGCAGTCATTACATGACCCAAGAACTCAACCTTTTTTTCCAGAAGTCGCACTTACTAAATTTTGCATATAACTGGTTTTCTCTTAGCTTTTCCAAGAACATCCTTAAATGTCCAGCATGCTCTTCCTCCGACTTGGAGTAAACTAAGATGTCATCAATGAACACGACGATGAACTTATCCAAATATTCCATGAGCACTTTGTTTATCATATTCATGAAATATGCTGGGGCATTAATCAGTCCAAAAGACATGACGGTGAATTCATAATGGCCATACCTAGATGAGAAAGCTGTCTTTGGTATATCCTCGGTCTGAATCTTTAGCTGGTGATATCCGGATTGTAGATCTATCTTAGAGAAGACTCCTGCTCCTCTTAGTTGATCAAAAAGATCATCTATCCTGGACAAAGGATATTTATTCTTTATCGTCACTTCATTTAGTGCACGATAATCTATACACATTCGGAAACTCCCATCCTTTTTCTTTACAAACAACACCGGGGCTCCCCACGGTGATGAACTTGGCCTTATAAAACCTTTCTCCAATAATTCCTCGATTTGCTTCTTCATTTCCACCAATTCCTCGGTAGACATCCTATAGGGTCTCTTGGCTATTGGAGCTGTTCCAAGTACAAGCTCAATTACAAACTCTATATCCCTGTATGGTGGCATTCCGGGTAAATCTTCAGGGAATACATCGGGATACTCGTTAACTACAAAAACATCTTCCATATTAACAGTCTTCACACTATTGATCATTAGTTGACCATCCCGTGCAGCAAGTGCTTGAATCTCTACCTTCCGACCATCTGAGCTCTCAATGGTTACAACTCTCCATCCACAATCGAGCACTGCCTTGTGCTTGGATAACCAATCCATTCCCAGGATAACATCTATGGTCTGAGTATCCAGTATAATTAAGTTCGCTAGGAACTCTATTCCATTTATTAATAATTTCACCCCAGAACATCCTACTTTAGCTTGGAGTTCTGATCCTGGGGTCTGGACTATTAGTGTATTCTTAAGTTTAACCACATCCAAATCATTTTGCACAACAAAAACTTGAGAAATGAATGAATGTGATGCTCCTGAATCAAACAAAATGGTAGCTGGTACTGAGTTGACTAAAAACTTACCCAGTACGACATCTATTGCGTTCTGAACTTATTCCGCCATGATGTGGTTGACTCTCCCTCGCACTGCTGATTGTGGTGCGGCTCCAGTTTGAGCAGGTACTCGGCTTCCTCCTTGAGCAGGAGTTCTGGCAGGTGTATTCCCCAAATTGAAACGGACAGGGGTGACTCCTCCCTTCTTAGCTCCATCATCCCTTCCGACACATGGTACTGGCGAAAGGCTATAGTAAACTCATCCCAGGTGATTTCCTGAGGATGCTTATGGGATGCACAGTAGTTCTCCCACCACTCTGCAGCAGTGCCTTCTAACTGGTGAGAGGCATACAGGACTTTCTCGTTGCCTACACATTGAGATATGTGCAGCTTTCTCTCAATCGTCCTAAGCCAATCATCTGCTTCAATGGGGTTGACGTTCCCAGAGAAGGTTGGTGGTCTGGTTCTCATGAAGTCTGACAATCTTGATTGATGTCCATGGTGTACAGCTTGGTTGTTGTGATTAACTGCAACCTGATTTTGCATCTGCTGCATCTGATGCATCATGGTCTGCATCAACTGGGTCTGCGCGGTCAGGAAAGCTCCCAGATTGTTCATGTCCACGGGTGGTGCTTGAGGATTTGGTGCGTTGTCTTGGTTTCTGCCCTGCTGAGTTCCGCTTCCTCCAGCTCCACGGCTTCCACCAGTGTTCACCATATGAAGAACAAAGGATTTAGGGAAAAGAGGAAATGGAGTGGACAAGTATACAAGAATCTTATGCGGGGAGAAGATTTGACTCAAACAGAATCACACGATTTTATTTAATATTGTAGGGATATGGCCGCTCACGAATGCCTATGGCATTGCGACACATACCTAACTCACATAAAACATCCATGGAAGTTGTTCATCACAAGCAACCACAGCAACTCATTAAACATCCAAAACACATAAAGTTCAACATCATATAACCGTTATAAGGACAGACTCCATAAAACCAACTTATTAACTAGAGCCAACGTCTGAGTCGACTCTGAAAAGAAAAGGTAAACTCTCAATCATGAAGCCATCCAGGCTGCGGGCCTCCGGTGGAGTCTTCTTGGCGGCTTGGCGCATAGGAACAACCGATCCTGGTGCCCCATTCTTTGGCGGAACAAAAACCCACCGACTCTGTTGGCTCAGGCTGCTGCTCGGGTCTTTGGTGGCTCGCACCACCTGACCGGTGCCTCTGAATCGGTGCCTCTGCCGGCGCCTCCTGCTCAGCTCGGGCTCCTGCGGTCGGGTCGTGCGGCTCTAGCTCGGCTCGGCTCGGGTCCCTGCAGTAACTCCTCCAGCTCGTGCACCCTCCTGATGTAGATACTCAGGCCCTCAGTAGCCTCTCGCAGCCGCGCCCTGACCTCCGTGATCTCGTCACGGGCCCTCTGCAGCTCCTGGACTGTCTCGTCCAAGGTCTCCTCCTGGGCGATGGCGTATCTCACCAAGTGGGTGATCGTAGCGTCGTCATCCTCGATCGGGTCCCGGTCGAAGCGGTTGTCCCGGCGCGGATGGTAACGGAAGACGGTGCCCTCCAGCTCGGCGGAGTAGGTGCGGGCGATCTGCCGCATCGCAAGGCGTGCGGTCTCCTGGATGCCAGCCTCAAACGTGGACCTCTTGCAGCTGATGTGGACAGGACGATTGGCTCTCCCCCTGTCTCGAGCGTAAACAGTGACCTTCACATCCCAGGTAATGTCCAGCCCGGCCCGGACCACAGAAGTACCCCTTTAGATCGGCCTCACGAAGCCCTCCAAAAACTGCAGCATAAACCACAGCTCGGCAGTGAAACCTCCGATGCGCTCGCCAAAGGTGTGAATCCTCCTCATCTACCAAAATACACCTCGTTAGAACTAGATTTTAAAATCATAAAGTGATAACAGAAAATTGCAGCATAGGTGCGGATTAAGAAGAAAAAGATTAGTCAAGATTTCATTCATAATCTTGTGCAATTTTAATCTTTAGAAAATAACCTTATCTTAATCGGCCCGTCTACCTAGGGTCAAGCCCTACAGTCAGTATGCTCTGATACCACCTCTGTCATGCCCCGAATTTGCAAATTCGGACACTCTGTGTATTCAGCACTAGTCCAGGATCGCGCTAGTGCACACAGGCTAAACAGGGTTAAAGCATCACATCATACACAGCGGAATAACAAATAATTACTTCAAGCACATATATAAACGAGTTGTACGACCTTATGGTCCCTTACAATAGTTTGCCACGCAGGGCTTACATTATTTAGAGTAAACAGTAAACAGCAGCGGAAATTAAACGACGTAGTGATCTTCCAATGCCACAGGTGCCTTGACAGACGCTTGCTCCCTAGTTTCCCGTCTCCTCGACGTACTCCTCTTCATAAGCTGGTGGAGTCTCCTCCTCTGGTAAATTTTGTCCGCAAGGGTGAGTACACACCATACTCAACAAGTCATGCAAAGAATGCAGATCTATTACTACATGCATGGCTTGTTACGAAGGAATGGCTCTACTGGTTATTTTGCTTTGCATCAATATTTTAAAGTGATATTTATTTAGATTGAAAGCATCAAACCATATAACTAGTATATCTCAAGTTGTTTTTCCACAATATTTTGGACACACAGTCCTTAATCAACATTCATCAATTACTTTAGCACACAACCTTCCACCCCATTTTATTTTCCAACACTACCCCTTGACTGTAATTCCCGAGCATTGTCCAGTACCGTGGACTCAGCTATTCGAACAGTTTTGACACTCTGCAGAGGTTGTACACTTTACCCACAAGATACAGTCGCTCACCACACAGGTGATTGATCGTAACAAAGCTTTTCAGAGACTTCTATATCAGCCTAAGAACCTCTCCGTGTTGCCTCCACTATCATTTCCCTCACACAGAGCCAAAGTATAGGGCCGACGAACAACGTTGGATAGGGTACCAAGCCGAAGCACAGGCACGCTCCCCCGTACAGTTACCCCCGTGTAACTGCCACCCCGAGGTATCAAAGGTAAGACATCAGAATCCTACTAAACTAGGTCTTCAGACATGTGGTTGTACGAGAGACTTAGGTCAAAGGCTTGCAAGGTAAGGTCCTTAATTGACCAAGGAAAGACATTCTTCTCTCACATTTTGGCACACAGCCCTCACAACACTCAACCCACCCCCAGTTGCCACACAGGCCCACCTGGCACAAAACCTCGGTCCACTTGCCCCAGTCTAAATCAATTCCACCCCAAGTTATTAACAGTGCAACACATGCCCGTAATCATCCTTCATGTAGAACCACACAGCTCTCTACATTCCAGTATCAGTACCAACATCATTCCACCTTTTATCAAAAATGCATTCACTATTCTTTAGTCAATGTTGCTTTTGTAATCCAAATAAAATTGTTCACGTTATAAGCATGGCTAAGCAACTATTCACGATCTAGCCTCCCGTGTTGGCACAATATTATCAACCAACTAATATCACCAAACTTAGGTTATCGAAGGAATCATGGAATACAAATATTATTAACAGGGTGGCAATAACAATTAGGTTAACTAACTAATTCACCCAAAATATTTAAGTCATTTTTAGTTGAATTAGCATGCTTAGTTTGAAACAAGATACATTTTCAAAAGTTAGGAACAACATGGTCAAAGCACAACTTGCCTTCAAAGAGTTGCTAATCCTGGTCCGGAGTTGATTCTTGTGCGGAAAATTCACCCTCATAACTCTCCGGCAGATCAACGTCTACTTCAAACAATTATACACGCAATAAATATATTTTATAAAGAACAAAATCAACTCTAAAAATTCAATAAAATTCACCAATAAATATATCTTGATTTTAAGAATTTTTGGAAATTGAAATCACTCAAATCGGAGTTAAAACGCAAAAGTTATAGCCTTTTGAAATTTGAAAATAAATCAAAAAGAATAAACCGAATTTCTTTATTTATTTTTATACTAAAAATTCGGCATTTATGACGTCAGCATGACCATTTATGACGTCAGCGCCGAAACCATTTTCCTGAGAAAATCGGAATTATGACATCGTCATGACGTCACTGCTAACGTCAAGAACTCATCGTGCATCGCGACCGAGTGGGCCCCAGTCGATGACGCCATCGCATGACGTGGCGTGATCTGGTGCGTGACGCGTCGTGACGGTGCATTGTCAAGCGAAGATTGATTTAAACTTAACCGTCCGATTCAAAACGTACGGTGAGATCTATCCCGACGCTTCGGCTCGGTTTACTCCGGTGTTGACACGTGGCACAATCTCAACCACTGGATCAAGATCTAATGGCGGAGAACAAACCGAATGACGACTCAACTGACCCGGTCAAACGCCAAGATTCGTGCGCTTGCCACGTGTCTCAATCTGAGCCGTGTGATGAAATCAACGGCCAAGATTGCACCAACACTTCGGATCGCTACTGCGGTGCTGTCGCGTGTCTTAACCATGACCATCGGATCAAAATCGAACGGCAGGCATTGACCAAGTGACGTTGACAGCAGCGGTGGCTCTGTCGCCTCGGTTCCTGTGCGACACGCGTCGTCTCGGGACTGGCCCGGCGCGCGGCGCAATCCAGACCGTAGATTCAAAAACCGACGGCTTGGATTAAATCAAATTCCCGCGGCGTGACTGGTGACGTGGATGCCCCGATGCGCGACGCGTGGATGCATCCGCACCGTACGTACAAGATCCAATGGTTTAGATCAAATCAATCCTACGCTATCGGTACAGATCCAACGGCTACAATTAATTACACTACGTGGCTATACTAGAATCACTCGATCTAGATCTAACGGCGGACAATTAAAGATGATGTTTACTGTACTATGGCTACGTGGCTAGATCTAGGCCGCATATCTAAGATCCAACGGCTGCAATCTAATGAAGCTCTGCACACGTGGTCAATCCCTTCTTCGGGCACGTGGCACTATCCTACCCGCTTATCTACAAATCTACGGCTACGAGATGAAGATGAAACTCACTGGTGAGAGAAGACGTGGCGCAATCGTTGGCGTTCTACGAAGATCGGACGGCGGTCAAAGCTCCACGTTCCGGTGAAGGCGCGGCGAAGATGGGTTGCCAGAGAGGTGGAAGACGACCAAGGCGATGGCACTCCGGGGCTTCTCCGGTGACACGGAACGACTCTTCCGACGCGGCTCCGTGCGAGGAATGCACCGGTGGCTTCAACAGCGGTGCAGGCTTACCGGAGGGGGTGCAAAACACAGCGGAAGGCCCTCGGAACTACGGCGAGGTCGTGAGGGCTCTACGGTGGTTCTCGGGTTGCGTGAAAGGGTTCAAAATGTGCGGGAAGACGTGCTTTATACATGCGCCAGTTAATGAAGCGGCGGAGTGATCATGGCGGCGGTTTCATCGCATGAGTGCTCGCCAATGAATTTGGCGGTGGCGCTTCCTTCCTCAGAGATTTAAACGACGTGGCCGCATATCCATCCGTCCACGCGGCGAAGATCCGACAGCCGAGGCAACGAAACGGTGCGGGTGTCTCACAGCCGTGCGATGCGAATCGGACGGCTAGCGAGCGGTGACGCTAGGGTTTCCGACCGAGCGGGCCATGCGGCGCACAAAGTAGTGGGCTTGGCCCATTACTGTTCATATTGATTTTCAATTGTTTTCCGAATATAATAATTCTAAATATTCATTTAAATTATTTGAGGCATTAAAATTGTCAGGAAAATTCTAGAAAATATTTTAGGACTTTTTGAACTCAAATAAAATATTTCCATTTATATTTTATTAAAACTTTTCATTATTAAATTAATTTCTAAAGAAAGGTCTATTTCCAAAAATCCATTTAATTCCAAATAAATTCTGAAAATTCTCAAAAATTTAGAAATAAATTATAAAATTCAAAATAGCCAAATTTTTAGGATGTTACATCTGTCGAGCTCGCCCCCGAGCATGCTTGCTCGGGAGTCCGCGACCAAACGACCGAGTCAACGGAAGAGGCCTCGGGCTTCGCCCAAAAGCCGGGCGCAGTCCACAAAGACGACATGGCATTAATTACGCAGCGGCTCAAAGGACTGAACGCGCGCGATCTGCGCCCACTATACCCGTCGTCGCGGTGCCGTGAAAACAAGGAACAACTCCGCCGTCGCCCCGAATAAAGGCGCACCCTCTGTAATAAATGTTGTGTCGCTTGTAACCCCCTATAAATACCTTCCCGCACGAAGGGTTCAGGGTTCGACTTCTGTCGGTGTTTCGTAAAACCGGTAGACGTATTTGTAGGTCAAGGGGCCGCGTGCCCCATCTCCTTGATGGTTGACTCATGGAGTCTCGAACATACATTTGATCGGGCAGGGGAGTCTTAGATGTATATTGGTTCGGGCCGAACGTCCCTACTTCCAGTTTGTGGCGGAGGATCTCGTTGATCGGGGTATGTCGGATTACATGCGAGGACTAAGGACAGGCCCTTAGCGCTCGTCTATGCGGGTGAGCTCGGGGGCCTCGACCGATCGCTCGGATCGGGGGAGCGAGCCTGGCGCTAGGTAGACGGAGGGAGTTTTTGGTTCGTGAAGAAGAGAGCGCCCCCCTCCCTAAAGGTCCCGCCTCTCCTTATATAGGCGGAGAGAGCAGGTCACACGAGGCTTGGGAGAGAGGAGCGACTAAGGCACACTATCCCTTGGCGATCTAGTTTGCGATCTTCAGAGTTGACAGGTCCCTGCGTATGTCATGATGGGTTAGCAGGTTCAGCCAGCTATGCCCTATCGGTAGGGTTAGCTGGCGATGCTTCGTTGGGAAGGCACGCTCCTGTCCTCTGTGCGCTTGTCAGAAGTAGGCGTTGCGTGGACGGCATCTCTGGTGTTGCCTTGGGAAGGAACGCCTTTCCCTGCTCTGCCGTCTCGTTCAGACGGCGGTTGATAATTTCGAGTCGTTGACGATGTAACCCTACTATCTAAAGTGAGTCAATAAGATCAAATATTGAGTCATGTAATGATCAACTCATGATCAAAATAATTTTGTAAAAACACATTTGCAAATTCTAATAATATACTCCAATATCAAATGCATGACACCAAAATTTTGCAAAAACACATTTGCAAATATAAATCTTGCAAACATGAGCAATTAAGATCATATCTTTGAGCTATGTGATAATCAACACATGATCAACTAATTTGCAAACACATTTGCAAACTCTATTCACATGCTCCAAGATAAGATTCAATTAAACCATATTTTACAAAAACTCATTTTGCAAACACAAAGTATAAACCTAACTTAGCCTTTGTGATGATCAACACATGATCAAGTCACAAGCTAAAACACAATGCATGAGCTCTCACCTTTTGCAACACATGCAAAACTTAACTCTATGCAAAACCATAAACCAAATTACATAAGCTATCTCTCTTTTGCAACACATGAAAATCCATAACTCTATGTAAAACCAAATCGATTAATTTTCAATAAAGTAAGCATGAGCTCTCTTATTTGAAACACATGCAAATACTTAGCTTATATAAAATCTAAACAAGAAAGTGAGCTAGAGTGAACAGTTGAGTTCATCAACACATGATAAAACTCAAGCTATAAGACTAAACCCTCTTAATAGTATGGCAACCTATACTAGCAGCAGATCTCCCATCAAACAGAGAAAAGTAAAAAGACTAGGAACACATCCTTAACTATAACTAGTTAATTATACCTTTGCCTCTAGCACATCCACTTGGAGCTTTTATGATTTCCATCTTCTCCTCTTCAAAGGGTCCTTTCTTCTTGTTCATCAATATATGATGAACTTTCTCTAACACTTCACTTGAGGATACTCTTTTGGCGTTCATCAACACACGATGATGTACTTATCCCTTTTATCCATTTCAACATTGGACTTAACCTATTTCAAACTCATTGAAAGTGTTAGTTCCAAAATACATAGTTGTCTCAATCATCAATGCACTCCATTAACACATAATAGATGCTCACGAGATCCTTTGATCTTTTCTTTGATGATTGACCACAACCCAAAGACAACATATGATTAGTTCTTTGTTGATTGAATAGCATCCGAAAACAATTTAAATTGAATTTAAATTGTCATGAGTATATATTACCTACACAAATTTCATATACTCAATTCAATGGAATCTAAAAGTAATGATCCAATTTATATAGAGTGGTGGAAAGTGATCAATACTCTTAATACCATCAATAATAGAATAAACTCCATTAAATACATGCATATAAATAACGAGAACTTGGAATCAATATGCATAATCAATTTTAGATAGCATTTAAGTTTATCCTATATTAACATAAGTATACTACAACTACTAAGTTACATATACTCAAATGATTATTTCAAAGTCTTGATCCTATCGTTGTTTGGCAAGAGGATGTGGATCAATATTATTAAAACATCAAGTTAAATTGTGAACTCCCCTAAATATGTGCATTCATGTGATATGGATAAAGTTGAAAATATAATGTACATCTTGTAATGTATAAGCAATGAATTCAACCCTTGGCGGCTTTGTTTATCGGCTAGACCGAAGTGTGGTCTTGGCGGTCCTTGGCAGGTCTTAGCGGTCCTGGCGGTGGCACAAAACTATGAGAGACCATTTTGATCTATTGTTTACATGACACGATGACCATGATTGAAAGATTCACATTCGTAGCCCTCAAAATAAGGTACACTAAGTCACTAAGATAGTACTTACTACTTAGTTTATTACTTGATTAATTGAGTAGTATTTGTTCAAGTATTTTAGTTTCATATTCTACTTTAATATTTGATGTCTTGCAATTTGCAAATAACTAGAAAAACTAAAAGAACACAATGAAGAATACAGGTATCAGTATCAGAAAGCTAATATAGGGCCGATGTAGGAAAATATTATGGGAATTGCACCGGACATACCTGTACTATGGAATTGTTGCAATATACCTTGAAAAGTGGCCTATAATTTCAATTTGGTGCACATTGTTGAAATTACCACCTGGTATCCAAAACTCGAGTAGAAAATATACTTAGTATGCCAAAATAAGAGTATATGTTGTAGATTGCCAACTCTGACAGTACAGACGATGGTAATCTGCCAAATAACACCAGTGCAAATTTCTCAAAATATTACTCCAAGACAGGAAAACTAATTTGTTTTTAAAAAGCCAGGAAAACTAAGGAAAATAGGTACTATATATTTTTATCATCTTCTGTAATGGTGGCATATCACAGCATGGTTCATCAACGTTTTCTAATTTCCAAACATTATTGCAAGCAGTTTATGGTAGCTTAGAGTTTCCAAGCTAAAACAATACTGAGTAAAAAACCAACACGGGGACAAGATGCAAAATGATATAAAGTCCCTATTATAAATCCAAAATAACCAACTATTAGTGCGCATATCCGCCATCTTTATTTCTTTGTTATTTTGGCATCTTGGCCTCCGATTAAGCGGAAATAGAAATTTTTAGATTGGGAGTGGATACTTCACCGATATAACTCTGTAGTATTTTACAATTATTTTATAACATCATAAATCCAATACATATATTTGAAATTTGTTAAAAGCACAATATAAATAGTTCTAAGGTCTTAAAATCCCAAACCACCAAAATCAAATATAATTTAATAAACAAATTTAGCATATTAAAATATGATCTTATACAATTTTCAAAATTTTAAAGGTACAGAAACATACCTAGCACTCACCTGGTACCGCCCATGTTGCGAGTTAAACCTCGTCGGTAGGCGCATATTTTCGTAAGGAGCTCGACGGTGATTCGTTGGGTTCCATTATTTAAAAGTGTTCTGCCTCTCAGTGCTCCGCGTTGGGCAATATTCACGGACAAAGCGCTGAGTACGATGGTCGTGACACGAGGGTGTACGGGTTGATTCCAGGTATTTCCTTGTCGCTCTCCTAGTGCATAACATAAGTGGTACGCCGCACCCGCTGCTGCACTCGGAGAACAACGGGGAATATGTTTGCCGGAATTCGACTCGAGCACCCTCGCGTCACCTTCCACCATCAGATTTTAAGCCCACATCAGGTGGGTAAGCCCTCCTATTTAGCAAGGCTTAAACCTGCCTAAATCTGAAATTTGATGCATGCATTGACGTTAGGTAGTGGCTATCTTTGGATGGAAGATCGGCGGTGGATGTACGATGGTTGGATGAAGTCCGGGAGACACACTGACGAGTGGATCGAGAAGGCTAGAGCATTCGTGGATGATGCTTTCCAAGATTCCCCGACCCTAATGCGTGATGCGTGGTGGTGTCCTTGCGCGCTGTTCTAACACCGAGAAGAGGACCAAGAAGGATATTAGCCATCACCTATGTAGGCATGGCTTCAAACCAAATTACTTTGTATGGGTAGCTCATGGCGAGAGGAAGCCCCCGGCGGTGTGGCCCCTATGTGATTTTGAGGAGGGCTACGACGAAGTCGGTTGATAGATTAGATGAACTCACGGATGATGTGGCTCGTGCTTACGATCTCCCCCGAGGAAGAGTCCGAGCCACTTGCCAACAATTCGAGAAGCTCCTTGATTCGCCAAGTTGCCGCCGCATGAGCATACCGATGTGATCAGATTTCTGCAGTTGTCGCGTCTAATGGCGGTGAAGACCAAGTACAACCCGTCACCAATTGCTTCAACGACCTTTGCAACCGCTGATAGCCTCCTTCCGAGTGGACACAAGATGACTCGACCTTTACGAGTCGAAGAAGCTTCTTCGTTAGGTATGCCGGCGAGAGGATAGACTATTGCCCAAAGTTCTCGTGATGCTTTATTGGAAGACCGATTCTGGCCGACTCATTTGAAGCATTGTAATGAGAGTCAGTACGAGGAAGTTAAATGTACTGTAATATGGAATGAGACAGACGGCGTGGGTCTTGAAAACATTCCGCTTTTCCGATCACTAACGCGTCTGCAGCGCTCAGACATGTCCAAGGCCACACGAGACACATGAGGTGGCACAAAGAGGGCAAGCGAGAAAAGAGGGCGTGATGATTCATCCGTCTCGATGCGTGCTTGGAGGCACTTTGACCAACAACACCACAGAATTTGCGGCGAGACTAGGAATGTGCGATAGGCCTCGACCGACGGGTTCACGCCATTCAATATGATGGCGCACTCAGATCGTGGCCGGCCTGTTCGCAATCCCGCATAACCGCCGCCAACTCGCTTGAAAGAAGAGTACATGTTTCTTCCGTTATAATACCCGGCCTAAGTCTCCGGAAAAACTTAGATCTATTCATGCAACCTCTCGTAGAAGAGCCGATCGACACATGGACTAAAGGAGTCTTGACGCATGATAGCTACAAGGAAGAACTTTAGGATGCGGTCGATACCTATGGTCAATACACGCATTTTCCCCGATATGGCATGTTCTCGGTGGAGCACGATGGAAAGTTGTCATGCCTTATATGCTCAGCAGAATAATCGATGCTTTTACACCGAAAAATGGGGTAAGTCCTGTTGGTTCGACCGTCACCGTTGTTTCGGAGCCAAGCACCCATTTAGGAATCAAAAAGGCATTTCGCAAAGGCAAGATCGTAGAAGAAGGCCACCCGAACGCTTTCAAGTCGCGTGATATCATCGACCGCATGACGATCTAGCTGATATCGGTATGTGAAAGACTATGGTGAGGAGCACCATTGACCATAAGTGCAGATCTACAACCTTCCTTATGCAAAAGACCTAAAAGCTACCTCACAACATCGACGTGATGCACCAAGAGAAAAATATGTGCGAGTCGGTCAGGAACACAAGCCGACATCCCACGTAAGACTAAAGATAACAAGAAAGCACGCCTCGATCAAGCGCTCGATATGTGATCGCCGGATATGAACCTCGATGAGAATGGGAGGAAACCTAGGGCAAAATTTCGCCTTACACGCGGGCAAATAAAGCGATTCTTGATTGATTAAGGAAAAGGTTAAATTCCAGATGGTTATGCGCGAACCTTCGACATGCCGTTAGTATAGAGCAATGCAAGTTAAATGATGAATGCCCACGACTACAAAGTCTTCATAGAGCGCTCTGCTTCAAATGTGGCGTGGATATGTTGACGATGATATATGGATCACTTTGGCGTAGCTTAGCTTCTTCTATCGAGAGCTCTGCAAGAAAAGAGATATCCGTGATCGAGGATGGAGGAATTGGAGAAGGACATTGTCGTGCTTGTGACAAAGCTCGAGAAGATTTATGTCCCTCGGTTTTTCAATTGCATGCAACATCTATCGTTCATCCGCCATATGAAGCAAAAGTTGGGGGCCAGCAGCTTTAGGTGGATGTATGTCAGGAGCGATGATGAAAAGTCTTAGAGCGAAGGTGAAGAACAAAGCACGAGTCGAAGGCGATTGCCAAGCTTACGATTCAGAGATCGCTTACTTCACTTGGACAAATACTTTATGATAAAAACAAGGTCCATGTGCCACAACCAAGGTATAAGAAGGCACGCCACGTATACTTCCAACTTGAGGTGTTCCATGACCAAGCCGGATGCAATGTCGGCAAAAGCACCACACGTGACTTGGACGCAATGAAAAGGATTTGATTCAATTGTAATGCGGTACGACAACATGGATGAAATGAAGGTGTACATCGAGTAAGTCAATAAATGTCTGAAATAAGTCATAAATACGCATTTATGAAATAAAAGTCTGAAATAAATATTAAATCTTGTAGTCAATTTATTCAAGAAGAGGAAGGATCGTGAATCTTCTAAGTAACAAATTGACAATCAAACGGCGAGGTCGTGGTCAAGGTCGCCCAAACTTTCTAACCTGGTTTCATTACCACGAACCTTCTTCCTCTTATACAAGTTCACTTAATTTACAAATGTGTGGCATTTATTCCTTAATGAATTTTGCTCGAATGCTTGTGCAAAGGTCAAAGACACCGCAGCATAAGCACAACGATCTCCGACTAAATGTCACGTGGATGCAGCAGTAGAATTAAGGTCCATGGATGCTATGATTGCCATGGATATCGATTTCGATCCGGCGGCCGAAGTCTACCGCCTAATGCAACTACGTGAACAAGCCGGGCGTCGTGAGTTATGTCACCGATGACTCGTGGTCCGCATATAGAGTACTATGGGATCATTGAAGATATTGTAGAAATTTCAGATGAAGGCAACAAAGATCTCTCGCCAGGTTTTTCATGTTGGATGGTTCCATCCAACTAGTGGGGTGCGCGCGACTCCAAAAACTAGGACTAGTGGAGATCAATCATAAGAAGTCAGATCAAAGCCCGACGTGTTCATTACGCCCTTAACAGTCGAGTCGGTGTTCTATCCCCCCACGCCCACCTCGAATATAAAAGTTGGTGGATTGTACATAAATGTCTTCCACCGTAGATTGCCCGATCTCACTGAAGACGACTCACGATTCTCACCTAGACGTGGAGGTATTCCAAGAACAAGAGTTATCGGAGAGCCTGATGTCGATATTGGTGATGGGCTAGATAATATTTTGGGATCGGTATACCCATCTCATGTAGAAGGAGAAGAAGAGGAGGAAAGGGTAGAGGAAGAGGAAGAGGAGAGGAAGAGGAAGAGGAAGAGGAAGAGGCAGAGGAAGAGAGAAGCCAAGATTTTAAGCTATTTAATTTTATAGGTTTAATTTTATATACTTTATGTCATTTAATTTTATATACATTTATATTTTATTCGCTTCAATTAATATGAATGTACTTTATGTCATTTAATTTAATTTGTGCAGATGGCTCCTACATTAAGAAGTTGGCTTCAAAATTGAAGAAGGTCTTCGGAAGGGGGCATGAGGAGGCAGTGCTGCAGCGGCCTCACCCCAAGACGACGCTTCTGTGGGAGGAGGAGGAGGAGGTGGCTACCACCGACTCCCCTGAGGAGGAGGAGGAGGAGGAGCAGTGGAGGTGGACGAGGATGAGCCATTGGGGTTCTCAAGGCCGTGCACTTGAGGAGGGTGGTGAGGACGAGGATGAGGACGGGACGAGGACTGGAGTCCATGGGAGTCTCTAACGAAGTCGGGTGCCTCGCCTCGAGCTCAGCTGATCCAAGAAGAGTCGGGGCGAATAAATTGCCAAAGCCCCCACAGATCCAAATTGACAGATACCGATAGTTGTTTTAGCGGGCGAAGGTATGTGCTACAAATTTTCGATGTCTTTTATTGCTAACCACAAACTTGATAACTACTTGTTATGAATTCTTCATGCAAGGGCTTGGTTTGCCTCAACAAAGGTAAGCAGGGCGCGCCACTTGCTAGGGGTGATCTTGAAGGCCTCTACCCCGGGCGAGTGGGCGAGGGTGGTGCTCGACGCCGGTGACTAGATGGAGCGACTACTCGCCGTGGAGGACGCACCAGTGGAGGCAATCGTCATGATCATTGCATAGCCGAAGTTCGGTAAGTTGTCATTTCTATTATTGTTTTCGGTTTATAGCTTCACGGTTTGTTTCGCTTTCAGCGTAGGTATCGCTTGGCCTCGACGCATCCCCAGACGACTATCATGCTTGTCGCCTGCTCGGCTACATAATGGCGCAAAGACGCCGTGGACGCTTATCGTTATGCCGCCAAGGACGCGTGATGAAGCACTACAAGAGCACGGGATGAAGATCTCGAGGGCACATGCCTTGCAGATAGCATCTTGAGGCGAAGGAGTACTCCGCTTGCGCTCGGACCGATGGACAAGTGTCCACATGCCCGAAGGATCTCGCAAGATGTGGGCATCGAAGGAGTGGATCGAGAGGTCCAAGAGGAACAGGGGAATCGAGAAGCCAACCTCGAGATCCGTGGTGACCTACCTAGGTGGACGAGGCATGGGTCACGTCACTGCGATATCGTAAGTGTACTAAGTACAACTCTAGCATTCTTGTCAATTCAGCTTTTCATTTCACATTTGAAATTGAACTGCAGGAGTCGGAGACGGACTTGACCCCGACGAGTTCACCGTGTGGACACACGCCTGTGGTCCGACTCCGACAGACACAACCACCGATGCACCCGGCTTGCTGTGAGAAGATTGTAAGTGACTTTCTCTTTTCGCCGCTTCTACAGCCTATTGCAACTGTGGGCCGAGCTAATCCACTTCATATCTTATTTGTTTTGCAGGATACATACAAAGGCAGCCATGAAGGAGAAGCACGGTGCGAATCAGGACCCCTTGACCATGCCGGTCGACTCCTCGGTCATCTACGACCAGCCTCGGTGGGAGGAGTCACAGCCTCGGCTTCATGGACTTGTGGTGGCGCCTTAATCGTGACAGGCCAAGTCGACATCGCCGAAGAAGTCGCTTCTTCCGCCAAAGGCACGCCTAGAAGCCCAGCGAAGATGATCGCAGGAGTTGCAAAGAAGCAGATGCAAAGGATGAGCAAGCGAGGCAAAGGATGAGCATGGAGGCAAAGTGAGCAAGAGGAGGATAGGAGGCGCAGATGAGGCCCTCCAGAGTCGAACTCGATGTACAACTATTTCCGTAATTAAGATTGTATACGAGCTACGCTTGTACTTACACGCTTTAGATGCTAACATATCATATCCATAGTCGCTGTAAGGGGCGGACCGGCCACCGCAGATGCCACCTCCGCCGCCGTTTTCACGCAGACAAGCCGACGCCGACGGGGGTAATGCATTTTGTTCCAGCCGCTAACTATTCATACAAGTACACAAATGCACAAGAGTTTTGAAAATTGTGGTTTCTCTATTCTTGTAGGTGTCCACCTCACAGGCTCGCTCGCCTCATGCATTTAATGCTCAGCAGGAGGTGATTCCAGCACTAGATCGATTGCAGATCAATTCATCGATTTATGTGTTTGTCGATCCGCTTGTCGGTTCATGACTTAGTTAGTTATTGCTTTTGCTGGTTCATAGACCTGTTGATTGTGAATGTGATGTACACTTTTGGTTTGTGAGCTGAATTTGTGAATTATTAATGCATTTTGCTATATGTGCTATATGTGCTTGGTTGGCTATCCTAATTTGCTTTATGTTGTTATCATATCAACTGTTGTCTTTTGTCTACGAGTGGATGTCCTAGTTTTAGGGAAGTGTCAGCCAAATTTTTACTCTTTAAGTGCATTACAATCTTTTAATAAATGGAAATTGCTTTAGGTTGAGTGAAATATGGTGTTGATCATAGTCTTCAGAACTTTGAGCAAAACACATTGGAAACAGTTAGTAAAGAAGTTGCATCCAAAATAAGAACAATTGCTCAGTGGAGGGAAAGTTTGGTTGTAAGTACTTACATACTTTTGTTTTCTTTCAATATGTATGCCTAGTTATTATTATGCTTTATTTTGTCAAGAAAAGGAGTTATTATTATACTTTATTGATAGATTGAGAGAGTTTTAAGTTGTTTTATTTTGTTTCTGCGCAGTACAAAATGTCGAGAATCGAGAGAAACTAAAATACCCCCCATATCCACTAAGCTATCGTGGAGCTTTAGAAACTTGCTTCTAGGTACATCGATAATGAGTTTAGAGCACACTATGAAGGTATTAAAACATATATTTTTAGAGTTTTATTTTTCCTTAACAGCTTTTGCTAGCTAATTATGGCATAGCTCGTTGTCCTCGATGTTTTGTTTGTGGTTTCTTGTGATGTCCATACCGATGGTCAAGAACTGTGATCAAGCTCGATTCATTAATTATCCTGTGACGTAAACCGATAATTTCTCTCCAAACAATGACCTACATGTCGCTTTTGAAATTTACTAGTGTGGCTTGTCCATGTTCTTATTTCTTGTCTCGATGATTCATAGTCTTCATAACTTTGAGCAAAACACATTGGAAACAACTAGTGAAATTATATTGTCATTGTTCTGGGCAATATATTTGTGAATGTGTCAATGGAAACTTTGATCATTTGTGAATTGTATTGATGAATGTGAATGTGCGTGAAATTATATGTTGTGATTGCTCCGGGCAATTAGGGATATAAACCGCCGAATGGGGTTTTTTGCGTGTTAAAATTGGATTTTTTAAAATTCGCAGATTTTTTTTATTTTTACAACCCTGCGGTCCCCGTTTAACCATGCCGACGACACAAGATATCCCCTGTGTTCGCACCGTAAGGGGTCCGTGGTCGCCGGCTATAGCCCGTGCCGAGGACACAGATGTCCACTCAGGTCCTCGGCTTTAACCATGCCGACGCACACGATAGCCCTGTGTTCCGCACCGTGAAGGGGTCCGTGGTCAGCCGGCTATAGCTCAGCATCGAGGACACAGATGTCCACTCTGTCCCCGGCTTTACTATGCCGACGACACGATAGCCCCTGTGTTCCTCGCACCGTAGGGGTCTCGTGGTCGCCGGGCTATAGCCCAGGCCGAGGACACGATGTCCACTCAGGTCGGCAGATATTAGGCCGAAGACACAAGTGTCCCTCTACAGATCGGCAGTTTTATGTTCGCCGACCACAAATGTATGGGTGTCGGACCGCCCGGATGGCATCTGTGGTCGCCGGGATTTATTTTGGTGTGGACATAGGTTGGTTGTGCCGCCGACTCGTAGGTCGGGACTTGTGTCGTCGGGAGGCCGACGACATAGCCCTCAGGTCGGGCGGTTTTGGCATCCGTGGTCGCCAGTAAAAGCCGAGGACACCGAGCAAGATCCCTGTAGTGTATTCTTGCGACCCTTTCGATATTTCCGACCACGCCGTAGAGTAGTGGGTTTCGTGTATAGCGCAGATCCGCCTGGTCGACGATCTGTTTTGTCTGGGCGCGCGAGCGCATCCGGAGTGTGTAGCCCCGAGCGGTCAGAGCCGGCCGGGGTTTCTTTGCTGGTGGGTCCGACCAACTTGGGTTGGTGCGAACGCCCGGGTGCTTATTTTATGTCATAGCTAGAGGCGGCCGTAGTCGGCAGGGAGGTCCGGATGCCTTCGCGAGTGGTTCCGGTTCTCGAGTGCTTTTTTAACGTCGTAGCTAGACGCGCCGGATCGGCGGGGAGGTCCGGATGCCTTCGCGAGAGGTTCTGCTCTCGATCGCTTTTTAACGCCGTAGCTAGACGCGCCGCGGTCAGCAGGAGGTCCGGATGCCTTCGCGAGAGGTTCCGCTCGAGTGCCTTTTAACGCCGTAGCTAGACGCTGCCGTGGTCGGCAGGGAGGTCCGGATGCCTTCGCGAGAGGTTCCTTGCCTCGACTTTTTTTTAACGTCAGAGCTAGACGCGACCGTGGTCGGCAGGGAGGTCCAGATGCCTTCGCGAGAGGTTCCGGTTCCTGACGCTTTTTAACGTCAGTAGCTAGACGCGGCCGTGGTCGGCAGGAGGTCCGATGCCTTCACGAGAGGTTCTCGTTCCCGAGTGCTTTTTAACGCCGTAGCTAGATGCGCCGTGGTCGCAGGAGGTCCGGATGCTTCGCGAGAGGTTCCGGCCTCCCGAGTGCTTTTTAACGTCAGAGCTAGACGCGACCGTGTGGTCGGCAGGAGGTCCGATGCCTTTCGAGGTTCCAGCTTCCCGAGTGCTTTTTAGCCGAGCTAGATGTGTTAGTGCTATTTTTACGCCAGAGCTAGGCGCGGGCATCCATCTCGAGTCCTCGCTTCGGGCGAGGCAATCTCTGCGAGAGGAGAGGCCGCTGGGCCCCACGTACGCCTGGTCCGCAGTGTGGGACTCCGAGGGGGTGAGCGACAGCAGAGTGTTTGCCTACTGCCGAACACCGCGCTTCGTGGAGCTGCAAACGGGTTGTCCGAGGGGCCTCGAGATCAAGCGATCTCCGAGCGGACGATCCTCGGTTTGTGTCCGGACTACCGGGCGCACCCATAAAAACCTTTTGCTCAATCTCGCACTGCACTCGAGCCGCTCATAACTCGCGTGCCGCCGTTGCGCCCTTTCGTGGGGCTCCGGAGAGTTTGAAGTATGGTCTCGAATACGAAGCTATGATTGGGTTGTCCGCCAACCCAACTAAAGACCCACCGAGGGTTCGCTTTAAACTTGCCTCGCCGCTTTTCGCCGGGTTCGGCGGGGATCCATCCGGTGGATCTCGCCTTTGGGACCCGCGGCCAGTCTTAATCATCGAGCATTCAAGCCTTCGCCACCTCGAGGTCAAAGGCCCGGTGGATTTTTCTTCCGCTTTGGGTCGGTTTGAGCCGAATCTCGAGGCGATGGTCAAGAGGTCGCTGCTTTTTGTTCGAGCGATACCCCAACATCTCTCGCAAGCATTTAATGTGCGTGCGGAATTTAAATGCGAACGAAATGATCGGGGCTGACGTCTTACCGCAGAAATTGTCGTGGCGTTGGCGACGGACACGCGATGCTTTGATCGCAAGCGATCTGGCCGATGTGTGTCCACCAAAGACGCATTTCTAGAGGGTACCAGAGATTTGGGGTAATTAGGGCTAAGGCGTTTCTCCTTTCGCCAAATAAGCTGTTCTTTGCTTTTTTGCGATTCCTACTCCTGAAAATGTCACGGACTGGGTCGAAAGGGTTACCATCGTGGGGGAACCAAATGGCTACCTGGATCATTCCGCTGGTCCGATTCTTATTCTTCGTGCTTCCCAGGGATGATGAAGATCCGACAACCGTGGCTTAGAAGACCGCGGGGGTTATATAAGCACGGGTCGATATGTTGAAATCTTTTAGGAAAGCTCAGATAATAAGAAGTTTTTTGCTTGGGAATGAAGTGTTTTCTTGCACTTGCCGCGGGGCAGGAGCGTTCCCGACCGGCCCCGGATCGTACCACACGGGTGTTCCCTTCTTCCGTGAAGCACTACTGAAATCAGAGGCTGGGCGAGGCCGAGCGCCTGGTCGAGGGACTACCGCTGGGGAGGATCGATGGCCGACCAGATTGCCTGACCCTCGGGAGTGTAGGAATCTTAGGTATAAGTCGCTTGTCCGCACTTGCATGGGAGAAGAGTGTTCCCGACCGACTACGGGTCGCACCGCATGGGTATTTCCTTCTTCCACAGAGCACTACTGCAACCATGGCCGGGCGAGGGTCGAGTGCTCTGCCGAGGGGTTACCGCTAGGGAGGACCATGTAGCCGACCTTGGCCACCCGACCCGTGAAAGTGTGGGCTTGTAGCCCCGAGCGGTGCACGGGGACCAAGCTTGTGATCGCTTCACAACGCTCCAATTCGGAATGAAAACAATTGCGAAGAAGTTTTTGAGGAAAGATCGTCTTTATCTTCTTGTTCCGCATGCCGAGACGCCAGAATTGCTTAGGGCTCGTCTTTGCTGGCAAGGCGATTGTCCAAAGGCTAAAGTCAAGGGTCGTGCCGCTGTTCGCCTGAAGCAACGCCCTGCCGCCTCGTGATCTCGATGCGCCACAGAGGGATGAAGAGAGTAGCGCTGTCACAAGCGGGCGCTGGCTAATAAAGCGACAAACTTTGTGTGACGTGGCGCTGACTACCACTTCGGCTTGCTCAAAGATCTGCACGGAGTGCGAGAGGTCACACTTTTTCCGTTGTTTCCACTTTTCGCCTCCCCGCCTTTGTCTCAAAGACAAGAGAGAAGGGGTAGCAAGATCTCAAGCGATAGATGGCCAACGGCAAGCAGACCGGACGGCTGGGAAACAGAGGCACCGCGGGCTCAAGGGGCCTCGACATCAAGAGGCCCCACTCCGACGCCGGCCCCTCTGTACCACGACGGGACAGGTCACGCCGCCTTCTTTTTTCAGATTAGATTCCTCCGCAGTCTGACTGCGCCCCGGTGGCTTTTAATTTCGCTTTTACCGATGTCGCCGCCTTTTTTTTCTCTCGGCTCAAGTCTCGGGATAGCTGCTCGGCGGTCTCCGCGACGAGGGGAGATCGACGCGGTGGCGCGGCTTCGATGTCCTTCCGACGCTTCCGTCACCTCCTTGGCGGCGCCTGGACGACGGATTCATTACCGATATGCGGTACGAGGCTTCTTCAACGCCTATATTATGAGGACCACTTCTCATGCATGAGGCGGCAGATCACGGCCTTTGCCCAGCCGCGGGAGGAGCTCACGAGAAGCACGAGGAGACGCAGCTGCAGGCTGCTCGAGCCGGCCGAGACGAGCTGGCCGAATCTGGAGCTACGGACCAAGGCGAGGTCCTTCTCGCCTATGCTTCGCCCGCCTTCAAAAGCATAGGGAGGAGCTCTGCCGCTAGGGTGAGGCTGGAGGGGCCGCTGACCATACCCTGCCGGGTATGCCCGCTGCCTCACCAGTGCCGACGCCGCCGACCGCTTCGCCTACGCGAGCGCCTCGCTCATGAGGGCGGGGTCGCCGCCGACGCCGTGGAGCACGATCGCTCGTCAAGGCCACCGCGACGCTTCTTTTCGACCCGATGGTGGCTGCCGCCGGATCGGCGGAGACGCGAGCCCGATTCGCCAGCAGGCGCGGCAGAGAAGGTTGCGCGCAGGGGACGTTGCATTAGCAATGACGCCGGATGGTGATGACGCCCGGCTAAGGAACCTCCCGCGCCTCCGCTTTTTGTTTTCATGTGGTGCGATGTTTTTGACATCTTTCTTAATATCTTGCCTCTTTCCTTCACGACTATCACCCATCAATTACTATAGTTTTAGGAGCCGCGGACGGCCAGAGCGTAGGTCCCAAGGCTAATCCTATCCATACTCCGTGCAACGCCACCATCTCGATCTTCGTGTCGAATCGGTGCCGAGTTGGGTAACCTTCATAGCGTGAAGGGTCCTCCCCACGGGATCCTTGAGTGGCGTATGGCCGCGACACCCCTTTGGGTGGTGAACGGAGTCGCCTTCGCCCGCTTACATGTACTTCCGAGATCCCGGTCCGGCCTCAAGATCAAGAACGCGCCGGTCAGAGGCTAAGAGGCCATCAAGGAGATGATTGGGGATCCGGAGACGAAGACGATGACACGCGAGCCCCCACCGGGCGCATCTAACCGCTTGCAGTTTCAGAAACCGAGACGATTTGTGGGTCAAGGGCCACGTGCCTCTCTCCTGATGGTTGACTCATGGAGTCTCGAACACACATTTGATCTGGCAGGGGAGTCTCAGATGTATACTGGTTCGGGCTGAACGTCCCTACTTCCAGTTTGTGGCGAATGATCTCGTTGATTGGGGTATGGCGGATTACATGCGAGGACTAAGGACAAGCCCTTAGCGCTCGTCTGTGCGGGTGAGCTCATAGGCCTCGACCGATCGCTCGAATCGGGGGAGCGAGCCGGGCGCTAGGTAGACGGAGGGAGTTTTTGGTTCATGAAGAAGAGAGCGCCCCCCTCCCTAAAGGTCCCGCCTCTCCTTATATAGGCGGAGAGAGCAGGTCACACGAGGCTTGGGAGAGAGGAGCGACTAAGGCACACTCATCCTTGGCGATCCGGTTTATGATCTTCAGAGTTGATGTGTCCTCACAGATGTCATGATGGGTTAGCAGTGTTTAGCTACCTATGCCCCGCTCAGTGAGGGTTAGTGGGCGATGCTTCGCTGGGAAGGCACGCCTTTCTCTCAGGCGCTTGTCGGCGTAGGCATTGCGGATTCGTGATCTCTCGTGTTGCCTTGGGAAGGAACGCTTTTCCGCTCGCCTCGCTCGTGACGGGCGGTTGACCAATTTCTAGGTCGTTCGACGACGAACCCAGCTTGCTGGATCGGACTTGCCGGGCCCCGACTCAACAACTGGCTCGGAGGTCAGATGTCTCTCTGCTTCTGCGGCGCTCGGAGTTTCCTAAGTCCCGACCAAGTCCGGGGCCACATTAAGAGTCCGACCAGCTGCCTAGTCAAGACACTCAGAGACCACTACAGCAGCGAAGGGTCCTCATGACCCGATCGAGACCTTTGTCAGTGGGTACTGTATAAGTATTCGTCAACTTCATTCCCTATTTTCCTCATACATAGAGTTCGTTGCCGATGGTCTGGAGTATAGTCCTTAGAACCTCCTAGGGCGCCTAGAGCAAGCATATTGTAATACATCCTCAAGAAGTTAGTGCCACCACTGGACGTAGAGTTATTATCACCCCTGCGAGAGGCCCGATCCAGGTCAAAAAAGCCTCCCCTGTTCGCTGTTATTGTCCCGACCACCTCGATCCGTAGCTCGGTAGGACCTCAGATGATACACCCCTCGCGGAAAAGGGGCCTTAGGTTGATCCCTCATTCAACAAGTAAGCTCTATGGGGACTGTTCTTAATCGCTGACAAAGAACAATATAAATAAAAATTGCAAGTAACCACAAGGAGACACACCGATATTTTACCATGGTGTTCGGAGACTTGCCTGTCTACCCTAATCCATGTTGAGACTAGTCCAAACCACTTTGGACCGGCTCCACGAATTAAGCACCCGCCTCGATTCCATAGTGGTAGCTTTTTCCTTTCCGGGTAGGTGAGTTCTGACCTTCACAACTTTACTCGGGTCTTCTCACAATCTCCTTGAGTAACAAGTCAAACCCCATTACTTGAGCTTCACCAAGTACAACACATGTACAATGGGGATCATCGAGTGCAACACATGCACAAAGCTCCCCTCAAGTGCAACACATACATAAGAGGCTCTCAATCCACTTCTAATTGCAACACATGCAATTAGAGCTCACTTTTAACTCAAAACCAAATTAGAAAGTGTAACACATGCACAACTCAACCACAAAGAACTATAAACTCACCAAAACCCCAACAACATACAAATGCTAGCCCCCAAGGCTCCTTTTATAGTCTTCACAAGAAAAATTAGCCGTTGGGGGGCAAAATGGGCAAAAAAGTCATAAGAAACCTGGCCATACTGCCCTAGGGTCGGTATGACTAGCCTCTAGTCCAACGACTAGTTAAACCTAGCCATTACTCAAAAAACCCGGTCATACCAGATATAGGGCGATCATACCGCTCACCGGTGCTACCACTCACACCCTAGTAGAATCGGCCTTCAAAAATATAAAGAAAGCCCTTCTCTGGAATTTTCACACCGCCTAGGGCCCGGTCATACTGGACTAGGGGTGGTATGATCGGCCTTAGGGCGGTCATACCGTTGCCATAGCAACTAAAATAGCCATAAATTTTTACTCCGAACTCTGATTTAGGTGATCTTGGATTCTATACGAAGCTTATCACGAGGGCTACAATCTCCACCCATTTTCAAGATTTAAGCAACCATATATATTTTTAAATGTCACAAAAACAAAGACTCTAATGTAGTCATTCAAGTCTAAAATATTATTTCTCGAAATCCATCAGATAGACTTGATCAAGAGCATAATTACTATCTAAAGTGAGTCAATAAGATCAAATATTGAGTCATGTAATGATCAACTCATGATCAAAATAATTTTGTAAAACACATTTGCAAATTCTAATAATATACTCCAATATCAAATGCATGAACACCAAAATTTTGCAAAACACATTTGCAAATATAAATCTTGCAAACATGAGCAATTAAGATCATATCTTTGAGCTATGTGATAATCAACACATGATCAACTAATTTGCAAACACATTTGCAAACTCTATTCACATGCTCCAAGATAAGATTCAATTAAACCATATTTTACAAAAACTCATTTTGCAAACACAAAGTATAAACCTAACTTAGCCTTTGTGATGATCAACACATGATCAAGTCACAAGCTAAAACACAATGCATGAGCTCTCACCTTTTGCAACACATGCAAAACTTAACTCTATGCAAAACCACATAAACCAAATTACATAAGCTATCTCTCTTTTGCAACACATGAAAATCCATAACTCTATGTAAAAACCAAATCGATTAATTTTCAATAAGAAGTAAGCATGAGCTCTCTTATTTGAAACACATGCAAATACTTAGCTTATATAAAATCTAAACAAGAAAGTGAGCTAGAGTGAACCAGATTGAGTTCATCAACACATGATAAAACTCAAGCTATAAGACTCGACCCCTCTTAATAGTATGGCAACCTATACTAGCAACCCGATCTCCCATCCAAACACCGAGAAAAGTAAAAGACTAGGAACACATCCTTAACTATAACTAGTTAATTATACCTTTGCCTCTAGCACATCCACTTGGAGCTTTTATGATTTCCATCTTCTCCTCTTCAAGCCGGGTCCTTTCTTCTTGTTCATCAATATATGATGAACTTTCTCTAACTTTACTTCACTTCAGGATACTCTTTTGACGTTCATCAACACACGATGATGTACTTATCCCTTTTATCCATTTCAACATTGGACTTAACCTATTTCAAACTCATTGAAAGTGTTAGTTCCAAAATACATGGTTGTCTCAATCATCAATGCACTCCATTAACACATAATAGATGCTCCTGAGATCCTTTGATCTTTTTCTTTGATGATTGACCACAACCCAAAGACAACATATGATTAGTTCTTTGTTGATTGAATAGCATCCGAAAACAATTTAAATTGAATTTAAATTGTCATGAGTATATATTACCTACACAAATTTCATATACTCAATTCAATGGAATCTAAAAGTAATGATCCAATTTATATAGAGTGGTGGAAAGTGATCAATACTCTTAATACCATCAATAATAGAATAAACTCCATTAAATACATGCATATAAATAACAGAACTTGGAATCAATATGCACATAATCAATTTTAGATAGCATTTAAGTTTATCCTATATTAACATAAGTATACTACAACTACACAAGTTACATATACTCAAATGATTATTTCAAAGTCTTGATCCTATACGTTGTTTGGCAAGAGGATGTGGATCAATATTATTAAAACATCAAGTTAAATTGTGAACTCCCCCTAAATATGTGCATTCATGTGATATGGATAAAGTTGAAAATATAATGTACATCTTGTAATGTATAAGCAATGAATTCAACCCTTGGCGGCCTGTTTGTCGGCTAGACCGAAATTGCGGGTCTTGGCGGTCCTGGCGGGTCTTGGCGGTCCTTGGCGGCTGGCACAAAACTATGAGAGAGACCATTTTGATCTATTGTTTACATGACCTGATGACCATGATTGAAAGATTCACGTCGTCGCCCTCAAAATAAGGTACACTAAGTCACTAAGATAGTACTTACTACTTAGTTTATTACTTGATTAATTGAGTAGTATTTGTTCAAGTATTTTAGTTTCATATTCTACTTTAATATTTGATGTCTTGCAATTTGCAAATAACTAGAAAAGAAAACTAAAAAGAACACAATGAAGAATACAGGTATCAGTATCAGAAAGCTAATATAGGGCCGATGTAGGAAAATATTATGGGAATTGCACCGGACATACCTGTACTATGGAATTGTTGCAATATACCTTGAAAAGTGGCCACCTATAATTTCAATTTGGTGCACATTGTTGAAATTTACCACCTGGTATCCAAAACTCGAGTAGAAAATATACTTAGTATGCCAAAATAAGAGTATATGTTGTAGATTGCCAACTCTGACAGTACAGACGATGGTAATCTGCCAAATAACACCAGTGCAAATTTCTCAAAATATTACTCCAAGACAGGAAAACTAATTTGTTTTTTAAAAGCCAGGAAAACTAAGGAAAATAGGTACTATATATTTTTATCATCTTCTGTAATGGTGGCATATCACAGCATGGTTCATCAACGTTTTCTAATTTCCAAACATTATTGCAAGCAGTTTATGGTAGCTTAGAGTTTCCAAGCTAAAACAATACTGAGTAAAAAACCAACACGGGGACAAGATGCAAAATGATATAAAGTCCCTATTATAAATCCAAGAAATAACCAACTATTAGGTGCGCATATCCGCCATCTTTATTTCTTTGTTATTTTGGCATCTTGGCCTCCAGTGGCGGAAATAGAAATTTTTCGTTGGGAGTGGATACTTCACACGTATAACTCTGTAGTATTTTACAATTATTTTATAACATCATAAATCCAATACATATATTTGAAATTTGTTAAAAGCACAATATAAATAGTTCTAAGGTCTTAAAAATCCCAAACCACCAAAATCAAATATAATTTAATAAACAAATTTAGCATATTAAAATATGATCTTATACAATTTTTCAAAATTTTAAAGGTACCGAAACATACCTAGCACTCACCCTGGTACCGCCCATGTTGACCTCTATACCATTAAGCTACTCAGATTCTTTTTCTTCGATTCTGAGTTCTTCCAGAGATTTGGCATTTCACGCAGCATCTTGACCAACTCGTCAACCGACATGTGGCCTTTCATACATTTTATAATGACCTTCTTTAATTAGCTGATTTGGCGTAAATGATCCTTCCTTAGGCACGAGAATAAGTTCCATTTGCACAAGTCACATTCATCCTGCAGATTAAATGGCCTCAATTAGACATAGACATTTAACTCTGTACTAAACCAACTTGTCAGACAATAGATAGAAGATGTAACACACTGTGTCCATCATCAGAGTGAGGCTCATTAGCAGCGGCAAGCGCCGAAGGAAGCAGTAAGTGGATAAAAAGTAGAAGACAAAGACACGCACCACTTCCCAACCCAAGGGGCAAGGGTCAAACTTGTCAAATTGTTGAAATTTGGGCACCTCATTTTTTCTTTTCTTTTCTTTTTTTTTTTTTTGCGAGGAAGATCACATTTAGATCATATTGATCTAGATGATTCTAGTATGTATTGAAATTCATTGAAGTCGATATACTACAAGTGTTAAGCTCTAGACAAAAGGAAAATGTACTGAATAACACAGTATTGGCACCATCTTGAACTTTGCCTTTCTTCATGGATCTGTATTTCCAATTTGTAATTTCAGTAAACTGAGAGGACTACGATCAAACATGGTTCTGCCTGGCTTCCCCATTTTTAATTAGTAATTAAAGAACTGCCTGATCAATACACAGCCCCAATGCTACTGTGCTGACTACTGTTTTGGGCATTATATTGTACTTTCTGTACGCTATAAATTTGTCATGTCTACAAGAGTTTTGTTAGACTCTCTAAAGTAACAATTAGTCTTTGTAAAGCTACTTTGGGGCCATTTGGTTGCCTTCTCAACTCAGTCAGGTTGTATGAGCTCAGCTAGGCTGGTAAGAGCCAGGCTGAGTGGATGCAAGGAGATGCAAGAGATGGTGTTTGGTTGCCTAAAGAAAAGTGAAATCGACCATATTCAAAAGAGTGATAAATAAATTTTAAAAATCTGATTTTTTTCAGCATGTAGTATTTGAACCTACTGTTCCATTTTTTTGTTTCATTCAATTTGGGTGTCGTTTAAATTTTTAATAAATTCCAAAACAAACAATAAAACTGAAAAAAAATTAAATCTTTTGAATTTTATATGGCAAGTGTGGTCTAGTTTTATTCGAAAAAATGTCAGGAACATGTAGGTAAAATCGATTCGATGATCGGAGATAATAATAATAAAAAGATATTAGCAAAAAAAATAGATGGCATATTGCCTAATAACTGTATGCACAGCTAGCGATGCATGCTGTGTCGTGCAGTGTGGGTCGCCAGCCAGTGGGCTATTTCGCGCGGAACACGAAGCCAGCATCGTTGCACTAGTAGAAATGCCAGTTTTGGTCGTTTCCCTAGAGCCAGGCTGTGAGAGAATTTTGCATCTGTAGAGCCAAGTTTAAAACCAGATGCAGTCAACCAAACATGATAAAAAAGGAAGATTCTGTATTTATTGATGCAAATCTGTGTGTATGCAACCAGCCAAACAGCCCCTTTGTAATCTAATTGTGCATTTCTGTATGTTTGTGCATTTCAGTACTTGTGGCTCTCCTCCATGTAAGGGTGCTAATGGGTTTGGATCAGTCTAGGTTTTTGGATTAGACTGGTCCAAAACTACAAATGGATTGAACTTATTTTGGATCTATAACTATTTAGACTAGATCTAGACTAGATTGGGCTAGATCTTATGTTTTACTACTAAATTTGTCACCACACCCAATTAAACCAAATTTGGTGCTAATGGGCCAAAGCCCAGCCTGATCCAAGCCCAAAATTTTGTTTCTTTGATCTAATCCAATCCAAGCCCAAAACTAAGAAATCCAATGCAGGCCTAAATAAAGGCTTGGACCTTGATCCAAACCATTTACATACACAACTAACAGCACTATAACGTCTATCCAATCTATTGTTCCTTTTACAAAGCAAAACATCACTATGATCACTTATACACTTCTCTACTGGTGACAAACTAAAACAAAAACTTAATGTAGTAAAACAAATGATGATTAACTACTATATTGATTTATTTGTGTGCTAGAATTAACATATAGTACCAATTTTTTTACTTGTCTAGCATGCATACATGTCCTTGCTTTGGCTGGCAAGCATGCATGCATATGTGAGCTAGAATTAACACGTAGGTATTCTACGCACATAAAGAAAATAATCAAATACAAGAAAAAAATCAGCTCGAATCCGAATGCTTCATCTTCGTCATTGATGTAAATAAGGATTCCAACAAAAAGTGAACCAAGAAGGCCTCCCGTTATTAGGGCATTTGGATTGCTATCGTCTAAACCAATCATATGAAACTATGAAAGAACGTCATTCCAATAAGTATTCCCAACGATGTTGTCACTAAGAACAATGTGCACATATAACCCACTATTTCGTCAACAGACTCACTGGGTACCTCTCGCCGCAAAAGCAAGTCAACAAGTCAAGAGGTTGGGCGAGGCACCCCGCCATACCGCCGCATGACAAAAGGTGGTGCGAAGGCGGCTTACCAAGTCTCCTTCCCTATCATACCGCTGGCAGTTCGGTGTCGATCTATCAACTACGAGGATTTACGCCATAAGCCCATTCCTCTAACGCCTCACCAACCCACAAAATGGGTCACATCCCCAGCGGATCGGGCGAAGCCATGCGCGGCATTTAATGAGGCCGGAGGAACGGACAACACAGGAAGGAGTAATAAATGCATAAGGATCAGCATGATGACCCCCCTTTTACCTACTCCTGTTAGCCCGGCCTATATAAGGGCCTTCTGGTGCATGGGAAAGGGGGACTGGGTCGAGCAAGCAAGAGTTCCGCAGTAGAGCCTAGGCAAGAACTTGTAACCCAAAGACTCTGTACTGCACTAGTTCAAAAACACTCTACAAACAATCTAGCAGGAAGTAAGGCTATTACCCAAGGCAAAGGGGGCCTGAACTTGGGTAAAATCTTTGTGTCATCCCTAGTTCATAGACGTCGGGATCCTTCGCGTGGGGGTCTCTAGGGTTTTCACCCTCTAGTGTCAGCCAGCCGCGAAGACGCCCTCCTTCCGAACCAAACCCGGCTCAGAGACTCGGCTGTTAGGCGGAATACGCGACAGGGCGCGAAGTAGGGGGCTAGTGGTTGGTTTTTCCGCTAACTCCTATCGGCCGGCGTCGTGATTTGGATGTAGGCCCTGCATCCAAGATGGCGGATTCTCGGCACCAGGATGTGGCGGGGCGAGTGACGCCAAGACGCTTCGGCGATCGCGCCGGCCGAGGGATCGTCTCACCCGCCCTGTGGTGGCGCGCTACTCCTTTTGAGGCGGTGGAGCAGCCCGTCGGCCGCAGTTGGCCATGGAGGCGCCACTCCCGCCAGAACTTGCACGCAGCTGCGTTCCCATCGACCACCCTCCGGAGTTCGCGGAGACTCCCGGCCACTCCGTGGTCAGCGAGCATCGCCGGTCTCGTGGATGCGCCCAACCGAGTAGGGCTCCCGGCCGTCAGTATCCGTTGGTACCTTGTCGCTTAAGGCGCATGCAGAGCGACTCAGCATCTAGCCGCCCTAACGGAAAGGCTCGCCAGCGGGTCGGGTCGGCGGAAGGGCGCGCTTAGTCGGGTCCCGGCCCACAAGGACCGTGGGGACCTCCGCCTCATTTGATGAGAGTCGCCGGGCGTGGTGATGACATCCGCGGCCGCCGCCGCCACCCGGACCAAGGCCATGAAGGTGTAGCATCTCGACGGTGAGAGTTCCCTGCGGCTCTCACTCTCCTGACCAGGAGGGTTCACTCTCCGACTCTATAGGGGGCCAGTCCCACGCTCCCGGGAGGTCTCCTGATCAGGCCTCGATGAGCGGCCGGGCTCTCTACGGCCGGTGCTGCCAGTTTTCCGGACGGTACGCTACGTGACGTGGTCGACAAGTTCGCCCGTGCTATAGAAAAATATGACGACACCACCAACCCGGAGGAGTTCCTCCAAATCTATACGACGATGGTGCGGGCAGCTGGCGGATCTGAAAAGGTCATGGCCAACTACCTCCCAACAACCTTGACGGGCTCTGCCCGCTCCTGGCTGTTAAATCTTCCCCGAGAATCGGTACACTCGTGGGGGAAATTGTGCGACCTCTTCGTCGCCAACTTTCAGGGCTCCTTTGCGCAGCCCGGCGTGGAGGACGACCTCCATGCTCGGGAGCAAGAGAGGAGTCGCCAGCGACTTCATTCTACGCTTTGCCACTGCCGCAATACAATCCCCCACATCTCCGAGCAATCGGTTGTCATCACCTTCGGAAGGGGCGTACGCGATCGCAAGATGAAGGAGAAGATGGCCACCCGCACCATCAGCTCCACCTCCGAGCTTTTCTCCCTCGCACATAAGTGTGCGCGGGCATGAGGCGAGGGCCAGCTCGCCGCCCCAAGGGTGGCTAGGGCAAGGACGGCGGACCTCGAAGGGTTCCGCCGCAGCGTAAAGAAAAGCGCGAAGCGAGGCAGAGAGACTAGGCAGTTTTAGCACCGAAAGCGCGATTTATTAAGAGGACCTCAAGGCTTCCAAACGCATCGCCGCGATCGGGCGATGATCGCCGTGGAGCGGCGTGATTTACCGTCCGTGATCGGCGTGACGATCGCCGCGATCGCCGCGATGACCGCCACGGTCGGGGAACGACCGCCACGACCAAAAGGAGGGCGAGCCTCATCGCCCAATACATCGAACCAATACCCATGACCTAGACAACTGCCGGGTCGTGGGACAAAATGGTGGAGAAGCGGCTCAGAGCGCCGCCCCGACAACGATCAAGATGAAGATCCTCGCCTCACCGCCTTCCAAAGAAAGTGATCACACTGCGGGCCTACATTTATGGTGGTTCGTCCACCTTTTCCTCCAATGCCGCTTACAAGCGGTTGAAGAGGGAGGTGTGCGCCACGGCGTTAGGCTCAGGGGCGGGTCGGATCTCGACGTGGTCGAAAGCAGACGCCACTTTCGGCCAGCCGACCACCCCGAGGCGCCACCGACCGCATCTCCTACCATGGTGTCGCCCACTATTCGGAATGTGCGGCTAGGGCGCGTGCTGGTGGACGGGGGGAGCTCTATCAACCTCTGTCCTCTTCGGCATTTCTGGTGCTCCAGATCCCGTGGCAAGATCTGCGCCCGGCTCTGCCCATCTTTGGGGTGGCACCGGAATGTGGCTTAATGCCCATAGGTCAGGTGTGCCTCCCCGTCACCTTCGGGGATGAAGTCAACTACCGCACTGAGATGGTGGATTTTGAGGTCGCTGATTTCGACCTTCCCTACAATGCCTTGCTTGGCCGACCGGCGTTGGCCAAGTTCATGGCGGCCACCCACTATGCTTACATGGTGGTGAAGATGCCGGGGCCGCGTGGCCCCCTTGCGATCCGGGTGGATAAGGCCGAGGCCTTGCGCTGCCACAAGTATGCGCTGGACATGTCCGGTGCCACCTGCGTCGGGCGCCCCGACGCCACTTCCTCGGGAGCCCCTCAGGCCTGGACCCGCGCCTCACCTGGCTCCACCGGTGAGGTTAAGGTGGTCGCCCTGAGCGAGGGCGAGCCCCGAAGATCACCAACATTGGCGCCAACCTCAGCGCCAAATAGGAAGACGCGCTCGTCACCTTCCTCCAGTCTAACTCCGACGTATTCACCTGGCAACCGTCCGACATGGCTGGGGTCCCTAGGGAGGTGATCGAGCACCGATTAGCAACGCTCCCCGAGGGGCGTTCGGTCCGGCAGAAGGTCCGGAGGCAGGCGCCCGAGCGCCAAGATGCCATTCGAGAGGAGGTAGAGAAGCTGCTGAGCGCAGGGATTGTTAGGGAAGTCTCTCATTCTGAGTGGCTTGCCAACCCTGTGCTTGTCAAGAAGTCCAACGGGAAATGGCGCATGTGTGTCGACTTCACCGACCTCAACAAGGCCTGCCCGAAGGATCCATACCCTCTGCCGCGAGTCGACCTCATTATTGACTCCACGGCGGGATGCGAGCTGCTATGCTTCTTGGATGCGTACTCCGGGTACCACCAGATTAGCATGGCACTTGAAGATGAAGAGAAGACCACTTTTGTAACCCCTACGGGTGTTTACTGTTATGTAAGAATGGCTTTTGGTTTAAAGAATGCTGGTTCCACTTACCAACGTGCAATGTACATTACCTTCCGCCCCCAGATAGGGCAAAATCTTGAGGTTTACGTTGATGATTTAGTCGTGAAGATCAAAAAGAGCGAAGAACTGATCCGAGACCTGGAGGAAACCTTTGATAACTTTCTAAGAACTGCATCAAGCTCAACCCGAAAAAAATCGATTCGGCAGTGCTCCTCAAGAAGTGTTGGGCTTCGGTGTCCAAATGGGCATTGAAGCCAATCCTAACAAGATATCGGCCATCGAACACATGAAGCCGCCAACGCGGCTCAAGCAAGTCCAATGCCTGGCCTCCCTAGGGCGGTTCATTATCTGGCTGGGAGAAAGAAGCTTGCCTCTGTTCAAGCTATTGAAGAAGAAGAACCACTTCGAGTGGATCAAGAAGCCTGTATATTGAAGATTTGAAGCGGTACCTCTCCTCTCCCTGCTTTGTCTCTCCCACCGCGGGTGAGCCCTGCTCAGACATAGCTGCCACCCCGAGGTGGTGAGCGCGTGCTACTGGCGGAGAGGGAAGGCATCCAGAGGCGGTGTACTACATCGACAAGGTGTCGCACGCACAGACCCAGACCAAGAAGCTCAGAAGATGTTGTACGTTGATCCCGTGGCGCCCAGAAGCCATGCATTATTTCCAAGGGCGGAAATTACCGTGGTCACGCCTACCTCTCGCGAGAAATTATCCACAACTGGAAGCAGAGGGTCGAATTGCTAAATGGTCGGTGGAGCTGGGGAATTCAACCTTAAATTGCACTTCGCACCGCTATCAAAAAGTCGGTGGGGTGGAGTTCGTGCCGAGTGGACTCCCGCCACTCCTGAAGCTGAAGAAGCTCCAGCGCCCTCTCCCTGGACCTTATTCTTCGATGGCTCCTTCAGGTTGGAAGGCGCGGGGGCTGGAGTTGTCCTGGTCTCTCCGACCTGCGACATCCTCCAATATGTGGTCGCCCTCGATTTCAAGGCCACAAACAACATAGCTGAGTACGAGGGCCTACTGGCAGGGTTGCGCATTGCTTCGGCGTTGGGCATTGGGCGCCTAAGTCAAGGAGACTCCTGCTGGTCATCAATCAAGCGCGAAGGAGTTCCAAAGCTTCACCCCACCATGGCGGCGCATTGGCGGAAGTCCGAAGATGGAGCGCCACTTTGAAGGTTTGGGGTATATCCATGTCCTCGGCGCGACAATCACCTCATGGACGGGCTTTCGCGACTGCGCCCTCAAGGGCTTCGCTCCGACGGAGTCTTCAAGAAAGGCTATCGTGACTGCTCATTGCGGCCTCTCGATTCGGTGGGGATGATGGTGTCATTGCCGCATGCCCCCGCCCAAAGTGGGCGGTGGCAAGGCCGTGCTATGCCTCCAACGGTGGGGATGGCGACGCCCGCCATGGCCCCAGCCTGGGAGGCGGCAGGTCTCGCCTCAGCCCCCAGGTCCGGGAGGGAAGACGGCGGTGCTGCCGAGGCAGCACCAGGGGAAAAGCTTGGCCCGGCGGAGTACCCAGGCGAGCACCGAGTGGTCGCCACGCTTGGCCAGGAAGATCGGTGGATGGATCCTATCCTAGCCTTCCTGCGTGACCAAGTGATCCCCAACGATGATGCCTCACCGAGAAGATTGCACGTGAAGGCCAAGCGCTATACTCTGCAGGTGGGGACCTATATCGCCAGAGCGTAAATGGAGTTCTCATCAAGTGCATCACTGGGAAGAGGGGAGCAACTCGCTTCTCGATATCCACGGAGGCGTCGCGGAGCCATATGTCCGCCAACGCCGCTTGCGGTAAAGCTTTCGCCAAGGATTTTATTGGCCTCTGCCTCCGTGATGCTTGCGAAGCTGGTGAGGACATGCGGCTTGTCGCTTCTTCGCCAGTAAATCACCGACCAAATTTCCCAGCTTTGCAAACCATCCAAATTTTCCCGCCGCTTGCGGTTTGGGCTGGATATCCCGGCCCGCTCGCGGGCCAGGGGTTTCACCCACCTCTTCGTCGCCATCGACAAGTTCACAAAGTGGGTTGAAGCCGAGGCGGTGCGCGCCATCACGGCCGCTGTCGCCGTCAAGTTCATTCGCGGGATCTTCGCCCGCTTTGGAGTCGCCAACCGCATCATCACTGACAACGGGACTCAATTCACCAGTGCGGCTTTCCTGGACTTCTGCGATGAAATGGGCACCAAGATATGTTTCGCTTCGGTGGCCCATCCCATGAGCAATGGGCAAGCAGAGCGTGCCAACGCGCTGGTGCTGAAGGGCCTCAAGACAAGGGCGTTTGATCGGCTTCACAAGCGGGGCGCGCGGTGGACTGAGGAGCTCCCGGCGGTGTTGTGGTCACTCCGTACCACACCTAGCAGGGCCATGGGCGAGACACCTTTCTTCCTGGTGTACGGGCGGAGGTCATTTCCTCCGAAGCCGCCGCCGGTTCTCGCTGCGTCTCGACGTTCCACGAAGAAGACCAAGAAGATCTCCGATGGGAAGACGTCAACCTTTTGGAGGAGGTGCGGGATCGCGCCGCTTCTCTAGGCGCCCTTCACAAGAAAGTCTCAGGCGATACCATGCCACCCGGGTCTCTGAGAGAACACTGGCAGTAGGCGACCTGGTCTTGCGCAGAATTCAGACGCATGCTGGGTTGCACAAACTGTCTCCCCGGTGGGAGGGCCCCTTTAAGGTGGTTTCGGTATCTCGGCCCGGGGCGGTCCGGTTGGCCACTGAGGACGGCGAAGAATTGACGAATTCCTATAACATAGAGTTATTGCGGAAGTTCTATCCTTGAAGGAGTTGAGAGTACCCAGCAGCTCGCCCTGGTCAGCCATGAGGTAAGTCTCTCCCTTGGCTGGTCGGTGGCTTCTGGCGGTTAGTAAGGTTGTTGCCTAGAAGGCTTTTACTTTACCTTTGGTGTCCCTTCCTGTGCTCTTAGCGGCAAGTTTTTTGCATGAATGTCGCGGGTTCCGTATGATTGCTAATTCCTTGGAGATCTTTAGAGTCACCTGGCGCCTGTGTCCGACAAGGATGGGTAGCCAGGGGCGGCCTAGATGCGGTGCTCAAATGCGGCTCGCACGCCTCGGGTTGGCTCCTTGAAGCACCGCTGGTTGTCACCGCGAGCATCGTTGGTCTAGTACCCCTCCTGGAAGCCCGCTGCCTTGACACACAGTACCGCGGTTCGATCTCCGAAAAAAAAATCGCAAGGACTTAGGAATCAAAAAAGTGGACCGGGGCTCACTTCATGCGGGGGCCTGTATCATTTGATTCTATCTTGCATATGCACTGCGCAAAGCCTACTCATTCTGTTGGTAGCTATGTGCGCGCACAGGCCAAGACATAGAGGCGCCGACTCATTGCAGGTCGCCCCAAGCCTCTTCGTGGTCGCCCAGACGCTCGGGGGCTGGTCGCCCCAAGCCTCTTCGTGGTCGCCCAAATGCTTGGGGGCTGCACGCCCCAAGTCCCTCCGTGGTCGCCCAGATGCTTGGGGGCTGGTCACCCAGTGGTATATAAAGCAAGATAAGTGCTCCGTGCTGCATTTTTGACTGTTTCCTTATGTGCATGCGCTAAGGTGGGTCAGGTTGCGCGTGATTGTCACGAGTGTTAAAAATCAGCGGCCCCTCATGATAAATGGAAGTGTGCTAAAGCGTTAATCGCTCAGCCACGCTGCGGCAATCGGCGCAAGTCAGCGCGGTACTCAAACACGTTTGTACGCCGGGTTGGCTCCACTGAACCACCGTTGTCACCACGAGTACCGCCGGTCTAAAAACATCGCCGAAACTTGTCGCCTCACACGCTACGCTACTGGCACGTTTTCAGCAATCATCGTGGTCCAAGTTCGGGAGAGTTTGAACCAATTGACAATCCGCGCAAGAAACCGACGCTAAGACCAAGCTTACGCTTTGCGTCTCCGCCGACTTAAGGTCGTTTTTGCCAAAGTCTCGTATGACTTGTGTGATCCATACTTGTGTTTGCAAAGAACAGCGCAAGAATTGTCGGGCGGAACTCGGGAATGCTGCCCTAGCCGAGCACTCCTCGGCGCTCGGCCAAATCAAAAGGTTGGTCGCTAACGGTTTAATCTAGCTTAACTCGATCATACAAAACGAACAAGCATACAGATAGCATTAACCCGGAATATCTGTTTCTACTAAATGCTTTGCCTAAGTGTTCATGCATACAGTAGATCGACAAAAGGAAGCAAAACAAAAGAACAAAGAGGTCGCCTGCCCGCCACTTCTTCATCGCCGACGCCGATGTCGCCGCCCTCGCCGCCTTCCACGGCCAGCGGGGTGGAGACATCCATGACCGGTTGCTTCCACTTCCAACATCCCGCCACGTGTTCGTGACTCACGCTGCCTCACTTCTCCGCCAAGGCCGTGTCTCCTCGATGCGGCCGTCACCACCGCCATGGGATCGGCGGCGCTGGCCGCCCAACAGCCAGCCGTAGGTCGCGGGTCATGATCGTGACCTCTCGTCCTTCTTATGAGCGGGCGGCGAGGATCCAGCAGCCCGGAGTGCTTCCGCTTTGGTTGGTCGCGGGCAAACCATGGCGAGTCCCCAAGCGGCGATTCATCGCCACCCCTAGGGCTCCAGGAACCTCTTCGTGAGCTGGAAGGCCTTCTTGAGCATGACAGGCGACACGCGCGCAGTGGAAGGACTCGAGCTCCCGAGGTGCTGCGCCGCCTCGCCCTTCTCGCCCCTTCTTCGCCCTTCGCCCGTGTCGCATGGCGGCTGGTTTGCTTCTCTCTCGCTGTCGATGCCGCCGCCCGTCTTCACCCGCTTCCCGCTGCAGCCGCTTTCACCGCACGCCAATCGCTGGGTGTCTCGGCCCCATGTCTGGCGGCTGCAGCGAGGGCGGTGCCAGCGAGGCATGCATATCCTCGAGCCCGGTGAAGAGATCGACGTGGCGTTCGGTTGGGGGCAATGGCGGCGAGGGGCGAGGCGCCTGAAGCGCCGGGCGGATCGTCCCTCCGACCTCGCGGCGAAGAAGTGAGGCACTGGGCGAGGTGCTCGTCATCCCGGTGGGCGCTGGGACGCGGGCGCTTGGCACGCCCCGAGGGCCACTCTTGGCGGTACCCTCAAAATTTGAGACCGCCATCGGGAGTGTAAGCCCACCTTGTTGGGCGGTGGCTCGAACTCCGTGGCCGAGCCGGCCATGCGCATAGGGGGCCGCGCACGAGGAGGAAGTGTCGGCGAAGGTGTCGGAGCTGGCGCCGTGGAAGGCGGCGGCGCCGAAGAAGAAGACGTCAAGGTAGGCGCCGCGGGAGGCATTGCCCCCGGCGATGAAGTCGAGATCGGGGCGGCCTGTGTTGCCGCCCCCTGCGAGGGTGCCGCCACGGCAGGGCTCGTGGCGGTAGAGGTTTGGCCCGCAACGCGGGCCCTCTTAGGATCCGGACCCGCGGCGTCCGGGGCGATTGGTCGTTTGCCCGTGGCCCGATCGCTGGTGGGGGGCATGTCCCTGATCACCAGCGGGCCACGGGTCGGCACCACGGCGGGCCCCGTGTAGTCCATCGGCGGGAGCAGCCTCACGACCCGTAGGCGCTCCGCGTGCCCTAAACGATGTTTTTTTGGAATTCCGTCGCCGTGCACGCACTCGCACAAACCATCAGGATCCAACCATTTGATTTTGACACACTTATGAAATTTGGGTGCTACTTTTCATTATCTTTCAAACGAGCCAAAGAACGCCCCGATCGGAGTTACGAGTCAAAAGTTATGGCCATTTTAACAAACATGCTCGGATTTCGATTTCCTCATTTTTCTAACTTTTTTTTGAATTTTTGTTTTTTTAATTTTTAACATTAAACGATCAGTCTCACCTGCTCAGACCTATACCAATAGCACGGCCAGGTCCGCAAGTCACATAAGCCATGCTTGAGTCGTGGCCATGTCACATAGGCCATCACTCAATTATTTACTTAACAATTTATTTGTTTGATTAATCACCTATTCATTTATACATTTTCCTTTTTGTACATTCAATTATTTATCTACTTATTATATATTTATTTATTTAGCCCGTCTCATTCGGCCCAACCTAACCCCTTCCCCCACCCCCTCTCCCCTCTTATCCCCATTCGGCCGCCACTCCACCTCCCTCTCTCTCACGCAACTCCTCTCCTTCCCCTCTCCAAGCGCGGCTGCCCCTCTTGCGATCTCCACTGCTGGTCACCACCGCCGCACGGTCCTCCCCGGCTTCCTCCTCTCTCTTTCCTCTACCTTCCACCCTCGGCGATCCCACATAAGTCGCCCCAAGACAAGCCATTGATCCGACGGGCCTCGAGGTGCCCGCCGACGGATCTCGCCTAATCCAAGCCTCCTCCTCAGCATTCCTCGCGCCACCATCGGCCATGACAACGGTCGCCGACCCGCCCTGCCTCCTCCTCGCCGATCCGTGTTTCCATGTGGTGATCTCCTCCCGACTCCCCCGCCTGTTCACGCCTTTGCCACCCAGACGACCGATTTAGGGGAATCGCGGATCCCAAGGCCCCAGTGAGTCTCTCCTTCCCACTTTCTCTCTCTTTCTCTCTATTCACCTTCTTCTTCTTTTTTTTTTAGGTTTTCCCCTCGGTACTGCCGGGCTTGGGTCATCACGCCATCACCGAAGACCTCCCGAGGTAAGTCTCCTTCTTCTTTTCCTTTTTTCTCACCCTCTTCTCCCATTTTTCTTGCCCTAGGTTCCCATCACCCGGCCGCCTCTTCTTGCTCGGCATCCTCGTCGATCTCGATCTGGCGGGTGGAGGGAAAAGCTCACTCACTGGGGCTGCATGCGTAGACGGCAGCCACCCACATCGCCACCACCCTGGCTATGGCCAATTTTACATCTCTGGCTATTGCTAGGGTTCAAACCTTCTCGAGAGCTAATTACTCCAAATCTCTTTCTTTTTAATGTTATAGTGTTTTCTTAAATGTTCGTGACAAGAAGGTGGGTTGTTTATAGTGTATAACATGTTATCCGATTGAAAGATGATCGCTAATGAGTAAAAACAAAATGCACATTGAATCAAGTTGATGATGTATGTTTGTTTTCATATCAAGCTTCAGAGAAGTATATGCTTAGGTAGTTCAGAGCATTTGCTTACACTGTAATGGCATTACTGATGAAGTTATTTCTTAGGGATTGAAGTTTTGCATTAGGTAGTGCGGAGGCGACTCCCTTGAGATCCATCCTCGATCGGCCATGGCGATGGCGCGACGAAAGGCGCGCGTTCGTGTCCTCGCCACGCTTCCCGCCACGGAGGACGTGATGTGAGTCTGCATTCTAATCCCTAGGTCTAGTAGTTGTATATACCCCAGACGCTTCAGCTTGTGCTTGTGGTGATATTTGATGAAGTACGCTGGCGTTAGCGTAAATTTCGCCCTTGTCGCCTTAGGTTTCGCAATGTAGTCATGCGGAATCGAAATTTTGGTGGTTCACCGGGCTTTGTCAGAATTAGTGCCGATTCCCTCGATGGATTGCAAAATTTCGTGACGAAAAGGTGAATGCGATAGCGGGAAGGAAGGGAAGAGCACATTTGTTCGCTTATGCTCAGGGCTATCGCTTCTTCTCGTCCATTTATGTGCCGTGTATTGGGGATGTTTGGTTGCGGATTGCCGCTATATGTTACAATTTGGTGGTTTAGTGCTTGTGCATGGGCTTCAGCTTTGTTTTCCTTTCGATGATCTTTTAGCCATTTGGTCTAATTATTAGCATGGGGTTAGTGATTGGGTTGATGATGATCTTTTAGTCATTTGGCTGAGTTGTTTATGTAAGCTTGAGTTGCATCGCTTGAGTTTAATTTCAATGCAATTGTTAACCGAATTTGGTATGAACTGCATAAAAGTGATATAGAAACAGAGATATTTAGTTGAGCTGACTGAGCAGTTACATGACCCTGCTATGACTTTGGTTTAGTTTTTGGCAAACATAATATATCTTCAGGATGTATAATCCTTGTTTTATCTAGGTTTATTGACTTACTACATGAAACCCTCCTATCTCGTCATCGAGAGCCTAGAAGCATAGTTGGTGGCACCTTGTATCGTGATCTTGGTGGTAAGTGCAAATTTCTTAATTAACCATCATATTTATTTTTATTGTATCTAAGGTGATTATCTCGATATATGAGTGTATTTTATAAATTATCCAAAACAATCAAAACATTATGTATTTTGTTATCTCTATAGCTCCTTCATTTCATGGGACTGCTGTTAGTCAACAAGATGTAGTTTCACTTCTTTTCGGCCCATTTTATGACAAATTGTGTTTTAGTTTGTATTCTCTAGGCTGGTTATGCTGTTGTTGCCATGTCTGCTCCATGGATATTTCTCCTTGTAGCAGACATGATCCCTCCGTTGTTATGCAATGCCAATGTTATTCTTCTGATTCTTACAGGTTTTTTTCCTTTTTTTTATTTGTTGTTGTTCTTTACTATTTATTTTTTGCACATTCTATCTCTTGCTTTGAGTTATTGTTTGTGTGAAATTTAATGCAGGCATTTTTCAACAGTATTGTTTCTGTGAAATAATGAAAGTATCTCTTGCTTTGAGTTATTGTTCCATTGTCAATATTATTTTCTGCTACCTTTTTTTCTGCTATTGTCACTGACTTACAGTAGAAAGATTTGCTTTTATTGTCCTCCGTGCTCCATTTAATTGTTTTTATTTTTTTTTTATAGGTGTACATATAATGAATTAGCATATATTATTTTATTTCGGTTAACAATATTTAACAATTTGAAAAAAATGTACTTCCAAACCATAGTGCTCAAGCACCATACTTTCATTATTTCAAAGAACTTCCTTTTAACTTTTAACATGTTACTCTTAGTTTAATTTTGCATATTAACTAATATATCTCTCGCTTTTGACTTGCGAGCTACTATGATTTTTAGCTTTAAACTCAAGTGTGTTGCTCGACTTCCATTTGCCACCTATGATGCAATCGACACGGATACGTCGATTACCCATTACCGATACCAACACGGGATTCGCTATTTTTCCAAAAATACCGACCACGGCGATATTTGCCTATATAATGGCAGATTTTATAGTTGTTTGGAACTAACTTTAAGCATCACGCGAACAAAGTTTGTGACTCTTAATGTATCTCGTGGTTAATTTGTGATGCTCGTGCAATGTATTGATTGGTCTCCCGAAAATATTGTGTCTTTGGTCGAGATGTATTGTGTGTTGTGGTTGTAAAATGGATCATATGTGGGGTCAATGTAGTGTTCAATGACAAAATATCACGTAAAATGATGACCATTACTTCCATGACGAAAATGCAAGTTCATGTGGCACTCATCAGTGATGAAACATTTTCGTCACAACACGTGCCACGTCACCTCACATCGTGGCTGCTGACGTGGCACTAGACTATTCAATGACGAAAATGCATGTCCACGGGCACTCATCTATGATTTAAACATTTGTGTCACAACACGCGCCACGCCACCTCACATCCTAGTCACGCCGACGTGGCATCGCGACCGCTCAATGACGAAAATGCATGTCCACGCAGGCAACAATCTGCGGATTTAACAATTTCGTCATAAATAAGATGGTCAACGCCATTTTTGGGCGATCGGAGTGTTCTTTATGACGAATTTGATATTTTTCATGACGCTTTGGGTACAATTAATGACGGTTATATTCGCTATAGAAATGACCTCTTCGCTGGATTTAAAATGTAATTCGTCACGTAAAAGTTGATTTTTATAACGAAAAAAGATAATTCGTCATTGAAAACTTTCTATGACGACTTACTATGACAAGTTGAATTTCAGTCATAAATTCGCCATAAAAAACCTACAATGACGATTTCGAACTAATGATGACGTAGTTTGGACCGTCATTAAAAATCACCGTTTTGTAGTGAAAACATGCATCGACAACTTAAACTATGTAGAAGACAGTAGATATATACCTTTCTCCCCAACCCTTATAAAATACAAGGATTTGGCTAGATGGGCTTCACTTCTGCATTGGCAATCCTTCATGCATAAATAAGTGATATTAACCAAGAGAAGCTAATAACTGAACACAGCATAATGGCAACTCAGATGCACTAGAAGAAGGATAAAAGAAAACATTACACTTTTAGATACCAAGAGCACAACTTTATACTTTGACCAAAATGTTAGGAACACTCTTTGCAGAATAAATTGTGACTGCTTAAACTCAAGTCCATCCTGCAGATCATTGATTTGTTTCTGCACACATCAGCTCTTTATTTACCATCAGTCATACCAGAAACAATATGCCTTTTTTCACTTGGTTAGTTTATCAAACTAACAAAGTAATTTTTTCACTTGGTTAGTTTATCAAACTATCACAAACACATGAAATAACTTCATATAAAAAATAACCATGTAAGGCAAACACATGTCACTCGCATGTGTGTGTGTTCCTAAAGAAGACAAACGACATGCTACACTAGCACAACCAGCGACAAAAGAAGTGGCATTGACGAAAGAAGGGTTCCCATTTCAAAGGAACAAAGAGTTATTTACACTTTGTAATGAAAAAAATTGAAGTAACAAAAGCCTAAACTAGTTTCCTAAACTAGAAGCCTGCTGTGTCTTCGGAGGTTGGAGACACGTGATGTGAGACATGAGTATGGAGGAGTGGATCGTTGTTGTCTTCGGCTATAAAACTCGCCTTTTTTGTTGATTACTTCTTCATGATGAAGTAGGAGAGCGGGCCCTAATGGCTTGGATTTGAGCAATCGGCAGTCCCTACCAGACATCTTGAGGCTACAGTAAGTATGAAAACAAAATTAAGAGAGTATATAGAAATTGAGTGGCGCGAATCGATGTGTCATGTCAAGACGACCGACCTCCACGCCATTGTCTTTTATTGTGCAACCTAAGATTTCAAGCGATGTATCGGCAACAAGTACCCACATAAATTTGTTCCTTGCATTTGCTTGTGACATCGCAAAAATCGAATGAACTAAGATGACGTCAAGGAGCTATTTACTATGAAATACGATATAAGAATATTCCTTGCGTGTGTACCGGAAAGTTAGTACGGATTGTAAGGGATTTTTTGTATGGGCGGTGTCTCGTGCTCTTCTGACAATATCTTTTGAACACCTCATTCATTAAATGTGTCATCACTTCAAAGTCTTCTTTAGGTTTATCCAGTGGATCCATAATCAGCATCTTGCTCATTAGTCCTTACATCAGAGTAAATAACGAAATCAACGAGTAATTTAACTAGCTAGTGAGGAACTTACTTAAAATGGTATGGTACAAGTATAAACTCCTTGTCTTGTAGTATAAGCAAAGCTTTATATACGTACTCCTCGACCTCCTTTGGTATTCTCATGATTTCGGTTTGGCAAACCGTTCTCGGGTCGAGGAATCCCACTGGCCCCTTGGTTCTTCGTAATTCAATCATCTCGTATCTATATAACGAAATAGTTAGACATGACATTTATCGGATACGTGAATGTAGACCAAGATTGATATATTAGACACTTACAAAGTGTCCAAAGATCTCAAAAACATATGTCGAGGGCGCCTTGATAGAACAAGTTGTGCAAGTTATCGAATTCTATTAAGAAGTAGCCATCGCCTCGTGGTGAAAATGTTCTCACGAAAAATTGCGCTATCACCTTCGAGTACGCCTTGGTTGGATCGATCCATGTACCATGCATGTAATCGCCGTGATCATGGGTGTTAGACTGCTTAACTTCAAATCGGTGACTAAGGGCTTCCCTACCTCGAATTTCAATCTTGGTTGATTATCTTGGTCATCGACTTCGCCTTTGCTCCTTACTTTTTTCTCGCACGACATCATACTCGATCCTGGCGCTCACCGATCCGTTGATACGGCTTGTCTAATGTGCCATTTTTTGGGATCAGGGGTTCTAGGTTTGTCCTTTGAAGTACCAGGTGTTATAGGTTTCTGCTTTGGAGTACTAACAGTGGCCATTTTTACGAGGTCCTCAATGGATTTCTTTTGTACCTCATCTTGCTTCTTCACTGTTTCACTCTCATGTGCTGGTGACGGATGCGCGGATTGTACCGCAGAGAGGTCGGTACCGCATGGTCCAAGATTTATGTCACGCTTACGCCCATCGATGAATGAGTGGACGGCACTTCCTAGAGTTGTTATCTCGCTATTGACGGGTTTTTCTAGCCCGATCTCAAGAAATTGTTCATGTACCGTGTCCACCGACCTTTACATAACCCGGCGCTTATCGGGTATTGTGCAGACACCCCTTCTTGGCACGGATAAACTACCTGTAGCAATCAGAGAAATATGTTCATCACGCACGTTGAGTCGACAGGTGTGGGGTCCCGTATGTCGTCCACAAGATAATGGTTGTTATCCGCTTCGTAATGGCGTGACGCCAAGAATCGCCGCGACAACCTCGTAGAGGGTGGAGAGAACGCCAGGCCTGCGCTACCGCTCAAGGCTTGTTGTACTTGTCGCTCAACTTTTTCTTCAATGGTGCCTTGTAATTCTCGCAGCCTTTCCTTCATCCTTTCCATTTCGCCACCGCTTCTTCTTTAGCTCTTCCGACTCCTATAAAAGTCTCTCGTGCTCGTGGAATCCCATCTTCCATGGAACCTTGACCTCGACGCCGTGGTTCCACTGTGGTGCTCTTTGTTTCTAGGGTCATTGTTAGCTCATCTTTCTCCCTCGTCTGGTGGAAAGATCCTTCGGTGGACTGGGCGTAAAACTCCTGAACTCTTTGCGTCATTGCTTTGTAGTGCTTCACTCGCAGTAGACAAGAGATCTGCCCTCGCTAGCACGTAGTGCTTCACTCGGTCTGGTAGTCCGATAAAGGGACTTGTGCCAGTCTGTTGGAGCGCTTCTAATTCCTGCCTCTCCCATTGAACAATTTTACCCGCGTACCCACTCGTGCCAAGTCTGTGGGGGTGAGTATACCTTCTTGCGATGCTAATATGGTCCTCACTGGACTTCCTTGCTGCTTTAGATTGCTTCATCGCCACAAACTCATACCAGTATGGCGCTAATCTTGGGTAGTCTCCGATGGCTGACCGGTTTTGCTTCACATAATTTATGTTCACCGCCGAAGTTTCTCCACGCCGCATCCATGGTCATCAATGCATCGCGACGCACGAGTTCTTCGCCTCCTCGGGAATTCAAGGTCTCTTTGAGCTCGTCCACGATCCTCTTTGGTGGCTCGGCACTTTATGCCAATCCGAATAGGTGATTGGCACTTTATCCCTTACGATGTACCGCATGTTGACTGTATTTTGTCATGATTTTCTCAAAGGCAATAGGGGCCCCAAGATCTGAGACCTCCGAGATGGTGTACCGCCTTCGAGCTTTAGTTTTCCTCGTCCTCGACGCCTTGCAACAGAGCATCATCATCGCAAAATGGTGGAGGCCTCTGCACCTTCGGTGGTTGGGTGGAGGGTAAGGTACCTGCTCGGGCTCTCCTCCATTATAGGGTCGGTTTCAGGCTCCATTGGAACTACTCAATAGAAAGGGAGATATTTCAAAGAGGGAAAGAAAATCAATCAATTTTACAATCTATAACTGTGCCGAAAGCATATATGAACAAGACAGACTAACAATTGCTTACTGGACAAAAACCCTACTATTTTAGCTTCACTCAATCTTTATTTTACAGGACTAAGATAGAAGATGTACTAACTGAGGACTATATTAAATCCTTAAAGTGCCTGTCCATGGCTCATTTCGAGTTACAAATGGAGGTTTGGAAATTATGTCCTCAAACTCCCCAATGGAGGAAAACTATTATTGAAAGGCAGAAATGGATTGTTGGGCCATCTAATCAAGTTTGTTCCAATGGATCTAATAGAATTGCAGGAGCTGGTAGGACCTCGATTACTGAGGTCAGTACTACAACATCTTTCACTAGCAATTAAGGAAAACAAATTCTACACTAATGTGTACATCAAGAATAGGCACCTACAACCTCATTCAGTTGAGCTCCATGTTCCTATATACGATGCTTGTCACGGGACGATGGAGAAACACATCGACACACAAGAAGGCACTTAAGCAGAAATCGAATTTTTTCAACATGCCGCTCATCCCCAGGATAAACATTCAAGCACCTATCCTTCACCTTCTGCAAACTGATATGAACTAGGGCAAAATGGTGGTGGCTGGGAATTGAAAGGATAAGGAACTGACGAACGCCATCTCGCCTCCAGAGCTTATCCTCTGGACACTGGAGGCTCTGCTCGCAAGTATACTCTGGAAATCAACTTCTTTATTGCCTTCTCAAGACTTGCGGCACCCTTTATATACTAGGGCAATTATTCTCTGATTACAACTGCATAGGGATAAGTCCTACCCGGACTCTAACTAATTAAAGAGATATTATCTATAACCAACTACTTCTGGTTATCCATCCAACCGACTACTTCTAGACTACCACACAAACCCTAAACTGCCGCGTCGCTTGCACTGGACGTGGTTGCAGCGTCCTGAACCCTTTTGCGGCGGCGCTCATATACTTTGCCCACAAATGCGTCCACAACACAAACAATCCTAAATTGATATTTTCAAAGTTAAGTTTGACACAATTCACTTTGCCAGCTGTACAAATATATACAAACAATAGCCAGTTCATGATTTTTTTAAGAAAGGGAGATACTTTAGAGACCGCCTTCCAAGGTCGCCTCCCGTCGCTCCTCAGAGCGCCGAGCGCCTTCGTGCCATAGCGACGGTCGTGCGTGGCCTCCAAAACTTCTCCAACCAGGCGGACCTGGCAGCCATGGGGGCGCTTGTGGCTGAAAACCTGGAAAATCTCGCCGCCGATATAGGGCTCCCGGGGCCGCCTGGCGCTCAAGGGCCCCGGAGTGTTTCCCGGGACAACCAGCGCCATTCCCCTGTTCGCTCCCGTCATGATGCCCCCCGAAGTCACCTCGGGCGGGCCGCGGAAGCAAGAGCGGTTCGTGAGGATGTCGAGCGATTCCGGACGAACTTCGCGGGCGGCGTGCCGACGCTTATGAGCCTTCCGAGTGCTCTTCCTCGGCGCCGCGCCGAGCGTGTTCTCCGCATCAAGCGTGCGCAAAGACCGGCCCGGGCCCCGACCGTCGTGATCTCCACTCCCGTGGGGGGCCGTCATAACACCAGGCTTTGGTGCCGAGCCTTTTGGCGTCCTTCTGCGAGGTGGCGTGACCGAAACAAGTTCAAGCCCGCCACATAGAGCGGTTCAACGACCCCGAAACCGGATGAGTTCCTCTCGATCTACTCCACCGCCATCGTGGCGGCAGAAGATGAGAGGTTATAATGATACCTCCCCACGGTCCTCGATGGCTCGGCGGGACATGGCTCTTCAACCGTAAGGAGGGCTCGATCCGCTCGTGGAACAACTTCTGCGGCGCCCTCGCGTGAACTTTCAAAGTCGCTACACTCGCCGGGCAATGGCGAGACACGAGCGGCTGATCGAGCGGATAAAGAGACCTGCGCCACTTTGTACAGAAGTTTATCAAAGTAAGGAACTCCATCCTGAGCATCTCGGATGAGGCGGTCGTCCGGGCCTTCAAGTTCGGGGTCCGCGACGTTCGCTTCACACAGGACTTAGAGATCCACCCGACTGACGGCCAGCGAGCTTTTCAGTATGGCCGATGGCATAAGCGCCGACGAGGCCGTGCAATGGAAGAAGATGATCGGCGAAGGCAATTGCCGCCTCAACCAGAACTGAAGGCTCCTCGCAAGAAGCGCTCGGGCTCGGTTGAGAAAAAGGCCAAAAAGAAGAAGAAGCCTGGTGCGCCGGGCATGGTCGCCGCCATCGATCGCCGTCCGCCGCGTGCCCCGCGGGGTCGGAAGCCCGATGGTGATCAAGCCCGGCCATGACCATGGCGCGACGACCAAGACCGCGATGATCGGGGCCGCGGTGACCAAGGTCGCGACGACCAAGGTCGCGGCGGCCAAGAGCACGAGCAAAGGGGCGCCCATTCGGGTGTCCGGTTCTGCCCGTACCATCAGGCGGCAAGTCACGACCTCATAATGCCGATCTGGGCGTACCACCTAGAAAGTTCTCTGACGGTGAGGGCCCCATGCCCACACTCGGGGAAAGGCAGAGAATAGCAAGGGCAAGGGCCCGGCGGAGGGCGGCGGCGGCGACATGGGATTCAGGGAGCCCCAAAACCACATCGCCGTTATATTCAGGGCTCCTCGGCGCCACAAGTCCCGGGGACCTCAAGGAGGCGGCGCGGAGGTGCGCCACGCCGCTCACGGCAAACCACCCGTTCAACATTTCGGGTGGTCGAGCTGCCCTCACTTTCTCCAGGAGGATCGCCCCTAGGAATGACCGGGCCCGAAGCTCTGGCTGGTCGTAAGTCTTGACCATCGGCAATGCCAAGGTCGGCGAGTCCTCGTCGGCGGTGGAAGCTCTTTGGACCTCATATCGCCGGTCTGGGCGAGATCACGGTCCCTCGTTCGAGATCAAAACATCGCCGTCCGTTCTTGGGATCGTCCGAACGCCGATCAAGCCTGGGCGGATCGCTTTGCGCGTGGCGCCGAGTCGACCAACTTCGGACCGAGCTGATCAACTTCGAAGTTGTTGACTTCAAGTCGACTTACAACGCCATCCTTGGCAGGCCAGCCCTGTCCAAGTTCATGGCCGCCACGCATCACGCCTACCAGTGCCTGAAGGTCCCCGGACCAAAGGGCGTCATCACCGTCAAAGGCGACCATCGGGCGGCCCTGAACTGTGATGAGAAGTCCCTCGACATGGTCGGGCAGCTGCCTCAGCGTGGCCCCGACCAAGCGCCGGGGCGATCCCGGCCAAAAGTTACCCTCCAACCCAGAGGAGAAACTAAGGCGGTCCCTCTCGAAGAGGCTGACCCAACCAAGGTCCTCCATCTGGGGTCTTCTTTAGACCCCAAATAGGAACTCGAGCTCGTCACTTTCCTCCGGAGAAATGCGAACGTGTTCGCCTGGGAACCGTCCGACATGCCCGAGGCCCCAAGGGAAGTGATTGAGCACAGGCTAGCTGTTCGGCCTGACAAAAGACATGTGCGTCAGAAGCTCAGGCGATTTTCCCCGGAGAAACAGGCGATCATCCGGGAAGAACTCGACAAGCTCCTTAAGGCTGGCTTCGTCAGGGAAGTCGAGCACTCGGAGTGGCTGGCAAACCCAGTCATTGTCAAGAAGAAGGGTGGCAAGTGGCGCATGTGTGTCGACCACACTGGCTTAAACGCCGCCTGCCCGAAGGACAACTTCCCGCTGCCACGCATTGACCAGCTGGTCGACGCAATGGCGGAGTACCAGGTAATGAGTTTTTTGGACGCCTACTCGGGCTACCATTAGGTTAGCTTGTTTCCAGGGGACAAAGAGAAGACCTCCTTCATCACGCCTTTCGGCACATTCTACTACACGACCATGTCCTTCTGGTCTGCGGAACGCCGGGGCGACCTTCCAGCGCTTGATGCAGAAGACCTTCTAGGGCCAGATAGGTCGAAACCTAGAGGTATATGTAGATGATATCGTAGTTAAGAGTAAGCTCCCCTCGGGTCATGTATCCGACCTCGAGGAGACCTTTTGTAATCTCCGTAGGCATCGAATAAAGCTTAATCCCGAGAAATGCATTTTTGGGGTAAAAGCCGGCAAAGTACTTGGGTATCTCATCGGGCCACAGGGCATCGGTGCTAACCCGGAGAAAATCTAGGCCATCGAAAGGATGCGCCCTCCAGGCTCCGTAAAGGAGGTCCAGACCCTGACCGAACGCATGGCGGCCCTGAGTCGCTTCATTTCCCGGTCGGGAGAACGCGGCCTGCCTTTCTTCAAGGCGCTCCGCAGGCTCCTTTAAGGAGCTAAAGCGGTACCTGTCCATTCCCCCGATCTTGGCCACGCCAAGATCAGGGGAGCCACTCTTGCTATACCTCGTGGTGACCCCCCAGGCCGTTAGCGCGGTGCTGGCGATCGAGCGGGAAGGGGTGCAGCGACCAATATACTACGTCAGTGAAGTCTTGCACGGGCCAAAGGAGCGGTACCCTGAGGTCCAGAAGTTGCTATACTCGCTGCTCGTAGCATCGAGGAAGCTGCGCCACTATTTCCAAGCTCACAAAATCATCGTTCCAACCAACTTTCCACTTAGGGAGATCCTAAGAAATCCAGACGCCGGCGGTCGGACAGCAAAATGAGCTATGGAGCTCGCCGAATTCGACATCAACTTTTCGGCTCGCACGGCGATCAAGTCCCAGATCTTAGCGGACTTCGTGGCGGAATGTACAAATCCGACCCCACCCGCCACCGAAACCCCTGCATCCGAAGATGGTCGGTGGACCATGTACTTCGACGGGTCCCGAGCATTCGAACACTCGGGGGCTGGTGTCGTACTGGTTTTCCCTCAGGGGAAGCAGCTTCAGTACGTCATCCAACTCCACTTCGCCGCAACCAACAACGCGGTAGAGTATGAAGGCCTCTTGGCCGGGCTGCGAGTGTGCAAGGCGCTCGGAGTCCAACGACTGACTGTGAAGGGCGATTCACAGCTGGTCGTCAACCAAGTAAACAAGGAGTATCAGTGTTCCGATCACTCAATGGTGCTCTACTTGGTTGAAGTGAGGAAGATGGAGCGGTACTTTAGAAATTTCGAAGTACTCTACATCCCCAGGAAGGACAATTCCCTGGCCGACCAACTTTCTAAGGTCGGTTCCTCCCAGATGCCCGCCCCTCCGGGGGGCTCGTCGAGCATCTGCACAAGCCCTCCATTCCCTCTGTAGAGGAGGCACCACCCCAGATGCCCGCCCGGCCAGGGCGCCACGGCAGATGCATCTGCAGCCCTCCATTCCCTCTGTAGAGGAGGCACAAGAGACATGTGGTAACGTCTCCTTCCACGAGCAAGGTGTAGATTGGATGGCGCCATTCATCCAATATCTTGCCCATGGGACATTGCCCGAGGAAGAAGCCGAGCGTTCCCGGTTGCAAAGGCGGTCATCTGTCTACAAGCTGGTAGATGGCGCCCTGTACCGGAAAGGGGCACTTGGAGTCCTCTCCAAGTGCATATCTCGAGAAGAGGGCGAATTCCTTCTCAGAGATATCTATGAAGGAATGTGCGGAGCCCACTCGTCCTTCCGGACGCTCGTGAGCAAGGCATTCCAGTTGGGATACTATTGGCCAACAGCGCTAGACGACGCTCGGGCGATCGTGGTGACTTGTCGGGCATGCCAGTTCCACGCCCGTAAGTCCCACCAGCTAGCATACGCGCTGCAAACCATCCCGCTCTCATGGCCATTCTCGACCTGGGGGGCTGACATTCTCGGGCCTTTCCCCCGTGGTCGAAAGGGTTGCAAATTCTTGCTCGTTGCCATCGACACTTTCTCTAAGTGGATCGAGGCCGAGCCAGTTTCAACCATTTCGGCTCAAGCAGCCAGAAGATTTTTCCGCAGCAACGTGGTGACGCGCTTTGGTGTACCCAATCGCCTCATCACGGACAACGACACTCAGTTCACTAGCGAGCTATTTCAGGCCTACTGCGAAGACATCGGAACAAAGATCTGCTTCGCCTCTGTAGCCCATCCGTAGAGCAATGGAGTAGCCGAAAGGGCGAACGGCCATATACTCCAAGGGATCAATAAAAGAGTCTTCAAAGACCTCTCCCGGCAAGGCAGGTCATGGGTGGACGAGCTCCCTTCCGTCCTCTGGTCCGTGTGCACCACTGCAAGCCGATCTACCGATGAAACGCCCTTCCAGCTCGTCTACGGTGCCGAGGCCGTCCTCCCTGCCGAAATCGTGCTCGGGTCCCCAAGAGTGCACCTGGCCGAGGACATCCGACAAGGTCGTGAGCGTCGCCTCGACCTCGATCTCGCCGAAGAAGCCCGCCTAAAGGCACAGCTCCGATCAGCCGTCTACCAGCAAACCCTTCGCAAGCACGCGGCCAAGTCAATTCGGCCTCGAGCTCTGCAGGTTGGCGACCTTGTCCTACGCCGAATTCAGGAAATGTCGAAGACCAACAAGCTCTCCCCCAAATGGGAGGGACCATTCACGGTCGTTTCGGAGTCACGCCCGGGGGCTGTCCGCCTTGCAACGGAGGACGGCCGCGTGCTCACCAATTCATGGAACATCGACCAGTTGCGCAAGTTCTATGTCTAAACTCATGTCCCATTTTACATCATGTTGTAAATTCACAACCTTTCTTTTGGAACAATGCAGCTTTAATTCGTCCAAACTCTTTTCACTCCGCAGAAATCGGCTTGCGCACACGTGATGGCACAAGGTGCCGCGACTAACGCCCAGCCGCTAAAAGTTCACCACCAAAGGCTCCAGTCTTGATAAGCCGACCCTGGTCCGCAGTAGTTATCCGTTGCGCGATACAAGTCGCAAACAGACACCCTTTCGGTCGGTCCGAGATTTAGCTCGGCTAGTGCGTGTTGGTCACCACGCACCATGTCCATCAACCGTGCACTCTCCCTTCGCACGACCACACTCGCAACTTAGGGGCGTGCGTTCTAAATGTTAAGAGGTTTTAGGACACGCTTGTTTTCCCTTCACCGACCTAACCTACGCTTGTCGCTCGGACAGGCCGGTGTTTTGGTCGGAGGAGCGGCGCGCGTTTTCTCTCATCTCTCCTGCGAACAAACTCGTGCTCGCCTTCGGTGCCACGAACTTTATTCGCAGCGGGGCTGGATAGGAGCGAGTTGTCGCGCTAACATATTTTTGTCGCTAAGTCACAACTTGCCATAAAACATTGCTCGCTTTCAAGCACTGTCTACCTACGCGAAGTCATTTCATTTCAACTTACTCCGGGCCTAGGTTGCCCATGCGTCGATCTAACCTACATTGTGTCTATCTCACAGCTATCTTTTGCAGGAAAAGCAAGAGAAAGCCCAAAAAAGGCGTCGTCACAGACGCAACACTCAAGCGAAGAAGAATTTACACCCCAAGTCATCATTTGCCAAAAGTTTTCCAAAGTAAAGGAGAAGAAGTATACAACCCTACGCACCGGTGTCTCTCCCCTAAGCGCTGTGGAGAGTTTTTGCCTATAGTCGGCGATCTTGGCCTGAAGATCGATCACCTTCCGCCGGGCATCGCGACCTTCGAGGGCTTCTTCGCGGAGCTGCTCGACCTCTTCATGGTCTTGGTCGGCAAGGGCAGCGGCCGTTCGCACTGCCTGCTCTAGGTCGGCCACCTTGGCTTCAAGGGTTCGAGCACGCTGTTTTTCCTGTTCAAAACCTTGCTCGAGCCCAAGAACCTTAGCCTGGCTAAGGGCCAGATCTTTCTCCAACTGGCCAGCATTCTGCTTCCACTGCTCTAGCTCTTCCTTGGCCTGGCGCGATGCCTCAAGCTCGGCCACCTTGGTCTCGAGAGTCCGGGCGTGCTGCTTTCCCTGTTGAAGCTCTTGCTCGAGCTCACGGACCTTGCTCTGGCTAAGGGCAAGATCCCTCTCTGCCAGGCTAGCGGTTTGCTTCAACCGCTCCAGCTCATGCTCGAGCACGAGCACCTTCTTCTCGGCAGCGGCAGCGTCTTCCTTGGACTGGCGAGAGCCATACCTTTCCCGCTCAAGCTCTCGCTCAAGCTCGAGGATCCGTCCTTTGGACTCGGCGACACTTCCCTCCGCCTCGCGGCATCTTTTCACAAGCAATGTGTCCGCAAGCTTGAGGTCGCTCAGTTTCTCCTGCACCCTCCCGACCCGGGCTTCGCTTTCTTCGTACAATTGGGCCACGGAATCGGGGACGATCAACACCTCTTCAAAGTTGTCCAAGGTCTTTTTAAGAAGCTGCGGGCAGAAAAACTCTAAGCAAGACCCCCCCAAGAACCAAAGAAGAAAAACTACTGCGGTAGCGGAGCATCCTCACCTGAGCAACGTCGGTGCGCAGGTTTTCCCGGAATCGCTCAAAAATCTCCCTCGCCTGAATATCTTCGGGCTTCGGCAGGGGGGTGCGTACAAGCCCGGAATCCTTGAAAAAGGACGGGTCGGTCGAGGATGACGAATCATCCCCCTGGGCATGAGGTTCGCCCCGGGGCACTAAGCCCCACTCCTGAGCGGCGCTCCCGCTCAAAGTCTGCTCGCTATCATCCCGAGTATGTTGTTCGCTCGGGGCCCCGGCATCCACCCGAGCATGCCGTTCGCTCGGGGCAGGTGCCGTCTCATCCCGGGCAGGCAGTTCGCCCGGGGACTTCACGCCCTCGTCTCGGGTAGGTATTTCGCCTGGAAGCACCGTGCCCTCTTGAGCAGCCTTTTTGCTCGGGGCCGTGAGGTCGGCCTTCTCCCCTCCTTCCGTGCCCTCCACCGCTTCCATGCCTTCGGCCATCACGGTGTCGGTGGCGTCGGAGAGCATGCCCGCTAAGGCATAATCAACAAGCTCATAAGCTATTCTGCGGCAGTCCGGGAAGGCCCTACGAGCTATTTTTGCCCACGTCGGGAGAGCGGGGTTAGCCCGGGCGCGCGAAAAGCAAAGAGCGAGGGAAACAAAGCAAAGGCAAAGCAAGGATCAAGACTCACCTTTGGCCGGGTCCTCATCATCACCTGCGGGTGGGTTCGCTGCCGCTAAGACCACTAGCTCGGCCTCCTTCTCGGCGGCCTGGGTGATCTTCGCCAGTTTAGGGTCGACCTCCTCCTTGTCAACCCCCACTAGCGTCTTTCCCGGATGCCCGGGTTCCGTTGCGAGGGGCTTCGCCCGACCAATGATCCCGAACTCCCGAGCTTTGGTGGCTCGCGCGAGTTGATCCTTCACATCGGTGAGCTCCCTCTCCAGCGCCTTCCGCTCGATCTGCACCATTCCCTCGATCAATCTCCCCTCCGCCTCGATTTGTTCGATTTGAACTCCCAGGCTATAATTCTTCAGCCAAAGCCTCAGGCGGCTTACCTCCTCCTTCCGATCGGCGTACTCCATATGCCATTTCGGTGGATCTTGTGGCGCGGCCGCATGCCTCTTCGATGCCCGGGTGCTCGCCGGTGGCGGGGCCGGCCTCTTGCTCCTCCCCTTTTTGGCCTTGGCCGCGGGGACAAGCACTCCGCCACTACCCGCCTGGAATTTGAGCTCGGCCACGCCCAACTCCAGAGCAAGCTTTTCCTGCCAAGGGAAAACAGGATGCCATCAGCAAAGCTCGGATGTCGTTTCCATGCGCAACTACTCAGCAAGGCTCGGATGTTCTCCCCGAGCGTGAATGGCCAGGGATGCTTACCACGTCGCCCCGCTCAAGCACGTTCATCGGGACTTAGCGTTTTCTCTCAAGCTCCTTGCCCTTGGGGGTCCCAAACATTTCGCCGACCCTCTTCTCCACCCAGTCGAAGCCCGGGGCTATCATCATGTCGCACAAAAAGTCAGCACGGGTTCAAGCAGCGCATATGAAGCAAAATTATCACAAGTCATGAGGGCATACCGGATTCAGCTTCACGGGTGATGTCATCCCACCCACTGATTTTGAAAAAGGGGTGCTCTCTCCTCCTCAGCGGAGATATCCTGTTCCGGAGGAAGTCGCGGATGATGTCTCGCCCGGTGAGCCCCATGTTAAATAAGCTCATGGATCGTCATCGAGGACCCGCTCTTCGCCGGGGCGGTGGCCGGCGCGGTGTCTCGGCCCGGGCGCCCGCCGCTCCGATGTAGCGTGGAGCTCCCGCGGCTTCATGAGATAGAACCAATGATCAGCCCAGCCAGCGGAGTCTTTGAGGGTGAAGGCGGGAACTTCGTGCAGGCGACGGGTCTCAAACGAAATCTGAGCACCGGTGGGGAAAATCTTGCGGTCGCGGAAAAGATTGTAGAAATGGAAGAAAAGACTTGGCGTGGGAAAGGTGCCCACAAAGCCCTGGCAGAGGTGGGCAAAGACGTTCAAGACAAGGATGGAGTTGGGGTTCAGATGGGTGACCTCGCACTGGCATTGCTCGAGCACGCCCTCCAAGAACTCGCTCTCAGGCAGCCGGAGCCCGTTGACGGTGTAGAGATTGCACGAGACTATCTCGTCGTCGTGCGGCGCCAGGGCTCCTTCGCCCTCCGGGATCCTCCAGGTGAAGGCGTCCAGGTACCCAAAATCCTGCAGTACCCGGAGCCTCTCCACCGTAATCTTGCTCGCACCAAACCGCGCCATGTGAAGATTCGGAAAGAAGAGCACCGCAGTAGAGAAGGGAACTTTGGAAGTTGACCAGCTTTTTGGCGGAGTGTTTGTCACAAGTGGTGAGAATGAAGGAAGAAAAGCAGTTGAAGCGTTCCCGCCGGTTATTTTTAGGCGGAGGAGCCGAACGGACTAATAAGGGCAGTCGATTGCCAACACGTGGCGGTACGTTCTCCGAAGCAGGCCTGGCAGGGCGCGGTTGTCGAAAAGCTGTCAGAGCCACGCCACGAGGCTTCGCGAGGAAGGAACCGCTGCGATTTTTCCCGCGCTCCACTCGTGAGTACTATTTGGCCTGGGCCTCGACCAAGTATGCTCGGTCTCGACGGAGCGCGCCTTTCCCCGAGCCTGGTTGCTCGGATGCCGCAACCGGTTTTTTCGTTGCGAGATCTTTTTCCCGAGCGCAACAGCCCGGATGCCACAGCAGTTTTTCGCCGCGAGGTTTCCGCCCCCGAGCATGATTGCTCGGGCACCGTAGCAGTTTTTTGCTACAAGATTCCTCACCCCCGAGCAAGGGCAGCTCGGGCACCGCGGCAGCTCATCGCCACACGGCTCCAATCCCTCTTTAAGAAGTCTAGAGGCTTAAGGCGGAGGCCTCGGCAAGGCCTTTTCCCCCTTTAGCCTCGGGGGCTAGCTGTCGGGGATTGGATATACTGTACCAAGACGACCATCGAAGCCCGGCGCCAACCGACTATGCTCTTGCCCGGATGGTGCACGCAAGGCCGACCTTCGTGTAGCCCGGCTCACGGGGCTACCCCGTCCCCCATCAAGTGCGTCCCCGAGCAAGCCATGCTCGGGGCCCGCGACAAGGCGACGTGGCATTAAATGCGCAGCGGCTCGAGAGATCGCACGCCCGGGCTTCGCGCTGCCACGGTCCGCGCCGCCTTAGTCTGCGTTCGCTGTACCCACGTCGCGTGGTACCCGGCGGGTGGCGCGGCCACTGCACTGCATACGTCCTCTACAGTGACGCGCCCTTTGTAATAAATGATTTGTCTCCTGTAATTCCCTATAAATACCCCCTCCTACGATGGATTGGGGGTTGGACCTTCTGTACTACACACATCGCTTGCCCACGGGGGTCTTTAGGATCGTTCAGGGCCCCCCCGAGCAAGCGCATTGTAACCCACTTTCGCATACAAGTGCAATCACTGGACGTAGGGTCATTATCTCCCCCGCGAGAGGCCCGAACCAGATAAAAAACGACCTCCCGTGCCTTTCGATTGCCCCGGATACCCTGTTCTATTGCTCGGCATACTATCAGACGCACAACCCTTGCGGAAAAGGGGCCCCAAGTTGATCCCTCATTCAACAAGTAAGCTCGGCGGGGGACCCTGTCCCGAATCGTCGACAATATTATTGGATGTTTACTCACAATTTTTTAATGTTCTGTGCTGTTTATTGGAAAAAGTAATGTTAGGAGGGAGTTTGCAAACTGTGGGATGTTGTGGCAGTGTGAATGCCATAATCTAAGGCCCTGTTTGGAACATCGGAAATTTTTTTCTATTCCTGCCGGAACTGAATTATTTCTTGTGAAATCCGTGCAAAATTATTGCGATCCAAACGGGACCTAACTTATAAAGGTTTTTCAAACTAGTAATCACATCCAGGGGGTTATGAATTTCCCCCGGTAAGATAGATTTTGCTAGAAGTCCCAGAAAACATCAATTGAAAAGGGATTTGCACTACAATTTGAGGGAGATACCACCAAATCACCATACATCACCATCACACATTATTAAACTCTTCTCAGAAACATCTATTGTGGAATCCTTTGTGGGCAAGACCGACAGCCGTCGTTCTAGGAAGCCCAGCACATGCAGAGTCTAGCTCGGGATACAGCCTTGTGTGACACTTCAACGCACCAAAGGAATAATATATAAGTTTGGTAGGCTTTGATTTAGTTCCTACAATATCTCTACAATGGTACATGTCAGCAGTCTCTAAACTTTGTCACATAGGATAAAAAATGACGTGGATGAGAGAGGGTGCGTATAGGGAGTTGAGTCGTCTCTTAATCTAGAGTCGACTCTAGCACGAGAACCAAGACAGGTTGTGTGTGGGAAGAAGCTATCTACTCGTAAATGTGCTATCTATACCATTGCATGGATTATCTCTAACGCTGTCTATAAATGATATGTCAACTTGTTATAGACAGCAGCTGTCTATACCATTATACATGTCCTAAGATAATTTGGTTTGTTAGGAAAGTGTGATAGGGGGCGCCTACTACCTAAAAGGTTTGCCGGTCAAGTTTTGCTCAAGGAATAATCAATAAAGAAAGTGCCCCTTCATGCACCGTGCTGCAGCTCCTGGACTTCTCCAAACGCTTCATGATCTATTGCAATGCCTTCGGCAGGAGAGTAAGTGCAGGTATTCACCAAGGAGACAGGCCGGTTGCATATTTCAGCCGTGCTATCGCAGCTCATCACACTAAGGGTATGTTTGGCACGGCTCTAGTCCTGAATTTTCATTCAGAGAGCTGGATCTAAACCAAATGCTACAGCTCTAGAAAACTGATCCATGGATCAGGGATGGAATGGAGCTGAAAATGAACACGTTTCACGGAGGAATTTTTTTAAATAATATATTTTTAAAAAAAATTACAGAAATAATATGTCAAAAAAATTACAGAAATACCCAATAGTCACAATTCCAAATTGACACAAAGAGTCTGTCGCAATTTGGAATTACGACAGACTGTACGGCTTCTTTGTCGCAATTCCAAATTGCGACAAAGGTCTGTCGCAACCTCTCTGTCGCAATTTGGAATTGCGACAGAGAGGCTTAACCCGCGCGGCCGAGGCCTTCGGCCTCATTTCTTCCAGCGCGCCTGAGCCTTCGCCGTTTTCGCCACCGCCACCGGAGAAAAGACAGGAGAGGGGAGAGGAGGAGGAGGAGGGAGAGGAGGAGAGGAGGAGGAGGAGGAGGAGGAAGGAGAGGAGGATTTCGTCGCGGGTTGAGGTAAATTTTTCTGTTATTTTTTTTTGTAATGTTCATTGTAGTGATCAAATTAGGATTAGCAATATAGTTTATTAGGGTTGAAATATAGTGTTGAACTGTATTAGAAATTAGAAAAAGATTGTATTAGGAATTAGGGTTAGCAATAGTTTACTTCGGTTGTATTAGTAGTTTTATAGAAAAACGATTTAGTGATTTTGAATTTAGCATGGTTAGCAGTAGTTTACTTAAATTCACGATTTAGCGATCGGATTGTGTAGAATTTTAATTATTTAGTAGCTAGTATATGGGGATTGTGCCGTGTGTTCCCAAAACCCGCACATGCTCTCTCGGCACGTGGTAGGTTAAGAGTATTTGCGCGGCGCCAACCAACCTGCACAATAGCAAAAATATTCATCATAGAATAAAATGATATTACCTGTTGTAATACCGGGTGTAGAGTATGTCGTCGTATGAGTAGATTAAGAGTTGAAATGTGGTAGCATTTTGTCATGCCATCATTAAAAATCAATGAAATGTTTGACAGGTATGGATGAACGAGTAGAATTTAAAATACACTACGGAGCAGGGGTTCCGTAGATGGGTGCACAAGGGGTGGAACTTAGTCATTTCCCAAGTGTTATGGCTAGCCTGTCACGTGCTGGTGAACGTTCGTGGGGCACGGTTAATAGATGATTGTACAGCATGTTCTCCTTGGATAGGAAATTGCATGATCTGAAGCTGCACGGAGTGGGGTCTCGGAGACGGGATTTACGTACTGGAAGTTAGTAGAACTGAAGGGGCCGAAGTCCTGGAGCTCGTACATAAGATTGGCAACTGAAAATGGTTGGCCATTAGTGTTATTGGCGCAAGCATTTGAGAAAATCAATACTGACCATACGATGCAGGAGGAGGTTGGTGGTGATGAACCAGAGGAAGTTAGGGAGAGTAGCCGAACCGAAGGTGTGCGAGATGAGGAAGCTGATGTTCCAAATCCAGATGTTCAGGAACCACTGGGCGTGGCAGACGAGGGAGAAAATATTGAATCGTTGGTTGATGCAATAGAGGCAGAGAGTCTGGAGTATGAGAATTTGAGTAACGATACAGACAACGAAGAGCATTTCCCTACGGAGTGGGATGCATGTCAGTTCGATAGATTGGTGGTCAACGAGGGTGGACACTTCCCGTGGCAATCAGATAGGAATGAGGTGAGGCAAGGTGCTATTTACAAGAATAAGTATGGGGTTCAAGAAGCAGTGACAGCATGGGCAGTGTCACTTCGTAGAACCATTAAGGTTGCGAAGTCAGACCAGCAGACGTATGATGTCAGATGCCAGATGGAGGGTTGCCAATGGCGTGTGCATGCGTACCAGCCTAAATGGGATACCATTTGGAAGTGTTCTATAGTCATCCCACACACGTGCGTGCTTACGGAGTCTACCCAATCGCATAGAAACATATCTTCAGGTTTTGTTGGAAATGTAATGTATAGGGAGATTGTGAGCAACTTAGATTTAGAGCCACGTGCCATCATACTTGCAATAGAGCAGAAGTTTTAATACACCATAAGTTATGCCAAAGTAAGGAGAGCGAAGCAGAAAGCTTTAGAAACTAGATTTGGTACATTCGAAGACTCGTATCAGAACCTACCAGGTATGCTTGAGGTGATCAAGGAAAGAAATCCTGGAACTTATGTCGATATTTGTGATGAGGACATCACAATCAAGGATACAACCGCTGCCCCTTCGTCCCCGACCGTCGCTGTTTCGGCCGCTACTTCGTCTACGATGCTTGGAGGGCTTAATCCAGAAGCAAGGCCTTTCCACCCACCTTTGCTGGACCAGCTTGTCAAGGACATCCACCGAGGACAGCCCACGCACCAAGGCAGGCCAAGATCAAGCCCAATTCGTCTCCGAGTTCGGTTCGGCCATCCAGGAGCAGCAGTACTTCAAACGGACATAACTCGGGCTCTCGGACTCCATTTTTAGCGTGCGACCACTCGTTTGAAAGGTATCGAGATAACCTTTCCAATGAATCTTGTCCCAAGGCTAAATTCCTTCTGAAGCGACGGGAAATCAAAGAACAATCTCACGGGACAGAATTTCAAGGTGCTGCGCCACCTTATTTTTGGGCTTATGGCCCATGTATGGTTAGGGTTGCATGGTGGCCGACCCTAGGGTGGTGTCCTAACCTAATTTGGGCGCCCCAAGTCTGGTTTCCACCCTATATAATGCCCCAGCCGTCGTACATTGTAATCTAGGTTTTGTTGTGTTTGGTAGACCCCGTGTGCGTCCCTCCTCGTGTTTGCGCGTGTCGACTAGACCGCCCGAGCCGAGAAACAGAACCTCAACTTGTTTCTTTTGATTTCAATACTATCTTATCAGATTGCTTCATGCTTTGTTCTTGCGGGTTCTCGATTTCTTGCAGGAACAATTGATCGTTTGGATCTTGTATCGTGTGGATTGGCATTGCGATTGTGAAGCTCCGACCTGTTAGTAGGAAGCCCTTGATTCGGTGCCATCAACACCCCAAATCGGCGATATCATCATCTCACCGAAAGATCGGGAACACCGTCCCCATCAAGTGGTATCGAGCTCAAGGTTGCTCGGTGAGATCTTCCTTCAATTTCGTCTCCTACCTAGAGTCGAAAAATTGCCCCACAAAAATTTAGTAGATTGGTTCCTCTGTCCAAGCTAATTTGTGCCCTAACTTTTACTACTTGTTCTTGGTTTGTTGAATAAATCGGTTGCATAGTCGTGTCTTTCTTTGGTTTTAGAGTCTAGTCCCTTAGAGTTTGAGTTCGAGTCACGTTTTGTCACAATTGCATTCAATTGGAGTCGGTCTCCGTTAGTAGATTAGATTGCATTCAGATCAGGACTCTCGGTTGTTGTTGAAGATTAGATTGGTCGCGAATTCCTCGATCTGTTTCCCAATCCGAGTGGTTTTCGCGATCACCAAAGTAGGAGAGTACCCCCCTTGAAAGCTCGCCGCCCATCGCGTCGCTGGTGCCGAGTGCTCGCCATCGCGTACACTAGTCGCCGAGTGCTCGCCCATCGTCTGCTGACTGTCGCCGAGTGCTCGCCCATCGCTTACCTTTGGTCGCCGAGTGCTCGCCCATCGCCAGATCTTTGGTCACCCGAGTGCTCGCCCTCTGCAAAAACTGGTCGCCCCGACTGCTCGCCGACTGCAAAAACTGGTCGCCCGACTGTTCGTGGACTATTTCCTCTCCGAGCACACCAAATCAGAGAGAAAAAAAAGGCAAGTGCAATCTTCAAAAGCCGCACTAGATCATTTCCAAACCAAAGTTCAGAGAGAGAGAGAGAGTATCTTTTAATTACCTTTATACCCTGGTCAAAAAAAAAAAGGTGTGTGTCGTGAGTGTTGTTGGAGTCCTTTTTGAGTCATTATTCAGTTTTGGGGCTCCCACAAAAAAAGAAGAAAAAAAATCAAAAAAAAAAAAGAAAAGAGGAGCCCTAGCTGCTTGCTTTGTGTTGAGTCGTTCTCATTGTGTTTTTGTGGCATCGTTGGTGATTAGGCTCGCGTCTCTAAATGCGGTCTAGCCTAGGACCAGACCTTTATCTTGATTTTGAGCGACTTTTCACTTACTTTGGTTCGATGGTACTAGTTCCTCCTTTGCTACATATTATTGCTGTCCAAGCTCCACCATCTTCTAACCACACGGGTTCGAGAATTTGCAATCGCTTGCCACATCGAGGACTTGTAAGAACTTGGTAGAAGCATGGCGTGTGTGAGGATTACCACTTCATACCACCTAGTAGTTCATAGGAGCTTTCATATCTGTGTGAAGTTTCTTTGTTTCTACTAACTATGGCAAGTATTCCAAGCAATCATGGAACAGCGTCGGTAGTGGGAGTGAACATGAGGACCGCTGGCGCCAAAAGAACGATGTTGGGTCACTCATTTCGAGAGGATGCACCATCGGCCGCGAGATGCGGACTCGTGACACTCTTGATGCGATTGAGCGCGATTGGCACCTCTCATCGAGCTTCAAGCACAGCTAGCACAACTTCTTCAAGGTGCTGCCCCCAACAATGGTGTCGCTGGTCATGCTTTGGGCCAACGCGGCGCTCCACCGGTTGTTCCTGTTCCTTCAAACGGGGTGGATCAAGAGGAGAACAACTACGCTGCTGATACTGAGGACGACTACCGGGTAAATGTGAACAACGATCGACATCATCATCGACTCCGCCATAACAGGCAAGGTATGGCTAGAAATCAACATGATCAAAGGGAAGTACATGATGATTCTATGGCAAAAATGAAATTTACTATGCTTCCTTTTGATGGTACTTATAATCCTGATGCTTATCTAGATTGGGAGTTGGCGGTAGATCAAAAATTTTCGTGCTATGACTTCTCTGAGCATAGAAGGGTTCATGCTGCCACTAGTAAATTCTTGGTTTTGCATCTATTTGGTGGCAAGAACTTTGTAGAGCCAACCGTAATGTACCTACAACATGGGATGGGTTGAAGCGTGTCATGAGGGCTAGATTTGTTGCTACATACTATGCTCGTGATTTATTAAATAAGATCTGCGCTTTAATCAAGGTGATAAAGCGGTTGAGGAATATTATCGAGGAATGCAAATTGGCATGTTCTTGTTGTGGGATAGAAGAGGAGAAGATGCAAAAATGGCTAGGTTTTTGGGTGGGCTTAACAAGAGATACAGGATATACTTGATTATAAAGAATACAATTCTATCACTTGTTTGTACCATCTTGCTTTGAAAGCGAAAAGGGAAGTCAGGTCGACGATCGACAACGCGAGGTAATCTTGGAGGCTCTTCCACATCCAAGTTGGTCCAGATCCATACCAAGACTTCCTCTTCCATACCGGGCGTGTACCTACACCCAGATTCCAACTACTTGACGCCATCACACATTAGAAGGCAAACAAGTCGGCTACACTTCAAGCACCGCTAAGAGTGCTTCCTCGATTGCCTCCACCGGTCGGACGCGGGAAATACAATGCTTTCGATGCAAAGGGATGGGGCACGTGATGCGAGATCGCCCTAATCAATGTGCTCTAATCATCCGAGAAAATGATGAGTACACTAGTGCTAGTGACATTGATGAAAATGAATATGCTCTTGTTGCCACTAACAACTGCGGGGCGGAAGAAGAGATTATCACTTGCGGCATCAGAAATATCCGGCTCTTGTTGTCACCGTGTACTTAGCGCACAGCTTGCGCGATGAACAAAATCAACGCCATACTATCTTTCGGACAAGGTGTGTGGTAAATGGCGCTATGCGTGCATGTCATTGTTGATGGAGGTAGCTGCAACAATCTTGCGAGTGTAGACATGGTCGAGAAGCTTGGCTTGACCACAAATCCACTTCCTCAACAAAGTATGAAATTGAATGGCTCAATTCCAATGGTAAGGTTCAGTAACTAAAACTGTTCAAGTACCTATCTCGATTGGTTCTTATCATGATAATGTTGTTTGCGATGTTGTACCTATGGATGCTTGCTCTCTTTTATTGGGTAGACCTTGGATCTATGATATGGATGCTATACATCATGGTAGGACCAATGAGTATACTTTCTTGTATAAGGGAAAGAAAATTGTTTTGAAACCTATGAGCCCTCTGAACTGAGAAACATTGATGTTAAAAGAGCTCAAAGAGAAAAGGAAGAGACTAGAATTCAAAGTGTAGCTAGTAAATCAATCCATTCCACAACACCAATTGCTCAAAAACCTGATCTTAAGTTGAAGGGTAAAGTATTGTTGGCTACAAAAATTCTCTCACAAGATAACATGGATAGTATGGAACCATTGCCATTGTCATTTGCTTTGCCTTCTGTTATTACTAATAATTAGCGGGAACATGAGAAGGAGTCGAGGGCGACTCCAATTCAAGAAGGGAGGATGATGAGGACATCACAACCAAGGATACAACCGCTGCCCTTCGTCCCCGACCGTCGCTGTTTGGCCGCTACTTAGTCTCTCGATGCTTGGAGGGCTTAATCCGGAAGCAAGGCCTTTCCACCCACCTTTGCTGGACCAGCTTGTCAAGGACATCCACCGAGGACAGCCCACGCACCAAGGCAGGCCCAAGATCAAGCCCAATTCGTCTCCGAGTTCGGTTCGGCCATCTAGGAGCAGCAGTACTTCAAACGGACATAACTCGGGCTCTCGGACTCCATTTTCAGCGTGCGACCACTCGTTTGAAAGGTATCGAGATAACCTTTCCAATGAATCTTGTCCCAAGGCTAAATTCCTTCTGAAGCGACAGGAAATCAAAGAACAATCTCACGGGACAGAATTTCAAGGTGCTGCGCCACCTTATTTTTGGGCTTATGGCCCATGTATGGTTAGGGTTGCATGGTGGCCGACCCTAGGGTGGTGTCCTACCTAATTTGGGTGCCCCAAGTCTGGTTTCCACCCTATATAATGCCCCACCGTCGTACATTGTAATCTAGGTTTTGTTGTGTTTGGTAGACCCGTGTCGTCCATCCTCGTGTTTGCGGCGTGTCGACTAGACCGCCTGAGCAGAAACAGAACCTCAACTTGTTTCTTTTGATTTCAATACTATCTTATCAGATTGCTTCATGCTTTGTTCTTGCGGGTTCTCGATTTCTTGCAGGAACAATTGATCGTTTGGATCTTGTATCTGTGTGGATTGGCATTGCGATTGTGAAGCTCCCGACCTGTTGGTAGGAAGCCCTTGATTCGGTGCCATCAACACCCCAAATCGACGTATCATCATCTCACCGAAAGATCGGGAACACCCGTCCCCATCAATTTGTGAGCGGCCCTCGCAGCGCTTCGCTGGGAAGATGGTACTTCAGCGGGCATTCTTTGCTTTCGGTGTATGTGTCAACGCGTTCAGGCATTGCCGTTCGTTGTTATGTGTTGATGGAACATTCTTGACTGGGAAGTATAAAGGTCAGATATTGACTGCCATAGGAGTTGATGGCAACAATCAGGTTCTTCTAGTAGCGCTTGCATTCGTGGAGGTGAGAACATAGAAGCTAGCTCGGTTTACGAGGAATGTGAATCTTTGGGGTTGTGGATCAGGTATACAGGTTTGTGTTATACGATCGGCACCTCGGGTTGTTGAAGGCGGTCGTGCGATTGCGAAAGGCGGAAGAAACACATCCATGGCACGATATCGAAGTAGGTGGTGCAAAGCGGCACATGGGTGCTAACTTCTACAAGCGGTTTAAGAACAAGGACCTTCTGAAGCTTTTTAAGAGGTTGTGCGACCAAACCCAACAGAGAAAGTTTGATGCCTTTGTGGAAGAAGTTGGATGAGTGACATCGAGGCATACCGCAGAGGCAATGAAGAGGCGATTCCTAGCACGGAGGAAGCCCGATGAGCTGGAAGTGTTACCCATGGACCCTCCGCACTTGGTGGGAGGAATGGAAGATCGACGAAATGCTTCTTGAATAGATAGAGCATGAGCCTAAGCGAAATGAGCATTACTTTCGACACCGATGGTTCGGTATGGGGTTATGACGACTAACTTGGCTGAGGTTTACAATGGGTCATCACGGTGAGACCCTTCCTCTTGTTGCTATAGTGGAGGTGTTCTTCATGGTGTTGCGAAGTACTTTGTGGATCGTCATGCTAGGGCGATAGCCCGCATGAGTAATCATGATGTGAAATCCTCGGAGGTGATCTGTACGTACATGGAGGAGAAAGGGAAAAGGGGGAGATGCATAGAGCATTGAAAATGGGTACAAGGGAGCTTCGTTTCGAGGTACTATGCTAAGAGAAAGCAGGACGTGGGACGAACTGGCGTAAAGTTGCTCACGAATGCATTCTACATCGGCAAACATGTGTATGCACCTGCAACAAGCCTGCGCTGCTACACAAGCCATGCTCGCACATAATGGCTGCGTGCTCGACAATTCGTATGGACCCAGGTATATTCTTGTTATAGTTTTTCAGTAAAGAAGCGGTGACGGCAACTTGGAGCAGAGAAATATACGGCTTTCAAGTGGTGGGTTTGTTCACGGAGCATCAGAGATGGGAGGATACACGGTGGGTTCCTGGATGTCAGCAGGCTCAAGGGCGTAGGGCGACGACAAACAAGACGTATAAGGAACGACATGGACATTGTAGAAAGAGTGCATCGTACGAAGAAATGCTCCATTTGTAAAGAGATGGGACACTCTTTCAAGTATTGCCCAACAGGTCAGAGGCTGTGAAATTGTTGTACGGGTTCCGCGTATGTAATTGTTAGGTCTCATGTCAATGTGATATGTCGAATTCCTATTTGTAATGCATTTATGGTCATATGATGTGTAATTCCTGTATGGACGTTGGGTGTATTATTACTGAATTCTATTTGGTTCGAATTTGTATATTCGTTGGATGTGTCATTATCGCATTCTAGTTGTTAGCGTTTTTGGACTATAAAGTGTAGTAGCTTGTATTCAAATTCTATTTGTAATCACTGCATCAGTTTAATTGTTCATTTAATTTTGTACTAATGTTGTTTATTCAATTGCAGGTATGGCGATGGACAGGGAGTATGAGTTGCTGGACCCAGTGATCGACGCGACTCATCGGAGTCGCTTGGCCACCTTGCCACTTCCAGAGGGGGAGCCACCGTTGAAGCTTAGTGCCCTTCACTTGCGGACCCCGATGAGGGCATGGCGGGTCGACCCTTGATGGGTTCCCAGGTTCGTGCACTTTTTCCAGACTTCTCTTACTAAATCTTGTTCATTTGAACTAATAGTTGTGAAAATGTCTTCCCTCTGGTGAGAGCTCTGAGACTCTGCCCATAGCACGGATGGTGGAAGCGGCTGCGCGCGATGTGCGGGGCGGACACGGTGCCTCTAGGAGGTTCCGTCTGACAGAGCTTGCTTACGCTTTGGCATATCATCGGCGCCGAGACGCACACCTTTCACCTCCCGTGCAGTGAGATGGCGCCCACACTGAAGGACATGACCTACCTGCTTGGCCTACCTTGCACCGGGGACGCGGTAGTGCCTGAGGATGTCCACCCGGAGTTGCAGACAAAGCTCTTAGCCCGTTTCGTAGATGTGCTGCTAGCTGACAGTGACTACACACCTTTCGCTTCTAAGCACGGTTCGACGCAGAAGTGGCTGATACAGTTTTACGTAAGTGACATTAACTTTATGTAAATTTTAGTTCATTATGTCTTAAAGTTGTGAAACTGACCATTACTTTTTTTTGTAGCCCGAGAGGATGGCACCCAGAGCAGGGGAGTACGTTGTCAATCACCACCTCGAGGCGTACCTGTTGTGGCTGTTCGGCTGGGTTATGTTCAGCTCCTCCCACGGAGACACCGTCGACAAGCACATGATCCAGTACGCGAGCTCGATCGCAGACGCCGAGATCGAGGAGATCCCGCAGCTAGCATGGGGACCGGCTGTGCTGGCTGCGAGGTACCAGGGCCTTTGCGGCGGTTGTCGTCGCGTGGGGGAGTGGTCCATTCTCACGGGCTGTCCTCTCCTACTTCAGCTATGGTCTTCTGAGAGGTTCCAGATCGGCCAGCCACACATGGATCTGGGACCCTATGGAGCTGAGTTCTACGGCGCCCCCGGGGATGACATCGACTGTCCTACCATGGGGACGTTGTGGTGCCGCCGACGGGTTAGTAAAATGATCTTTACCATGAGTTATGCAGTAATTTCAATTTTTTTCAAATTGTTTTCTCTAACTTTACCATTTATTTTTTTGTAGCCGATGTACGCGCCTATGACAACACACGCTTCATACCTCGAGTACGTAGCGATGTTCAACTAGCTGACAGATGATCGCGTCATCTGGTGTCCTTACCTCCCCGAGCTAGTAGCGGTGCGAGCACCTCACGGCCTCTCCTTGCAGTGCACCCATGACGCCGCCTTTTGGTTCACACGGCGCCACCTTGTTTTCGATGTGTACATCGAGACGTACGCCGTGCACCACTGGTGAGGTGGTCCCACCTAACGTGCACATGTAAGTGCTCTTCCATGTCTATTTCAGTTGCATTTTTTTTATGTTTGCGCAACTAATGTCATTGCTCATGTTCTCAAGCAGGGTCACACGCAGGGGTACGTTGGTGCCGCTAGCTGGGCGGCACGTATGCTCCCTCATGCTCAGCAATGGGCGCAGGCGTTGGCGGACGTTCACGAGAGGAGGAAGCGTCGTACGACCCCGGCACGTATGACGAGTACATCCGGTGGTTCGCACCGCGCACACGCGTTCGGGTTGTGCGCGTCGTTGACTCGCCTCCGAGGCACGAGCCCTCCGTAGCGGACACCTATCCCACCCAACCGAACTCAGCGTTTCACCGATCAGTCAGTACTTCTTCCACATGCCTTGCAATGTATCGTTACTGTAATTGTATGAACTAAGTAGCATTTCAATTCGTGTGCAGAGCGACCTTACTAGGGAGACCATAGACGAGGTGGACGCACTGTTGGCACGAGTAGGCCAGGGGGACAGGCTCGAGGTCGCGATGGACTACCCAAGAGGGACGTTGCAGCGTGTATGCCAGAGGGCCGCCCGCATCGTCCAACTTACGTCGTGCAGGAGGCCTAGGGATGACGACGTCGTACAGGTTCATAGGCGTGCCTCCGCTGTACGGGGTCGACACGCACCACAGGCCACAACTGCCACACCACGCACGCAGGCGGCCCCCCTCCTCACGTCCTAGGGGGATATAGTTGGCATCCCTCCACATCGTACGCCCCTATGACTACAGCTATACCGCGCTGTCTCTTTTCATCTTTTATGTTCTTAATGTTATGTGATGTACTAGCATGAAAACTTTATCAACAGCAGCCTACCCAGCACCAGAGCAGAGCGCGAGCACCTCTGCTGAGTTCTCTCCACTCGGCGACGTCGACTTGGACTTCTTCGTAGATCCTTACTAGTAGCCGACGGGTGCGGTCCTTGGTCCCTCGCAGCTCGCCGATGCGCCCGGTCCGAGCCACCCATCGCACGACGTCTTCGCTACTCCTCCATCACTAGTACAGCCTGCTAGGAGTACCCGTGGACAGACCCCTGACTAGCTGACGTACCCCTTTGGGCATGTCTTGTGCCGTGAGAGCACAGGACCACCGAGGAGTAGCACCGCGTAGAGTCATAGTTAGGTGTTTTCTTTCGTACTAGATGTACTGTACATAATTTGTTTCTCACATTATGTAGCAAATTCAGGTATGGTACTTTATTTCCTTACGTTATGTTCTATTACGATATCAGTTCATCCAATTTGTTCGTTCAAAATATATGGTTCTTGGTTGCTACTACATGATTATATGGTGATTCTTGTATTGCAGGTACTTTCGTTAAAGCTTGTAAACTCAAATATTCATATAATACGACCCCAGCAACATTATCGTTTAGGGTGCTTGCGCTATCGGTTTTTACATGATAAGCAAGTTGTAATTTGGATACTTTTCTATAACTTGGTTGTCCATATACTAAAGTGTGTTTCTGAATCAATTCCCTCAAAATTTTCTTTTACACAAGTTGTTATAAGAGTTGCCGAAAAGCTTGAGTGATATAGATTTAGTACAACCTGTGATCACTTATGGTTTTTATTGTGATTGGATTCATATGCAAAGCAAGTTATAAATAATATATTTTTATAGATTATGGTAGTATACATTACGGAGGGTGTCACTGGGCCATTCTTTATAATTTTTGCATTTTTTTGAGGTATTTTACAGACTGTCGAAAATGCTTCAGTGGTTTAAGTTGTACGCGTTTTGCGTCCTGTTTTTGCTTCTAGTTTACGAATGCACTTTGCAGGATATTTTAACCGTTCTTTATGCATTAGTTGGGGATGGCTATATGAGTGTTTTCAAGCTATTCCCGTGATATTTGGCTTTCATCCGAGATGTTTTCCATATAATCGATTGTTACTGCCTTGTATTAAAATATTCAGCACTAGACCTTAGAGCGAAGTGACAACACTCTACGGTCGCTTTTTTGGGCCTAATTACAGAAACAGTACCATCAGCTTTGTCATATCAATTGGGCAGCGCAGACAATAGCTTTCTCAGTGCGATGTGATAGCACGCTGCTATCAGCTTTGTCAGAGTTATGTGACAGTATGCTACTATCTGCTTTTGGCAGTGCGATGTGACAGCACGCTGCTCTCAGCTTTGTCAGACTAATGTGACAGCACGCTGCTACCAGCTTTCTCAGACTGATGTGATAGCACGCTGCTATCACCATTGTCGATCTTGATGTGACAACACGCTATCGGCTTAGTCGGTGATGTGATAGCACGCTGGTATCACCTTTTTCAGACTGATGTGACAGCACGCACATTACATAATAACTCGATTGTTGGTGGACGACAGATGCAGCGCGCCCAACACTATATAAGGGTGATACCTGCCCTTTATACCACCCGCATGCCTTCCTTGTCATCGAGCGAGACCAAGAGTAAACGCATAAACGAGAGAAGAGAGAAAATAAGAGAGAAGGGAAGGAGAAGAGAAAAAAAGAGAGGGACAAAATAATGCCGAGGCGTGCAAATGCTAAGGGGAAGGGGAAAGCAAAAGAAGAGGGAGGTGTTTCGGCCTGGCCGCGCAACATCGCGTACCAGGACCTCTTTGTACCTCACAGGGCCGTCCCACCGATGTGTTTGTGCGGAGATCCTTGCAGGCTTGCTCTCTCTTGAGAAATCACAACTTGGAAGAGGAGGTATTGGATGTGCCGCAACTACGCATTGAACCCGCCGGAGAAGAGCCTAAGAATGCACCAGCTGGTAACAATGAATTTGAGCAGTGGTTTGACATGGAGATCGATCCCGAAGACCAAAGGCTCCTCGATCAAGCCAATCGGGATGAGGAGTTTAGGCGGCTGCTTCAAGAGCAGCGTAACGCCGCACGCGAGGAGGCACGTAGGAAGGATGCAGAGGAGAAGGAGGCCGAGAGAGAGGGCACGTCATGCCAGAGAAGCCCCACCAGAGGCATGGGCGAAGGGGAAGTGTCCTCGATGCACTCAGTAGACGTGAAGTTATGCTCCTTCTAGTTGTAAGTTGTAATAAAGAGTGTGTCCTACCTTATTTTCCTCAGTAACTTCTCATTTTAGAATCATCTTCTCTGTAATCTCCATCTCCCACCCTCGTTTTGTGACATCCGAGCGGCAATCAAATATCGTCACTTCACATAGAACATGGAAACTTTGACTGCAATGCTCATAATAACAACTAAGGGCTCAGAATGTTGAATCATAATAATTGCAATGCTCATAATGTCAACTGGATTGCAGTCATAACAACTTCGACTGCAATTATAATAACTTTCATTGCAATGCTCGTAAGGGCTTATAATAACAACCAAGGGTAACGTTTTGTGAGTCCAAATTTATAATCCTATCACTCTGGTACCATACTCTTGGAGCCCTTCACAAAAAAATAGTAGGGAGAAAAAAAGATCGTATCAACATAAACAAATGGGACATCATCATCACATCTTAAATCTACATTGAAAATTGTATGATGGTAAATCTCAAATATGTAAAATAAATATATAGAGCTAAACATTGTGTCTAATGAAACTTACCACTCTAGACATTTCTTATGTGCATACATTATATTTGATAGGTTGCCCTCGTCACTGGACACAAGCCTTCCATTTAGGTAAAGTACCATCGGACCATGAAATTGAAATAGTAAATTAAAAATATTTTAATGCCACTGCAAATTGCGTCAACAGATCACCTCAGCCTTAAAAGATGCAAATAATTTGCTTGTATTTACCTCACTAGTTCTAACTGAATGCCAGAAAAAACATTCATCTTCAAATAATTAGATTGGTGTTTGCAGCATCTTCAATCCAGCAGCACCTTCATTCTCTTACGACATGCCGCATTTTCTAAAATATTGCTTTCTATATATGAATGCTGATGCAATCCAGTGTTACTTACGTTAACACTAGGCATATTGCTTTTCATTCCATATATAAAGCAGGTATCCACTCAGAACGTTGAATATACATCTAATCCCTGGCAAAATAAAAATAATACACATCTAATTGCCCTTGTCTCAGAAGCATTACACGTCTAATATCTTATAATATTTATCGAGGATTAGATATATTTTTGCAAATTCTAAATAAATGAATTAGTAAAAAATCATCTAACTGAATTATTACAAATTTTTTAAAAATCAATTGATTTAAGTCGCTATTCCAAATTACGACAAAGGGAACTGCGACTAAGTCTCTTCGCAAATTGGAATTGCGACTGGGTTTCTATTGCAATTTGGAATTGCGATATGTGTTTGTCGCAATTCTAAATTGCGACAAAGACGTGTGTCACTTTGGAATTGCGACTATTGGGTATTTCTGTAAATTTTTTTTGACATATTATTTCTATAATTTTTTAAAAAATATATATTATTAAAAAAAATCTTTCACGGAGCAACCTTTTAAGTGATCCACAGGCCTGGCCAGCATATGGAAAGAAAAATGCCACTAGGAGTTCTAGGAAATTACCCGTAATGCCATTCACTTACCACCTAATCCCTCTACATTCTGAGCGCCCCCACCCGTGTGCTTGTTCGCATCTCCGTTTCCTTCTCGCTCGGGCGACTCAGACGGCGACTCGAGGGTGGGCTCTCGTGGGCGATAGGTGGCCACGGCGGGCTACCGCGTGCGACAAACGGCCTTGGCGGGCTCCCTCGGGCGACATGCGGTGGCAAGTCACGGGTGACAAGAGGTGGCCGTGACGACCCGTGGGTTCCAAACAGCAGTGGCAGCTACCCATAGGCTCTAGGAGGTGGCAGCAGTGACTCGTGACTAGGAGGGAGAGCTTCTCCCAATTAGCTGGCAGCCCTCAAGTGCAGCGGTTCGACCTCGTGCTAGTAGAAGGTAAACCCTAATCCTCAATTTTTGATACGGAGGTGAATGCGAAGGCATGTATGGAGCTAAGAAAATTGGTTTATTTTTGTTGCAAGAAAGCAGTTCAAGTGTTTGTCTTAATGATAGTGCTAGTGAGCTAAATGACTTGCAGGAGAGGAATTTCCTCTCTTTCCAATGGATATAAGATAGGTCTATTGGTCTGTATAGGTCAAGTTTTGATTATTTGTGAGTTAATACTCTCAAATAATGATCTTTTCCCTCTAGCCAATATCCTGCAGATCAAATGTTCATAATTATTTTGTATGGCCATTGATATATCTGACAAAAGAAGAACCAGAGTTGAGACTATCTGTCGCTTGTGTCTTTCAGAGGGAATAATTTTAAGCCTGCTATAGATGCCATGCATATTGCAATTTGCATCGAAAACATGTTTATGTGCAAAGTGATCTGCTCATGAATCATGCCTAGTTCTCCAAATGATGTCATGTCTATCAAAAACTGATCAAATTGGTAGCAGACCGAAACATATAGTAGTGGTCCAACTTGTGGGTCAGTCTGAAATGACATGTAGAAACTATCTCTCTATACATAGGTCTCTTAATTCAAACCTTAATAGCAACCGGCAAAGTAATTTTCGAGACAAATTTACCCATGAAACTGAAACTGTGTATGCTGATAGTGCTAGTAAGCTTTCACTGGAGTTGGTTGTGGTTGTGCAAGTCTACAGTGCTATTTTTATGTTTGTAGGGAAAATGGAAAAACAGTAGCTTGATTAGGCAAGAGATCTAGACGGAATGACCATATAGAACTACATGGAAACCCTCATTATGTCCATGCTGTATGTCTGTATGTTGCTAACACAACTAGAAGCAACAAAGAAAATTGAAGATCAAAATGCTATTAAGTGTCTAGTTCTATACAGTCAACCATATGTTATCTTTGATCAGGAAAGTGTCCTACCAACTTGTCATTGTGTTCAGCTCAAAAGAACCTTAAGTTAGTAGCAAAGCATGATGCATGCAGCTATGTTTTAACCATAGTCTAGGTTTTTAACGGCTGAAAATGGAACAAAGAAGATGGATAGCGCAGAGTGGAATGACCACAATACTAGGATATAGTGTGTGAGCTTTTCGTTGAACAGGTAGTGGCTGGGTCATCCTAATACCTATTTATGCAACCCTGGTTATGATGCTATCATAGAGAGATTTGCAGAGAGAACTGGTTTGCGTTACACCAAGCGATATTTTAAGAACAAATGGGATAAACTGAGAAGTGAGTACCACACTTGGAAGAAAATACTGAAATAGACAGGTTTAGGTTGGGATGAAAAAAAACGGTGTAGTGCTCACATGAGCGGTGGTAGAAACTTAAAAAAGTAAGTCAGTATTTCTGTTAGATTAGCTTTCAATTTGCCAATTTGCTTTGCTTGTTCTAACATGTGATGTTTTATAGGAGTTACTTGGTTGTGCCAAGTTTGAAAAGGCAGGACTACAAAATGAGCCATTGTTATCTAGAATGTTTGAAGATATTCGCAACAGTGGTGTAGACCATTGGCCTCGTTTCTATGGGTACCATTCCTAATTGCAATTCGCACCCATCCCCTATCACTGACGCTGATGAGCATGAAGATGGCAATGACAACAAAGTAGATAGTGAAGAGGAGGATGAGTCACCGGTGAGCGCTTGGAAAGGAAAGAGAGCTCATTGTCCTAAAAATGATAAGTTGAAAAAGGCTAAGAGTGGGTCTTCGGCAATGCAAGAAGAAATTAAGTGTGTTGTTGAGTTGAGTGAAAAATCATTCTCATCACTTGAATCATTTGCAAGAAAGAGAGAGGAATTCTCGGACTATACTATCAAAGATGTTATGGACTTGGTAGATGAGTGTGGGTCTATTGAAGGGAGTGATGAGTACTTCATTACGACTAAGATTTTTCTCAAAAAGGATCAAAGAGAGATGTTTATGACTAAGATTAAAGGGAAGTTTGAAATCAAGTATGGCAAGAGGATGAACGTGGATTCTGCTTTATTTGAGAACAATTTATTTCCTCTTTTGTACTCTATTTATATAATGTTTAAACTGTCTTGTACTCTTTATTTGATAACAATTTATCTGGCTTGTACTCTATTTATGTAGTGTTTAAACCGGTGTGTGTTACTCTTTATTTATCTAATGTTTAACTGGCATGCACTCTATTTATGTGTTGTTTGTTGTTATGCACAAATGTCCTCATGTGAAAGTGAGAGTGAAGGGATTGATTCCTCTGATGATGAACATGAGTATGATTTGCATATGATGTGCCTATATTATCATATTTCAACCAACCTTCTTATGGCTACAAATATTATGGATAAGTATCACTCAACCTACTTGGGGAAGAATGAGCCTAGGACTTCATGTCTCAGTGGAATGGGTTGGGTGAGGGAAACTTTGACCACTCTAGGTGAATGTCATTGCATGCTTCGTATGAATTCTACAATCTTTTAGAGTCTACACGATCTTTTGGTTAGTACTTATGGTTTAAAATCAACTACACATATGCATTCCATGGAGTCATTGTCTATGTTCCTATATATTTGTGGGGGCTATGAATCGAATTGAAAAGTACAGAACCGGTTTAAGCATTTTGGTGAGACAATTAGCAGGAAGTTTGATGAGGTTTTGCAGTGTGTAGTTAGGATGTCGGCTCACCTTGTGAAGCCGAAGGACTTGAACTTCTCTACAGTCCATAGCAGAATTAGAAATGATAGTCACATGTGGCCACATTTTAAGGACTGTATTGAAGCTATTGATGAAACTCATATTCTAGATATTGTTCCCGCCGAAGAACAAGTTAGATATATTGGTATATTAGGGTCTACAACTCAAAATGTGATGGCAATGTGTGATCATGATATGAGATTCACATATGCATCTATTGGGCAGCCAGGATCAATGCATGACATTAGTGTCGTATATCATGCATTGGAAGCTAATAGAGATACCCAGCAGCGGAGGTAGCTCCCGGGTAGGGCAAGCGCTTGCCCGAGCTCCCGCTAGCCACAAAACGGAAAAACATTGTTTTGTTCGTGAGCTTTTTTATTGTTTGAAGATTATGGTTTTGTACTGAAGCTTCAAGTCTGCGCTAGGCATCAAACTTCCTGAGTTAAATACCAACAGATCTAGATTCATACCATGATTACTCCCTTGCTTCCCATTTCATCTCCTCTACTTTGAATTTAGTAGCTATCGTTCGATAATCTCTCGGAAAAGCCACTTCTTCTATCTCCATCTTCCATTTCCTTCACTGGGGAAGCAAGCGAATGATTGATTAGAACAAGAATGATCGACCAAACTAAAAGAATAAGGAAAGCAAGCAATTTCAATAGAAGAGCAGAGGACGATTGATCTCACTGGCGAGGTGGCGCTCATTGGGCGGGCACTCGACATGGTTGGTGGCCTTCACCACCGCTATGTCCAAATCCTGCATGAATCACCCATAGCCATGGATAAGTGCATTAGAATTCAGAATAGCAGCGCACACGAATAGGAATAGTAGAAGGAAATTTGGTGAATCAGATCGGATCAGACCTTGAAGTCCCAGCTGTTGACCTTGGTAAGGCCGATGGTGGTGGAGTCCTTGATGGAGTCGCACACCTTGTGTCAGCACTTCTGCATTGACATCGTGCCCATGACGCGCTCCCTTCACACATTAAGGAGGCATCGCCATCGCCTATTTTTCTCCTCCTTATTCATTGATGATTGGTAGCCCATGCTTTTTTTTGTGTTGGTGTTAGTTGGGATCTTATCTCGCTATTGGTATCTACCAACGTCAGTCTTTTGAAACCACCCATCGGTAGTATTGTTAGTTAGCTTGAATGTCAAGGGTTGAATTGATAAGGAATGGCTGCTATCCTCCACGAGTGTTCCTACCGACTTCACCTTGTCCTTGTGATCACTTTAAAAAACTTTTTGTGGTTCTCATTTCTACTTGTGTGATGTGTATATAGACTTGTTCGTGTTTATTGGCAGTAGTTAAGCCGCCCAGGCTCATAAAATTTCCTGGCTCCGCCATTAGAGATACCTTTCTACATCCTCCTCAAGGTAAGTTGTACTTGCTTATTTTCTTTGTACTTTCTATACATTGAGTACTCAAATGACATCTATATTGCATGTTTCAGGTAAGTATTATCTTGTGGATGCCGGTTATCCTAACCGTCCAAGGTACTTAGCGCCATACAAGGGCCAAAGGTACCATGTGCTAGAGTTTCAAAGAGGTTCTGCACCAAGTGGTAAGAAAGAGAAATTCAACCAATTGCACTCAAGTTTACGTAATATCATTGAGAGATGCTTTGGTGTATGGAAGATAAAATGGAGAATTCTTCTAAAGATGCCAAGCTATCCAATGTCAAAGCAAAAGATGATTGTAGCCGCAACTATAGGACTACAAAACTTCATACGTGACCATGATGCACCAGATAGGGATTTTAGAAGGTTTGATCAGGATCCAAACTATGTGCCTACAATACCATCAAGATATGCAAGATATGTCATTTCTCAAGATGCATTGGATGCATCAACATCGGATAGGAGTGATACATCCATGTACGCATATCATGATGAGCTTGCACAGGTAATTGTAGGATGATTGATATATTACTTGTTTCATTTTCTTATCTTTTGTTAGCGCTTCATTATTATCGGAATAGTTATAGTAGCATGAACTTGGACTTTATTTAATTATGTTATCATCAAATGAATACTTGTAAAATTATGTGTTATTGCGTATCATAGCCCTTGACAGAAGCAAGTAATTTGAAGTTCCATCACTAGTCACAATGCTTCACAAACTGAATAGAATCATCATCACTTTAGAAAAGGTGTGAAGTCCCATAGTCAAATGCTAATGACTCTTGAATCTTCATTATGATTAACACAAGCGGAAGTAATTTAAGTGGATAAATAAACTTACAGATGCAAGAAGTACTCAAATAGCCAAGAACGTAGAACAAACATAGCACGCTCGGGGAGAAATTAGTACACAAACAGAAAGAAACATTAAATAAAGAAAAATGAAGAGTTACAACCAAGGGTAACATGGTATATTTGTATTCATTCTTTCCTTCAAGATTTCTAGAGCTAACCTCCTAGCCAAATGCTTTTGTTAGATAGATCCAGTTCCTCAGTGAAGTAGATCCTTAGGAAGAAAGATCTAGATCTGGAAAAGCAGGATCTGAAGCACTACGTACCAAACAGGCCCTAAATTGGTGGCATATGAGAGGAAGCTCATTGTCCTTGTTAAGGCAGTGCGCAATTGGCATCCATATCTGTGGGGGCAAAGCTTTCACCATCCACACGGAACACTACATTCTCAAGATTTTCCTCGATCAACATTGATTGTCCACCATACCTCAACATTAGTGGATCAGTAAGTTGTTCAGGTATGACTTAACCATGGAGTTTCGGCTAGGTCCAGCTAGGCAAGTCGAATTCAATAGCAGATGCTTTGTCATGCAATGAGGAGGGGCTTGTTGTTCTTGTGCTATGCACACCATATTTCATGTGTTTGAGCTACTGCAGCAAGAGGTGGCTGCATTGCCAGAATGGATTGGTATTGACGACCGCATGGTGGCTAGTGAGTATGAGCTAGAGAGGATTATCATTGATGTGAAAGACCATGTGGAGGTCTATATTGTGATGAGTTATTGATAGTGTTTGAGTATATGGTGCTCAAGATTGAGTTTGTTTTAAATTCTATTCTGAATTTGATGCAATTTGAGGGCTGTCAGGACAAGAGCAGTACTACTGCCCTTGTGGGAGCGGTAGTGCCGGCTAGGCAGTACTACTGGCCTGGGACGATGGTAGTACTGACCGTGTGGTGTTACAGGCTGGGGTGTGGTAGCTTTTTCATAGAGAGCTATTTTCTTTGGGTTGTGCAAGGTGTGGTACTACCGGCCATCTAGGAGCAGTAATATCAGGGATGCGGTACTACCAGCCTCCATGGCGGTAGCTATTTTTTAGAGAGTGTCTCTTAGGGTTTCTAAGGGTGAACAATAATATTGGCCAACCAGAAGCGGTAGTACTGGACTTGTGAAACTACTAGCCTCTGGTTAGTGATAGTCTCAGGTTTCAGTGACTTTGTGTATAATGTTTGCATTATTGATGGTTAATGCATATTATTGTGAACAGTGCTATGTGATATGTTGCTTGTCTATGTTGGATGTAGGACTCCAGAGCTAGGTCATAGTAAGGCAAAGACAAGACTGGGACTAGACTAAGAGAGGTGAGGTCCAAAACGATCGAGGAGGACACCAAAAGATGATTGAAGCCAGGAAGTGGTTGCAAGCTAGGAAGACAAAGAGTCGTAGTAGGAAGCACTGGTGATGGACATGGCAGACAATGGCATGGACCAAGACTAGGCTCAGAGAGGAGTCGAGGTCCAGAATGGCCAAGAAAGCCAATGCCGCTATACTGAAGCATTCAAGGATACGTGGTGTGCCAAGGGACATGGGCCTATTTGCAAGTGAGAACGGTTCAGAAGAGTCCAAATGCATGAGAGACTTAGCGACAAGTCATTGGGGCCACGTGAAAAGCACGAAGCGTGGGTAATGCTTTGAGAAGAAGGAAGACTGGTCATTAGGGAAATTGGTAATTTATTCAATACCAATAGTCGAGGCGGTTTAGAAAATCATAGCGGTGACCTAAGTGGTTTAGGTCATGCCAAAGTAGAGTTGGATGCAAATTCATGCTCCTGGAGTGGATTTGGCATCAATGTAATGGCTACTTTGAGAAGCGTGCTGGTGTGAGTAAAAAACCAGTTAAGAGTGTTGAGTTAGCCCATGTAAGAGTGGATGATATCCACATTAGTGTCTAGTTTTACGATTAGGGTTGTCTCCACTATATAAGGAGATGCAATGGGAAGAGAGACTTGAGACCATAGACTTAGTCACTAGGAGTTTTAGGTTTCCAACAAGATTGTTCTCTTGTGTGGGTGTGTGAGTGCTCCATGGGAGCTTTGCCTTCAGGTGAGAGATTTTGTAAACATTCCACATGATCTGAATGCATGTCGAAACCCGCAAAAAGGAATCGGGCTCCCGTTGTGTTTACCTATACTAGTCCCTGGATCAATAGCTAGTACACACAAATCATAACAGTATGGATCATAACCATGCGATAATTAAAAAGTATTACAAAGTACCGGCCGACATGGCTCAATATTACAAAAGTTGGACCCGTAGGTCATACAGCGGCGGAAACATAAAACTAGCAAATAAACTTGGTGGAATGAAGTCCAAAGCACCACAGGCAAAGACTGGAGAAAACGCGACCCTAAATGTCCTGAAAATCTTCCTCTTCAAAGCCTTCATCATAGATGTCGAACGGTGGGATGCAGGCTCTTGGATAGCTATCCCTGATCTCCTGATCTGCTTTATGGAATAAGCAGCCCCGCAATGAAAAGCGAGGGTGAGTATACAACATACTCATAAAGTCTGAAAAGAAATGCAGTATATAGTTTAATTCATGGGAGGGCATTGGTTAATTTGCAAAAAGCCGATATTTAAGATTTTATCCTAGGATTTTTAAGAGCAGTTTTTAAAGGTATTTTCTCTTAAGGAATGAGAGTTTCAAACTTTTCAGGACACGGCTCCAACCGTGGGAAAACAAAACATAGACAAACTTATCGCATCGACCATGGTTTTATTTTAAGAATACTTTTCCACAGCACCAACCATGGTTTTCTTTTGAAATCTTTTCCTCGTGGCTCCAACTACCGACTTTTATCAAATCGAAACATTCACGGCTCCAACCGTGCTTCGTTTTATAAAAAATCTGATTTTGAAACCAAATAGCAAAAATCTACCAAGTGACTGCGCCCTATGTCCACCCTTAACCGTGGGCACGCCTATTCGAATAGTTTGTTTACTCTGTAGAGTTTGCGCGCTTTACCCGCGAGGGATATTTCACTCTTTTTTGGTCATATACTTCCTTTGGCATATAACCCCAAGTGAAAACCACAAGGCCATTTCTCTAGCTACATCTTCACTAAGTCACGTCCGCTGAGGTTGCACCACCAAATAGCTACAACCATATTGGAAGCCCCCTCTTGCGCCAATAGGACTCCTATGGCTCCAACCACGCCTACTCCACCGTCTAGCATGCCTTAATTAAGTTTTCACAAGCTACTCGGCCAGGCCCGTCCCACATCGGAACCCACGGCTGCACTGTTGTACATTGTTTGACAATTACAAAGGATCGGTCCTTAGGACGACTAAGTTGGTACATACTCAAACCTGAGTCTCGTGCATACTGCACCCGCCTTGCAACCAGCCACCCTGACCAGGTTTTGCAAAAATATATTTTTTATTATTTTTATTTTTTTACCCAATAGTACCTAATACCAAACTATTTCTGGAACAGCACCCACTGCCCAAAATACACAACAGGTTTACAAAACAAGATAAAACAGTGTTTATCAAGTAAACAAATTGAATGTTTATTCGTCTAGGCAATTCTAAGCATGTGCAAAACCTAATACAAGGATGTGGCAATATTTAACAACTCTAATAGTTCTATGGCCGCAAGGAATGGATTAACAAATTTAAAGTTAATTAGGAATAATTATGCTAAACAAATATCAGTTTTAAAGTTGACATAGCATGCAAGTTATTAAATAACTAGAAAATATTTCAACACATGGATCAATATGTTTCAAAGGAACTTGCTTAAAACTTTGCTAAGAACTTGCCTTGATTAGTGAGGAGAGGGTCTTCTTCTTGCTGGTCAGTGACGGTGTTGGCGTCAAATGTTTCAATCGCATGAAAAACAACGATTAAACACACATTCGAAAAAATTAGAAAATAAAACTAATTCATAATTTCATGAAAACTTCCAGATATATTATTTAGCATTTTATAAGAATTATAAAATTTATTTAAACATTTTTGGATACATATTTGAAGAGATACAAAATTCGTAAGTTTAGATTTTCCGTGAATAATTTGATAGAATAAATTTATTTATAAAATTTTCAAAAAATTACTGTGAATAGTTATTAATTTTTGCTAATTAAAAAAATTTGTTGCATGCAATTTGGAGCTAAAACAAGTTTGCAACGAAAATCACAAATATCACAATTCAGTGAAAAGAACATGTACAAATTATTGAACGATTTGGCTGCACTGTTCATCGCGTTTATTGTAGCGTCACTACTGTTTATGTGCTTCAACAGAGAGCATAGCGCACAGGAAGATGACCGAGGTGGCAAGCTAGGTCTCGCCGGCGGTGGCGCCAATGTCGATGTCGGCAGCCGGAGACGGTGGCCAGACGGCGACGGATAACCGAAAAAACGGGGCTCGATCGGAGTTCATTACCTTGCAAAATCTGACGAAATGAGGATGAAATTGCATGGGAGAAGTGGTAAAATGGACTGAGGATTAAGTTGCGCACCTAATGCTCTCTTTTATAGCCTAAGAGGTGGACCAGAGGAGGCACAATTGAAGTGGGAATGGGAGTTTCCATAAATAGGGATTAGTGGAGATTAAGGGAAAATCGTGGGATTTTAATTGGGGAAACGGATATAGGAACGTGGAGAATGATTAAAGGATTTGATTTCACACTTCAATGAGAAGAAATGGTAGAAAAATCATGGAGAAATGGAGCTTTATTACAAACCCTAATGGAGGGAAGAGAGAGAGGCTTGTGCTGGATATGGATGGAGGTTGAAGAAACATACGACAGGTGAGGGCTCCATTTTCGGATTTATTTGAGCTGAGAGAAAAGTGTGTTTGGTAAAAATAGGAAAAAAATTCTAAAAATCTTGGAAAAATTCTCAAAAATACTTTGGAATATTTGGAACCTAATAAACTTGGTTTTGGAGTTTTTCAAAATATAGATTTTCTGCAAAAATTCTTTTAGTAAATCAGACACTTGTAAAAAAATTTATTTTATTATTATTTTTACAAATGCTACATGCATGATTTTAATTTTTTTTTATGAAAAACGAGGATGTTACAATGCGAATCATCTTTTTGCTCAAATTTTTTACTCAAGTTTTGATCTTCTTCTTGATTGGCTCTTGATCTTTTCTTGTAATTTCTTTCCTTTTTGATCTAGTGCTACCAAGTATGAACGATTGATAGATGTATACTCTATAGATCATCTCCTCAATCATCTAGGCAAGCTTCTTTTTAACCTTCCAAGTTTCTCCAAGAAATCAGTTTTTGAGTTGAGAAGAAAGTTCTTGAGGCGGATATTAATCTTACATGTCTGAGAATGATTTTTGTAGAGTTCTTACTTACTGTGATAGGTGCAAGGCCATATAAGGTCATCTTGATCATCAAATCCCCATGAGCAAGTTCAGGGCAAAGTTTTGGATTTTGACCCAGTTTTGGTGCAACCGTCTGTAAATTTGAAAAAATCTTAGAACTTTGACATTAATCCAAGCGATTAATGGTTGGAATAGGTTCCTGACATCTTTAGGAAGGTGCATACAAAGTTTCGTAGTGTTTGGATCAACCGATCAAAAGTTACACACATTTTTGATCTTGAACTCGTGTTGATTTTACTGTTCATACCATGTTTTAATGTTCACCGATACTACCATGCTATAATAACCTGGTAGTATTGAGGTTATTGTTCATCCTAGTACTACTGGCCATATACGAGAGGTACTACCGCCCCTGTGCTGATTTCTAGAAGATTTTTCTTCTTTCGCTTTTCTAAGGTCTTGGAAGGTTTTGGTTGTATTCTTTAGGGAAAAATTGGATTGCAATTATTCACCCCTCTCTGATCGCCATTTTTGATCCTTCAATTAGTATCAGAGTTCGGTCTTGCTCTCTATTGATCTTGACTAGTCTCGAGAACCATGGCGTCGGACAATTATTCATCCAAGCCTCTAATCTTTTCTAGGGTGGATTATCCTCTTAACAAATCTAACATAAAGTCATACATCACTGCCTAGGGTTCCATGAAATAGCAAAAGATGAAGCTCCCGTTTGTTGTTCCTGCTGATGAGAATGTCAATATCACGGATTTGGTGGACGTTAAGATGAATGCTCAGGCAAGGAACATCCTCATACAAGTGTTTAGCCGTAGTGAGTTTGACCGGCTCTCCCACTTACGATCTTCACACCAGATTTGGGTGACCCTCGATGCTTACTATAAGGGCAACACCCGAATCAAGAGGATGAGGCAAGATCAGTACAACGTGACTACAACAATTTCGAGCAGAATGCTAGAGAGTGTTTAGACGAGTGCTTTGGTCATTGCATGAAGATTCTGAGCTATCTCTGAGCTGTTGGTACACATATTCTAACTCAGATAACATTTGGCATTTTCTGACGGTACTCGATCTTCGAGTTTGGGAAATGAAGGTGACCTCCATTAAAGACACCACGGACCTATCGACCTTGACTCTTGATGGGATTTATTTCTAACTCAAGACTCATGGGATTATCATTGTCTCTTGCAAGACAAAGTCACAATCGATGGTTTTGGTCACCGATCCTTCTTCTGAGAGTCCTTCTAGTTTTTCCTTCTCTGCTCTTTGTGAGATAAGTGATGACCACCTGAACAGATTTTCAAAAAATGAGCTTGCCCTCTTGGCCAAAAGTTCTCCTACACATACATGAGGGTGAGAGAGGTGGAGAGGTGGATCGATCACTTGCTTCGAGTATGGTGGCCCCAACCACATTCGGGCAAACTGCCCCAAGTTAGAGAAGGGCAAGAATGATTATGATAGTATGCCTAAAACGACTACATCGATAAGAACCGCAACAAGAAGGCTCCAACTCAAGATCCCGTCCATGAGAAGTTCCACAAATTTCTGAAGAACAAGCAGCTCTTCCACTACGCCCTCATCGCACTCAACAACATCATCCTCTCCGACACTAAGACATAGAACAATGACAATGGAGAGGATGATACACAAGGGAAGACCAAGGGGGCTGACAACTTTACTGGGATGTACTTCATAGCTAATGAGAACAACATCAGCGACAATGACCTCTATAGCAAGTATGAGGAGGTACGTACCTATGATGACCTCAATGATGCTTTTTATAAGCTAGAAAAAATTCATCCCAGAGCTAGAGCTAGATGTTCAAAGTTAGAGAAGGAGGTAGGTAGTATGTCACGAGAGATAGCTTCACTTAAATCTACTTGATCCTGTGAAGCTAATTGTGTTCTTTGTAATGCATTGCTTGTGGAGCTTGAGAACCTAAGGACCCTGTATGATAGTGTATTTTCTGAAGTAGAGGTTCTTAGAGGGAAGAATGCTAGCTATGGTACTCCTGATGCTATTCTTCCTGATGCTAGCTTTTTTCATGCACAAACTAGTCCTTCTTATGAAAATTACCCTAAATTGCTTGTTGAAATTTATGCCGTGAGCACTCACCTTAGGAAGCTTGTTGCTAGAAATGAAGAACTTGAACAATTTGCTTCTAAAGATCCAGTCAACTTATGTGAGGGCTGTAGGCAATTAAAATTTAACAATGATGCTCTAAATATCAAGTATGCTAATCTTACTAAGGACCTACTAGATAAGTCATAAAAAGCATGTTTGCGATGTGCTGAGATTGAGGACGCTTTGGGTAGAGTCCATGCTAAGCTTAGAAAAAAGCTAGAGGCCTAGACCACCAGGATTAGGGATGCTGAGTACATTTCTTATGAGCCCCTCAAGATTGAAGCAGTCATGCATAAGGAGATATTTGCACATGTTGTTCATTCTTCTTCTTTTGGATCTTCATCATCACCTTCCCCCCTGCTCTTCCTATGCCTCCTCCAAGAGTGCCAGTACCTTATAAGCACTCTTGAGAATTTTGTTTGAGGTAAGAAGAAACTCAATCTCATTCTAAATTAGTTAAAGATTAGTAGATTAAATTAGGGCCTAGGATTTGACTACTTGGAGCACGCTTGAGCACATCCTCCCACCATTGTGAGTGGCTCCAAGAGTGGAGAAATTGTGGTAGCTCCTAGAGCGAGCACCACTATGTTTAGGTCTACTGGAATTGTCTATGGGATCTCTGACTAGAAGGTTACCCCTCCAAATGCTTGTCTCTAGAAAAGTGAAGTATACATGCACCTTCTGTCAAAAGGATGGACATCTAGTAGATTTCTACTTCAGGCATGCTAAGATAGCACGTCGTGAGCGTGTTTATGCTCTTAGGGGTATTTATGGTCATCCTCAAACTCAAAGTGCTCCTAAGGTACCCCTGGCTTCTAAACAAGGTAGAGTTTCTCCTATTTTTGGACAGTGTCTAGGATTTGGTTTTCAGGCTATTCCTTCTAGTTTTTGCCTTAGAGCTACTTGTGGTCAGTCTTTCTACCATCCGTTTTATATTCCTTATCTTTCCACCAAGGTAGATATCAATGGGTGTTTCTTAGTAGGAGATTTGAGCAGCATTACTGGGATGGTCCAGCTTTCCATGACGGCAAGCCAACCTAGCTCTATAGCTCTCAGGTCTTCTACTGGTGTTACTTCTACATTTATAAGAGTTGAGCCATGAAGAGCACTAGAGTCTAGTATTTTGTTCCTGTAACTGGCACCTCTACTCATAGTGTGATTTAGTATTGGGTTCCTAAATCTACACTTATTTATCTCAGTACTGAGTCATCGACCTCTCACTTCCTATGAACCAGGTTCGTTAGGCTAGGAAGGGAGATGTTTGTCTTGTAGACTCCGGTTGTTCTCGCCATGTGATCAGAGACTCCTGTTGATTCTCTTCCTTAGCCCGTGCCCTAGGTGATGAGCTAATCACCATCGGAGGTGCTTCTTCAGGCTACATCATCGCCAAAGGCTCTGTCCAAATGAATAAAAATTTCTTCTTAAGGATGTTGCTTTCGTTAGTAAACTGCAGTATAATTTGCTTTCTATTTCTCAGCTTATCGATGACGATTTCGAGATAAGTTTCATGTGTTATGTCTATATAATTATCAATTCTTCTAAAAGGTTGATTTGTGGGATTTCTAGGTTTGGGAAAATCTTTTGTGCTATTTTTGATGATTCTTCTAGTGATTCTCTTCTTTGCCTAGTTGCTTTTGAGTCATGTGATCTCTCCCTCTAGCATAAGAGACTTGGTCATATTGGTTTTGATTATTTAACTCGAGTTAGTAGCCATGATCTCATCAGGGTTTTCCCAAACTCAATATGTTGCTCTCCTTGCCAACATGGAAAGATAGTTGCTACTTCTCATCCCTCAGTCAGTATTGTGATGACTGATGCACCAACACAGATTTTACGTATGGATACTGTTGGTCCAGCTAGAATACAGTCAGGGGTGGGAAGTGGTATTTTTGTGTCATTGTCAATGATTTTTTGAGATATTCTTTGGTATTTTTATGGTCTTGAAGGATGAGTCTTTTACCCGTTTTAGGGGTTTGGTCCATAGGATGTTTATTGAACTCCCGGGTGTCTTACGAGTTATACACAGTGACAATGGAATAGAGTTCCATAACTCCTACTGTCGGTGTACTTTGCACCGGGGTACCCTTTCCGCCGTAGAAGTAATGGGCCCAAGAAGCGGCCTGGTCTAGCTTGGCGGGTAGGTGGGCGATCACGCCCTGCTCGCCGAGCTAGCGGCCCGCGTGGTGCCCTGGCGGGCAGGTGGGCGATCACGCCCTGCCCGCCGGGCGAGACCCGTGTGGCCTGGCGGCAGATGGCGATCACGCCACCTTTCACGGGCGAGAGGTCCATGTGGTGCCCTAGCGGGTAGGTGGGCTATCACGCCCTGCCTGCCGGGCATCGGCTTAAGCGGCGGCCTAGCAAGTGGGCGGGCGTTTGGGCCCCCCTTGTCAGGCCACGAAGGAAACCAAAGGAATGAGAGGAAGGCTTCGCCTCGAAGTCTCCCTCCCCTGGCACCTTGTGTCAGGGTCATTAATTGTGAAGAATTCAGCTATCGATACGACGACGGCCCATCTCTCTGATGCCTCTCACCAAACCCATCGCAGGAGTGTCATATCCTAGGTGGACCGGGCGAAGCCACTCATCGACATTAAATGAGGTTTGAAGGACAAGGCCACGGAGGCGTGTGTAATAAATGAGTCGTGGGTCGACGTGGAAGTTGGAATGATAGGTGTAATTAATGTGTTGTAGATAAGTATAGCAGACCCGTCTATATAAGGGCGCCTCGGTGCATGGAGAAGGAGAGAACAAAAAACATAAGGAATGACACACACGCAGGAGCACAGGACTAGCAGAACCACTGTAATCGCCTACACCTTTCCTCAACAAAGATCTAGCAGGACGTAGGGCCATTACCCAAGCTGGGGGCCTGAACCTGGGTATATCGCCGTGTTCATCAGTCTGTTGATCTCTGGGATCCATTGTAGAGACATTAGGGTTTCCAGCCATGAAGACGCCCTCTACTGAACCATACCTTCCGTCTAGAGAGTGGTCAACCCTGTTCGTTGATGGAGTCTTGTCAAGTGGAATACGCCGACACCTACTTTGAGAGTTTATGTGAGGAGACAATCTTAGAGTATCAGTTCTCCTCTCCGTACGTCCCTCAACAAAATGATGTACTGGAAAGGAAGAACAGGACTAGAAGCTATTAGAATCTTGCTCGTATTTTCAACATCCAAGGGTTTCAAGCTATATAAAATGGATATCAAAAGTTTATTCCTCAATGGCTATATTGAGGAAGAGGTTTATGTGAGACAACATCTAGAATTCGAGAACCCCAAGTACTCAAACCATGTCTTTAAACTTTCTAAAACTTTGTATGGACTTAAGAAGGCCCCTAGAGTTTAGTATGAGAGACTTAAGTCCTACCTCCTTAGTCATGATTTTGAGATCGGTAAGGTAGATAAGAACTTATTCGTCAGACACGCAAACTCGAACTTCCTCCTTGTCTAGATCTATGTAGATGACATTATGACACGACACGGGGCCTGATTTTTCGATAGGTATACGGTAATTTGATTGGTAGAGGACTCGACGTAAATGATCCGAACTTTTGATCTGATCTGATCGAAACCTACAATCGCAACAACATAGCTCCGTTGGTTATCAACCATGCCAAGATGTGGTTGACCTCGCCCAGAAGGCTAGTTCCTGTAAGCCAATCGAGAACACGAGCAAGAACGAAAAAGAAGCAATCTCAATTGTGAATTGTATTAAGCACTTAAAGTTGGGGTTTCACAAACCGAAGAATAGTGAAACTGTAATGGCAGAATAATCTAAGTAAAACCCAAAGTATAACAATGACGGCTACGAGGTTTTAATACGTGAGAGGGCGATGGTTAGGGTTTGGGGCGCAACCCTACTCCAGATACATAAGATCACCTTGTGGGATTTTGGGTTAGAGATTGATAGTGTTCCACTTTACTATGATAGCATTTCTTCTATTTGCATTGGTATTAACCCAGTGTTGTATTTCAAGACCAAGAATATTGACATTAGATACCACTTCCTTAGTGGCCATGTGGAGAAGGGTGACATAGTACTCTAGTTTGTGGAGCGTGACCACCAGCTTGCTGACATTTTCACCAAGCCTTTGGTTAGCTCTAGATTTGTGATCTTGAGGGGAGAGCTTGTGGTCGTAAGCCCTTACGGCATCGCTTGAGGGGGAGATGTTTTGTGTATTATATATTGTATTGTTTGTTTCTAGTATTTCCTTTCTTTTGCATCGTTTGGGTGATATTGGGCTTAATCTTAGATTTTTTAGTGCACTTCACTTAGATTTCTGGCATGCTTTGTATGGACCTCTCATCTTATACTATAAGTTGCTATCATACACAATTAGCTATTATCTCTTCTCTCTAAGATTAAGTTTCCTCACAGTCTTGTAGGTGTAGCAAGAATTGGGCCACTTAGGTAGACAGAGTTTGTGTGTACTCTCTAGTTTGGGTTTTAGAGTCAGCTTTCTTATGTCACCCATTGGGAAGATGAAAGCGAGTCTAAGCTATAGTGTTCTCTACCATCTTTTCCACGCTCTATAGCCACACAGCTTACAGTTTCTTAATTTCTTCTCCTCATTCTATGTTTATGGTTTCTGTTGAGTTTATCTGGAAATTCTCTAAGCTTAATTTTGCTAATAACACAACGTGAACCAGATTTATGCATAAATTTGATTCACTTGTTGAGATGAAGTTTGAGAAGCTGTTTCACGCATTGCATATAGACTTTATTTTCTATTTTAATAAGCTTTGTCTGTTATGCAAATGAACTGTTATTCATGCTATGTACTTTGCTTCTTTTCTGAATATCATTGCTAGCTTAGTCATGTCTAAATTCATTTTGTTTAATCATGCTAAGCTTGCTAAAAATGAAATGTGAACTTTCATGAAAACTTGATAAAACTTGTAGCTTTTACTTGCTATATTTCCTTACTAGGTGCATATGCCATGTTTCATAAAATCGTGGATTTCTGCTAAAGTCCCTATAGTAGTTTAGGTGAAGCTAATTTGATGCATACTAGAATCCTTCTTCTTGTTCCTGAATATAAGTGTTAAAAATAATAAAATATTGACTTTTGTGTGCTAAAGTTGAACTCAACACTCTACATTTATGAGATTGCTTCATATTACACTTGGGATGAACTTGGAATGTATTATATATGACCAATACCATTCTTTTAAGCTTCTTGCTTGAGATAGTCAATGATGGCTTGAGTCAATCAAAATAAAAATATAAATAAAAAAGTGGGTAAAGAATGGAAATAATATCAAATATTTGCACCCCACTATGTGTGTTAAAGTTTTTCAAAAAATTGCATTAAAAATAATTGAGCATGAAGGATCTTTTATGCACATATAGCTTCTTCAAAGTGTTGACTAGGTTGAACTATAGGTTATTCATTTGATCCATTGTGTGACTATACTTCTAGTTTGAAAATTATGCTAAATGTTGTACTTGTTAAAATCATGTAAAAATAACATAGTTTTAAGTGTGCTTGCTAGCAAAAATGTTGCAATATACACTTGGACATGCCTTAGTATACCATAATCTAAACTTGAGTAGTTTGGTGTCATACTTTGTCTTTCTGGTCACTTGCATAATTTTCAAAGCTCTTTTAAGATGCATTTCATGCGTGCATGATGAAATAGGGAGAAAATATTCTCTTGATGCCTATATTGCCCAAAGGGGGAGAAAATGTGAAAAAAAGCATCATCAAAGGGGGGTAATGTGAATGCATCTTGTTCTTATGATCATGGTGAAAATTTGCTCTTTCTTAAGATCATAAGCAAAATTGAGCTTTTTGTGAGATTTCTTGAATTTTTAGAGCATTTGTGAAAAACTTATTCTTTCTGTTGGCTTGCTCAAAAAATTTTCTTACCAACTTGGTCATGGTTTTGGCTTTCTCTTGCTCTAGATCAAGGAAGGCATTGCAATCAAATTGCTTCCTTCTTTTGCCTTCAAACTGAAATTTTGTGCCTTTTTGCTACTTGTCAATATACTCATCAAGGGAGAGATTGATAGACCATATGGAGGACAATCCAAGTTGTGATGAGTTATTGACAACGTTTGAGCATGTGGTGCTCAATTTTGAGTTTGTTTGAAATTCTATTTTGAATTTGAACTAATTTAAGGGTTGTCAAGTCAAGAGCAGTACTATAGCCTTGTGGGAGTAGTAGTACCAGCTGGGCGATACTACTAGCCTGGGACAACGGTAGTACCGGCCCAACAGTGCTACCAGTCGGGGGGTGTGGTAGCTTTTTCTTATAGAGTTATTTTCTCTAGGGTTTGCAAGGTGCAGTACGACCGGCCATTTGGGAGCGGTAGTACCAGGGGTGTGGTACTACTGGACTCTAGAGGTGGTAGCTATTTTTTGGAGAGTGTCTCTTGAGGTTTTTGAGGGCTAGTGGTACTACCAGCCAACCAGGAGCAGTAGCACTGGACTTGACGTACTACCGGCCTCTGGTTGATGACAGTACTGGGTTTCTAGCGAATTTATGCTTAATGTTGCATTATTGATGATTAATACATATTATTGTGAACATTGCTATGTGATGTTTTGCTTGTCTATATTGGTTTCAGGACTCTAGGGCTAGGTCATGGTGAGGCGAAGGCCACATCAGGGCTAGGCTAGGAGAGGTGAGGTCCATAATGGTCGAGGGACGTAGGAAGATGACTAAGGCCAAGAAGTGGTTGCAAGTTGAAAAGACAAGGATCAAAGTATGAAGCACTAGTAATGGACATAGCAGGTAACGACATGAACTAGGACTAGGCTTAGGGAAGAGTCGAGATCTAGAACAGTCAAGGAAAACGGTGCCGCTATGGTGAAGCGGTCAAGGATATGTGGTGTGCCAAGGGACTTATCCCGTTTGCAAGAGAGGATGATTAGGGGGAGTCTAGACGAGTGAGAGGTTTGGCGGCAATTCATTGGGGTCATGTGGAAAGCGCGAAGTATGGGCGATGCTTCGAGAAGAAGGAAGATAGGTTATGGGGACAAATTGGTAATTTTTCCAAAACTGGCAGTTGAGGTAGTTTGGAAAACCGGGATGTTGGCCTAAATGGTATAGGTCACACGAAAATAGAGTTGGATGCAAATTCAGGTCAATGTAATGGTCACTTTGAGAAGCGTGCTATGTGAGTGAAAAACATGTTAAGAGAACAGGGTTTTAGGTTAGCCCATGCAAGAGTGGATGATATCGAACTTAATATCTAGGTTTAGGATTAGGGTTGTCTCTATTATATAAGGAGATGTAGTGAAAGGAGAGACTTGAGACCTTAGTCACTAGGAATTTTAGGTTTCCTACAAGATTTTATGTTTTTGTGTGGATGTGTGATTGCTTCTTGGGAGATTTGCCCTCAAGTGAGATGCTTTATAAATCTTCCTCATGATCTGAATGCAAATCATCTCTTTGCTAAAGTTTTGATTTTCTTCTTGATTGGCTCTTGATCTTTTCTTGTGGTTTCTTTTTGTCTTGATCTAGTGCTGCCAAGGATATATGATTGATAGATGTATCCTCTATAGATCATCTCCTCAATTATCTAGACAAGATTCTTCTTAATCATCCAAGTTTCTCCAAAAAACAGGTTTTTGAGTTGAGAAAAAAGTTCTTGAGGTAGATCTTGATGTGATTTTTTTGGAGTTCTTACTTGCTGTGACATGTGGGAGGCCATCTAAGGTTATCTTAATCATCAAATCCCCACGAGGAAGCTCAGGGCAAAGTTTTGAATTTTGACCTGGTTTTGGTGCAACCTTCCATAAATTTGAAAAGACCGTAGCTTTGATGTCAATCCTTACAATTGAAGGTTGGAATAGATTCCTGACATCCTTAGGAAGGTGCATTCAAAGTTCATAGAGTTTGGATTGGCCAATCAGAAGTTACACGAATTTTTTATCTTAAACTCGTAATGATTTTACTATTCATACCCTGTTCTATTATTCACCATACTACCATGCTACAGTAACCCTGTAGTACCAGGGTGACTGTCCATCCGGTATTACTGGCCACATACGAGCAGTAGTACCACCCCTGTGTTGATTTTCAAAAGATTTTGCTTCTTTCGCTCTTCTGTGATATTAGAAGATTATTGTGATCATTTAGTCCCCTCTGACTGCTATTTTCTGTCCTTCATGATGACTTGTTGCTACTCAAAAGCTGTGTGTTTGTGCTGGACACTTCAACGCTATGGCCATAGCTTCTGGCCTCAACGCATGCATAATGCAGGCCAAGCCAGTGGGGGTGTGCACAAGACAATTCACTACCTGTGCATGACGTTCTTCAAGGCTTTCTTTGTTGTGTTAATATCTGTGATTCATGATTTCCTATTTTTGGTAGTTAAGCACTATTCTTAGAAGCTGTGGCATGATTTCTAGATCAAACCACTAAGTTTAGGCATATTTCTTTCTTTGTACTTAGTTTTGGTATATCTATATAACGTGGAAAATGACACAGGATGTTTATGTAGTGTCAACAAAAAATCCTTGTCTTCCTTTCTCTCATGTGTATGTTGGTGTCAACAAAAAAAAAACTTATGTGTGTATGTGATTTCACCTCTGATTTTGCCAATAATTGATTATTAGAGCTCATGTTGATCTGTTGAATGCCCAAACTCATTCTATGTTGGAACCCGAATTTACAAATCCGGGCCCTTTGTGTATACCTTACTAGTCTAGGATCATACTAGTGCACACAAGCTCAAGATCGGTAAATATCATAATCATACACAACAATAATATAAATAAACACTTCATTTATTAAGTATAACTAAGTGCATAACCTTGTGGTTAACTTACATGATAAAGCCGCATAGGGCTAGACTAAGAATAATAAACTAAGACAATGTAGCGGAAAGAAAGACGTAGATAACCCATCAGTTTACCATGGGCAACTGACAAGGCTCGCACTTTAAACACTCATATCCTCTTGGTACTCTTCCTCTAGAACATGTGTAGACTCTTCATCTGTTGATGTTGTTGTTAGTAAGGGTGAGTACTTAAAGCATTCAACATGTTGTGCACAGAATGCAATTCTATTATAATTATATACAAGGCTTATTCCAAAGGAATGGCTAACATGGTTACTTTACAATAAGTAGATTAAAAATAGTAAAACAAATAACAGTAATAAGTAATTTATAGCATTTCTAAAGTAAACAAGGTATCCAATCCTAAATCATGTTTCCAACCTCCAATGGCAACCTGCCATTCCAACTAAATTTCATTTTATAAAATCTAACTCTTGACTGTAATTCCCGAACAATGATCAATACCGCGAGCACGGCTATGCGAATAGATTTACACTCTGTAGAGGTTACACACTTTACCCACATAATAAAACCATTTCACTACATAGGTGAGTGATTATAACAAAACCTTTATAATGCTCTGTCTTAACTCAGTACTACCCACTAAGATTTCAACACTGAAGGGTTAAACCACCACAACAGGGCCTTTTCTTGTGCCATGTGAGTTAATCCATAAAACCAAGACTAACACTACCACTATCAGTACCAAAGCTTATATATTATAAATTAATCAATTAAACTATCCTATACCAGATATGTGGTTGCATGTTTGACTTAGATCAAAGGCTTGCAAGGTTAAATCCTTAGAGTAGCTAGGACAAGACTTCCACACACTCTCTGCCCTTTTGGCCCACCTTGGCACACTATCCCTTGCCACTTTCCCTAATCTAAATGATTACTACCCTAATTGATTACCAAGCACCATGTGCTATCAGCAAGTCAACATCGTTGCGTGACCTCCTCATCACTACAACTCAATGTCATCATGTGACAACACCTGACATATGAATTCATAATCATGTTCTATATTCCATTAGTCAAGATTAACTTTCAATATTCCAAAGACATATGATATACATGGCATGGCTAGGCATACTAACACGGTCTAACCGATCCATGTTGATTTTAGTATTAACAAACTAGCAATGAACTAATCTAGGGTGATAATAAATCATGGTGTACAAATGACAATGTAGGGTATAGATCAATTAGGTAGATTAACAAGATCCTAAACTATTTCAAAACAGTTGTACACATAAAATAACATGCAATAAGTAAAATAACATAGTAATTTTATAAACTGAGTTCAACATGATCAAAGTATAACTTGCCTCAGAAAAGCTCTTGCTCTGGAACCTGCTCTTGAGTCAATGGATCCTCCTCGGACGCTCCCAGCATTTCGACGTCTACGCATAACGAGAGAGAATGCCAAATAAATACCAAAATAGAGAGGAAAAAACTCCAAAAATCAAACAAAACTCATCATTAAATAGATCTCAATTTTACAAATTTTTAAAAATTTGAATCGCCTCAATCAAAACTCGTATGAGGAAGAACAGGCTCTCGAAAGATTCAAAAATAATAAAAATCAGAAAATTAGAAAATCAATAATAAACTGAATTATTTTTAAACTGAAAAACTTATTTTTCACATCATCATGATATCAGCATGATGTTAGCACCGAAAAGTATTTCGGCCGAATTATTTTCCATGAAAAATCCGAATTATGACATCACCGTGACATCATCATGACGTCATCTCAAACCGACCCAATCAGAGGCTGACATGTGGCATGGTGTGTGGACCCGGTCCACCGCACAGCACTTCGTCTACGGTGCACCCGGTCCACGGAACTTGGGATGCTATGCGCCACGCATCAACACTACTACAGAAACCATTTGTACAGGTGGGTGGTAACCCATCTTCACAGGCGTTTTTGCACCCGCCTGTAACTGAAGGTCTGTGTAAATCGGTATATTTGCACACGCGTTTCTAAGTACCACTTGTAAAATGCATTTGTACAGGCGGTTTCTTAAGTAAACCGCCTGTACAAATGCCATTTGTACAGGTGGGTAGCTTAAGCACCCACCTGCACAAATAGAATTTTCACAGGCGTGGGCTTAAGCCGTCCGCCTGTACAAATGCTTATTTGTACAGGCGGTTTCTTAAGTAGACCGCCTGTACAAATGATATTTGTACAGGCAGGTGGCTTAAGCACCCGCCTACACAAATTGAATTTTCACAGATGTGGGCTTAAGCCATCCGCCTGTACAAACTGCATATCTTCATCTGATTGCTTAAGCGAACCGCTTGTATAAATAGTTGTACCACATGCGGCACCTAAGGTGAACCGCCTATAAAGATCCAGAGAATCTTTTTTTAATAATATTAAGATAATTATATTATAATATTAATAAATGCATACATTATATCAATCACATCGCTGTTCAGCACAAATCTATACATAACAATGACAAGGTTATATATACAAAGCACATATAAATCATAATTGCATTATGTATATATACAAGGTTATATATACATCAGTGTTCACGGCCCGTCTATCCTCGTCTCCCAATTACAAAGTCTAGGATGCTTCGCCACTTCACCTCCCCAGTAAAAGAAACTACCTCTCTCATGGATTACTTCACGACGAATGAACTGGCACATGTCCTTTTGCACATTGCGAAGGTCATCATCAGTGAGTGCCAAAGTGGTCTTTTCAATCTTCACCTGCAATAATAAAGTAGGCAATAAAGAGGCTAAACAATAGTGAAATCGAGAATCAGACAATAAATAATCTTGAATCACCAATTTGTATAGGCTTACGTCACGGGGTTATACATACCTCCCATTGATCCTAAGGAACTCGCAGACGTAGTATCTACAAAGAACACTGCCTGGAGGTTGCTTGTGGCACTTCAAATCAAATAATAATGTATGAAATTAGTACAGTTGGTAATACCCTTCCTTACTAGTGCAATTATGTTGAAGCATTACAAGTGTCTTCTTACCCATGGGTGGACATAGCAAAGCATCTTATTTGACCCCTTCGCAGGATCATGTTGCCCCCTTTTTTGGTCGCGTAATGCTTGAAAGCCCTATTTGAATGTCAACAACAAGTAACTATCATATCATAAAATAAATTACGTTATGTATGTTTGTGTATGTATTTTTCTTATGCATTTAAGATGCGGGTGAATTCATCGTAAGATTCCGGTGGGGTTCTGGATGAGTCAAGGACCATATATCTGCTCTACTTTGGGTACAGTATGAAACAAATGAAGTGATCGCTGCAACAAAAACATATGTAAGTTTCACGAGTAATCATGGTGCGAACTAAACTTTTAGCAACGATTGACGAATGAGAAGATTACTTAAAATTGTAGGGAGACATTATGACGTCCTTGTCTTGCATCTGGAGCATTGCTTTTAATAAGTATAGCCCCATATCTATTTGGCGTTCCCGGGTCAGGGTCTGTCGCCTTTCTTCTATCTCCGTTTCCGTCATCCCCTTATCCTTCAACTCCTTGTCATTGAGTACAGCTCTTAAGTTCGGCCGGCTAATCCGTGCGGGGTCAACGAACCCGACACGCTTTCTCATCTTTTTAGCATCGTTATATTGCATTCTACACACAAGACAATGGTCAATGTGCCACTTTATATGCTGAATGCTGGGAAACATGACATTTTGGCAAATATCAGCTGTTCCAACTTTGTATGCTGAAAATGTATAGAAGTTGAGTGCCAAGTGCCATGGGAGGTGAGAGGCATTCTTAAGGCTAAACAGTTTCTTTTTATAGTAAAGGCTTGTTATATAGATCATTCATAAATTGCCAGAATCCATATAATTTTCAGTAAATCCTATGTTAGCCGATGTTAGTGGTTTTTCCTTTGATAAGTGAACACTGAAGCTATGTATTGATGTACTTTTAGATAAAGTTAACTTCAGTGTTATCTGTCGAAAAAGATAAAGTTAACCTGGATGACGTACAAAAAGTATATGGTTGGTGATTTCAGAACTTAATGAAACTCTTTTCGTGATCATGCATGTGTAGCCAATAATGATCTACGATACAATTCTTTCATGTCGGCTGAAATTTCTCTATCCTGTGACTACTACTCCAACAATCTTAATTGAGATGAAGTTGCTAGAGAAAATTTTAAAAAATAGGCACTCGCTTTTGCACCCGCAAGCAAGACAAGTTTTGAACCTAAAGGTATACAGAAAAATATGTGGGATTGAGCTCTAAAACTATAATAATTCACCAGTTCATAACAGGTAACCATATACATAGCAAATACAACATACTGAGTGTCTCCAAATGTTATTTGCATTGTTGGGAAACAAAAATGCATCTTGTTCGACAGATTTGGCAGAAGTTAACTTTATTTAAAAGGAAAAAACCACTAAAATTGGCCAACTTATGATTTAGTGAAAATTATATGGATTCTGCCAATTTTTGAATGATCTAACAAGCCTTTACTATAAAGAGGAACTCAACTTGGCACTCAACTGCTATACATTTGGGGTTTTCTTTATTATGCTATCAGAATGCAATATAATGATATGCTATCATAATTTGTTATATCGGTACTTGCTACTGCAAGAGCAAGAAGAACAATGTAGGGGTAGGTCAATGGCCAACTTACAGGCACCACACGCTGATCAAGTTGATGTCGAGTTTTCCAAAACAGAACATCTGTTGCAAGTCACCAAAATCGATCCAGACGTAGCGAGTATCCTCATGTTTGTAGACATCTGGAGGGATGGCGGCTTGAATGCCCTTCACCCTAAGATGAGATGCCCTCAAGTACCAGTCATGGAGTCTCTTCAACTCTCATGGCCCTTCGTTGATCTGCTCCATGGGGAGAAATGGCTTGCCATACTCATAAGTCTCTAGTGAAGGCATGGTTTGCACCCGAGTGGAGTTGGCACTCCTCTTTGACTTGGTGGTACTCCGTTGATTGCAATCTACTTCTTTGTTTTTCTTTGCAACCAACAACATCGCCGAAGATGAGGCGTGTTGTGACGGTTGGGGCAACGGAGGTTATGCATGCGGTGTAGAAGGCGCCGGCGACGGAGATGCACGCTATGGTGAAGGCACCGGCAACGGAGAGGCGCGTTGTGGTGAAGGCGCCGCTGGCGAAGAAGATGTAGTTTGTGGTGTAGGCAATTTTGGAAGAGGTAGGACGTCTTGACTTGCTACTGGTGTCTCTGACCTCTCTTGTATCAATGCAATATCTTCCTTAGGCCACACAATAAATGACCCAACTGCATCTTGGATGGTCTCTACGTCATCAGGGGTGCTGAATGGTAGCTTCCACAAGCCAAGGCACGGAACAAGCACGATGTCCACTTGCACCTTTGCGTGACCAATCGGGATAGGTTGGTTGTGTATCACAGTGCCCAGATATGCCACGCCCTCCGCAAGCTCGACGACAAAGCCCCCTTGCTCAAGATGTGCACAGAGCTTGCAGTTGGTTGCCTCTATGATATCATCCACAGGATATCGAGGCGTTGGGACTGGCACGGACCCGACGCTACTCCGAATGCGGGTCGGGCTCGGGTTGTCATCCAACCGTGCTTGTAACGCCCTTTCCGCCTCCTCTTCCCACAGTCTTAAAAACTCTTGTTGGGCCATCTGTCTTATTGTATCAGCCATAGTCCTCTTATATCTTTGACGCGACTTGTATTGGTCTTGATATTCCGGGAACCCATGCTTGAAGCCCACTCGACTTCCGAAGCCATGAGTGCGACCTAGTTGTTCCTTGGTTCCCAACGCCATCGTTCTCCCTGTCTGGCACGAAGGATTGCTCTACTTGCTCGTGCGAAATTTTCTGCAGCTTGGCCAAAACTTCCAGGACCGCAGGGTCCACCGTGCTTTTGCGACCCTTCTTGCTGCTGGATTGGCGAGCTAGGACCCAATTTCTACCTCGCTCGCTACAGCTCGTCAATGGGTTTTCTATCCCAACACGGACTTCCTCGTCTTCTTTACTCCTCCACTCAACAATCTTAGGGGCATACCCACCTGTGCCCAGGTGATGGGGGTACTTGTTCTTCTTCGCGAGGAAACTGTACACCTCGCTCAATGCTACGGCTTCGCTTGTGGTCTTCTGCTGGACAAACTCTACCCATTCACCCGCCCTACATTGTTCTTACAATCATTGCATGGACAAAGTATTTCCATTTCCTTCTTAGTCCAGGCGTCCTTCTGAGCGGCTTTCATAAAAGTTTCGAGCTCTTTGAGGAATACGCCCTTATTTCTTGGGGCATTGTACATCCATGCCCTTTCCATCTTGAACCTAAAACAGAAAATCAGATCGAAATGTCAATTATTTAGATAGAACTTTAACAAGAGAACCCTAAGTTAAATACTATAAAATGATTTTATTAAAATCACGAAAGAATGTAAGGTCCTCTCCCTCTAGAGAGGGGAGGCCGGGTTCTCTCCCTCTAGATCTAGAGAGGGGGACTGTTCTCTCCCTCTAGAGAGAGCGAGGGATACAAGATCTGTCTATAGATCTAGAAGGTGAGGGCTTCAACCCTTCTCCCATGCACATTCTATCTACACTACATCTTCCTCTCCACAAGATATAAACCGAAATTACACAATTTAAACAAGTATAAAACCTCTAAAATGTCAGGAATGAGATGCCCTTACCTTAGAGAGTTAACTATTCCAAGGATTTCAAGTTCAAAACCTCCCCCCTTGTTTTCACAATTTTGGGGCCGCTTGGAACTGCCGCAGAGAATGATCTGTTTGGAGCTTTAAAGCAAAGTTTTCACAGGCGGCTCCCTAAGACAACGGCCTGCAGAAAAATAATAACGATCAAGCAAAAGAGCATTACCGGATGATCCGTCAGCGGACAAAAGAACCATACCGGAGTATTTTCTGAACGTTGGATTTCTCTGTGTAGTGCCGTTGTTGCAACATAACGGATGATCCAATACGTCAATAAAAACTCATACCGGAGTATTGTCTGAACGTTAGATTTCTGTGTTTTGCAGGTATTGTAGAACAAAGAATGATCCGGTACGTACATGAAAATGCATACCGGTATCTCCTTCGTCATAAAATTTTCAAACAAGCATTTACAAAATTTGGACAGGCAGTTTGTTTAAGAACTACGCCTTTAAAGACTTGAACATCATCACAGGGGGTTCATTAATTAATTAGGCCATCAATATAATTAACTAAGGCGGCTTACTTAACGTACCGCCTGTGGAAACTACGATTTTCGCATGCGGCTTCGTAATAAAGCCGTCTGTGTAAAGATTGCAATTTCCCCAGGCGGTTCCTTAATAGAGCCGCCTGTGAAAAGCATAGTGTCCATAGGCGGCATCTAAAGGGCACCGCCTGTAAAAAGATCAATATTTTCACAGGCGATTTCTTAAAAGAGCCGCCTGTGAAGATACCTTTACACAGGCAGTTCTTAACCCCAAGGACCGCCCGCAGTCATTTGAGGCGGCTCTCCTTTTAATCCACTTGTAGAAAGAAATCCTTGGTGTCTAGGAAAATCATTTCTGTAGTAATGCAAAGCCCCATTTGGCCTGGTGCTCAGTGCGATCTGGGCCACACACTATGATCCAATGGCTGGATCAAATTGTGGCGTCCAGGACATGCGGTGTGGTGCAAAGCCTTCCACTCATCGTGTATCTAATGGTCTCATTAGATCTGACGGTAGGAAGCAAGCGTGAACCGATGGCAATGGCACGACGAAGATACCCACCGGCATTGGGGAAGACGACGCGCTCGGCGGTGAAACGATGACCGTCTCGCGATGTTACCAGTAGATCTAGAAGCCCTCGATTTAGCGAACTCACTAGTACCCTCAAAGTCGCTAGAGACTCACAGTCGACGAAGATCCAAGCAAAAAACCGACGTGTCCCCTCCTTTCTTGCTTCAATGAGCTCGATCTCCCTAATTAACCACAGTGTCTCCAACGAAGTCCCTCGGGATCAAAAGGTGCAGCGTAGACTAGTGATCCTCAGGGAGGTGTTAATGAGGAATTTATAGTCCTCGGCGTCCGTGCATGGCACAAGGAACCGGACCGACTTGTTGGCGAAGTCCCAAGCCATCACAGCGACACCACTACGAGTTCTCCACGGACATGATGACTGGCATCTGTCTGATCACCAATGCACGGCTGAGATCAAATTCTAGAGTGACATGATCATAACCATCTGCAACAAACTAACGACCAAGATCAAGTTGAAACCTGAACCGATATGCCTTAATTTCATGCGTTTGATCAAGTCCAGCGGTGCCTACGCATTAGGGTTTCCCCAACCTATCCGATTGTCCAGCACAAGATCGACGGCCATGATAAGAGCTTCTAGAAGACGATCGAGAAGTAGGTCAGACTGAGCTGACTGGCGTGAAAGAAATGGGCCAGGCCCAATGGGTTTGGCCTGCTACTATTCAAACGGTTTTTCCAGCATTTAACTTTTAAAATAATTCTAGTAATTAACTTGATTTATTTAAGGCAGATAAAATACTAGGAAAAATCAAAAAAAAATTCTAATAAATACTTTAAGACATTCAGAACTCAAATAAAATATTTTTAGCTAAACTTTACTTTAATTTTCTCTATAATTAATTAGTTTTCACAAGAGGCTAATATACTTAATTTAGATAAATTCAAATAAAATCCAAAAAATCTAATAAATTCAGAAAAATCACAAAATGCATAAATAACACAATAAATTAATAAAACATGGGATGTTACATGCTAGCAGGAGCAATGACAGGCGGTGATTAAGGAAGCTCCAAAGATAAAGAGAGCTTGGTATCGTTGCAGTATCCGCTGCTATCGAAGAGCAACTACACAGCATGGACGATCAAGATGAAAGTCTACATGCGTGCACCAGGTGTGTGGGATGTCACAGAACTAGGTGACACGAAGGAGAACATTGACATGCATTGGGACATTTTGCTGCTAATAACTAAGAAGGAGATAACAAGGAGGCGTCAAATACGCTCAAGATCATGCACATAGGTGCTGAGCGCGTCAAGGAAGCCAAGGTCCAAACTCTAAAGAGTGAGTTTGAGACTTTGCGCATGAAAGACGTGGAGACAATCGATGACTTCGCCGTGACGTTGATGACCATCACCAACTAAATACGTGCATTGGGAGACAAGGTGGAAGAAGCCTATGTTGTAAAGAGGTTTCTGTTGGAAATAGGCGCAACATTTTTATTCCAGATTTCATTTTGAGGCAAAGATAACAAAAGACTATAGATGTATAAAACAACAGGTAACTCATTGTACTTCAGAATATATTCAAGAATTGTATTTTAGTGGAGTCGATTGACTTACAATCGAGCTTGATGAAGAAAAAGAAGGCAGCACAGATGTAGACGCGGTCATGAAAGTAGTCAATGTCGCGGAAGAAGCAAAGCGGTCGCGCTGATGCGCTGCCCAGAAACCTTATTGCCGCCCCGTGCAAGTGAACTCTATGGCAATGGTTCGCAGATACCGTTCACCCTCCTTCACGGTGCACGCCGAGGAGGAAGGCCGGCGAGGTTCAACAGCTCAACTCAATAGTACAGTGATTCAGAGAGGAGGAAGAGCGGAGGAGAATTCAATGTCTTCATCCTGGACGTCTCCAGGAGTTTATATAATCACACACTAGTAACTGACCACATTATGTCAGTTAAATATGACAGTTACTAGTAACTGACAATTTGAATGCGGTAATTACTAGTAACTGAATGCATAATGTCAATTAGCTCACTAGTAACTGACTGCATAATGACATTGAATTAAAACAGATGTTTAAATCTCATTTAAACAGATTGAATAGAGGGAAAATTGCAAGGTTCAGCAAAACAAAAGGTAAATTCAAAGTGCTAGGAGACACACTACGACACGGCACGGTCGCTCATCACAAGTCACGTGAATTTTCACGCAAAAATACGCGAATGCGGGCGTGCGTGCGTGTGTTTAGTCGCTGTCCACCCTATGCCATTCTCATGCCAAGTGTTATTATTCAAGAGGTGAAAAGAACTCTACCTTTTAAATTGTCTAACTTCCACTTGGCTAGATAATATGGTACTAAACCATGCATGCTTTGGAATTAAAGGAAATAGGCCTACCAATGGGCCAATTTCTAACAATTTTTCCGCACTATGCCCTCGAAGTTTCTGCAGATTATGTCAGCAACCATCAAAAAATTCCTCCCTCTTCCCCCACCACTACCATCCTAAGACTATGTCCAACGAAGTCTCGTCCGAAGCAAATTCCCGTCGCGATGGGAAAAGGTAGCGCACGGGAACGAAGTCGAGTCTCCAGCGAAGTCCCTTCCCCGCGTCCGGTCCGAGCAGCAAGGAGAGAGAAACCCGTGGAAGGGGGATTCTCTCTCCCTTCCCGTCGTGTGCATCCGGAAAAATTTAATTATAAATTTAATTTTTTCGTTCCCGTGCACTCTCGTAAATTTAATTTTTTCGTTCCCGTGCACGCAACCTCTTTTATTATAAATTTAATTTTTTCATTCGAAAAAATGTACGGAATACATCATAAACAAGTCAAATACACTCTCGTATAAAATATGGTACAAACTTTGGCGGTTAAAGTATATGCTTAAAATATGGATGAAGGGATGGGACGGAAATCTGGAAGGGATGCTGTTGGAGATGCATTCTGGGAAGGGATTCCCATCAGGAGGTGGGAAGGGATTCTGGGAAGGGAAATCACTGGTGATAGTCTAACCCCATCCAACCTGATATTATGTCCTCCTTGCCGTGCCACCTGCCGCAGCTACCCTCCTCCGATCTTGCGGCCACTGTTGCCATTGCCGCCCACCGCCAAACAGCCTCCTCACTCCTCCCTCTGTACCCACCAGGGGTCCCAATGAACATCCGTAGGCTACTGCCGTCGCCAGTCGAGCATAGGTAAGGCTATGGTCGTAAGGGAGAGAGAGGGTGTGGTTCCTCCGTTCCCGACAGCCCTTATCCCATGTCTCCACAGTCTCTACTTGTGTGCGTGCATTGCAACGCGTATGCATAGATTAACTTTTTCGTACTTGGCAAGCATCCACACCAGCTCTACCAAGGATATTTTTAGCTCCTTCAACGTATATTCAAAAGTTTTACAAATGAAAAATAGAACTGTAACCAACAAGATCGTAGCCCACAATTTCTAACCATAAACTACAAAAAATTCATTGCAACTTGAAAGCTAAAAGGCAGTTGCAAGCATGTAAAGCTATTGGTAGCAATGAAGTTAGTTGCAAATCGTGGCCTAAAATATGCTTTCTGTTTGGAACGCAATGATTTAAAGGATAAAGGTTTAGGATTCCGACCAAAAGAATCAAAGAGAATCCCATCTGGCCCAATTTGACAGATATTTCACCATGCAAGCTAAATGTTTATCCTCCTGTTCAGAAATGTATAATGTTGTAGAAAGCTACAGTCAAATTAACTTCTCTAAATTTGACTAATATTATATGGAAAACTATTTAGATTTGTCACTAAGAATAGTATTATTAGATTTGTCATGATAAATATTTTTGTAATATAATAATTTTCTAATTTTTTACTAACATAATCATATAAAAAGTAATTGTCAAAGTTAGACATTGAAGACCAAGCCGATGTTTAAAACGTCCTACAATATTGTACAGAATGAGGGAGGTAGTACCTAAGAAGCCTCGAACGTAGAACCATAGGGGGTTCCTCGTTCCGGAACGTGGAACGGGAACGAGTGGGACGACGTACCGTTCGAAGGATAGAACGTCGACTCGGCCGGTAGATCGCGTCCAGCGCATCCGGGTCGGAGACGGCCGCCAGGATGTCGTTCTCTAGCTCCCACGTCTGCCGTGCCATTGCCGCCGACGAGGTGGGCTCCATCTCCACCGATGAGGTGGCCTCCATCGCGCTGCAGTGCGGTGCGGCACCGCGGCAGGCAAACCCTAGCAGCGGAAGAGGAGACAAAGAGGAGGCGAGGGGTTTGGTTTTGGTTGCGCCTCTATTTCTGCTTGGTTCGGCTTCCCAATACAGGTAGATAGGTATTCTTGGGCTTTATGGGCCAGGCCGCGAAGGTAGTAAGTAATATATTGGGCTCTAAGAAACGGAAAAGGATTCAACAATCCAAATAGGCAAAGGACTATTTCCTTCTAGGATTCGGAGTCCTAATCTTAAAATTAAATCTAACAAAACATTTGTATAGTTATGCTAATTTTAATGTGCCCCTTCTTGTTGGCATGCACCAAGAACATCGTTCCGCATTTTTGTTCCAAAAGGCTTGGGAACCTGTTCCTCGTTCCGGAAACATCGTTCTGCATTTTCGTTCCAAAATCACATGGTTCGCGTTCCAGACGTCGAACAAACAATTCGAGGAGGTATACCCCCTTCGTACCATGTTTCTAAAAAATGTCGACCCTCGTTCCGCGTTCCCGTTCCTCGATCCTATCATCCCAGGAACATGGCTTCTTAGGGTAGTACATAGAAAATAAACAAATTAGGAGTGCAGAATTAATCAACAAGATCAGACGGAGCGAGGGAGTGCTAATCATCCAACAAATTAGGAGTGCAGAACTAATAAACATGATCATATCTTTCGTATCACGGGCACACGAGAACTCTCAATACGCCATCCAAATAATAATAATAATCTCAATATGCCTCGTGGGCATTTGTACGAACACCTCACGTGGGCACCTGGTCTCGCCGCGCTACCGACGATTCCACCGCCGAACCTTCCTGCCGTCACCATAAGCCCACCCGGCCCCGGCCACCAACCGCGCCCTCGCAACGACCTCGTGCGGTCGATTGCCCGTCGGCGGCGCCGCGACGAGCGGCGGACTGAACCGCTCGACCAAACTAAACGCTAAACTCACCGAACACACCCGGCCTAACGAATCGATTGGATTTCGAAAACGGTCAATACTTTAAAAGGTGAACCTGACGACGTAGACCCGCACCGACTCGCGTTGGCGGGCTGGAGCCGCGTACGTCGCGGCCTGAACCGCTCGACCAAACTAAACGCTAAACCCACCAAACACACCCGGCCTAACGAATCGATTGAATTTCAAAAACGGTCAACACTTTTAAAAGGTGAACCTGACGACGTAGACCCGCACCGACTCGTGTTGGCGCTGGAGCCGCGTACGAAACCGAATAGCGCAGGCCGTATAGAAAGAGCGAGGCGCCTCTCCACCTCTGCCAGCACACAAACCGCAAGAAAACCAAGAACCCAAACAACCCGCTGCTCCGTCGCCGTTGCCATCGCCATGGCAATGGAGCACTACGAGAGGCTCGACAAGATCGGCGAGGGCGCGTCCGGGGTCGTCTACAAGGCCCGCGACCGCCGCACCGGCGAGACCGTCGCTGTCAAACGCCTCCTCGGCGGGATCAACGGCGAGGACCCGCGAGCCGAGGACTACCTCCGCGAGGTGTGCTGCCTTGAGGCTTGTCGCGGCCACCCTTCCCTCGTCGAGCTGCGCGCCGCCCACCGCGACGCCGCCTCCGCGTTCCTCGTGATGGAGTACGTCGGGCCGAGCCTGTCGCACGTCATGAGGGCGGAGCGTGGCAGGCAGCCATTCCCGGAAGCCGAGGTGCGCCGGCTCATGTGGCAGCTCCTGGACGGCGCCAAGGCGATGCACGAGCTCGGCGTCATGCACCGGGACCTAAAGCCGGACAACATCCTCGTTGGCGCTCACGGTAACCTCAAAATTTGCGACTTTGGGATGTCGCGCACCACCAGGGCGGCCGGCGCGCCGCCGTACACGTCGCCCGTGGTGACGCTGTGGTACCGCGCGCCGGAGCTCATCCTGGGCTCGCGGGAGTACGACGCGCTTGTTGACACGTGGTCGCTCGGCTGCATAATGGCCGAGCTCCTCGCCGGCGCGCCGCTGTTCCCCGGGAGGTCGGAGATGGACCAGCTGAACAAGGTGTTCGACACGGTCAGCATGCAGGACATGAAAGCCTGGCCTGGCTTCGCGCGGCTGCCGCGCGCCGAGTCAGCGCTCTGCCAGCAAAGCAGACGGCCCAGCCGGCTCCGGGCGATGTTCCCCGCACTGTCGGCTGCCGGATTCGACGTCTTGAACGGGCTGCTGGCGTGCAGACCGGACATGAGGCTCACCGCGGCTGACGCGCTCCGGTGTCCGTGGTTCGCGGAGGCCGAGTCGCCTGAGGCCAAGGCTGATCAGCGAAGAGCGGCGTGCGGCGCTCGCTTCACTACCTGTGTCGCTGGTGTTGCTGATGGAATCGTCGTATAGTTCTCAAATTGGATGTAGATTTGTGAATTGGATGTATTTGCTCGGTTTAAGTTGTGTAGCCACGTTGTAGATGGGCTGGAAGAAAAACGTGTAGGAATTCTTATTTACTAGCAGGTCGCACTGATTATATTAATCTTTTCTATATTGTACTCTCTCTGTTTCTTTTTATAGGATGTATTTTGGTTGGGCACAAGGATTAAGAAACGCATGAAACTAAGAGAACGGTGGAGGAAAATAACCATAGCATCTATGGTGTTAATATCATTGAAATAAGAGAGTGGATAATTGTGTGGATGTTTACTCAAATGTTCAAGAGAGAGGGAACATTAATGAGGGTAAAAGAGAGAAAAGATCATTAACTCTGCATATGCACCTTATATTTGAAACAAGATAGAAAAAACTGTAGAATCAAAATATACTAATATAGCAATCAGAGAGGGGGTGAATGATTGCGCGGAAGCTAAAATTAAATTTTTATGATTTTTGAAATGGCAACGTATCCTGCGCACATAGGCCCTCTCGTGTACACACCGTGCACACCAACTAAAAAAAGTCACGAAAAATTCTGAAAAATTTTTAGATATACTTCATAGATTACTCTACCTATGTATAAAATTGTAGGTTCAAATTCATTATATATCAAGAGTTATAAAAAAGAGAAAATTCTAACGAATTTAAATTCTTTAAACTTGTCAGAATTTTCTCTTTTTTGTAACTCTCGATATATAATGAATTTGATCTTGAAACTTTATACATAGGTAGAGTAATCTATGAAGTACATCTACAATTTTTTTCAGAATTTTTCGTGACTTTTTTTAGTTAGTGTGCACGGTGTGTACACGAGAGGGCCTGTGTGCGCAGGATACGTTGCCTTTTGAAATACCCCAAACAAACTCAGATCGCTTAATTTGTGTTCAACAAGAACCTTATTGCGCCGGACCAAATTTTTACTTGTACGCCGGACCAAACTTCACGTCGGACCTAATTTTCACATGTACGCCGAAACAAATTTCTACTGTAGCAAAACCAGACCAATTCACGCCGGACCAAACGAGACAGACTGACACACATTCACTAAAACTAAGATTTCCAAAGATCTAACCATCGGATTGATGTGAAATTTTAACTGTAGAAACTAGATTCAATTCCAAAGCTAACAAAATAAAAATCAATTCGATCGGATCTGTAGATCTAGAGATATTTCCTTCTCAAGATGACAGAGATTTAGCTACCTGCGACGGACCAAACTTCAGATGAAATATCAACTACGCCGGACCAATCATCAGACGAAGAAAGCCAAAACGCCAGCAAGTCACAAAGAGCATAAAGAAAATCGCCAGGAAGGCCTTCTTGCATGCATAACCAAAACGTACAGGATCAATGCAATCTTCTAGTCGGCATGCATGCACGGCAACAAGAAAGCTTCGTTTCTAATCAATGCTCATGGCCCCATTACATGCCTCGCCAGACTTCTATTTTCTAGTCGCCCGCTTCTGATCTTTCCAGCCGTCGAAAATAGTAGATGCATAAACAAAAACGGCCAAACATCACAGAACCAAGACACCAGGGTCGCAAGAAAGATTTTTATTTCTTTGATCTGGCTACAGTACTCCAAAACACAAAGAGTATAAACTCTAAAACCTGGCTCTCTCTATAAACAGGAGACACCCCCCTATTTATGCAGAGCAAACATAAAGAGATTGAATACAACTCCACTTTCCATATGGAAAGAGTTCGTATACATCTCAACCTGAACCAATATAGCTAAAAACAACTTTTGCCCGCCATGCACCTCAGTTCCCCCATGAACCTAGTTCCGATCCCATCGACCACGTTCGCCCTCGAGCAAAACCTGCACATAAATAAACAAGAAACAAATCCGAGCACAAGTCCACGACTTGACTCAAAGTCAATCCATGCAACCACTCACACGAGCGCATTGCATCAAGCAAAATCATTAACATGCTATCACAGTATATCAAACAATCATCTTAAACAACACATGTCATGATCGCAACCACTTTGCAATGCCAATTTCATTACTAAGCCAATTTTTCAGCACATGATTTCACAATCTCCCCCTTGATGAAAACATTGGCAACACCATTTAGAGCCGAACATTGGCATTCATCTCACAAGAAATTTTAAAGAAATTTTATTTTTAAAACAAACAAGCAAAGTGAAAAAAAAATCTCCCCCTAAAAAGAAGAAATAATCTCCTTCTAAAAAGAAGAAATAATCTCCCTCTAAAAAGAAGAAATAATCTCCTTCTAAAAAGAAGAAAAATGTGTGTGTAAATGTGCAATATGTGTCCAAAAATCTCCAAAATTATCCCCCTTTGACAATAGATTCATCAAGAATGCAAAAAAGAGAACAAAATTCTCCCCCTTTATTTTTAATTTGTTTTTTTATGTACTAAGCATTATGAATCATGCACAAATGTAACAAATTCATCACCAAATCATGCTATCAAAAGTACTTGCACCCTCAAATCTACACATAAACAATGTAGAGTAAGCATATCTAGAAATCAAATACTATTAACGATTTTTTGCATGGCATGATCTCCCTTTCTCAACAATCTTAAAACCTGAAAACATTGAATTTTTTGTGCACTTTATTTGTGCTTGAAAAACTGATTCATTAATTGATTGCAACAATAACAATTGCAAGGAATTACATGCACCATCAACCTTATTTTTCAACCAAGCCAAGCAATCACAAGCTTAAGGTTTCATGGTTTCGGTCATACACAACCTCTTCCAAGTTCATATCAAAGAGCAATGATAAGCAGTCTCGTAAAGAAGAAGTGCAATAGTACATAACCTTGTTCTTGTAATTATCAACAATCACTCTTTTAGCTTTATCACTTAACTTTCATATTTAGCACTTTTTGAGCAAGATCAAGATAGCCAAGAAAGTTCAACCATGACAAGATTTAATTCAAGTTGTCATTCCATTTAAATAGTCATGTCATAAACTTCACCATATATGCATAAACATGAAGTTACAAAAATCTTGAAACATAAACATAGCTTCAAATGACATATGTATATGAAATACAATGCTCAGTACTTTTTCATTGTTTTTCATTTAAGAAATACACAAAATGAAAAACATGTTACAAAATATTACAAAAACTTCAAAAACTCCCCCTAAAAATAACCATCTTAAAAATCTTCTTCAAAAATGTCACCCGATGGGATTAATTTTATAAACAAAAGTCTGAAAGAACAATCCTCCCAAAAAGCAAATGAATGAAATTTTCACCAAAAATCCATTAACTTCCCCTCAAACGGATAACCAATTAAATCAAAAGAGAGGTGATGATATACATGTGCTTGAGTTATCATGGCATATTCAGTTAAGCATAAGCATGAATCATGATAAATAAATTCTAAGCATGAAAAGGCATGATACAAGATATAACATTATTGAACATGCTAGGGATACATATGAGCATATGAACAAACATCCCATCTCATACCACAATTAGATATCTGTGAATGAAAAGGACATGAGTGTATAAAATACCTCACAAAGTAGGTGAAGAATTATCGCACATGCCTCTTGAAAGCCATGTCAAGGGTGAGAACCATCCAAGTCTTGATCCCATCTTGCAAAAGACCAAGATACACTAAGCTTCTGTTCTCCAACCCGCATCCGAAAAACCTACATAGCACTAGAAGGTATCGAGGCCTCGGTATTGGGGTTAGAAATAAAACATTTAGGAATCCAGTACTGAGACACACGACGAGTAGGCACAACACGAGTATGCTTGTATACAAAATCAGATTTGTCTTTTCCCGTATTTCTTGCAACAAAAGGTGTTTGCATCACCCTAGGCACAGAATGAGGAGTAAAATGTGCCTTCCTGAAATTAGACCTAGCCTTAGCCTTTTCTTTCTTTTGCTGTTTGGCTAGCCTAAAGCAAAAATCTACTAAATGTCCATCTCTACCACAATGAGTGCAATTGTACTTAACAGGATGTTTAGCTTTAACAGTAGAAGTAACATTTGCATTCATCACAGTAGAAGATAAAACACCAGTAGACTTAAAAATAATTTTCTTAGGCTCATTGACAATTTCAAATTTTCCATTTTCAAGTGCCTTCACAATAGTAGGAGCATGTGATTTATGATGAGCATAAGAATCAAAACCAAAACCTTTGTTATGAGTGCGGATTTTTGATTGATCTAAAATCATGTTTAGGTTTTTCTTTCTTGTAGTGAAACGTTCTAAAGATTTTTCCAAACAATCAATTTTTCGAGAAAGAGTTAAACAGTTATTATAGGGAACGCCCACTTTTCCTTTTTACTTGTGACAGGTTGAGCATGAAAGAACCTCATGAGTGAACAGAACATCTGTCATTTAAGAAACCCTAGCATTTGCATCATGCAATTTCAATTCTAGTGTGGAGCATTTAGAACAGTGAGTTGTATCATGCAAATCAACAGTTGAACAACTAGCATTTTTTACATATTTCTCATTTTTCTTCTTTTCAGCATTAACTTGCTCTAGCAAGGTAACTTGTTCTTTCCTAAGCAAAGTAAGTTCATTGTAAATCAAGTCACGTGATTTGCAAGCATCATCATCAGGAATCAAAGATTTAAGTCTAGCAATTTCAGCATTCAAAGATTCCACAACAACATCATGTTTCTTAATTTTCTTGTCGCGTTTATCAAGTAATTTACCAAGATGCGCAACAGCAATAGCTAATTCATCGTAAGAAAGTTCTACCTCATTGAAGTCACTGTCGTGATCGTCCTCAGTGAAGCTTTCATCACTTCTGGTCATGAGACACAACCCTGTCAATTCATGCTTGCTAGGAGCTGTTGTGTCATATTCACTGCTCTCCGAATCCAAATCACTCAAATTGACTTGTTCAAGAGCAGAAAGAACCCGGTGGATAACTTTGCGGTTGATGAAGCTCTTCTTCTTTCTATCACTTGGAAAGAACTTTTTTTCCTTTTCTTTTGTCATTGTCCTTCTGCTCCCTTGCTGCTTTACCTGCAAGTTTAGGACAATTTGAACGAATGTGGCTGAGATCACCACACTCATAGCATCTTGTTGGGCTACCACCAACTCTCTTCCTCATTTCCACATTCTGCAAAGCTTTATTAAAATGAGAAGAGAATGATGCCAAGTCTTCTTTCGAAAATTCCTCAATCTGTTCATTGGTTAGTGAAGACAAGAAAGACAAAACAAAACTTGACAAAAAAGAGTTATCATGAGACATGTTAGATTGAGAGATCAAAGCAATTGATTTATGATCACTCTTCCTAGCAAGAACATCAATTCATGAGTTTTTAATTTAGAGAAAAGAACATCTAAAATAAGTGTGCTCATGATAGTTGATTCTCTAATGGATGTAACTTTCATCTCCCAAATTGACATGTCTAATGCACCAAGAAATTATCTAGCATTAGCAGTATCATCAAAGCTAACTCCAACAGCACACAAATTGCTAAGAATTTTATTAAAGCGTGCAAAGAAATCATCTAGCGACTCACTTGGTTTCATCTCAAATCGCATGTATTCTTTCTTGTATATATCCTGACGAACCTCTTTGACAGTGTTAGAACCTTCATGGTAATCACAAAGAGATTTCCATACCTCGTATGAAGACTTGAGATGAATCACGCGGTCGAAGTCGTTTCTTCCCAATCCTTGGATGATCAAATTTCGTGCTTTGCTATTTGCTTCAACATGTGCTCGATTGGTGTCATTGACTTCATCATTCTCAGGAACTTGATATGGCTTATATACCTTCTCCCAGATTGCAAAGCCTTGAGCTTGAATGTATGCCTCCATCTTTACTTTCCAAAACTGAAAATCAACTCCATCAAAAACACAAGGTTTTGTCGAATACCTATCCATCGCTATAGTTTCTAATCACCAGTTAACATTAATTAGAAAAACGAGGCTCTGATACCACTTGTAGGATCGAAATATACTAATATAGCAATCAGAGGGGAGGTGAATGATTGCGCGGAAATTAAAATTAAATTTTTATGATTTTTGAAATACCCCAAACAAACTCAGATCGCTTAATTTGTATTCAACAAGAACCTTATTGCACCGGACCAAATTTTTACTTGTACGCCGGACCAAACTTCGCGCCGGACCAAATTTTCACATGTACGCCGGACCAAACTTTTGTTTGGATAGATAGTTTCGCGTGTACGCCAGACCAAATTTCTACTGTAGCAAAACCAAATCAATTCACGCCGGACCAAACGAGACAGACTGACACACGTTCACTAAAACTAAGATTCGCAAAGATCTAACCATAGGATTGATGTGAAATTTTAACTGTAGAAACTAGATTTAATTCCAAAGCTAACAAAACAAAAATCAATTCGATCGGATCTGTGGATCTAGACATATTACCTTCTCACGATGATAGATATTTAGCTACTTGCGACGGACCAAACTTCAGATGAAATATCAACTACGCCGGACCAATCTTCAGACGAAGAAAGCCAAAACGCCAGCAAGTCACAAAGAGCATAAAGAAAATCGCCAGGAAGGTCTTCTTGCATGCACAGCCAAAACGTACAGGATCAATGCAATCTTCTAGTCGGCATGCATGCATGGCAACAAGAAAGCTTCGTTTCTAATCAATGCTGATGGCCCCATTACATGCATCGCCAGACTTCTATTTTCTAGTCGCCCGCTTCTGATCTTTCCAGCCGCCGCAAATAGCAGATGCATAAACAAAAATGGCCAAACGTCATAGAACCAAGACACCAGGGTCGCAAGAAAGATTTTTATTTCTTTGATCTGGCTACAGTACACCAAAATACAAAGAGTACAAACTCTAAAACCTGGCTCTCTCTATAAACAAGAGACACCTCCCCCTATTTATGCAGAACAAACATAAAGAGATTGAATACAACTCCACTTCCCATATAGAAAGAGTTCGTATACATCTCAACCTAGCCCAACATGGCCAAAAATAACTCTTGCACGCATGTACAGCCCACATGCTGTAAATACGTGACTAACCAGCTTCCATATGCATGTTCTATAGCCCGAACGTCCCGCATGACATTCTTGACCACGAAGACCTCGATTCCTCCCTAAATCTAGTCTCGAACCTCAGTTCCTCCAAGAAGTAAGTTCCAGTCCCGTCATTGACCACGTTCGCCCTCGAGCAACACCTGCACATGAATAAGCAAGAAACAGATCCGAGCACAAGTTCACGACTTGACTCAAAGTCAATCCATGCAACCACTCATACGAGCACATTACATCAAGCAAAATCATTAACATGCTATCATAGCGTATTAAACAATCATCTTAAACAACACATGCACATGTACAACACATGCCATGATCGCAACCACTTTGCAATACCAATTTCATTACTAAGCTAATTTTTTAGCATATGATTTCGCAAAAACTATAGGCCTTATATTTTTGAAATGGAGTGAGTACTTTCAAGGAACCCCAACAAACTTCTTCAAAAAAGAAAATAACAATGAGAAAACCCAAAGGGAGAATTTTAGTACTTAAGGTTCGTTTGATAAGCTCGAAACTTTGGCCCATTTACATGGGTAGTAGCACATGCTCACAACAATTTTCAGTTTTTATTTGTTAACACGGAGAAGTAGCACAAGTGCACCTAAAAGTAGAAAAGTAGCATTACCAAAATTTGAAATAATTTAGTTTGATTGAAACAACATGAGGGCTACTAACTAACCAGCAGCACCTGAAAGTAGCATGTGGTAAAAGAATTGATCTATTTCAGAAAACCATGCCAACTTCCAAACCAATATGCACAAATGATGGGCTTGCAAGCCGGATAGGTTATTTCTACCATTTCATATCGCTTCTTCCCCTGTTAATGCCATCGAATCTTATCAAACATTGAAGGATTCGCACCCAACAGCACGTGGAAATAACATGTGCTAACAAAAAATTAGTGTATTTCCGAAGACAGTCCCACGTTCCTAACCAATATGTGCAAATGAACACTAACTCTGCTCTAGATGTGAAAAGAAAGGTAAAAACACAATCCAACAGAGCAATAATGCAATGATGAAAACACAAATACTGCACATCAAAAGCATGCACTGAAAGAGTGAACACACCGATTAGAGCTATAGATCCTAATGACATATTTCCTCTGCAGCCGGCCTCATGCTATAAGATTAGTCTATTATAGTATCTAAATTACTGCTGCAGTGTGTTTTCTTTGATTCCAAATAAAAGGCCTAAAATAGCAATCATCTGCAGACAGTTAAGTATACCGATTATTGCAAACCAAAACAAAGCATATCATCACCTCTGGGCCATGGCTTGCATTTTGATCCAACCCCAGGTTGACCTTTGCATGCTTGTGTTCTTCATCAAGCTACATGGGCAGGGGCCGATCCAAGAATAAATATCATCGGGCTCACTCTTACTAGAACACTAGGATCCTTACTTATTTAAAAAGTTTCATACGCTATTTCTATTATAATTTTAATAGGATTAGTATGAAGTCATTGGGGTCAAATGGCCTAATGATGCTACGCTAGATCTGCCCCCGTACATGGGTATAAGGCCTTGTACACGGCCGTCTGGCCACTGGCTCCGTGAAGACCAAATCATCCTGGGTCTTCCAATAGGTTGACATATCGATGCACATTTTTCACCGGTTTTTTTCGTTTTCAAAATTATCCCAAGATAGTTTTCTTACATGTGAGCCGTGCATGTCATTCTCACATATTTTAAATCATGTTTTAGTAGAAAAACCTCAAGTGGAGTCCACGTATCATACTTATAACAACATATATTAATTAATGCTTAAGCAGGATTTAGTTACTTAAACACCCCTGTGGCATCTGGGGTCACTTAATCACCGTACTAATCATCTGGCAGCTGGGCCCAGCTGTCAGTTTGAGAAAACAGAGCAGCACACAGAAGGCAGCGACTGAGTTCCTTGTTGGTTGAGGCGAACATATTAATGGCAGCAGCAAGGGCAGATCCACCATTGAGGCTAGTTAGGGCGCCAGCCCCGCCTCCGGTCGATCGATCCCCTCCTCCTAGTATCCTCAACGCCAGAAAGAAGCAGAGACATAGCGCCATGATGGCAAATCGGCAGGTTTAGGAACTGGTAACTAGGAGTAAGATGTAAAAAGAAAAGTAAAAAACAATACTGCCAAGCAAATAGGCCATCAAAATTAGTCATAGGCTCCCTTACTCTCACGGGCTTTCACCTGGTACAGTTTTCGGTATCCTTTACTGTAGCACAACACCGGGAGTCCGAGAGACGAACAATGTTGGTGTCATCTCGCAGGCGGTAGACCGACGTACAGGCGATTACGGGTGGCAAAAACACTGGCTGGCATAACCACGCGGCGGGTGGTCGATTCGCGAGAACTCACCGCGGCACACAGGCACCGATGGGCGCCAGAGAGCCAAAGTCGAGGGCGCTAGCCGTGCACCAGGGCTAGGGCGGGTGGGTAGCCGATAGGTGGCAGAGACCCGAGAAGAGTTATCGGCCACTCAGAGAGCGGGGCAGAATGCATATCACCAGAGGAGTGCCGAGCGGAACGTGCATCACTAGCCGGAGTGCCAAGCAGAATACGCATTATCGGGAGCTAGGTGGAATGCTCATCTAGAGGAGAGGAATCGGCCGCTCGGAACACTGTCTAGCTGACAGCCGAACATGCACTCTAGAGCCCAGAGAGGAACCGAGGCTCACTCCATCTAGCCGGTGGCTGAATGCGCATTGCCAAAGCCAGATAGGAACCAAGGTGATCGGCAAGGAGGAGCGATTGAGGATGAGGAACCTCTCAACTTTATATTGATCGCTAGAACGATGACACCAAAGCCGGACTAATTCACTAGCGCTACTGATTGCTTTGCTCAGTATAAAAAAATTGCCCAAACCCTAATGCAATGTCTCACGCTTGAATGCCTTTTGTTGTGATAACTAATGTCTGATTTTTGTATTCTATTGCCCCAAGTGTATATTCTATATACTGATTGATATTTTTGTCTCTCTGATTTAATATGTATGAATTTGGAATTTGGTTGGTAATAGTTCGATAGGTGTAATATTAGTATGCTTATATTGAGTTAGAATTTCGACATAGGAGCCCCACCTCTACTTTCATTCTGGATTCTCCACTGAGCAGCAGTGCTCAAGGTTTATAGTATCGCCAACAATGACTGTAGCGGCGGCAGTAGCGGAAAAGAGGGCTAAAATTGAATCAAAATAGATGGAGTAGATGCTCTTGCTTGCAGACGTGAAGCCAAGGGAGGTGGCACGTGAACCTATAGGTCACCGAAATAGGAAATGTGATGAGCTAAGCAGGGTAGCAACAACTACAGCACAAACTGTCCAGAGACGCAAGGTGTGTTTGGTTGGTGGTATAAGGTTGAATAGGATGAGATGATTCTGTACCATTTGGTTATATTGTTTTGGGTAAATGAAATGGTATGATATCTATTAGAAATATTTCTCAAATTTGTATCACACCATTCAAGATGGGATGGTTCCATTCAAACAACTAAACGCATAGATGACTTTTTTCTTAAATCATCTCATACATGTACCACTTGGTATAAGCAACCAAACAATCCCTTAGGCGCATAAGATTCTGGATGTTAGAAATTGGTCCATGGGAGGCTATTTTCCATTCATTCCAATGCAAGTGTAGTTTAGTACCGGTTGTCTACCCAAGTGAGAAAAGATAATTTATAAGGTGGAGTCCTTGCCACTCATTAAATAATAGAACACATGACATGAGAATGACATGAGTGGACTTTGGCTAAATACATGTTTGCGTGACTTGTGACTTGAGACTGTGCTATAAAGCGTCTCCTGGCACATTGTTCTACTTTTTATTTTGTTGAATCATGCGGTTATCACTCTATTCATTCTGTTTAAATGCGATTTCAATGTCCGTTTGATTCAGTTTTTGATATAATGCCGTCAGTTACTAGGGAATAAATAGATATAATATCATTAGTCATTAGTGAGCAACTAACACACTTCTTATAAAGACTTAGATGTCTAGGCCAGAGACAACCAAATTCTTGCTTCATTCTTTCTCCTTCTATCTAGATTGCTGTACTGTGGTGATAAGAGACTAAACCTCTCCAGCCTTCCTCCTCGGCATACACCGTGAAGGAGAGTGAGCGGTATCTCCGAACCATAAGTCATTCATGCGACCAATTGACTCTGTTATTTTTTAATTCTTGAGCTTATTCAGAAGTACAATCACTACTGCAAAATGATACAACACTATCTCTTCATCTGAGTCGGTTCCCAACTATTTAGGACAAACTAATAATGACATATGATTCGGCATGAATGAGAAATATGGCACTATCGGTCGGACCTAAGAATCGATAGTGATGTGATAGGTATCACTATCGGTTCTTAGGTTCAAACTGATAGTGATGTTATTGGTATCACTATCGATTCTGAGATAGGAACCGATAGTGATATTTTACTATCGATTTTGATATCGAAACCGATAGTGATAATTTGGTCATCACGATTGTTCTGAGATTGGAACCGATCGTGATAACGGATGACCTCTCGGGTTTCTTTCCACGCTTGACTTCTCAGCTTCTTTTTCTGATCCATTCAAATACCAAAAGCCAAGGCTTCCACTTTGCATTTGACCTCTTGGCTTCCCCTCCATTCTATAAAAAAGGAGTTTACTCCTCTCCGCCCACATCGCCCTTCTCCCTCCCCTCGTCCACGTCGCCCATCTGCCTCCCCTAGCACATCTTTGTTGTCTGTTCCCTTGAGCATGTCATCGCCACCTCCCAAGCATGTCATCGTCATCTCCTCCCCCAAGCTCGTCATCACCTCCTCCTCCCCTGAGCACGGCGCCGTCGTCTCCTCCCCCGAGCACATCATTGCCACCACCCCGAGCACGTTGTTGCCTCCTTGAGCAGGTCATCATCGTCTCCTCTCCTCAGCACGTTGTCACCGCCTCTTCCTTAAGCAGTGTTAGCTGCACTGACTTTTCAGTTGGTGTTTTGTAAGTATAATCATGGGCTAGACAATTTACTTGTCTTGAGGGCATTGCATGTGGGGAGGCATTGTTCAATGAGGAGTTAGGCTAGTTTGACTGTCTATAACAACATTGATTAATCCTTTACATCTTACAATGCTTGATTCGTTCAATTAGTATCATCTATTAAATGCTACTAGATATATGTCCATACTCATTGTGCTTACTATTCTACTTTTGTTTGGCTATTATTGTTTTGTTCATGGTATTGTTGGCTGTTTTTAGCACCCGAACTATTGCTGCAGCATCTGTTTACATGCTTTTATAGCCTATACTATTATAATTTCAGTAAGCATTCTTAGTTTTGATTCTCTTAAATATATCTTGGTTTAATTGATTGGGTTTTATAAACTGTCAACTATTAAATCTGTTTTTAAAGGTAAGGTTGTCACAAATCAATCTAATATCTTGTCCTTAGTAGTGAGGAGGTCTTTCTAAGGTAGTCTGATATCTGAGAACACCTTAAAATCAACTTGAGCTTGATTGCTAGTTGTATGCCTCTATTAATATTAATTGTCATGCATATGCTTAATTACTTGATTATGACTATATTTATTTTGATATTGTCAAGTATTACATATAAAATGGAGCCTACAAATAAGACATACGGTATGGAAAAGCTGTTGGACGCTAAACAAAAAATTGAGATGGATATAGAATAATTGAAGGAAAAGTCTGAGTTAACAGCAAAAATTTATGAGATGAAACAAAAACTGAAAGATATAGATGACAAATCATAAGATATTGAATCTCTTAACCATGTACTCATCATTAAGGAGTGCAGGGAGAATGCAAAGTTGGAAGAAGTCAAAGCTGAGTTAATAGAGGTTTCTAGTATTTAATTTGATGTGGTAGCTGATAATATACCAAGATAGCCAATTTTCACAACAAAATGATTGCTTGTTTAAGGATTAAGAGATATGACTGAAAATCAATTAGTTATTGGTGTCAAACAAATGGGCATTGTGCTGGAGCTGTGGAACTACAAGAAGAATTGGAAAGCCTCTGTTGCGGAAGCTATGGCACATATAAAGGCAAATATGAAAAAGCCCTAAGGTCTCCATGTCTTGATCTATCAAACAATGTTATTTTTTAATATATGCTTGTTAATATTTTAACTAGTTTATTGTATCTTTGTAACATATTAGGAAATACTTTAGACAAAAGTTGGCTATAGAAACGATATGAAAGATTGCTCTTGTGCTAAGCATTTCTGCAAGGAAAAGTCAGCCAGAGGATTGTGCCATTTATTTCTTCATTGAGTATGTATAGTGGACAATCTCTATAATACTCTAGATGCAATTACTTGGGGCAAAGAGCCTTCTACTAAAACATCGGGTCTACCTAAGGAGAGTTACTTTAGAGTATTGTACTATTGATTTGTGCATTTAGTATGTATACTATCAATAATACAGTGAATGTGAATATACCATGAATTTATCGATCTGTGAGTATACTGTGAATGTGAATATTCCGTGAATTTGTTAATTATGCATATACTGTTAATCTATGAATATACTGTGAATTTGTCAATCTATGGTTGTGAATATAATGTGAACGTGAATATACTATGAAGGTTCCAAGTGTGGAACCGATAGAGATAATTCACTATTCTCTATTGGTTCTATGCTAAGAATTGATAGAGATCATAAGGACTTCTCTATCAGTTCTGATCATGAAACCAATATAGGTTCCTAATTATCTCTATTGATTTCTAGCTCAAAATTGATAGAGTTAATAGGTCTTATGTGTTAGTTTCGATCTTGGAATCGACACAGATAACGCTACATCTCTATCGAACGAAAACCAACCATGATAGCTGTCGACGTACTTTACGCCAGGGTACCCTCTCCACCGTAGATAAGTAAGACCATGTGGCAGCCTAGCGAGCTAGTGGGCGATCAGGCCCCACTCACCGGCGAGTAGACCACGTGGCTGCCTGGCGAGCAGGCGGGCGATCAATCCCCACTCATCAGGAGAGCGGCCCAAGTGGCGGCTTTGGCGGCAGTGGCGATCGAGCCACTTTCGCGGGCGTCGGCGGTGTGGCGGCTTTGGCGGCGGTGGGCGATCACGCCCTGCTCACCGGGCATCGGCCTGTGTAGGCGTCCTAGTGAGCAGGTGGGCGATCATGCCTTGCTCATTGGCGTTAACTGCGTGGCGGCTCGATGGCGGTGGCGTCGAGCCTGCTGCGTCGGCGTCGGCCTACGTGGCGTCTGGCGGCGGTGGGCGATCACGCCGCTTTCGTGAGTCTTGCCCACGTGGTGGCCTGGTGAGTTGGCGGGCGCTCTAACCCCTCTGACCAGGCCGCGAAGGCAACCAAAAGAATGAGAAGAAGGCTTCGCCTTGAAGCTTCCTCCCCCTAACACGATGTGTCAGGGCCATTGATTGCGAGGAATTCTACAATCGACACGACAACGGCCCATCCCTCTGACACCTCACACCAAACTCGTCGCAGGAACGTCACATCCTGGGCGGACCGGGCGAAGCCACACAGCGGCATTAAATGAAGCTTGAAGGACAAGGCTATAGTGATGGGTGTAATTAATGAGTCGTAGATCAGTATGATGTCACCTTCCCACTTGCCCGAGCCAGCCCACTCTATATAAGGGAGCTCTGGTGCATGGGGAGGGGGGATCCAAGCCGGACCCAAGGTAGAAATCCTTAGCGAAAAAAGAGTAGAATAACTGAAAGGACCATTGTAATTGCGTCCACACTACATCAACGAAGATCTAGCAAGACGTAGGGCTATTACCCAGCTTGGGGGCCCGAACCTAGATACTTTGCTATGTTCTTTGATCTGTTGATCCCCGAAATCCCTCGCGTGAGAGTGATTAGGGTTTCTGACTACGAGACGCCCTCTACCGAACCATAACCTCCATCCTCGGAGGACACCCTATCCGTTGACGGGGTCCTATCCAGTGAAATACGTCGACAGGGGTGTGCCAGGTATGGAGCTAGTGGTTGGCTCACCCGGCCATCTTTCCAGCAGATTCCAGTCTTTTGTCTGCAGGGACCGCACATCTGGTGGTGGCGGGTTCGCACTCACAGCAACAAGAGGTGGTGGAGGCTAACAGCGCCCAGAACACGTCCCAGCGCTCCCGCCGGATGAGGGACTGTCTCACGCCGCCCCCGCAGGAGGGTGGTTGTGCCCCCTTGGCAGCGGCTGAACCCCCGGTTCGGTGTTGGCTGGCCATGGAGGCCGCCACTCTAGCCCAGAACCTGCATGCAGTCCGTCTCCTCTTGGACCACCCTCCGATGGAATTTGCAGGAGACACCCTGGCCACACCGTGGCTGCGGGACATTGCTGGCCTCATAGACGCGGCCTAGCTCTGCATAGGGATGCCCGACCTGTCAGGTACCGTCGGTACCCCTCGATCAAGGGAGCGTGCTGACTGCACCCAAGCTTCCAGCCACTCGAGCGGGAAGCATTACGGCCAGGAGGGCCAGGATAAAGGAAAGGGCATATAAGAAGAGGGTCCCGGTTCCGTGAGGAGCTGTGGGGACCTGAGAGTTCATCTGGAGAAGCGTCGCCGGCGATGCGGTGATGATTTGCGTGATCACCTGCAGCGTCGTCGCGCCCAGGAGTAGGGCCGCGATAGACGGATGGCTCCTGGGGGTGAGGGCTCCTCCCATGACTCTCACCTTCAGAGCGAGGAGGAAGTCCGCTCCTCTGACTCTTTGGGGAGTCGCAATCCGTACTCCCCGGCACAATCTCTGGGCTGGGGTTCAGGTGGACGGCAGGATTCCCCCTACGGCGTTGTATGTCAGGCGTTCTCCCAACGGCTATGTCATGTGGCGTGGCCTGAAAGGTTTCGCCCGGCCTCCATCGAGAAGTACGACGGAACCACCAACCCAGAGGAGTTCTTGCAGATCTACACCACGGTGGTGCATGCCGCTGGCGGGTCTGAGAAGGCCATGGCCAACTACTTCCCAACGGCCTTGACGGGGTCTGCCCGATCCTGGCTGTTGAACCTCCCACGAGGATCAGTACGCTCATGGGAGGAGTTGTGCGGCCTCTTCGTCGCCAACTTTCAAGGCTCCTTCGCACAACCGAGCGTGGAGGACGATCTCCATGCCCTTGAGCAGGGAAGAGGGGAGTCGTTGTGTGACTTCATTCGGCGATTCTGCCATTGTCGCAACACGATCCCCTGGATTTCGGAGCAGTCGGTCGTCATCACCTTTTGAAGAGGCGTTCGAGATCGCAAGATGTGGGAGAAGATGGCCACCCATAATATCACCACCACCTCCGAGCTCTTCTCCATGGCGCACAAGTGTGCACGGGCGACGGAGGCTCGAGGGCCGGTGTCTGGCACCGCGTGCGGGCACGGAGGAGACGAAGTCGGGACCTCAAAAGGTCCTGGCCCGACGAACAAAAGGGCAAGGAGGCGCGAGGCGGTTGAGACCAGGTGGGTCTTGACCGCTGAGCACGAGCATAGGGATACCAAGCCGCGAAGGCCCGACCGCTGTGACCGACGGGATGACCACCGTGACCAGCGTGATGATCGCCGTGGTCGGAGGAACGACCGCCACGAGGAGAAGGAAAGCAGGCCTTTCTGCCCGATCCACTGGACCAACAATCACGACCTAGCCAGCTGCCAGGTTTTGAGCAAGATGGTCGAGCAGCGGCTAAAGTAGCACCGCCCCCGCGACGACGACCAAGACGAAGACCCCGCCCTACTGGCCTTCCAACAGGCGGATCATGCCGTGGAGTACATTCATGGTGGCTCATCCACCTACCCCTCCAACGCGTCCTACAAGCGGCTAAGGAGGGAGGTCTACGCTACGGCACCGAGCTCAGGGGCGGGTTGGATGCTGAAGTGGTCAGAGGAGCCGATCACTTTTAGTCGGGCCAACCACCCTGAAAGCAATGCCAGCCTAGGTCATCTTCTGATCGTGGTTTCAGCCACGATCCGAATGTGAAGCTTGGGCGGGTGCTGGTGGACGGAGGGAGCTCCATCAACCTCCTGTCCTCCAAGGCATTCCGGGCGCTCCAAATATCGAGCCAGGAGCTACGCCTGGCCTTGCCTTTCTACGGCATCGCCCCGAGGACTAGCTTGATCCCCCTAGGTCAGGTGCGCCTCCCCGTCACCTTCGGGGAGAAAAGCAACTACCGTACGGAGTTGGTCGACTTCGAAGTCACTGACTTCGACCTCCCGTACAACGCCATACTAGGTCGACCAACGTTGGCCAAGTTCATGGCGGCAACCCACTATGGATACATGGTGGTGAAGATACCAGGGCCTGGTGGCCCCATAGTCTTCCGGGTGGACAGGCCAGAAGCCTTGCGTTGCCACAAGCATGTACTGGACCTGGCTGGTGCCACCTACGTGAAGTCGACTGATGCCGCCTTTCGGGAGCCCCTCAGGCGCAGACCCGTGCCTCGCCCGGCTCGGCCGGCGAGGTGAAGGTGGTCTCCCTGAGTGGGGGCGAGCCCGGGAAGACCGTCTTCATTGGCGCCAGCCCCAGTGCCAAATAGGAAGACGCGCTCGTCACCTTCCTCCGGTCTAACTCCGACGTGTTCGCTTGGCAACCATCCGATATGACTAGGGTCCCTAGGGAGGTGATCGAGTACCGACTGGCAATGCTCCCCGAGGTGCGCCCGGTCCGCCAAAAGGTCCAGCGACAGGCACTAGAGCGGCAAGAAGTCATTCGGGAGGAGGTAGCTGGTTCTACTTATCAACGCACCATGAATATTACTTTCTGTCCACAGATAGGGCGAAATCTTGAGGTGTACGTCGATGACTTGGTTGTGAAAGTTAAAAAGAGCGAAGAACTGATTGAAAACCTGGAGGAAACCTTCGCCAACCTCCGAAAGAATTACTTAAAGCTCAACCCCGAGAAGTGTGTGTTCGGCGTGCCCTCCGGAAAGCTGCTAGGGTACCTCGTGTCCAATCGGGGCATTGAGGCCAATCCTGACAAGATAGTGGCCAATGAACACATGAAGCCGCCGGTTTGGCTCAAGCAGGTGCAGTGCCTGGCTGGTCGCCTGGCCTCCCTTGAGCGATTTATTGCCCAGTTGGGAGAAAGAAGCCTGCCCTTATTCAAGCTGCTGAAGAAGATAAACCACTTCGAGTGGATTGAAGAGGCTCAACGAGCATTCGAGGATCTGAAGCAGTACCTCTCCTCCCTACTAGTACTGGTCGCCCCAAGCACGAGAACCACTACTCAGACATCGCCGCTACCCTGCGGTGGTGGCGCAGATCTTGGTGGCGGAGAGGAAGGTGTTCTAAGCCGCCTAATACGTCAACAAGGTGCTACACGAGGCAGAGGCCAGGTACCCGCAAGCATAGAAGATGCTGTACACTGTCCTGGTGGCGTCTAGGAAGCTGCAACACTACTTCTAGGGGTGAGAAATTACGGTGGTCGCTGCCTGCCCCCTGCAAGAGATCCTCCACAACCGAGAAGCTGAAGGCCGCATTGCCAAGTGGTTGGTGGAGCTGGGGGAATTCTGTCTCAAGTTTGTACCCCGCACCACCATCAAGAGCCAAAAGCTGGCGGAGTTTGTTGCCGAATGGACTCTTGCCACTCCTGAAGCTGAAGAAACACCCGCACCTTCCCTCTGGACTTTATTCTTCGACGGCTCCTTTAGGCTCAAAGGCGCGGGGGCTGGGGTGGTTCTGGTCTCCCCGACCGGTGACATCCTCTAGTACGTGGTCGCCCTGGACTTCAAGGCCAACAACAACATCGCTGAATATGAGGGCCTGCTGGCAGGGCTACGCGTCGCCTTGGCATTAAGCGTCTAGCACCTCCAAGTCAAAGGTGACTTCCTACTGGTCATCAATCAGGCGCGAAAGGAATTTCAATGTTTTGACCCTACCATGGCCGCTTACTTGGCGGAGGTCAGAAAAATAGAGCGCCACTTCGAAGGACTAGAATATATCCATATCCCTCGACGTGACAACCATATGGTGGATGGGCTTTCACAGCTCGCGTCCTCAAGAACTTCTGTATCGGTCGGGGTCTTTGAAGAAAGACTATCACGACCATCCGTCGCTGCCACCGTTCAATGTGGGGACGATGGTGCAGCCGTCGCGGCCTCCGACTCAAGCGGGGAGGGCGGTGCGGCTGTCGTGGCCTCCAGCTCAGGGAGGGTAGGCAGCGCACCGCCTCGGCCCAGTGTCGGGAGGAAGGCGCGGTGCGCTAGTCTTGACACTGGGGAAAAGCTTGGCCAAGAGGAGTACCTAGGCGATCACCACGTGATCGCCACACTTGGTCGCGAAGGTCAGTGGATGGATCCTATCCTAGCCTTTCTGCAAGACCGAGTGATCCCCGACGATGATGCCTCAGCTGAGAAAATTGCACGCAAGGCCAAGTGCTATACTATGGTAGGTGGGGACCTATACCACCGGAGCAGAAAAAGAATTCTACTAAAGTCCATCACTCGGGAAGAGGGGAGCAACCTGCTCTCTGATATCCATGGAGGCATGTGCGAGAGCCATATGTCCGGCCGGACGCTTGTCGGCAAAGTGTTCCGCCAAGGATTTTATTGGCCTACTGCCCTCCAGGATGCTTGCGAGCTGGTGAGGAAATGTGAAGCATGCCAATTCTTCGCCAGGCAAATCCATTGACCAGCCCAAGCTCTGCAAACCATCCCGCTCTCTTGGCCGTTCGCGGTCTGGGGGCTAGATATTCTGGGCCCGTTCCCGCGGGCCACAGGGGCTTCACTCACCTGTTCGTCGCCATCGACAAATTCACCAAGTGGGTCAAAGCCGAAGCAGTACGTGCCATCATGGCTTCCGCTGCTTTCAGGTTCATCCACGGGATCTTCACCCGTTTTGGAGTCACCAAGCGCATCGTCATCGACAACGGCACTCAATTCACCAGCGCGACCTTCCTGGAGTTTTGTGATGAGATGGGCACCAAGGTGTGCTTTGCCTCGGTGGCCCATCCAAGGAGTAATGGCCAAGCAAAGCGCATCGATGCACTGGTGTTGAGGGTCTTGAAGACCAGAGTATTTGATCGGCACCATAAGCGGGGGCACGGTGGACAAAAGAACTCCCGGCTGTGTTGTGGTCACTCCGAGCCATACCCAGTTGGGCAACTAGAGAAACACCCTTCTTCCTAGTCTACAGCGCGGAAGCCGCCTTCCGTTTGAGCTGTCGCTTGGCTCTCCATGTGTCTCGGTGTTCAGCGAGGAAGGACAAGAAGACTACCGCGGTGAAGAAGTCAACCTTCTGGAGGAGATGCACGACCGGGAGGCCTTGCGTGCCGCTCCGTATTAGCAAATTCTCAGGCGGTACCACACCACCCGGGTCCACGAGGGGACACTAGTAGTGGGTGACCTGGTCTTGTGCAGAATTTGAACGCATGTCGGGCTCCACAAACTGTCTCCCCGGTGGGAGGGCCCCTTCAAGGTGGTCTCAGTATCTCGACCCGGGGCGGTCCGATTGGCCACTGAGGACGATCAAGAGCTGGCCAACTCTTTCAATGTGGAGTTGTTGCGAAAGTTTTATCCATAAAACCGTAAGTACCCGATAGTTCGCTCCGATCAGCTGTATGGGTGGGCTCTCCCCTGGCTGATCGACGACTACTAGCGGTCAGTAAAGTCGCTTGCCTTAAAGGCTTTTGCTTTACTTTTCCTGCTTGTGCCCTGGTGGGTCATATTTCGCGTGAGTGTCATGGTACCAGTGGTTTGGCTGCCCCTTGTTGATCTGCGGTAACACCCGGCGTACGCGTCGGGTAGGGACGGGCGACTAGGAGCGTGAGTGTGGCACGGTGCTCGAACACGGCTTGTACACCTCGGGTTGGATCTGCAAAGCACCGCTGGCTGTCACCGCGAGCACTGCTAGCCCAATACCACTCCTGGGAACCTGCTACCTTGACACGCGACGCCACGGGCTAGTTCCGAATCACAGGGGATTAAGCTCCAAAAAAAGGGACCATGGCAACCTCGTGTGGGGACTTTCGTTCTCTAACATATTTCCTGCATGCCCCGCGTAACGTCTACTTGTGTTTTCAGTAGCTACGTGCAATCGCAGATGAAGTGCTGAAGCACTGACCTGATTCAAACATTCAAGATGGCCCCGCGACAAGCCTGGGGGCTGGTCGCCCGGCGGCCCATGACCAAGATAAGTTGCTTGCCTTAGCACTATCGACATATCTTTTACACTTGCACCCTGTTGGGTCGAATTGTGCGTGGTTGTCACTGGCGTTGAGAACCTGACGACTCCTTGTTGATAAAGGGAGATGCCCAGCGTTTGCGTCGTGCAAGGATGGGCGACCTGGAGCGTGAGTGAGGCACGGTGCTCGAACGTGGCTCGAACACCTCAAGATGGCTTTGCGAAGCACCGCTGGCTGTCACCGCAAGCACCGCTGGCCCAATACCACTCCTGGGAACCTGCTACCTTGCCATGCGACGCTGCGGTCAGGTTCCAAGAGATCATAAGGATATAAGTTCTGAAAGGGCAGGAGTGAGTGACAACCTTGCGCAAGGACTTAGGACTTTATTTGTCTACGTCCTGCATGTTTTGGGTAACCATTGTTTGCGTTGTAGCAGCCGCTTGTAGCCACTCAAGAAACGCCAAAGTATCGACCTAACCTAAGTGTTTAGGTTCACATCGTGGCATGGCTGGGGGCTGGTCGCCCAATGGTTGAGTTGGGCAAACATAATCAAAACGCGGACGAATAAACACGTAGGTAAAATCAGAAGATGCCAATTTCATTACAATCAATAAGGTAGTTTTGGCATACAGGAAGGCAAAGCAAAAACAAAAAAGAAGAAGAAAACAAAGGCGGTGACTCAGGCCATCATTTGTCGTTCGCAACTTGGATGTGCCCGTCGTCCTCCTCAATGTCTGCCTCCGCCACCACCGCGTCGAGGTCGGGTCCTCCACCGTCATCAGCCCGGCGATGCTCAGCGGCCTCACGCACACGCGCTTGCGCCCGAGCCTCGTCTCCCTTGATGCCGGACACGGCGGCCATTGGATCGAAGGAAGCATCGCGGCTGGCGCAGCACGCCAGCACAAAAGTCATGGCGGCAATTGTGACTTGCCGTCCTTCCTGGGCAGAGTGGGCAGCTAAGGTGGCGGGCAGGCCGCTAAGCGCCTCGGCCACTCGGGTCATGAAGTCCGCATACTGCATTGCCAAAGGCTCTAGTGGCTCGCGGAGGTCCGCCCCTAGCGGCTCCAAGGACCTCGCCATCCGCCGGTAAGCCGGTTGGAGCATGACGATGAAGTTGTACAACGTGTGATGCTGCTCCTCCACCGCCTCTACGCTGCCTCGGCCTCCTGCGCCCGGGCGAGCTGGGCTGCCCCAGTTGCCCTCTCCTGGGCCAGCAGTGCCTCCTTCTTCTCTAACTCCTCGCGCAGCACCGCCATCTGCTGTGACGTCTGGGCTTTGCCTTGGGTGGCTGCCGTGAGTAGGACGCCCACGGCTGCGTGCGCTTCGCCAAATTCGACAAGCAGTGCACCCAGGCCGAAGGCGCGGGCGGCGAGGACGATTGGAGCGGTAGGGGATTGGGTGCTAGCCCCGGCGGCATCCACTTTGGCCGCTTCGGAGGCTCGAGGTTGCCCCAGGGCAGAAGTCCCTACTGCGTTCGTCGGCGCTGCGGATGTTTGCGCGGCTGGGGCACCTTGACGGGCCGCCCTTGAGGTGATCGAAGCGGCACGGCCATTGAAGCGTGAGTCCGCCGGCGGCGGCGGCAATTTATGAAGCCGGCGCCACCGAGGTGGCGCCAATGAGGTTGATGCCGCGGGTGTTGGTGCCGTGGAAGCTGGCACCGTCGAGGTCGACGCCGCAGGAGTCGGCGCCGGAATAGGGGCGGCGGATGTCGTCGCCCCCAATGAAGATGCCACTGCTCCTGGCGCGCTCTGGGGAGTGGCAGAGCTGGTGGCAGCAGGAGTTTGGTCCCCGGTACGGGCTCTCTTGGGGTCCACACCCGGGGCGTCCAGAGCGATCGGCCGCTTGCCTGCGCTCCAATCATCGGCCGGGGCCTGGTCCCTGATCACCAAGGGACCGCGGGCTGGCAGCGCCGAGGGGCCTGTGGAGTCCATCGCCGGGAACATCCTGATGATCTGGACGCGCTCTACGGATTCCAAATCGCAGAGCAACCTGGCTTCAGCGGGGAAGTCCGGAATGCTCGACGTTGGCGGGAGCAGTCTGGATAGCCATTTTGAAATGGCTGGGCCATTCAGGTTTCTTGTGTCTGGTAAAAAAATAGGAGTTTTGGTTGATGGTGACCATAAAAAGGAGATGTGTATTCCTGAGAAGAGCAAAGGACTTACGGCCTGGGTGCGTGTGGGTCATGTTGTTGTCCCCTGTATACTACCATGCAGGGCAGGCACGATGACGAAGGGGGCTGATCCTCCAGGCTACGAAGTCCCGGACAACCAGCGCCCCGATCAGGCCGGTGTCTCGCAGGCGGTTGATGCAAGCCACCATCGTTAGGAGCTCTACTGTCTCATCGACGGGCGAGTTCCAGCTCTCGCAGGCCTCCGCTAGCGCGCAGGGCACCCTGAGGAGGTCGACCCCGCTGTTGTCGCCGGTGTACAACCAGTCGCTCTGCCATGACTTCCAGTTGGACTTCGGCTTGAGGGGAATGTAGCGGGGAGCCAACCCATCACGGAGACGGAAATGGCAGCTCCCTGCGATCCCGGCGTCGGTGGTGTTGCGGAGGATGTAGAAGTAGTGGAAGAGTGAGAGATTGGGCATTACCCCTACGAACATCTCGCAGAGGTATGCAAAGGTGGAGAGAATGAGAATGGAATTGGGACTGAGATGAAGGTGATGGATTTCGTAAAAATGGAGGACGGTGAGGAAGAATTCGGAAAAAGGCGGCACCAGGCCCGCCAAGAGTCCCCAGGCGAAGATGACAATCTCCCCTGGTTCGCAGCATGGCATGAGGGTTCCACGGCAAAGGTGGAGGGAACCCTCGGGCGCTATCTTGGAGAGCGTATCCACCCTGTCTTGATCAACAGTAGAAGAAAGAAAGGCTTGCGCCATTGGAGCAGAAGCGAAAGCTTTGGACAAGGAAGACGAAGGGGCAAAGAGCAAGGTGCGCGGAAAGAAGAAAGCGTAAACCGCTGGTCAGGGGTGCGCATATATATAGGCCCCTCAGGTAGCTGGAAAGGCAAAAGTACGTGATGTTTCAGGTCCCAAGAAAGATCGACGGAAGTGGGGAGGACCGCGATGGTTGTGTGCTCCGAAGTGGTGGGCCCATCCAGGAACACACCAATATTAAATGAGGTCTAAAAGAAACTAGCACGCGTTCCGGGACGAACCCGGGGGCTACTGTCGGCATACTTTACGCCGGGATACCCACTCCGCCATAGATAAGTAAGACCACGTGGCAGTCTAGCGAGCTAGTGGGCGATCAAGCCCCACTCGCCCGGCCGAGTAGACCACGTGGCGGCCTGGCGAGCAGGCGGGCGATCAGGCCCTACTCGCTAGGAGAGCGGTCCAAGTGGCGGCCTGGCGAGCAGGTGGGCGATCAGGTCCTGCTCACCGGGCGTCGGCCTACGTGGCGGCCTGGCGAGTAGATGGGCGATCTGGCCCTGCTCACCAGGCGTCGGCCTGCGTGGTGGCTTGGCGAGCAGGTGGGTGATCAGGCCCTGCTCGCCGGGCGTCGGCCTGCGTGGCGACCTGGCGAGCAAGTGGGCGATCACGCCTGCTCGCCGGGCGTCGGCCTGCGTAGTCGTCCTGGCGAGTAGGTGGACGATCACACCTTGCTCGCCGGGCATCAGCCTGTGTGGCGGCTTGACGAGCAGGTAGGCGATCAGCCCGCTCATCGGACGTCAACCTGCGTGGCGTCCTGGCGAGCAAGTGGGCGATCACGCTTTACTCGCTGGGTGTTGGCCCACGTGGTGGCCTGGTGAGTTGGCGGGCGCTCTAACCCCTCTCGCCAGGCCGCGAAGGTAACCAAAACAATGAGAAGAAGGCTTCGCCTTGAAGCTTCCTCCCCCTGACACGCTGTGTCAGGGCCATTGATTTCGAGGAATTCTACTATCGATACGACGACGGCCTATCCCTCTAACACCTAACACCAAACTCATCGCAGGAACGTCACATCCCGGGCAGACCGAGCGAAGCCACACAGTGGCATTAAATGAAGCTTGAAGGACAAGGCTACAGTGATGGGTGTAATTAACGACTCATAGATTAGTATGATGTCACCTTGCCACCTGCCCGAGCCAGCCCACTCTATATAAGGGAGCTCTGGTGCATGGGGAGGGGGCATCCGAGCCGGACCCATGGTAGAAATCCTTAGCAAAAAAGAGCAGAAAAACTGAAAGGACCATTGTAATTGCCTCCACACTACATCAACAAAGATCTAGCAGGACGTAGGGCTATTACCCAGCTTGGGGGCCTGAACCTGGATACTTTGCTGTGTTCTTTGATTTGTTGATCCCCGGAATCCCTCGCGCGAGAGTGATTAGGGTTTCCGACCACGAAGACGCCCTCTATCGAACCATAAACTCCATCCTCAGAGGACACCCTGATCGTTGATGGGGTCCTGTCCGGTGAAATACGCCGACAATAGCCGATCATCATCACTATCTAAGGACTTTGTATATCCATCAAAACTGACTCATATAATGAAAAAGAATTGACCCAAATGACCATTTCTGTAGTAGTGAATGTGTTACCTATTGGTTTGTGCATCTCTAGACTTTTATTATATTTGGCCCAAAATAAAATATGGAATAAAAATATTATGTATATTTCCAACACTGGGGCTCACCATGAAGATGTTGGTGAGATTGGTGTTAGCAGATAAGCTCGGTAGTGGCCGATCGACAGTGAATACAGATAGCAGTGATGAGGTCAACTGTGACAGCTTCCCATGGCAAGAATGAGCTGCAACAAAGAATGCATTGAGGTTCAGAAGGTGCAGAAGAAGCTTAAAAGGACCATGGCTAAGGCTGGTGCTCACCAAGGCACGGGAATAGCGGTGGCGATGAAGCTTGGCTGAAGCGAGGGAAGATGATATAGATCTGGAGCTGCACTGGAAGAAATACCGAATCGAGTGATGATTTTTCCTCCAGATGGAGAATGGCACAAGCGAATGTGGAAAGAAGACAATAGGGCTCACTAAAGTGATGGGAACATAGTGGCTTGGATTTCGATGTAAAGTCCGAGATGAAGAAGAGACTAGGGGTTGGCTTCATAGGGCATAAACTTTGAGATCAACCAAGAAAGTGAGTTAGGAGAGATAGAGAGGAGAGCTAGGAAGGGAGCTTCGGGCAAGAGAAGCTCACTAGTGGCAATGGAGGTTCACAAAATCCTCACTGGTGCTGAGAACGACACTAGCATCCACTAAAAAAAGGAACATGAAGCTACGGTTCTTTGAGGAGGACGAGAGTGGTGAGCTCAAAAGGAGATGAAGTGCAAAAAATGACTTATAAGACTAAGTTGTAGCGGTAGTTATCGCGAGATGCCATGGGTGCAGCGAGTGCAAAAACTGACTTATAAGACTGAGTTGTACCAGTAGTTATCGCGAGATGCCACGGGCCTCCGCTATACTCCGGCAGAAGTTGGCTATATCTCTGAATTTGGATCATAATTTAACACAATTAATTCCTAAAAGATCTGATGCATCAAAGCTTGAAACTTAGGAGGGGCATTGCATAACCCAAACAGCATGACAGTACATTCATAATGGCCTAAATGGGTTCTGAACATAGTTTTTGGAATGTCTTCCTCCTTCATCCTTATCTGATGGTAGCTGGATCTTAAATCTAGCTTTGAAGAAATTGTTGCTCCTTGTAACTCATCTAACATACCTTCAATTAGTAGCATTAGAAACTTGTTTTTAATGGTTACTGCATTCCATTGCGTGAAATCCACACATATCCTCCATGCACCATTTATTTTTCTTACCATCACCCCCGGAGAGGAATAAGGACTTGAGCTAGGTCTTATATCTCCATTAATCAGCATGGTTAAAATAATCTCCTCTAATGGGTCTCTCTGGTAGTGGGGAATTCTGTAGGGTCTCAAGTTTGGTGGATTAGCACCTGTTTTCAAATGGATTGCATGGTCACAATCTCTTTTAGGTGGTGCACCTTTCATTTTTGATGTATAGCCTCGGCATATTGGTGAGGACTACTATTGTTTCCCAAATATGAATTCCTTTGAGTGTCCAACAAATGAACTCTAGGATAATGGTTGGTTGGTATTGGTATCTCACTCAGAAATATTGCTTGGATGTGTTGATTGAAGGTTTATATGTTGTATTATTAGTGTAAAGAGAACCTTTATGTAATCTGCTTTTCCCAAAAGTAATATCTCACTATTCTGCATCATGTGTTTTATCTGTGCAATGATGGTCTCCATTAGAACCAGTGACCTTGTTATTTGTGTTTTATCTCACTATTCTGCAACAGTTTATTACAACCAGTGACCTTGTTAGTCTCCATTAAAGTTTGTATCTGCCAATGTTGTCTATTTTTAAATACTAATATTCTTTTTAGCAATCTTACATGTAAGAATTGTCAGGTCTTTGCGGGAGAAACAAGGTGCCCTAGAATTTCTAAAATTAATATTTAGAGCTCTTTGCCTCTCTTTGGGATCGACAAACTCAGGACTTGCATATTGATTGGATCTTTGTTTAGAGGGCGTCCATTGGTTCTCGCACTATGTGAAGTCATAAATAACAATATAGACGGTGTTTATCCATCCTCACACTTTCCCATCTTTGCTGAATTTTTGCTTCCACGCCGGTCCGCCTAGCCGAGATACCTTCATAGTCGTTGTTTTGTGTTCTTGTTGTGATACTTTCTTTCTTCTCATTATTGTTTATGACCTTATTTGTTTTCGGCTAAATTGTTCATTTCTATATATCTATCCTGTTGTGTACCGTTCACCTTGATCATAGTAAACATAGAAAATGTGCAGGATTTGAGATCTGGAAAGCATCTTTCCTCTCCATGGCAACAATTGTCCTTGCAGTCTATCATTAATTTCATATTATTGGGGTTATTTTTTCCCTTCCCATGGGTCTCCATTTGCTATGTCGACTCCTTAGCGATCAACATCTTTCTTGTTGTTGGTGCCTCGATCATTTGTCCTTTCTCTATCTGGTCTCAATGCTATGGGTGCGGTTTTGATGTATATATTCGACTATATTTTACCAGTTTTTGACGGCAGATGAAATATCAAATGTGTGAATAAAGTTACGGAGACTATCAAAGCAATTTACGGATGACCTTTTACTTATTCAGATGTGTTTGTCTTTATGACTAATAATAAAAAAGTCCCATTATTTGAAATAAGTAGTGTTTTGTCATGCAAATCCAAGAGTTGGCAATCCTGGGCATTACTTGTCTTCCCTTTTTATTTTTTTTCTTTTGAGAACCTTCTTGGAATTTTTTTGTGACGTCGATATCTTTTAACTAGCATAATTGTGGTCTACCAAGGGTGGATCAAGAATCCAATGGCTTGTTCAAAGAACACCATTGTCCTAAGTTTATCCACTATACCTTTCTCATATGATTCTATAGTTTTTTCTTAATCAGTAGTTTTGCTTTTACTTCATAGTTGGCATATTTTGGAGCAAGCGAAGGAGGATGCCATAGTAGAGTTGTTGCTTGTGACTACCCGTTGATATTGTTGGCTGCAACGACTTGTAACACTCTTGCATGTTTTGTACTGGTGAGTTCAAATTTAATATGTTTTACTCTTGTTGGGTGATATTGATATATATATATTATATGCAGCACAAACATGGACAAGAAATGGATGCATTTATCTAGGCACACAATTGAGTACGAAAATGGCATCAATTTATTTTTGGAGTTTGCATTTTCAAAATCAGCACAAGGTGGGACAATCCATTGCCCCTGCAATATTTGTGCTAATTTGTATTGGTTAGACTAGACCACTATATATAATCACTTAATATGCAATGGCTTTTTGGGAGGATACAATGAATGGGTGTTCCATGGTGAGGATTGGTGTTTTCAGCCTTCTCATAACTCAGATCCAGAGGGTAATCCTGCTATGGATGATGAAATGGAGGCAATGCTTAGGGACGGGCTTGGGTTCTTTGGTGACAGTACTAAAGATGTCAGCAATAGTGACGACATGGGAGAGAGAGATGTGGACACCAAAACATACTATAGGTTAGCTAATGAAGCTAGTAAGGAGTTGTACCCAAGATGTGAGAGGTTTTCAAAGCTATAGTTCATTGTTAGGCTCCTTAACATTAAAAACTTATGGGGAATGAGTAATGCATGTTTTGATGGAATTTTTTTTAAATAATACATTTTTTATTAAAAATTTCAAAAATATACCACGAAAAAAATTATAGAAATATACCCCTGTCGCCCGTTGGTTGGGCGATATATAAATATAACCCAACCAACGGGCGACAGGAGGCTAAATCGCAAAATGAACGGGCGACAGGAGGCCAGGTCACCAGCCCAACCTCCTGTCGCCTAATGAAATGGCGACAGGGGCTAAATCGACTAATGGTCATACGACAGGGGGGCGCACACCCCTGTCGCCCTATAGCCCCCGTCGCCCGACCATAGGGCGATAGGAAGGCTTCCCTATTTATATGAACGTCTGGCACTATGCTCAATCAACTAGCCAAAGAAGAGAAGAAAGGGAGAGAAGAAGGAAGAAAAGAGAAAAGAAGGAAAAAATGCCGAAGCGTGCAAGTGGAAAGGGAAAGGGGAATGCGAAAGAAGAGGGAGGTGCTTCGGAGTGACCGTGCAACATCGCGTACCAGGACCTCTTCGTACCGTTCGGAGTTGTTCCACCGATGTGTCTGTGTGGAGATCCTTGCAGGCTAGTCCACTCCTGGGAATTCAGACTTGGAAGAGGAGGTATTGGAAGTGCATAACTCTGGTCGACCACGGAGAAGAGCCTAAAGAATCGCCAGCTGGTAAGAATCATACGTGTTTCATAATATTTGTAAGTGAAACATTGCTAATTTATGTTTCATGCAGTCGCCTCTACCACTGTGTGAATTTGAGCAGTGATTTGACATAGAGATCAACCCCGAAGACCAAAGGCTCTTTGATCAAGCCAATCGGGATGAGGAGTTTAGGCAGCAACTTCAAGCGTAGTGTGACACCGCACGCGAGGAGGCACGTCGAAAAGAAGCGGAGGAGAAGGAGGCCGAGAGAGAGAGGAAATGAGAGAGGGCACGTCGTGCCAGAGAAGCCCCACCGGAGGCATGGGTGAAAGGGAAGTTGCCTCGATCCACTCAGTAGATGTGAAGTTGTAACCATTATTTTCCTTGTTCGTGATGCGCATCCTAGTTTTATGTCGTAATGAAGAGTGTGGTCTACTTTATTTTCCATTGTAACTTCTGATCTGAGAAATCGTGGCCACTTAGGGGTTTTCCTTGCCTCGCGGGGCCCACCGGATACGGCCTAAAAATTACAAAAAAAATCACAAGTGATCTACGCAACGTGGGCAGCACTTATCAATGGGCGACCTGGCCGGGCATTGCCCCGGCACGAAGTTGCAAAAATCGGAAAAGGCACTCGCGGCCATGAAACCGTTAAAATCGTGGCCACTTAGGGGTATTCCTTGCCTCACGGGGCCCACCAGATATGGCCCAAAAGTTATGAAAAAAATCACGAGTGATCTACGCAATGTGGGCTACCACTTATCTATGGGCGACCTAGCCGGGCATTGCCCCGATATGAAGTTGCAAAAATCGGAAAAGGCACTCGCGGCCACGAAACCGCGAAAATCGTGGCCACTTAGGGGTTTTTGTAGCCTCACGGGGCCCACCGGATATGGCTCAAAAATTATGAAAAAAATCACGAGTGATCTACGCAACGTGGTCTACCACTTATCTATGGGCGAGCTGGCCAGACGTTGCCCTGGCACGAAGTTACGAAAATCGGAAGAGGCACACATGGCCATGAAACCATGAAAATCGTGACCACTTAGGGGTTTTCATAGCCTCGCGGGGCCCACCGGATACAGCCCAGAAAATATGCAAAAAATCATGGGCAACCTATGCAATGCGCACTACCACTCATCTATGGGCGAGTTGGCCGGACGTTGCCCCGACACGAAGTTGCGAAAATCGGAAGATGCACACATGGCCATGGTGCCATGGTCCGCGATGAGGTCATTTTAGTCTGAAAAGCGGGGTGCAACGTGTTGTCGTTTCAGTCTGAAAAGTGGGGTGCAGCATGTTGTTGTTTCAGTCTGAAAAGCGGGGTGCAGCGTGTTGTCATTTCAGTCTGAAAAGTGGGGTGCAGCGTGTTGTCGTTTCAGCCCAAAAAGCGTGGTGCAGAGTGTTGTCATTTCAGTCTGAAAAGCAGTGTGTAGAGTAGAGTGTTGTCCAATCATTCTGACAAAGCTGCTAGGTGTGTGAAAAAGCTGATGAAAGGATTAACTAAGTAATAATATTAAAATTACAAAGAATGCAATTGCAATTGTTCGTACAACATATTTCAAATGATTAATTAAGTACATAATATACTACCAATAATAAAAATCAAAAGAAACTACTTTCAGCCCCGCTTCTGGGTAGCTCCTCGCGATTGGGGAGGCCTCCTCCTCCGAACTTGGCCCTGCGAGTACGTCAATTGCGTCGGTGCGCGGTGGACCCTCTGTGGCCTAGCTAGAGGTGTCGCGTACTCGGGCTAAGTAGGCTGCATCGGTGGTGGTGCTCCGTGCAGCTGTGATGATCCAGGCTCATCTGTGTCGATGAGGAACCTCGCTACAGAGTCCTCGTAGTCCTCCAGATCTGGATCATCACCCTGCCCCTCATAGTCGTTAGGAGCAGGTGGAGCTGTGCGCAGGAAGAACCGTGCCTGCAAGCTTGTAGCAAATGAAGAATTATTGAGAGCATTGTAATACGTGATTGTAATACGTGAAAAGTGCATTTGAAGACTCACCTCCGGTGTGGCTGCCTCTGGCGTGTCCAAAGCTCGCCCTCTCGCAGCCTGCGGGACGGTAGCATGCGAAGATGTACCTGCAGCACCCCTGCCTCCGCTAAGCGGCACGCCGTGAGCCACCTCGGTAGGGGTGTGGCATCCCGCCAACTCGAGGGCGTGTCTCGCGCTGTCCTGAAACTTCGCGATGTAAGAGGTGACCTCCTCTCTCGTCACGTCAACTCCGCAGGTCAGCCGAGAAAATAAGCCGCCAAACTCCTCATAGTACTGTAGCAGTACATCATTCTGCAAAATAAATTACGAATTAGTTAGCAAAATAAATTATGAATTACTAAGATTACATGAGATCTAAGGTAGGATGCAACGTGCAACTCAGTGCTTGAAGTCTCAGATGGGTGGGGTGCGTGTCGCCACCACAGGAGCGTGTATAGGAGGATCGGGGTCGACACGTACCAAACGCAGATGAGTCCGGGGAGTGTACCACTCTCGGTACGTGCGGTACATCTACGGGTCGTATGGCGCAGCCTCAGCGTAGACGTCCTCCAGGGCTCCTCCCCACTCCTCAACCTAAGGCACCACACGTACGTGCCAGGGGGTGGTCCCAGGTGTGCCCTTCCTACTCTGCTTGTGGGTAAGAAATAAATATAGTCTTATTAGATGGCATTGCACAATAATAATTATGAAAACATCGATACAGAGAACTTACGTGTGGGCTGCGTGTGGGACTACACGGTCATCGTGCACCGGGAACGCCTGTCGTAGACCAAACTGCCTCATCACACAATGGATAGAGTAACCCTCGACCTGGATGTCGAACACGAGGAACCGACGCGTGAGCCAGTACCCCGCGTCTCATGTGCAAAGGGTGGACAGGCCACCCGTCACACGAAGCTGGACCTCTGCCTCTGTGTACGGCGTCCAGCATACGTGGTCCTCGGTGAGGTGGTCGAACGCAGCGACGAATTAGGGGTGGCCCATCCGCACAGTCTTGTGTGCCCACCTAGGCTGTAGTGACAACAAAATGTAACCGTTAGTACTCACAAAAGTTAAATGAAAAGTACCAAAATCGTGATTGCAATATCTTACCCGTCGGTGGCACTAGATGGTGCCCATTGTCGAACCGTCGATGTCACCGCCTACATGCTCAAGAGGCTACAGGTCGATGTCGGGGCGCCCAATCTGAAACCTCTCGTATGCCCACAACTGTACCAGCAATGGGCATCCTCCGAAGGTTGCATCCTGGGCGAGCCGTGCACACCCATCGCAGAGCCCACGGTACGTGGTGCACAGCACGGTAGAGCCCCAGGAGTACTGCGGCACAACGTCCAGGGGTGCGTTCGCGATCTGCCTCGCGAACTAGACGAGGTGCCTTTCCACGCTATCCCCATGGGATCCCGTGAACATGCACCAGCCGAAGAGCCACAGCAAGTACGCCTCCAGGTGGCGGCTAAGCCTGTACTCATCGGCAGGCTCAACGATCTGCTCTGGCTGTAAAATAAAGCTCACTTGTTATTTTAAGCAGTACATACAGAATTTAGTTTTAAAGGCTAGTTGCGTACCACGAACTATCGAACCCAGCTCAGTGTTGGTCCGTGTGTACTGTCGAAGGCTCGGTACACAACAGGTGGTAGTACACCCTCAAACCTTTGAAGCAGCTCCTGGCGCCACGTCGGATCGACGTCCTTTGGTACCATAGCGTCACCGGCGATTGGGAGGCCGAGGAGGTAGGAGACGTCCTATAGAGTGATCGCCATCTCCCCGATAGGGAGATGGAAGGTGTGTGTCTCTGGCCTCCACCGATCCACCAGAGCGGTGATCAGGGACCGGTCGAATGGGAACCAAATGTCCGGTCATCCAAGATCCGGCGGGCAAAGAACCTCAAGCTCAAGCCTAAGAAATGTAAACATGTAATTAATATAAGTAAAACACTAGTCATGGTGATAGAACAAACATGTTTATAAATTTAAATACTGATATGTTACCTGGGGATCCAACGAGGATCGAGCGGAAAGGAGTGCTGCGGTGTCCTGGGTCAAGAACACCGAGCTGCACAGGGTCCCCTCCCTCCTCTGGAACAGTAGTGGCGAAGCGGGCATGGTGACGCCGATCAACGACCGGGTCCAGCAACTCAAAGGGCCACTTGTCATCTCCATGCTGGTGAGCCATACCTGCAAATTACAAAAATGAAAGTTATAATTAAAACACATATATAAACAAAAGCGTATGTAAAAGTATACAGACACGTCTATAAACAAAAACGTACGTAAAACTATACAAGCATCACAACAATATATTGAAACAAATACGCACATAAAAAACAAAGAAGCTCATAACAATATATTGAAACAATTCCAATAATTTGTCAAGACACAACACTCGCAACAACTACGTACAAAATAGAGTTCATACAACACACGTTACATCGATGAAATATAAATTTGATATATGGCATATGATAATTCAAATTGCTTGTCATATGGTGCGATGGCGTCGTGCAACAGTCCTCGCAGAGGACGATCCTTCCCCCACCGTCGGGTGACCATCTCCTCCTTCGTCTTCTTTGTTTTGTGCCTGGCAGTTCTTGAACGTATATCCTGGTTGGTTGCACAATGAGCATTTCTTCACGCGTTTGCCAGTTTCTGACTCATCCATGTCATTTCTTATATGCCTTGTTTTTTGACGCCCTGCTTTCCCTCTTCTCGCATCAAAATCAGGGACCCATAACCTTTCATCAACACTAGGAGTTGTGGTGAAAGAACCCAAAACCCCATAACCATAAAGCTCCTCGCTCCAAGTTGTCATCACCCTTTGCTTCGTAAAATATTCAGATAGATATGTACCAGGTTGCATTCCAAATAAAGCACGTGCGGCCATAACATAAGAACATGGCCTATGCAAAAGATATGGCTTGTTACACGAGCATTTGCAATCAGCCTGCAAGATGCACCCCTGGGTGACAACCTTCTGGTTGGTTCCACGCCATCCTTTATCCCTGCAGATCACCTCGAAGCGCAGTGTCCGTGCACCAACTTTGATAGCTCTATGTTTGGCCGTCTTTTGACTCTTCTCATCCATGTATTTAGTGATCATCGAAGAGTATAGGAACTGCTCATCTCTCATTACTATGTCAGCAGCTACATGCCTGTCCACAAAGTACTTGGTTGTACCCCTCAACACTCCCTCGACAATTCCTACCAACGGAAGACACCTCATCCCTCGCATTACCCAGTTGTAAACTTCCGCAAAGTTAGTGGTCATCACACCGTATCTGGCATCATGTGTGTCATATAACAGTGACCACTTCTCTTTCGGTTCGTGCTTGATCCAATTTGAGAAACATTTGATTGGCCTTAGCCTCCGACGACAATTAGTTGCCTCATCCTCTGTTGGCAGGGGGAAACGAGGCTCCGCCTGCTCCTGTGTTCCACTGGCATTAGTGTTGTTCGTCTGCTCCTTGTGTTTTTTTGTCAGCTCATCAAGATTTTTCCACAGAGTTCAGAACTTGCTCTCCTGGTTGTGCTTACATAGTATTTTAAACATGTTCATCAGTTTCTTGTTCCTGAATTGCTTATAGAAGTTTGCACCCAAATGCCTCATTCACCATCGACTCTGCAAGTCAGGCCATGGAAATGGCTCCTCTTCTCCTGTTTGCAGCTGGTTGATAGCACTAAGCAAACTAGCATGTCTGTCATGCAGCACGCACACATCTTGATGAATTTTGACCACCATGATCTTCAAATTTCGTAAGAACCACAGCCAACTCTCGTAGTTCTCGCTTTCTACAAAGGCAAAGGCAACAGGCAGAATTTGGTTGTTCCCATCGATGCCCACAGCTGTCAATATTTGTCCTCTGTATTTCCCCATCAATATTGTGCCATCCACGCACAATAATGGACGACAGTGATAAAACGCCTTAATGCAAGCTCCGAATGAGAAGAACACTCTCCTCAGATGTCTTTTAGTTGGTCACTTGATTGACGGACAATCTTGATAATCATAGTACGTCCCAGGATTTCTTCACTGAATGCAACTGAGCAGTGCATGCTGGTTATGGTACGAGTCTTCAAACTTCCCAAACCTCATTTCTAATGCTTTCTGTTTCACCCTCCACACCTTCCCATTGCTAATTGTGTACTGATATCTATTCTCGATTGCTCGGATAATAGCGCGAGGCTCAAAACTCAAGTTCTCCACTATCTCTGCGTACATGATGTTTACGACATACCCGGATGACAGGTTTCTGTGAGCCATCACTGTTTCCTCAGTCATACAAGTATGCTGCTCAACCTTCGAACATAGCAAATGGGTGCCCCATTTGGGCTTGTACGCGTGCACTCTCCACAGTCACCCATGGATCTCACACACCACGTCGTAGCAGGTTGGGGTGGATTTCTTGACCCTGAAAGTCCTTTTTAATGACAAAGCCCAATCTTTAACAGCATCCTGCACAGCCTCTTTTGTCGGGTACATACTGTTAGGCCTAACCTCATTGTCACTATACTGCCAAGGTATATCATTACTTTCATTGACAACCAGCTTATCAAATTGATGCGTGCTCCAGTCGGCTGACACAAGCGGCTCTGTACCTCCATCTTCCTCATCCGACTCATCGTCGTCATCCACTTCTGCTCTACTGTACTCACGGCCTTCCTCTTCTATCCTAGCTGTTATTTCATCAATTTGCTCACCTTCGTCTACCTGTCCCCGCGCTTCTTGTCCAACATTTTCATCATCCTCCCGAAACTCAACCTGTTCACCACTTTGGCAAATGATGTCATCGTTGCACTACTGAACATGCTACTCACGGCTAGATTCCCCAATTTCGGTGTCACCGAAACTGAGCTCATTTTGAGGCCGACTACACTCACCGGCGTTCAACTACTGCTGGGGGGCAACATCCCTGTCATATGCTTGCACTAAAAGCCCCCGATTCCATCCCCGTTGCTCTACCCCCCTCACATATGATCTCCACGATGCGGTTCCCTTTAGCTTAACTAGCTTCCAGTAAATAGGGTTGTTTCGCATACTACATAGGCAAAATATCTTCAACTCGCACTTCTCTTGTTCCATCTGAAAAGTATGATACAACCATTTCAACACAGAAGCAAATGTGTGCTCCTCGACCCTACTCAAACTTCTGTCCACATACTGCATGTTACTTAGATCTGCACCCTCCAAACCATGCATTATAACCCCCTCTCCATAATAGATTGGGTTAATCAGATATATGCCACTGCAAGAATCGGTTATTCGAGATTTGCCATCGTTCCTTTCGTATTTCTAGATTTGCCATTACGAAACCGTGTTTATTCTAAATATGCCATTGCAGGCGACACGTGTCACTTCTGGTCAAACTGAGCGCATGACTCAAATTTATTCTTGACGATTTTGCCCTCCGCCTATTTTTATTTTATATTTAATTTAAGGCTAAAATGGTATTAATATTTTATGAAAATTTTTATCAAGATCTGAAATAGTATTATTAATCTTATGTAAAGTTTTAAAATTTTATCTTTTATATTTAAATTTTAAAAATTCTGACATTGCTATTTTCAACTTTATTTTTCTATTTTTGAATTTCCAAAAGTTTTAAATATAAGTTTTAATTTTTATATTTTTACCAGAGTTAGATGAGGATCTCGGGTCACCAAGGTAAAAATCTTAGCTTCAGATCTTTTTGGAGATTTCTACAAAATTCGACAAGACTTTGATGCGAGGGCAAAATCGTCCAATTGCGCTCGGTTTGACCGTAAGTGACACGTGTCGCTTTGCAATGGCATATTTAGAATAAACACGGTTTCGTAATGGCAAATCTAGAAATACGAAAGGAACGATGGCAAATCTCGAATAACCCATTCCTGCAGTGGCATATATCTAATTAACCCTAGATTCTAAATAGAACTCGTTCTGCCATATCTGCAAATCCATTCATTCACCCATGAATTAATTACTTTCCGTAAAAATTACTGTGACACCTAATATAACTATGCCTACATGCTACAAAAATATATATCTTAAAAAACATTTCTAAGAATATATATATCAACGTACTTCTATCCGTAAAAAATATCTACATTTCTAAGAATTTATATCGATGTATTTCTATCTATAAAAAACATGTACATTCCTAACAACATATATATTACCTACATCTAACTACATTTCCATCAATATATATCGAGGTACTCCTATCCGTAAAAAATATCTAAATTCGCTAGATCTATCCGTAACCTATCAATTTACCTAAATCTATCCGTAACCAAGATCTAAAATTGTTTCTAATCTACCACAATTTACTGCTAAAAAAATTATACAATGAAAATTTACCTCAAAATGTCGCGCAGTCCTTCCTCTTCCTCTCTTTCTCTGTTTCAACTCGGTTTGGATTTGGATGAAATGGGAACAGTACCGGGCGACAGGTTTAAATAGACGTTCCTGTCACCCTTTGGTCGGGCGATAGGGGCGTGCACCCCCCTGTCGCCCGACCAACAATCGATTTAGGCCCTGTCGCCATTTCATCGGGCGACAGGTGATGATTTGGCTTCTGTCACCATTTCATCAGGCGATAAGAGGCTGGGGGTGACGTGGACTCTTGTCGCCTGTTTTTTTCACGATTTAGCCCCCTGTCGCCCAACCAACGGGCGACAGGGGTATATTTCTGTAATTTTTTTTGTGGTATATTTTTGAAATTTTGAATAAAAAATTTATTATTTAAAAAAATTCTGCTTTGATGAGCTTGTCACACTATTAAAAGAAGCATTTCCTGAAGGTGTACTTTTACCCAAAAACTATCATGAGGCAAAAAAATTTGTGAAAGATGTTGGTGTTGGATATGCCACTATTGATGCATGCATAAATGATTGCATATTATATAGGAAAGAGCATGCAGATGCCACTTCATGTCCAACTTGTAGCACCTCTAGGTGGAAAAGCGAAAAAATTGGTCTAAGTGGAAAACGTGTGCATAAAGTTCCAATGAAAGTTGTTCGTCATTTTCCACTTAAAAGAAGACTTCAAAGAATATATATGTCACCCAAGACAGCATCTGATGCAAGATGGCATAGTGAAGGTCGTACAAAGGATAGCTTGTTGAGGCATCCAGCAGATTCAACTGCATGGAAAGACTTTGACTTTAACCATCCTAATTTTAGTTCAGAATGTCGCAATATTAGATTTGCTTTGGCAACAGATGGTTTCAATCCTTTCAGCACATGTAGCATGTCTCATAGCACATGGCCTGTTATTTTGATTCCATACAATTTTCCACCTTGAATATGCATGAAGCAGACAAATTTCATCCTCTCTTTGTTGATCTCTAGGCCAAAATCTCCTGGAAATAATATTGATGTTTATCTGCAACTATTAATTGATGAACTTAAGGACTTGTGGCAGGAAGGTGTAAGGACATTTGATGCATCTTGTTCAGAATGGTTCACACTATGTGCTGCATTAATAGGGATTATTAGCGATTACCCAGGCAATGCTTACCTATCTGGAAGGAAAACTAATAGAGAAGTAGGTTGTGCTTCATGCCACACTGGAACATGTTCATTACAATTAAAACATGGCCATAAGGCATGTTACATGGGGCACCGCACATTCCTTCCTTTCTGGGTATGATGCAAAAGCATTTGATGGTACCAAAGAGATGAGACTAGCTCTTGTCCCAATTTCTGGGTATGATGTGTCCAAGGAAACAAAAGATTTACATGTAGTCTTTGGAAAGCTAGAAGAGAAGAAACGTACAAAGAAGCGACGGCGTGGGGATAAGGAGATTCAACCAAAGTGGCATAAGAGATCTTGTTTCTTTCAGCTACCCTACTGGGAGACCCTTCTAGTACGATATAATCTTGACATAATGCACATAGAGAAAAATATGTTTGACAACATTGTGAATACTCTTCCCAATATTGACAAAAAGTTGAAGGATAATTATCGATGTTTATGATCGGCAATGAAGAAAACAAAATGGGGCAAGGCGGAAGATCTGAGTCTGATGGTAATGCAAGACACGAGGCGGTTTTACCCAAGTTTGGGCTCTCCAATGGAGATAATACCCTAGTCCTGCATTCGGTGTTTCAAGTGTATGGATGAGTGTTCTCACTTACAAGATCTCTCTTACAGATTTCTTCTCCTCCCTCTCTCTCTCGGAGCTCCCCTCCTCTTTATACAGCAGAGAAGGGTCGCTTGGGTACAGCAGTGGGAGTTGTTGGGGCGTAGCAGGAGCGGCAGGGGTAGCTGGGCGCAGAGGAGAGACTGTCCTGTAGTTGGCCGACCATGTACAGTAGCATGCAGGGGCAGAGCCGCCCTTTGCAGGGGCGCAAGCGCTGACCACCAACTCGTGTCGGTACCCCCTCCCGGTCTTACTCTTGCCGCGCACGGTGGAGACCTTCTCGAAGATCTCTCCTTCCAGCACGGCTGGCCCAGCCGCCTCCTCTGGGTGATCCGGTCGGCCCATTAAGCAGATACCTGGACCCATATATTCCACAATAACCCCCGAATGCTTCGCGACCGAGGTGCCGTCCCTTGGCGTCTTTTCGGCCGCCGCGCTGCTCGCCGGATGCGGTATTCTCAGCAAAGAGGTCGTGGAGGACTCAATGATCCCGCACTAACTCTCCTGAGTGATATCCTGCCCCACTTATTGGGGAGTTCGGCGGTCGGCCACCCATGGAGAGTATCCTCGTTTGGGTAGGCTTTTAGCCGGGTGGTACCTGTACATGTACAGCAGTCGGCTCAACATGGAGCGTACCTTGGAGCGGTTTGATGATGCCCATGCCCGATCTTATCGAAGCATAGCTTGGCCCATCATGGGGCGCACGATCATTTGGCTTTCAGCCGAGTGGTACCTGTACATGTACAGCAGTCGGCTCAACATGGAGCGTACCTTGGATTAGTTTAATGATGCCCATACCCGATCATCTCAGGGCATAGCTTGGCCCATCATGGGGCGAACCATCGTTTGGCCTATGGCCGAGTGGTACCTGTACATGTACAGTAGTCGACTCGGCATGGAGTGTACCATGGATTAGCCGAGCGGTATCTATGCCCGATCATATCGGAGCATGGCTTGGTCCATCATGGGGCATACCCTCGGAATCCTTCATCTGTGCCTTTTCGTAATATCTGATTCCGTCATGCGGCAACCAGCGAGTGACCCGACATGGGGCATATCACGGAGGCACGTTCCAATTTTTGGTTCGGAAGGCACCCAGGTTCCGTTTGGAACGGAAATCGGCGATTGACCCAACGTGGGGTGTATCATATCCCAAACTGATTTTTTGCCCTGGCAATAACTGCCCACCACGATTGTGGTGCTCAGTTGGCTAGGACAAAATGAGGCGCACCCTGATCAAACCTGGCAGCCACGGGCATGCTGAGGCGTGGCCCCCACCCCGGGTAGGATCCATCATCACCCTTTATAGTTCCAAGGTGCCGCACAGGTCTCGAGTCTCCCTTCATACATCGCGCCTCTGCTTCTTCATCTCTGAAAAGTCCATCGCCCTCCCCGCGAGCTTCGCTGCTAGGGTTAGCCGACACCGCGCCGCCGACAATCTCTTCCGGGAATGTCGATTCCGCCTTCCCAAGACACCTCCGCGCCGCCTCCGGCCCACGATTGGGTCCCTTCGACGCTGACGGAGGTGCATTTGGATGCGATGGTCACCATGGGAGTCATGCCGCCGGCGGCATTGATCAGCGCCCGCCCGGCCTGCGGTGAGTCTTACCCCACCCCTCGCTCCGAGGAGATCGTCGTCTTCGAATCCTTCTTCCAGCGCGGGTTTGGGCTTCCGGCCAGCGCTTTTTTCCACGGGCTCCTTCATTTTTATGGCATCGAATTGGTTCATTTGAATCCCAACTATATTCTCCACATCGCAGTCTTCATTCATCTTTGCGAGGTGTTTCTTGGGATTCGCCCGCATTTCAATCTTTTCCACCACCTTTTCCTCCTCAAGCCCTTCCCGAGTAGGAGTACCCTTAAGGTGGTCAGAGGCACCGATTTCCAACTGAGATATGGGGCGAGGAAGATTTATTTTGCCATCCCCTTTAGGGCTTCAAACAAGGGTTGGCACCGGGAGTGGTTCTATTGCGCCAACCTTGATCCTGGCCTTCCTTCCTTCTCCGGGGAGCCCCCGAGGATCACCTCTTCTTGGACCGCAGTCCCTCCAAACAAACAAGCGTGAGTTCGTAAACTCAGCAAAGTGCATCAAATCAACATAATTAACCAACTAACACATTCGAACCAACAACAAGATTAGAACTCTCATATGAATCAACCAATACATGAAACAAAGTATATCAATACATTTACCTCGTTGCGTATCTCACATACATACCTCATTAAACCTCTTTGGATGAATCCACAACTCCATCCCAACTCCTTACATTTCCATTTAACACCCAAAGTTTATCATAGAACATAACACACACATAATTCATTCACATGATTCAATATGCAAGCTCAAGAATATCTCATCTCATTCACAATTTATCAACCATATGCATTATGCTCATGAATGTCTCATTTCATCTCATTCTCAATCTTCATACATATGATGCATTATGCTCATGAATATCAACCATATGATGCATTATGCATGCTCATGAATGTCTCTTCTCTTTACTTAGCACATACCGGTATTGCCGAGCACCACCCGTCGATGCGTGCCCTCAAACCCATCCATCCCGTGGAAGGGGCCTACCGAAGCAGGACTTGCCCGCTACCCAGTAGCGGGTCCTACACTTCTCCGCTCCCATCCATACCGTGGATGGGACTACGGGGTAGGATCCCGAGCACTCCGGATTAGTCATACATTCCATATGACTTTCTCACCGCCCTGGCTCGATGCATTTCATGAATGCACATATGCAAATGCCATTCTCAACACTCATAACCATAATCTCACCTTTCATTTTCACAGTCACATTTTCATCGATTCCCATGTAATTACCATATTCACAATTTTTGAACTAGTCTCATAACTCCACGAATCAATTTAGCCTATTCATACCAGTAGCATCATCTTGAGTTATAAGAAGTAACAATGTGTCATATTAGCAAGGCACACGTTTCATCAATCAACACACATATCAAACAAACAAGTGATGCACTTGCCTTAATCTTTGAAGATGAAAAAGGGCTAAACGCGTCCGGGAGCGACACCGTCTGTACCACAATACTCATATTATGACATGATAATACCATTGAAAACACAACAATTTTACTCGCTTCCTACGACCCGAAACCCTTTCACAAACAACGAACTCACAATCCAACAGGAACATGCTGCAGAATGCCTGCTTCACAATTTTATAACTATTTTTATATTGCACCTAAAAATCTGAAAAATTTAAATTAGCTAGGTTTTGACATGAGCTACAACTTTCATGAAGACAAGAAAATTAAATTCTACTGTTATCCATGCCTAATCAGCAGCCCAAAATCAAGCTACGAAATCTGCAGCCTAATCTGGTAGCAGACTTCTAACGGCGATTACTCGCAGACCGACGCTCCAAAAATTCTGAAAAAATATACAAAATATATCTCGACGTTTTCTACAACTTTCTAGTTATACATTTTTGCAGGAAAAATTATCTAAGCCACGAAATCGCATCTGAAAACCGACTGCTCAAACTGTTCGAACTCAGACTACTCTGATCCGAAAATCAAATCTCCTCCCAGCAGATCCCCTCAACGAATTAATCTCAACCAAAACTTCTACAGCGCTTCTAATCTCCCCTAGCAACAAAAATTAAAGCCCCAAGATTAACCCTCACCTTGAGGACACAAAACGAAGCCGATCTTCGCCGATTCGCGCCATTCTCTGCGGTAGTCTCGATCCCGGGCAGCAAAGGAACGATTTGGCTGGATGAATCTTGAGTTCTAGTGGCTGAAAATGGCATGGAAGAGGGAGAGGAGGCTGCTGCAGGATTCGGCCACCATGGGAGGGCTTGGGGGCGGCTAAGGGGGAAGGAGAGGTGGGAGATTAGGGTTAGGGATGTGGTGGGGCTGGTTTTGGGGGCCCAAGAGGGTGGCTGCAGTTTTTTAACCCTTTTTTTCCTTTTTCTTTTAATGAGAAATCACTCCCTCAATGCTAAACTCCACCCTTTAATAGCCCAAAACCCTCCGTGGGTCCCGCTACAGCCCACAAATCCCCAGAAATTCCCGCACGAAGTCAAAAATCGAGATTCGGATATTACGTCTTCAACTTTTAATGAAACTACTTGAACACAAAGATTCTAAATACTACCAGGAACCTGGAACAAGTATATATCTAGAGCCAAACACAGTAGAAAAGTAGATCGGGAAATTTCAAGATTCAAAATCAAAAGCTCTAGCAAGAATAAAAATAAGCAAGTAGAGAATGATTTTTCACCCGAAGTTCGGATCCTTAAGGGGATCCTACGTCTCCGTTGAGGTGGCTCGGTCTCACTTAAGCCGGGGTCCCTTTCAACCCTCTTCCTCCCGGTGTTGCACAAATGCACTCGCCGGTTGAGGCTTGGTCACACTTGAGCCGGGGTCTCTTTCAATCCTCTTCCTCCCGGTGTTGCACAAATGCACTCGCCGGTCTTCACTTCTTTGATTCCTTCCCTTGCGGAGGCGGAACCGGCCTTCACAAACTTCCTATGGCCAACCACACAAAGCTTTGGTGGCTCGTAGGCGACCTCCTAGCCGTCTAGGAGTCCTCAACCTCCAAGAGTAACAAATGCTCATGAAGAATAAGCTTGGAAATGAAATCAAGTGCTCAAACAACTCAAATCTCACTCAACCTAGAACCTCACTCCTCAAAACCTTCCCAACCCTTCTCACAAAGGGGATCACTTAGATCTAAGGGTAGAAGGGTGTTTAGGGGGCTCAAGAACAAGAGGAGAACCCCTCAAAGCTGCAGGATAACGGCCACTTTTTAAATGGGGAAGAGAGGGCTTTCAATAGAGGTCCCCAAAAAACTAGCCGTTTGAACTGCGCAAAGTCTGGATACTCCGGACTTAACCCCGGATACTCCGGATTGGACTGAGCAGCCCGACGAAAACGAGCATAACTTTTGACTCCAGACTCCGATTTCAGTGATTTTGGACTCTATTGAAAGCTAAGAACAAGGGCTACACAACTAACAAGGTCTCACTACCCAAATATGAAAGGATAAATACAGAATTCACAAAGAATCCAAGGGAGACCTACAACTCTCACTTTCCGGCACCTCCAACACCACTCTCTTTAAGTTTCACAAGGATGGATCATTTGAGCACTTGACACATCTAAAAGTCATTCAACGTCGCATCCCTCTTAATAGTACGACAATCCTTAGACTCAAATTAAATCAAAGATAATACAATTCTAGAAATAATCACTTGTCGTCTTCTTTCTTAATGCCGGTGCATGAAGACCTTCACCATATAATTGATGACATCTTCGCCTTGTCCAACTTGACTCGATTCACCTCATGAGACTCTCGTCCTATCAACCTTGACTTGATCATCCTCTCCGACGATCTCCACACCAAGTCGATCTTGACTTAGTCCTCAACTCTTGGTGACACCGCCGTCTTGTTGACCTCGGCTTAACGATCATCCTCCACGATACCTTGATCATTGTACACACACGGGACCTAATTCTTTCCAAACCACTCATGAAAAGCATTAGTCCCAAAAGCTCAATAGATATGAAGAAATTGATATTTGTGAGCAGTTGATTACCACAAGTGTTTCATATAAAGAGGCATAATATAACTGGAAACACTTGACATAAGAAATGTTCTCTACTAAGTGCATCATGATGAATATGTAATTGATATATATGCACTAGAGAGATAATTGCCGATATGATGAATCAATTAAATAATGGCAAGGATCACAGTCTTTACTTAAATGAAGCACATAATAGAATATACATGAATTGTACATGTGCAACTAATATTTGGAATAAGAGTAAATATGTGATCCAACACTAAATTAAACTTCACTAAGAGAATTGCATGAGAAGATATACAACTAGAACATGCATGCATCAAGTCAATCTATAGCAATATGAAGTTTAACTCTAGTTAATACATGCCTACTAAAAACAAAGCACATAATGAACTCAAATGAATATATATGCACAAATAAATATGACATGAACCAATGTGCATATATATAATCAACATGCTACTTGGAGTTCATTATGCATTTGCACAAAAGGAATGCAATAACAAATATAGAAGAGATACCAAAATGGCATACCTTAACTTTGCTTAACCATTCCACTTGATTTTCCTCTAAATAGATGAGACTGATACTCAACTAGGCAATGACATGTTAGTCTCATAGCAATATAATCATATTAGAGGTTTGTCATTTGTTAAGCACTAAGTTAAGCATTTACTGTATTACATAGATTGTCTTTATATGCGTTTGTCATTAATCACCAAAATAATATAAGTGCCTAGATGCACTTTCAATCTCCCCCTTTTTGGTGATTTATGACAAACCTATTATCAATTGCACCAAATGACAATATTAAGATATTTAGCATTTAAAACAAGCATGAAGAAACAATAAGAGATCATACTTACAAATTATCCCTTTTTGTCAATCGATTAGGGGACAATTGATAAATCCATAAATTCTCCCCCTTTTATCATTAATCCTTAAAAGGTTCTTAAAAGATCCTTATTGCTTATTCAATAAAGTCTGTTCTCCCCCTTTGATTGCACACTCAATAAAATGATTAGGGAGAACAAAAAAAATAAGGAGCTAGTAATTGGACAATAATATTAAGCTCCCCCTAAATCTAGGCAAGACATGATATCAATTATATTCAAGATTTAGGTAATAGATGTTTCTAAATTAGTCATGATTCACATGATATGAGTGATGCTTAAACATGACACATGAATATGATTCCACATGGAGAAGATCTATTTTTTAAACATCAAGATCATATAGAGAAGATTACATAAGAAGGAATTGCTTATATGATCACAAGATGTATACAAGATCATGAATCAAAATTGTATAAGTAAGATGCACTTTCATAATCAAGAATTTCATAAACTTATCAAGGGCATACCTCTTTGCAATGTGTCATCCATATGTACCTTTTAATTCTTGATAATGCCAAATGCAAGTTAGATGACACTTCAAAACAATTTAGGATTAGAGGATACCTCTCGAAAGATACCAATTAATGATACTAATTGAAAGATACAACACCATTTAGAATGACACAATTTAGCATAATTGTGTGCAAAGACATTATTGAATATGGTCAAGAAAGAAACACGACCCTTTGTCAATTCTTGTCCACCGTATGTTCGAATCGGTCATGATCACCGCGCCCGGCCTTAGATCCCTCGAACTATGGAGCTCCTCTCCATTTCCTTCATCCCACTGTCGAAGATGACCCCTTTTCCAATACCTTGAACATCAATAGACAAGTACACGATTTTCGGGAACAAATATCTTTCAACTTGACCCAAGTTAGTTTGATAATGTCTAAGTACAACATGCATGATATAGATGATAAATATGATAATACTATTTGCATGCAATTTGAAAAGTTCAATATACCAATTGATGATCTCATTATACCAATTTACAAGAAATATTTGAAGCTCATTCAAATTTAACTCTTGAAATTCACTTGTAAAGGTCATTTTGCATAAGGATACCAATTTTGAGAAAAATATTTATATTTATTTCAAAACCAGCTCATTTTCTCAAAAATCAATATTATATGTCAATTAAAGATCAACTAAATATCATGACATAACCAAAATGAGATCCTCCTTCAAACATACAAAACTTGATTAAATAAGCTCTAAAAGAATTATAAGGTATATCATGGAGCTAATACATTTAAATATATTCAAGTTTTGTTTTGAGATATTCTACCAACTTGAAGCCACTTTTAAATCATGAAAACCACAAAGAGTTCACAAACTGAAATTTCAAGTTTTCAGATTTTGACATTTCATTTAGGCTTTAAATAAGGGCTGAAAAACTGCTCAAATGAGATCCAATAAATCTGATAAAATTTTTTGTTATAGAAAAACTATTGAGGATCAATTATTACAAAGATATTTCTCTCAAATTATGCTCCTATTTGGAGATACAAAAATCACAAATCAGCTCAAAAATATGCAAAAGTCTGAATTTTTAGCATTTGATCAAAGAGAGAAAAGGCCATAACTTTTTCAAATTAAGTTGAAATTATTTGAAATTGTGCAGAAACATACTTTAGACTCCTAAGAAACTTTTCCAAAAATAATTTTTCAAAAAGGAGTCTCCAATCAAAAGATATGCCAAATATTGCTTTGTAGGTACGATTTTCAATCAAAGAGAAGAAAAGTCAAAACTTTTTCAAATTAAGTACAAATGATTTTAAAATCTCTAGAAATTAACTTTGGACTAATTAGAAGGTTTCTCAAAAAGAATTTCCTCAAAAAGAATTTTCTTTTAAAAGATATGGCAGATTGCGCTTTGTAGGCATAAAGAGAAGTTCGATTTGCTTCGAATGCTCAAAATGCAATCCGGCTTGGATTTCATGGAGATTTCCACTTTCATAGCTTTGTATGAGTTAGAAATACTATTTCAAGCCAAGAAATATAAAGAAATCCAACTCGAATAGCAAAACCCACAATATGCAAGAATGGGTCATTTTTGGTCAAATGAAGAATTTTGGCTAAATTCAAATAGCTATAACTTTTGAACGGTTGGTCGTTTGAAAAACATTGAACTAAAGAAATGCTTGAAATGACCAACTCTACGAGTTTTGTATTGACCACTTTTTCAAAAACTCAATAGATTTTAACTTATAAAAATATTTCATTTAATCCAAAATCAAGATCCTATAAGATCCATTTGAGGCTAAATTTGCTATTTTATTTCTAAAATAGAAATTTTTACTCCGAAAGTATTGTAAAATATTTGAAATACATATTTGAGAACTTTTATAAAGATTTTCATAAATATTGGCCTTTTAAACAATATTTTTGACTTTTGGACCAAAGAGGCTCATATGAAGGATATGCATGCATATGGTTTTCAACATTATTCGAACAAGTATCAAATGAAGTCAAATAGCCATGAGATTTTGCAAAAATGATCCATGGACATCCAAGAGACTTCTCCAAAAAGAATTTCTCAAATATCACCCTCCGATAAAAAAATAGGCTATTAGGAGCATTGGAGGTTTAGTTTTGACACTAAATCAAATAAAGTCAACAATTTCGCAAATGAGTTCAAATAAATGTGAGAATTTCTAGATATGAACTCCATATGCGAGAGAAGGTTTTTCAATAAAAATTTTCAATAAATCAATTTTATTTTTAGGGATATAGTGAAAGATGTATTTGAATCACACAAAGGATTAAGATTTTCACCAAATCCTCAAAATGGAACCAAATGAGTTTTGAACGGAAATGTGCACTTATATGGCTTCATATGAGTTAAAGAGATGCTTATAAACCTATTAGCATAATCAAATCCATTCAAATCGTAAAATCTAACTTTATGCAAGAGTATGCCAAATAAGATCAAAAGAGAGATTTTGGTGAACTTCAAAAAGGCATAGTTTTTAAATGATTTAGAATTTTGAGAATATTTAAATTAGAGAAATGTTTTAAATCCAAAACCTCAAAAGTTTTGTATAGAATCCTTTTTGAAGAAACAATAGAAAAGTAAAGTCAAAATCCAACGATACAAAAATTCAAATAAACCAAAGGATAAGATATTGAGATTTGAATTTTGTGTATGAGTCTAAAATACCATTTTGAACCAAGATACTACACAAGATCCGGTCTAAATGGAGAAACTCACTAAGTGCAATAATATGACCATTATGGGTCAAATATAGTTTTTCGGCGAGTTTCAAAATCAAATAACTTTTGCTAGGTTGGTCTTTTGAAAATCTTTTGAACACAAGAATTGTTAAGAATGACCAACTCTAGGATTTTCGTTTTGGAATTACTTTCAAAATCATTTTACATTTAATTCTATAAAAATTATAAGTTTAAATCCAAAACAAGATATTAGTAACTAGCTTTTGGGCTAAATACTTGTTTTCTTTTGAAATTAGTTTTTGTAAAGCCAAAACCATTGGTAATCTTTTGAAAGCATTTATATACATTTTGCAACTAGTTTTTCACAAGAATACTAATAGTATACAAAATTTTGACTTTTGGCTAAATGGTTTGATTTTGAAAATATATATTAGCACTTATATAAATATGGGCACATGTAGGGATGTAATATACACGGATATGAATTAGCACTCCTCCTAAATGTGCCACTGTCTTTAAATCTGCTGGAATTTTATCTTCTACTGTGATGAATGCAAATGTTGCTTCTACTTCTAAAGTTAAACATTCTGTTAAGTACACTTGCACTCATTGTGGTAGAGATGGACATATAGTAGATTTTTGCTTTTGGCTAGCCAAACAACAGAAGCAAGAAAAAGTTAAGGCTAGGTCTAATTTCAGATAGGCACGCTTTACTCCTCATTATGTGCCTAAGGTGATGCGAACACCTTTTGTTGCAAGAAACACGAGAAAGAGCAAAACTGATTTTGTATACATGTATACTCGTGCTGTGCCTACTCATCGTGTGTCTCAGTGCTGGATTCATAAATGTCTTTTATCTAACCCCAAAGATCGAGACATCGACATTCTCTTTGTGTAGACTGTGGAAGAGAGGAAGGAGAACATATGGTTCATAGATTCGGATGTTCAAGACATATGACCGGTGATTCAAAATGGTTCTCCTCCCTCACACAAAGTTCTGGTGATGAGGTCATCACTTTTGGCAACAATTCAAAGGGAATAATTCCTGGAAGAGGAATTGTGCAAGTCAATGAAAACTTCATTCTTAAGGATGTAGCTTTGGTAAGCAAGCTCAAATATAATTTGCTATCAGTTTCTCAGTTGCTTGATGAAGATCTTGAGGTAAGATTTCAGAAAAATTCTTGTCGTATATTAGATGTTTCTGAAAATCTAGTATGCAACATCACTCGCATTGGTCGCTTGTTTAATGGTGATTTTTCATGTTCAACATCTGAAATGACATGTCTTGTATCTCATGTTTCAAAATATCTAACTTTTTGGCATCATAGACTTGGTCATATTGGTTTTGATCACCTTTCACGCATTAGTAAATCAAATTTGCTCAGAGGTTTGCCTGAATTAAAGTATGACAAAACAAGTAATTTGACTTGCTCTCTCTGTCAACATGGAAAAATGACTGCACCTAAACATTTTCCTATCACTGCTGTTATGACTAATGCTCCAGGTTAGCTTCTACACATGGATACTGTGGGACCAGCAAGAGTAAAATCTGCAGGAGGTAAGTGATATGTTCTTGTAATTGTAGATGATTACTCTAGGTACTCTTGGGTATATTTCATGACTACCAAAAATGAAGCTTTTGAATTGTTTCAAGAGTTTGCATTAAGGTTGCTCAAGGAATTGCCTGAAGCACTTAAAGTAATTAGGAGTGATAATGGAGGAGAATTCAAGAACAATCTTTTTGCTTCTTTCTGTTCTGAACATGGAATTGAGCATCAATTTTTTTCTGCTCGAGTTCCTCAACAAAATGGTGTTGTTGAGAGGAAAATCGCACACTAGTTGAGATGGCTAGGACAATGCTTGATGAATATTCTACTCCTAGGAAGTTTTGGGCTGAAGCTATTTCTACTGCTTGCTACATTTCAAATAGAGTATTTTTGAGAGCAAAGCTTCATAGAACTTCTTATGAACTTCGGTTTGGACGTACTCCTAGCATCTCCCATATGCGTGTTTTTGGTTGCAAATGTTTCATTCTCAAACATGGAAATCTTGATAAGTTTGAATCTAGATGCTCAGATGGATTGTTTCTTGGTTATGCTCTTCATACTCGTGGTTACCGTGTGCTGAATTTAGAAACTAACAAAATTGTTGAGACTTGTGAAGTCACTTTTGATGAGGCTAGTCCTGGTACTAGACCCGAATTTTCAGGGACACAAGTTACTTGCAGTTTTGAAAGTATCTTTTTGGAAGAAAGTGATGATGAAGATGAAGATGAAAGTGGTAATCAAGTTGGCAACCCGGCTCAGCCAATTCAGCCACAGGAAGAAAATCAGCAAGCATCTTCGGAAATTCTTCCAGCAAACACACATGATACTGGACCTCAGACATCTTCAGAAATTTCAGCACCATTGCATATTCAACGAAGACATCCTCCTGAACAGATGATTGGTGAGTTAAATGTGCGTGTGCTTCGAAACAGGTACAATACTAATACCTCATATGCTCATACTGCTTTTGTTGCATCTTTTGAACCCCAAGATGAAAGTCACGCGTTATCTGATGAGTCTTGGATTAATGCCATGCATGAGGAACTTGAGAATTTTGAGCGCAATAAGGTTTGGGTTTTAGTTCCACCTCCTTTAGGTCGAATATCATTGGAACTAAATGGGTTTTAAGAATAAACAAAGTCAAGATGGGGTTGTTGTTAGAAACAAAGCTAGATTGGTTGCTCAAGGTTTTACTCAAATTGAAGGACTTGATTTTGATGAAACTTTTGCACCTGTTGCTAGACTTGAAGCCATTATAATTTTGTTGGCCTTTGCTGCATCTAAAGGTTTTAGATTGTATCAAATGGATGTCAAAAGTGCTTTTCTAAATGGTTTTATTTCTAAAGAAGTTTATGTCAAACAACCTCCTGAATTTGAAAATCCGAAATACCCAGACCATGTTTTTAAATTGTCCAAAGCTTTATATGGTTTAAAACAAGCTCCTCGGGCTTGGTATGATAGGCTTAAATCATATTTGCTGGAAAATAATTTTGAAATGGGTAAAGTTGATAAAACCTTGTTTTTTCTCAAGCATAGCAATGATCTGTTACTTGTTTAGATTTATGTGGATGATATCATTTTTGGTGGTACCTCTCATGCTCTTGTTGCCAAGTTTTCAGACACTATGAGCAGGGAATTTGAGATGAGTATGATGGGTGAGCTCACATATTTTCTGGGTTTACAAGTCAAGCAAACAAGGCAAGATATCTTTATTCACCAAACGAAGTACACAAAAGATCTCCTTCGACGTTTTGAGATGGAAACATGCAAACTAATTTCCACACCTATTGGCACAACAACTACTTTGGATCCAGATGAAGAAGGAGAACCGGTTATTCAAAAGGAGTATCGAAGCATGATTGGATCACTTCTTTATCTCACTGCTTCAAGGCCGGATATACACTTTGCGGTGTGTTTGTGTGCTCGTTTTCAAGCTTCCCCACGTGCTTCTCATCGATAAGAGGTAAAACGAATTCTTCGCTATTTACAATCCACTTTAAAGTTTGGCTTATGGTACTCCTCATCATCATGTTTATCACTTAGAGCCTACTCTGATGCCGATTTTGCGGGTTGTAGAATTAACAGGAAAAGTACCTCTAGAACATGTCATTTTATTGATACATCTTTAGTAGCTTGGTCATCTAGAAAACAAGTTTCTGTTGCTTTCTCAACTGCTGAATCTGAATATGTTGCTGCTGCCGCAAGTTGTGCTCAAGTGCTTTGGATGATATCAACTTTAAAGGATTTTGGATTAAACTTAGATAGTGTTCCCCTTTTCTGTGATAACACTAGTGCTATTAATATTGCTAAAAATCCAGTGCAACATTCTCGAACCAAGCATATTGACATTCGCTATCATTTCCTTCGAGATCATGTGGAAAAGGGAGATGTTGTGTTGCATTTTGTTGATTCTGAATTGCAAATTGCTGATATTTTCACAAAACCACTTGATGCTTCTCGATTTGCCTTTTTGAGAGGAGAGTCATTGCCAGCATTCCATGAGCTTGTTTTGAGGGGGAGGTTTATGCCAAGTCTGTTACTTAATGAGCTTACTTTATCATATTTCTTTATATATTATGTAATTGAGCTTATATATGATAATCTAAATTGCTTTACTTGAACTAAAAGTGACATTGCGGAATTCCTTGGTTTGACTGTCTATAGCTAATACCTTGTGATATCTTGCTCCTATAGGCTTGATAATGAATCGTCTTAACAAATTTGGGCTATGAAGCATGTGTATTTTCAGCTTTACTCTTTCATAGACCATTTAATCACTTTGCATGTTTACAATAAAAGAAAAGGGAATAAGAAAAAAAAGGGGCTCAAATCTGCAAGAAGCTTGTCAAAATTATCAAAATAAGCAAAAGCTTCAAGATGTATGCTTCAAGCATGCCATTCCCTAAAAAGATAAGATGTATGCTACAAGCATGCCATTCCCTAAAAGATAAGATGTATGCTTCAAGCATGCCATTCATTGAAAATAAAAGAAGTATGCTTCAAGCATGCCACATGCGATTCTCGTTATCAAGATTAATTTGGTCTACTAGATTGAAGTTGAAACTACTTGCTTGCCCTGAGTTGTTAGTTGCTTCATTTTTTGGCCTAGTTTTTTCTGCCAAGATTTTGCTTAGTACTTGGCTATAGTTGATTAAATTGAGGTTGAGATGCATGTCACTCCCTAACTTGTTCAATAATATTAAGTTCATGTATTATGCTTATTATGTGATCTATAAGGTTATATGATCAAGGAAGCTCATTGGTTCTTGTCTTGGCGCTCATTTGTTTTTCCTTGCTGAAATCATTGTCAAAGGGGGAGAAGAAAGCTTACATTCAGGGGGAGAAGTGAAATGTTTTATTGTCAAAAGGGGGAAATTTTGGAGTTCACACACAATTTGGTTTCCTTTTAAGTGGAGATTTTTCATTTTGCTTTTTGGAGTTCACACACAATTTGGTTTCCTTTTAAGTGGAGATTTCTCACTTTGCTTTTTGATCACTTTGCTTTCTGTTTTAAAATGAAATTTCTTAAAATCTTTTCTTGTGAGGTTAATGCCAATGTTCAGGTCCAAATGGTGTTGCCAATGTTTTCATCAAGGGGGAGATTGTGAGATCATGTGATGAAAAATTGGTTGAATGGTGAAATTGGCATTGTAAAGTGACTTTGATTATAGCATGTGTGGTGCTTGTTCATGTGCTATGTTGAGATAATTATTATGCTGGTGATAGCATGATGGATTCTGCTTGATGCAATGCACTCGTGTGAGTGGTTGCATGAATTGACTTTGAGTCAAGTCGTGGACTTGTGCTCGTGCACGGTTTCTGTGTTTATTCATGTGCAGGTGTTGCTCGAGGGTGAACGTGGTCGATGACGGGACCAGAACTAGGTTCATAGAGGAACTGAGGTTCGGGACTAGGTTCAGGGAGGAATCGAGGTCTTGGTGGTCAAGGATATCATGCGGGACGTTCGGGCTAGAGAACAAGCACATGAAGGCTGGTTAGTCACGTAATTACAGCAGGTGGGCTGTACATACGTGCAAGAGTTGTTTTTGGCCACGTTGGGCTAAGTTGAGATGTATACAGACTCTTTCCATGTTGGAAGTGGAGTTGTATTCTATCTCGTTAGGATTGCTCTGTATAAATAAGGGGAGGTGTCCCCTGTTTATGCTTGAACAAGATTTTAGGGTTTCTACTCTTGTGTTGGAGTACTTTAGACAATGAAATAAAAAACAATCTTCCATAGAGCTACTTCTTGCGGTCGTGATTTGCTCTTGGCTTCGACATAGTTGATCGATCGTTTGAAGTTTTGTTCATCACAGCAGTCACGAAGTTTATCACGGAGTTCGGTTCTTTGCAAAGGTATCATCTTGCAAAGGTAATATATTTAGATCCGATTGACCTGATTCTTTTTTTGTTCACTTTAGAATTGAGTCTATTTTATACAGTTAAAATTTCATAACAATCCAACGGTTAGATCTTCTATAATTTGTGGTCGCCAAGATTGATGTCCTGCTCGCCCAACTGCTCACGTGGTCGCCCGAGTTCGGTCATCTTGCGAAGGATATAACTTTAGATCCATAGATCCGATTGACCTAATTCTTTTTGTGTTAGCTGCAGAATTAAGTCTTGTTTCTACAATTAAAATTTCACATCAATCCAACGGCTGGATCTTTAGGAATTTCTATTTTAGTGGACATATATCGGTCTACTCGCCCAGACTGTGCGCGTGGTCGCCCAACTGTTCACGTGGTCGCCCAACCTGCTCGCCCAAGTGCCAAACTGGTCGCCCAAGTGTCCTACTGGTCGCCCAGGTGCCCAAACTGGTCACTCAAGTGTTCTACTGCTCGCCCAAGTGTCCTACTGGTCGCCCAGGTGCCCAAACTGCTCGCCCAAGTGTCCTACTGATCGCCCAGGTGCCCAAACTGGTCGTCCAAGTGTTCTACTAGTCGCCCAAGTGCTCTACTGGTCGCCCAGACTTTTAAACTGGTCTCCCAACTTCGTAAACCGGTCTTCAAGCAATTTGAGTTTGAATTGGGGTGTTTCAAAAAGGTTAAGAATAAGATTTTAGCTTCCGCACAATCATTCACCCCCCTCTGATTAACGCCATCCGATCCTACAAATTGTAGCAAGTATGCTTTGAACATCTCTTTTTCTTGACTTGCTCTTTGTTGGTTTGCCTCATTGTTGATGGTTGTGGCTTGATCTCCACTTTATTAGGGCACACGGAGGCGAAGTGGCCCTTCTTGTTGCAAGCAAAGCACTTGATAGTCTTTGAGTGTCTTGCGTTGTGCCTTGTCTTGCTAGTCTCCCTCTTGGAGATGTAGCCGAGTCCTCGCTTATCTTGAGGTGCCCTTGGCTTGCTCAAGATCTCGTCGAGGATGGCTTTTCCCTTTACGCATTTCTTCAAGTCATCTTCTAATCTAATGACTTGTGCCTTGAGCTCTTTATTTTCCTCTATAAGGTTAGTCTCAACATGCATAGAGGAAGTAGTAGCAATAGCATTTGAGCAACAAGGTAAATCATTGCTAGAGGTGGATATGCATTTATTTGATGAATTGTTTGTAATAGAAATTGGGCAAGGCAATTCATCAACTAAATTACATTGAGTAGCAATATCCACTCTAGACTTAGTGAATTCCTTGAGAAGGACTTTTTCATGATTTTCTTTTAGAATATTATAATCATTTTGAAGTGAGTCATGCTCCAACTTCAAAATTTTATACTTCTTTTTCTCCTTCCCAAGAGATTCATTGAGCTCCTTTAACATATTCATAAATTCATCACAAGAGAGCTCATCATCATCACTTACCTCAATTTTACCTTTTGCCATGTAGCAACGGATTAGTGATGGGAGTGAATCTTCATCGTCGCTTGAGGCGGAGGTTGAGATCGTTGGAGATGTCGGTTCTTCATCACTTGACGTGGAGCTTGAGGTTTCATCTCTCGACATCTCTTCCTTAATGCAATCCTCAATGGAAGTGGATGATTCAAATAGTTCTTGCAGCTTTATCCATATTTCATGAGTGCTCTTGAGATTGCATATTCTATCAAAAATTTCATCGCTAACAACACAAGATAAAGCATAAGTAGCTTAAGCGTCGAGATGTAGGCATTTCATCTCTCCTTCAGTTGGATTAACTTCATTCAATGGAGAGGAAAAGCCGACATCTACGATCCACCATATTTGGGGGCTCATGAATTTAAAATGAGAAGTCATAATTAATTTCCAATGAGCATAATGTGAGTGCACTAATTCTCTAGTCGACATCCTTTACTCTCTAGACGGTTAAGTCTAAAAAAATGAGAGACCAAGCTCTGATACCAATTGAAAGGACAGGGGATGTCGCCTAGAGGGGGGTGAATAGGCGAATAATAAATTTAAAACTAAATCACAGCGGAATAAAACTTTCCCAAGGGTGTCAACCCGGACTGTCCGAGATTTAGTTCGGATACTCCGGTATATCCGGACTATCCGGGGTTTTTGTCCGGAGTCTCCAGATTAACCCCTTCGGTATGGATTAAACTTCACCTATCCGGAGTCTCCGGGTTAAATGTCCGAATACTCCGGGTTGGGCACCTCGAGATGAAATTTTTAATCTCTTCAACTTTTAATCAAACTACTTGAACACAAAGATTCTAAATACTACCAGGAACCTGGAACAAGTATATATCTAGAGCCAAACACAGTAGAAAAGTAGATCGGGCAATTTCAAGATTAAAAATCAAAAGCTCTAGCAAGAATAAAAATAAGCAAGTAGAGAATGATTTTTCACCTGAAGTTCGGATCCTTGAGGGGATCCTACGTCTCCGTTGAGGCGGCTTGGTCTCACTGAAGCCGGGGTCTCTTTCAACCCTCTTCCTCCCGGTGTTGCACAAATGCACTCGCCGGTTCAGGCTTGGTCACACTTGAGTTGGTGTCTCTTTCAACCCTTTTCCTCCCAGTGTTGCACAAATGCACTCGCCGGTCTTCACTTCTTTGATTCCTTCCCTTGCGGAGGCGGAACCGGCCTTCACAAACTTCCTACGGCCAACCACATAAAGCTTCGGTGGCTCGTAGGCGACCTCCTAGCCGTCTAGGAGTCCTCAACCTCCAAGAGTAACAAATGCTCACGAAGAACAAGCTTGGGGATGAAATCAAGTGCTCAAACAACTCAAATCTCACTCAACCTAGCACCTCACTCCTCAAAACCTTCCCAACCCTTCTCACAAAGGGGATCGCTTAGATCTAAGGGTAGAGGGGTGTTTAGGGGGCTCAAGAACAAGAGGATAACCCCTCAAAGCTGCAGGATAACGGCCACTTTTCAAATGGGGAAGAGAGGGCTTTGAATAGAGGTCCCAAAAAACTAGTCGTTTGAACTGCGCAAAGTCCGGATACTCCGGACTTAACCCCGGATACTCTGGACAACCTGGATACTCTGGACTCACCCGGATACTCCGGATTGACCAAACCGAGAGTACCAACCCGGATACTCTGGATTTAACCCCGGATACTCTGGATTAGATTGAGCAGCCCGACGAAAATGAGCATAACTTTTGACTCCAGATTCCGATTTCAGTGATTTTGGACTCTATTGAAAGCTAAGAACAAGGGCTACACAACTAACAAGGTCTCACTATCCAAATCTCAAAATATAAATACAGAATTCACAAAGAATCCAAGGGAGACCTACAACTCTCACTTTCCGGCACCTCCAACACCACTCTCTTTTTAAGTTTCACAAAGATGGATCATTTGAGCACTTGACACATCTAAAAGTCATTCAACGTCGCATCCCTCTTAATAGTTCGGCAATCCTTAGACTCAAATTAAATCAAAGATAATACAAGTCTAGAAATAATCACTTGCCGTCTTCTTTCTTAATGCCGGTGCATGAAGACCTTCACCAGATAATTGATGACATCTTCGCCTTGTCCAACTTGACTCGATTCACCTCATGAGACTCTCGTCCTATCAACCTTGACTTGTTCATCCTCTCCGACGATCTCCACGCCAAGTCGATCTTGACTTAGTCCTCAACTCTTGGTGACACCGCCGTCTTGTTGATCTCGGCTTAACGATCATCCTCCACGATACCTTGGTCATCGTACACACACGGGACCTAATTCTTTCCAAACCACTCATGAAAAGCATTAGTCCCAAAAGCTCAATAGATATGAATAAATTGATATTTGTGAGCAGTTGATTACCACAAGTGTTTCATATAAAGATGTAACACCCCTTTAACCTTTTCTCTTGGATAAGCCCACGCCTCAATCCCAACTCAACACTTTTCCATCTACCTCAAAATCACTATTAGAATGCAAAGCAACATGAATGCCCTCTTTAATGCACGTCATTTAAGATCGCTGAAAGTGCCCACCCGTCGGTGTGCACCCTCACGCCCTTCCATCCCGTGGAAGGTGCCTACTCTTCTTGTCTCGCTCCCATTCACCTCGATGAATGGGACTACGAGTAGGACTTTCGTGTTCACTACGTGTGAACACAGAGGCCCTGATCGGAATGGGTCGCCTCTTCCTTTTATGAATGCACAATGCAATTTATATGAATGAAATGCAACCTTCATTCATTGCCAACACTAACACATCCACAGCCACATGCATAAACATAACCAATTCTCACATTCATGATTTACCAGCGATATTAGTTTAATCAGGTTCAACAAAAAAAAAACACAGCAACACATTACAACCTCATCACAGGTTTGGAACACCCTTCCTACCTGCATAAATCACACATCCCACCCACAACAAAAAACCCAGGACTCCCAGATGCATTCAAACCAAGCCAAGACTCCTTTCCCGCCTCAGAACTTTCAATCATGACAAAAGGAGTCGGTTTGGCCTGAAGTGCAGCCCAAGACTCCTCCAAAGAAGACCTTTAATATGGAGTAGAATCTTAAGATTGAAACTTAATAGCACAAAGTAGTTTCTCACTTGCACTATTTCTAGAAATGACTTAACCACTTAAACCAGGTTCATGCCAACCCCATTCACTCGAACAATCTGCTTACTTTAATCAACCTTATTAAAAGCCCATTTCAATTAGAGGTCATATAATTAACAGAGCAACACTTAATTTAAAAAGGAAAAGCACCACATATGAACACACAACCGCTTCAAGAACATGCTGTACTTGCCTTTAACACAAGCGATAAAATGATGTCCCGATTATGGTATAGAAATCTCCGACCCTAGAGAACAAAACAAAACTCAAAATTCATTCTTCATGTTTCAATGGATATACTAATTCATGAAACTTCAAGAATTGCTATATGGTTTGAGCTTAAACTCAAAGCTAACCGGGTCTATTGGAGTATTGCCATACATTCTCTCCCAATATGCAAGTGTTCCAACCTTCCCTATTTATTTTTATACTACTTGTTTTACAACTTGAGGGATCAATCTACAAAGGTCAAAGAGTAGAGACCACCCTCCCAATCAGGTGATAGGCTTGCAGACATAGGCAAAAGTACTAACAATGAGATTAATTGAATAACGACATGGAAGCTAGTAAGCAATTAGCACACATTAAGCCCTGGGAATATGATTCGATACTTAATAAAAAGATCAACACAGTCCCTTGAGCATACTGTGAGGGGAAGAGATTAAAGTATCAACCTTTCGTAGAAGGGCTACCACTATAAAACTCACATTACAGAAGTCCAGTACATAAGACATTCCTAACTGCACATAATTTATGGAAAGGAAACTCAAACACCTGTATCAATTTAGGGCACAATATATACTGGAAACACTTGACATAAGAAATGTTCTCTACTAAGTGCATCATGATGAATATGTAATTGATCTATATGCACTAGAGAGATAATTGCCGATATGATGAATCAATTAAATAATGGCAAGGATCACAGTCTTTACTTAAATGAAGCACATAATAGAATATACACGAATTGTACATGTGCAACTAATATTTGGAATAAGAGTAAATATGTAATCCAACACTAGATTAAACTTCACTAAGAGAATTGCATGAGAAGATATACAACTAGAACATGCATGCATCAAGTCAATCTATAGCAATATGAAGTTTAACTCTAGTTAATACATGCCTACTAAAAACAAAGCACATAATGAACTCAAATGAATATATATGCACAAATAAATATGATATGAACCAGTGTGCATATATATAATCAACATGCTACTTGGAGTTCACTATGCATTTGCACAAAAGGAATGCAATAACAAATATAGAAGAGATACCAAAATTGCATACCTTAACTTTGCTTAACCATTCCACTTGATTTTCCTCTAAATAGATGAGACTGATACTCAACTAGGCAATGACATGTTAGTCTCATAGAAATATAATCATATTAGAGGTTTGTCATTTGTTAAGCACTAAGTTAAGTATTTACTGTATTACATAGATTGTCATTATATGCGTTTGTCATTAATCACCAAAATAACATAAGTGCCTAGATGCACTTTCACAATCCAAAGCAAGACTTATTCTTTTGTCCTGTTTAACTAAGGTAGCAGGAATATATATATAGAGTACAAATTATTTGGTGCCTTTTGCTACATATACTTCAATTTGGAGGCCAGGGTTAGCTTTAGCAGTGGAGAACTATAAATTTGGCCATGTTTGAAATGTTTTGAAACATTGGATGCTATTTGTAGTGGTTGTAATTTACTTGGGCATGTCATCTTATATATATGAACAACCGATAAAGTGCAAAATTGATTGCTTCTCAAGTACATGTTCCAAACAAAGCCTTAGTGCTGTCAGTCTTGAATTCTGCTTTTGTGATATGTTACTTTTGATATTTGAGATTAGTTGGCTCGATTGAATTTCATAACAAATGTTGAATTCAAGAATGTCGGAGTGTTGTATGGGCTATTGTGCTATTCCCTGTTGATTATATTGAATTGGGATAATTTGCTATGAGCTTATATTTATCAATGAAATGGGCATGTGACCAACATTGAAACAGTATTTATTATGCGCCACAAATAGATACCACGGCATTTCTAACGTATCACAAATTTAATAACATGGCATTTCTCATATGCCGTGGTAAAATATTCTAGGCGCTAATTAAGTGCCGCTGATAACTATATCAAGGCATTTCATATGTGCCACCTTCATTTTTTACTTACGTTGCTTTAATAAATGCCGTACTAGACCATTAACCTGGCATTTGATATGTGTCACCTTTGCTCTAAGATGGCATATAATAAATGCCATACTAGACCATTCCCGGCATTTGATATGTACCATCAGTGGGCAACCCCGGCATTTATTATGTGCCGGCTTAACGCTTTTCCCGGCATTTTTTGTGTGCCATGAATAGACAACCCTGGCATCTAATATGTGCCAGGGTAACTCTATTCTCGGCATTTGTTATGTACTGTAGATAGCCAACCCCGGCATCTAATATGTGTCAGGGTAACTCTATTCCCGGCATTTGTTATGTGTCGTAGATAGCCAACCTCGGCATTCATTATGTGCCGAGCTAGATAAACGCCGGGGATTACTTTTCCCCGACGGCGTTTTCCTTGACGGCCAATAAACGCCGGAGAAAGTGTTTTGGGGGCGTTTAGGCACTTATAGCGGCATATATAAGCGTCGTTAGTAGCTTACTGTGTTGTAGTGTATATGGTAAAACTTTCCTTAGATGTCCTTCATTTTTACTTACGTTGCTTTAAGTATATGACAAATGGCATATATGAACTTCCACAAGTTTGTGCAGATGAATCTGACATAACTTTTCTTTTGTATATGCTTCCATTATCACCAATAGGTTAGATTGTTTTTTTCTGGAAAATGAAGTAGCTCGCTCTTCATCTTTGAAATACATATATAGTAATAATGGGAGTGTTTATCCATCAATCATATAGTTTTTTTGTTTTAAAAAACACTCATAATTTCTGGCAAGGAGATCTTCATCCAACACTCCAGATCTATCCCCTCACAACCATATAAAGCCTTCACCCAAGCCTCCACATCATAGCCCTGGGGTTGCCTCTGTTTCCTAGCCCCCACCGCCACCCCACACGTTGGTTAGCCCCTCCCACCTCCCATAGGCTGTGCCGGCACCACCCACCTCCACCACTGTCGTTGCCCACCCGCTTTCTTTCCCATCTCCGACTGCTCGTCAGATCTCATCGCCTCCACCGCCTCCATCGCCTTCCTTCAACCTGCTGCAGGTGGCCCTTCGACCTATTGCAGGTGGCCACCGTCACCCACCGGTAATACTCCACCGCCCCGATCGATTGGTGAACTCAAGCCCTGATACGGTGAACCCCGCCTTAAGTCGTTGCCAAAGAAAACGACCTCACCGGCTGGAGTACAAAACTCCAAGCAAATCATAAGGTCTGAAACTTGACTAATATCCCAAACATAATGGTGTGACAGATTTATAGTAATTCTGATGGTAGTATAAATTGTCCAACATGAAATTGATCGCTGCGCGCAGTTCTTGGCTTTGTGCAATGGTGATCACCGAAGGGCCACCGCGAGACGACGCTGCTACCCTGGGAGACAAGGCCACCGCCACTGCCGCCTGCGCCTTACCGCGCAAGAAGCAAAGAGCCACGGCCGCCCACTACTACAGAATAGGTCATCACTGCTGGTTCGTCCACGCCATTACTGCCGGTTATGGGCGCCGGCAGCGATTGGTCGGCAGTGATACTCGGGGTTATCACTTTGCCGGCTCGAGAACGGCGAAGATAATATATATCGCTTTGGGTTCATTATACAACCGGCAGTGATATTCGACTTTCTCTGCCGGTTTACACTAGAACCCGGCAGTGATATATGTAGATCTCTGCCGGTTCAAACTAGGATCCGGCAGTGATATATGTAGATCTCTGCCGGCTTATACGAAGAACCGACAGTGATATATGTATATCACTACCGGTTCCTGGACGAATCGGCAGTGACAACCGAATTCTGAAAAAATTTGTTGATGTACTTCATAGATTACTCTACCTATGTGTAAAATTGTAGGTTCAAATTCAATACATATCAGGACTTACAAAAAAAGAGAAAATTCAGAATTTTTGCTTTTTTTGTAAGTCCTGATATGTGTTGAATTTGAACCTACAATTTTACACATAGGTAGAGTAATCTATGAAGTACATCTACAAATTTTTTCAGAGTTTTCGTGATTGACTTTTATTAGTTGGTGTGCACGATGTGTACACGGGAAGGCCTGTGTGCACATGATATGTTGCCTTCAAATATATAGTATATAAAGCGTCGTTAGATCATAATTAAAATATATTAAAGCATCACAATATTTAGTTTTTACAATAGTCAGTTTACAAATGTAGTGTGAGTACATCTCGTTCACTTTGGATCGAGGATGTCATCGTGGAACTCGCCATTTGGATTGATGATCTGATCGTCAATGAATCCAGCGATCTGCTCTTGAATTGCTAAAACTTCTGTTGGCAGTAACTTATTGGTTCTTATCTTGGAGCGCTGTTATTGAAGAAAAGAGAAATTTAATTAATGATGATAGATGTTAAATGAAAGAAAAGTAGGCATGAATGTGTAATTATATACCATGGCTTCAAGTATAGCCGATATCTTCGTGACAATTGCATGTATATTTGTACATACGTAGTATGCACATAAACTATTTCCGGTCCTGTCTCATGCATGGAAAGTCTGTTATTATTTTGAAAGTTTTCCTGAAGGGACGATACGGACCACCTTTCTTGTAATACCGTGTGAATGCGCTGTGAATGATTTTAAATAGTAATTAACCTTAAATACAATAGAATAAAATATTACTAGAGCAATAACGCAACGATCGAGTTTACCTGTTCATCATGTCCCAAAAATTATGTTGATACTCATCAAGTTCTTTTCTCATCGAGTCCAAGACAAAAACCCTGCTAGCTTCTAACTCGATGACGAGGAGGACCCAGTGATAACTAGACATATATGTTAACATAGCCTATTAGTCCCACACCGTGTCACGCAAAAGTAGTAAAACAATATTAGAAGTAGGGTAATACGTACTGAAAGTTATAGGGTACAAGTACGAAGGTTTTCTTTTTCAGCTTGAAGAAAGTCTTAAATAAATAGTCTTCAACAAACTTTGGGTTATCACGGACGATTGTCTCGTTGACAAGCCCCGGATCAAAAAATCCTAAATTTTCATCCTCATTTCTTCTACATATCTGTATCTCCATTCTACATATATAAAAAAGAAGTTAGACATACAATTGAACGGTAGAAGAATATACAATAATATAAATAGAGACTTACAAAGTCCACAGTCTGACCAATGCCGCGTCCAGAGCATTTGGCCGGTACAACATATACAATTCGCAGAACTCTACCCAGAACATGTCATCCCCATTGTGAAAATCCGAATCTTTGTATTTCACTGGGATCGCCCACATACCCTTTTCGCACTGCTACATGTAATACTGATGGACACGCCGCAATTGTGTTGTTAGCTTCTCTAAATCTTTTGGGGGAACCAGCGGTTGCCCCAAAACGAACTTCCAGGTTAGACCTAGCTCGTAATTACGAACTTGTTCAGCAGCATCTTTTTGTGCTTGCGACATCGACGCCTCAGCACTAGCCGTCTTCAAGTGTTGCTTTCTGGAGATGCGCTCGTAGTCCGACATTTTCGAGTGCCTGATCAATGAAGAAGAGGAGCGGGAGGAAGCCTATGGATAGTGGTACGCGGAAGAAGACAACAACCAAGTCCATTTCGAGCGAGCCTGCCTCCTCATGGCTTCGCCTCTCGGTGTACCGGACGCTCTCGTGACATCCATGCTTCTTGAACTTGCAGGGGCTTATTTTTTTTTAAATCATTTTAGTGTGTAATAAGAATGATTCATTATTTTTTATTAAGCAAATATATTCTTAAGAATATATGAATTTTTTCATATTATTTTGTACAGTTGTTTTCGGGATTGTGATATGTCACTTTTTATACACATACATCTTTATACACACAAATATATATGTTTATACACATGCATCTTTCAAGGTCACATATATATATTTTTAAACACATACATTTTTGGTCAACATAATATACATACACATAAAATTGTAGGATCAGATTCATTATATACCGAGAGTTACAAAAAAGAGAAAATTCTGACAAGTTTAAACTCTTTAAACTTGTCAGAATTTTCTCTTTTTTGTAACTCTCGGTATATAATGAATCTGAACCTACAATTTTATACATCGGTAGCCTACGTATGAAATTTCAAGATCAAATTCATTATATACCAAGAGTTACAAAAAAGAGAAAATTCTGACAAGTTTAAGCTCTCTTAAACTTGTCAGAATTTTCTCTTTTTTGTAACTCTCGGTACATAATGAATCTTGAAATTTCATACATAGGTAGGGCAATCTATGTGCACAAGATACGTTGCTCACATACACATATTTGGAAGACTTAGAGGTGACACCCATACTCTACTTAAGTGTATGCTCACTGTCACCCGAAAGTCACCCATACTCCACTGAAGAACACATACAAATATTTAAAATAACACATACAAATATTTGGAAGACTTAGAGGTGACACCCATACTCCACTTAAGTGTATGCTCACTGTCACCCGAAAGTCACCCATACTCCACTGAAGAACACATACAAATATTTAAAAGAACACATACAAATATTTGGAAGACTTAGAGGTGACACCCATACTCCACTTAAGTGTATGCTCACTGTCACCCAAAAGTCTCGTGCACGGAGTATTAACTAAATGAACTACAACTATTACATCTACTTACTATTACAATTAGTGACACAAAATAAATATTTACAACACATGTATACATCTGTACAAAACAAATATTTACAACACATGTATACATCTTTCAAGAACATATACAAAGCACCAAATTGAAGTTTACTTTTGGCTGCAATATAAATAACCATAGAGCAAAATAATCAAAACAGCACAAGGGCAGAAAAATGAACAAGGCAACTAGCATAACGCTCAACTTGTTTATTTTGAGTGTTCTCAGATGTCGGGTTGCCCAAAGGCCCTCATCGCCACGAGGGACGAGTAATAGACTAATTTGTGACAACCTTACCTTAGTTTCGAACCCTTACCACCTTAACATACACATTAAAAAAATTGATTATCAAGCTCGCTGTTAACAGATTATATTCAGTTCAGCATACATTCAGATCAGTAGATTAAATATTTGCTAAGCGAATCATGAAATGAAGTTTGGATTAGTTAGCTAGCTATTTTACCAAGCAATATTATTCAGATCAGTAGCCAACTAATTAACTGAATAGAGCAGTATAAAGACAATGAAGTAACACTGATAGTGAGCAATGGCAGATATGTAGTACTGATCAGACTAAGGAAAATAGAGTAAAGTCTACTGGTTCAATGCCTAATACTCATCAACAAATAGTGTTTTGATCAACTAGTTGACATAGCAATTGAACATTTTTTTAGATCAAGAGGGCATCAACAGATGCCCCAGTTCCATATATTGAAACTGGAAAAGTTCAGATAGTAACCATACATCATCACGATTACCAACGGCATTAAATGAAAACATAAAGCACACAAAACCTAATAGACTTTCTCCCAAAAAAAACCAAGTACCAGCACTCGCTGCCATGAGCTACTTGGAACAAAACCATTCCAATCAATACAAAAAACCTCATCTCAGCTATCCCTCCAAAGCATTGAAGAGACCGAAGCACCGATATGCAAACACCAGACCTGGACATTCAAATATGCCAAACAACTCTCCAGAACACGTCTCTTTTTTTTTGCGAAACTTTTAAGCTCCAGTCAGCAACCATCATCACCGATAGCAATTGAACATTTAGATCAGTGTCAAACAACATTATCAACTGAACTAAACAAAATATAGATAAAGAAGTGCTACTAACAGAAGTAAAGTGACAACAGGTATTGAACACTAATTAGACAAATAGTTGGAAAAATATTTCATCACAATGGAACATAATATGTTGCTCAACTACCAATCAGAGCTTAAACTAACAAGATGTCACAGCAAGCATCAGCAAATCAAAAAGAACAGATTGTCACAAATTAGTTGTCACAAATTGTCTATTTCAGTCCCAAATCCTCACTGAACACTATCCCACATCCCACATGCCAGGTCCCCATGCCAAAATTGGCTGGCCCCTTAGCATTCATCTGCACATTCACATGAAGAATCACTGGAACCCTAAGCCAAACGAATTGACTGGCCCCTTAGCACATTCACTGAACACTATACCCACATGTTAGGTCCCCAAGCCAAACGAATTGACTGGCCCCTTAGCACATTCACATTCACATCTGTACATTCACATCTGCACATGCACATTCACACATCGCAAGAGCAGTACCAAGGCGACGGTGGGGAGGTCGACGCGACGGTGGGGAGACAGCGTGGAGGTGAAGGCGACGGTGGGGAGGCGACGGGGCGGTGAAGTCGAGGGGAGGCGACGGGCGGTCGAGGCGGCGGCGGCCCGAGTCGAGGCGGCGGGGGGAGCTCGATGCGAGCCGACGGCGGTGGTCCGAGAGGCAAGCGGCGGCGGGGAGCTCCGAGGCGACGCAAGCAGAAAGTGAGAGGAGGGCGCGGGCTAGGGTTAGAGTAACTAAAAGGAGAGCGCGGTAAAAGTATATTTATAGGGGTGGACTATCATTGCCGGTTCAATAAAACAACCGGCACTGATAGTATATTAGTGCCGATCAATAATTACAACCGGCAGTGATAACGGAATATTACTGCCGGTCCATTGTACAACCGGCAGTGATAGTGGAATATTACTGCCGGTCCTTTATACAACCGGCAGTGATAGTGGAATATTACTGCCGGTCAATATGTACAACCGGTAGTGATAGCGGAATAGTACTGCCGGCCCATATGTACAACCGGCAGTGATAGGCTCTGGCCAAATTCTATTCAATTTGATCCAAATTCTTTTAAAATTTTTGGAGGCATACTATAGGATATCTAATATTTTATTTAAATATTTCCCCAAATTTTTATTAGGTTCTAAAATTATAAAAATCAGATTGCTAACTATTTTAATTTTTTTAATATTTGAAAAATCAAATAATGCTTGCAAATTGAACAACAAATGCTGTCAAATTCAAACAAATTCAAGTGCAGTCAAAATCACAAAAATCCAAATGTAGTGATATGCTAATCTCCGACCAATTAAGTGAAACTTTCAATTTGATCAAAAGAAAGCATAACAATTTCCATGATTGCATATATTACATTAATTGTTACATATGAGAAAAGGCAACATATCCGGTGCAACCCCCCCCCGTGAAACCACCGTGCAACTGAACTAAAAAAAGTTTCAAAAAATTCTGAAAAAAATCATGGATGTACATCTCAACTTACCCCACCTACATATAAAATTTCATGATCAAATTCATCCTATACTAGCGGTTACAAAAAAACAAGCAGCAAAATGAATAGTGATGAACAGTAAAAATCACTGTTCATGCGAAATTTGTCTTTTTTGTAACTGCTAGTATAAGATGAATTTGATCATGAAATTTTATATGTAGGTGGGGTAAGTTGAGATGTACATCCATGATTTTTTTCAGAATTTTTTGAAACTTTTTTTAGTTCAGTTGCACGGTGGTTTCACCGGGAGGGGTGATTGCACAGGATATTTTTCCATGAGAAAATAAACATGTCGTTCATACAAAAGAAAGCATACATTTCATTACTACAACTAAGCTACGATCCGACCTTCGTTATGATCGCGGCATATGTATGTAGCTTCGTCACGCTCTTCCATGGTACTTAGGTCAACGTCCTCTCCAAAAGGGGGAAGCTCATCAAATTGGTTGTACTCTTCCTCGTCGACAACATTCTCAACTCCGACAATCCTTCTTTTTCCTTGAATAACCACGTGGCGCTCCTTGTTAGCCGGGTCAGTTACAAAGAAGATTTGTGTAACAGAATAAGCAAGTACGAATGGTTCTTCTTTGTATCCGACGAGTTTGAGGTCCACGGTAGTGATGCCGTACTTGTCGATATTCACGCCGCCGGGAAGTCTGACCCATTGGCACCGAAAGAGAGGGACCTTCAAAGGTCCATAGTCAAGCTCCCAAATCTCTTCTATGAATCCGTAGTAGGTTTGCCTATTTCCATTGCTGTCATAGGCATCTATACGAATACCGCTATTTTGATTGATGCTCTTTTTATCTTGCGCTCTTGTATAAAATGTAAAACCATTTATGTCGTATCCTTGGAATGTCCGAATTGTAGTTGACGGTCCCTGAGCCAACACTTTCAAGCGAAAGTGCGATCTGTCTCCACGACGCATCATGTGTCTACGCAACCAATCGCCAAATTATCTCTGTGCTCTCTTGCGAGCCAAACCTCGACCTCCACAGGTTTGTTTTGGATAGCACGTTCTTGTGCATGTCGACATATGGGGCCACCACAACCGATTGTCCCAAAACTGCGAAATGTGCTTGTGTAAATGCAGCTAGATTGCTAGTACATACTGATTTCTCGCCTAGTGTCCCTTTCCCCTGTAGCCTTCCCTCATGCCGAGATACAGGCACACCAATCGGTTTGAGATCCATGTAATCGACGCAGAACTCAATGACCTCCTCGGTTCCCCAAACCATCGGCAATGCAGCCTTCCTACGATTTTGGTTACGAACATATTTCTTTATAACCCCCATGAATCTCTCGAAAGGGTACATCTGATGTAGAAATACGGGACCAAGAATCCGTATCTCTTTCACAATGTGAACAATGAGATGGACCATAATATCAAAAAAAGATGGAGGGAAACACATCTCAAGCCTGCACAGAGTGTGGACCACGTCTTCCTATAGCTTATCTAGTATTAATGGATCGATGGCCTTCTGTGAAATTGCGTTGAAGAATGAACACAACTTGATAATTGGGTCTCGGACTTTCTCTGGCAGAACCCCCCTAATTGCAATTGGAAGCATCTGTGTCATCATCACGTGGCAATCATGAGACTGCATACCAATTAACTTTAAGTCTTTTATTGAGACTAGTCTCTTTATGTTAGCAGAGTAACCAGACGGAACTTTGATTCCGTGCAAGCATTCGCAAACGCTAATTTTCTCTTTCTTGCTCAAAGTGTAGCAGTCGGGAAGGTACTTTTGCTGTATCCATTTCTTCGTGATGCAGCTCTTTTCTCAATTTCATATCTTCGAGGTCCATCCTTGCTTGAAGTGTATCTTTCATTTTGCCAGGTATGTCCAGTAAGATACCAAGCAAGCTATCACACACGTTCTTCTCTATGTGCATGACGTCGATTGCATGTCGAACTTCCAGGTGCTGCCAATAAGGTAGGATCCAAAATACTGATTTCTTTTTCCACAAAGGAGCCTAATCCCAGGAAGTCGGAATAGATGTACTGCCGACTCCCTTTCTGTGAATAATTGTAAGATCCTTTACAGCAGCAAATATCTGTTTCCCAGTGTGATTCTTCGGAGCTAAGGCAGTCTCCTTTGTCCTGTCAAAAGCTCTCTTATTATTGCGGTATGGGTGATCCTTGCGGAGGAACCTACGATGCCGCATGTAAGCCATTTTTCGGCAGTTCTTCAGCCACCGGCTAGCTATATCATCCAGGCACTGGACGCATCCGTTGAAGCCTTTTGTCGTCTGGGCCGACAGATTGCCAAGAGCAGGATAATCATTAATGGTTACGAACAATAATGCTCGTAGGATAAAGTTTTCTCTTTTATACTCATCCCATACCATACACCATCGCTCCACAATATTAGAAGATCTTCAACCAATGGTTTGAGGTACACATCGATATCATTGCCGGGTTGCTCGGCCCTTGGATCAATAGTGGCATCATAATGTACTTTCGCTTTCATGCAAAGCCAAGGAGGAAGGTTGTAGATGCATAAAGTCACCGCCAAGTCTTTGTGGCGACTACTCATGTTGCCAAAAGGATTCATCCCATCCGTACTCAACTAGAACCTTATATTTCTCATCATATGCAAAGTGCTTCTTATATTTTCTGTCGATGTTCCTCCATTGCACGTAATCGCAGGTGTCTCGAGCATTCCATCCTTCTTACGCTCTTCGCGTGCCATCGTAACAATTGGGCATGCCTTTTGTTCGCAAACATCGCTTTAGGCGGGGATTATAGGAAATACCACACCACCTTACGGGACACCTCTTCTTCTTCGCCTCACCCGACATCTTCGTTCTCGATATCGTGCCGCGTTCTTATACCGCTTTGCTTTGCAAACAATACATGCATCCATGTCCGCAAACTCATTGCGATACAATATGCAATCGTTTGGACATGTGTATTCTTTGTACTTCCAGTCCCAGCAGGCGGACAACCCGCTTGGCACGGCACGTAGTTGAAGGTAACACGTTACCCTCTGAAGCAAGTCCCCAAGAGACATAACACCAAGAAAGCTCTTATCGGACCAACCATTGCTTGCCTTCAAGCTGCAGAGGAAAGCACGGTATGCGACTTTACATGCTCCTCCTTGCGGCCGGTACAATGGCGTTGTAGAGTCCTCTACCATACTGTTGGAACTTTTGAAACTCCCTTTCACTCGTGAAGTCCCCTCCCCATCACGCAAAGATTTGATCTAGATCATCTTCGTGTGTATCAACGAACGCATCTTCCACCGTCATATCGTTGTCTCCGTCATCTTCATCAATGTGTTGCCCTTCATGTACAATATCATCTTCATCAATGTGTTGGCCTTCATGTACAATATCATCTTCACCGTGCTCACCCAACAGTATAGCCACCTTGAAACCCCTTCAAGCAAGTGTGCATGTATCGACTCTATGTTACAAAACATCTTCTCATTTTTGCAATCAACGCATGGACAACACATATAGTCCGCGGGTTTCTCGACTTGTGTGCATGCAATTGCATTCGAAAACAAGTCACACCATTAAAAACTCGGACATGACGGTCCGTGTCATACATCCACCTTCGGTCCATCTACGATTAATTATATCAAACTACATTTCAAAGATATGAACAAATGATATCAAAATAATTTATTCTTTACAAGAGTCATGCATTACTAATTAATTAAAACGATAAACACATTATAAGCACATAACGCAAATAACAATATAATTGTAATTTGTTATGTAGCGCTAGCTATTAAATTAAATTAATCTACAACAAACAAGCATATAATTGAATATAAGGATATATTTCTAAATAATTATTTATGTTCCAACTTTCATTATTGCAAAATCCATCTACCATTTTCCATTATTTAAATATTCAACTAGCAATTCTCACTATTTATAATTGATCATCTAGCAATCTTTACTATTAAAATCCATATAACAAATTTTCATTAATTAAATTAATTACAATTATGCATAATTGTCCATCTAGCAATTTTATTACTTAAACATCCACTACATCACTAAAATGGATATGAATTTATGCAAATAACAATATAATTGTAAATGATTAGTTTTACAAATACATCTAGCAATTTTGCCTATATAATACATCAAACCTTTTTCACTATTTAAATATCCATCTAGCATTTTTAATTATTTAGAAGATTTCTACATTTCATTTTGTTATGTAGCGCTAGCTATTAAATTAAATTAATCTACAACAAACAAGCATATAATTGAATATAAGGATATATTTCTAAATAATTATTTATGTTCCAACTTTCATTATTGCAAAATCCATCTACCATTTTCCATTATTTAAATATTCAACTAGCAATTCTCACTATTTATAATTCATCTAGCAATCTTTACTATTAAAAATCCATATAACCAAATTTTCATTAATTAAAGTAATTACAATTATGCATAATTGTCCATCTAGCAATTTTATTACTTAAACATTCACTACATCACTAAAATGGATATGAATTTATGCAAATAACAATATAATTGTAAATGATTAGTTTTACAAATACATCTAGCAATTTTGCCTATATATTACATCAAACCTTTTTCACTATTTAAATATCCATATAGCATTTTTAATTATTTAGAAGATTTCTTCATTTTATTTTGTTATGTAGCGCTAGCTATTAAATTAAATTAATCTACAACAAACAAACATATAATTGAATATAAGGATATATTTCTAAATAATTATTTATGTTCCAACTTTCATTATTGCAAAATCCATCTACCATTTCCCATTATTTAAATATTCAACTAGCAATTCTCACTATTTATAATTCATCTAGAAATCTTTACTATTAAAAATCCATATAACCAAATTTTCATTAATTAAATTAATTACAATTATGCATAATTGTCCATCTAGCAATTTTTTTTACTTAAACATCCACTACAATATGAATTATAATTTATTCAATAATTTAGCTAGATCTTAATTTGAGTTGTATCGACATAAACCTGTTCTCACACCGCACAATCAGCAATTATCAACATCTACAAAGACTCAGAAAGTAAAATTTTACGACAAATATAACATAGATCAAGTCAGTAACCTCGAAAAATTTTAATACAATTTTTCAGCAGCAACTCGCCAAGATAATACAGCTCCTCTTTGTTCTGCTCGGTCGGAGAAGATGTCGATTCGATGAAAAATATGAACAAAATATTAACACAAAATTTCGGCAGCACCTCTCCAAGGAAAATACAACCGAGCAAAGAGCTCCTCTCTTCTGCTTGGCCGATGAAAGGCGTCGTCAGGTGGATTGCTATATAAATAGCTTATCACTGCCGGCTCTGTGAAGAACAGGCAGTGATAAAGTCATATTACGCGGGAAAATAGCTTATCACTGCCGGCTCTGCGCAGAACCGTAGTGATAAGGTCATACTACGCGGGAAAATTGGGTTGCGCGGGAAAATACATATCACTGCCGGTTGAATATACGAACCAGCAGTAAACTTTAAATATCACTGCCGGTTGTAAACTAAACCGGCAGTAATATATCACTACCGGTTATAGGTATTAACCGGCACTGATAACCAGTTATCACTGCCGGTTGGTAATATAAACCGGCAGTGATACGTCCCACCCTTCAAACTGCCGCGCCAACCCAACCGTCGCTTCCGCCCATTCTCTCCGCTGCGCTTGTTCGGTTCCTCGCGCGCCAACCGCTGCGCTTCACATTCCTCTCGCTAATCGCTGTTCTTCCCATTCTGCCTCTATATAATGCCACTATTGTTGCAAGAATGGCACCCCACACAATCCACTATTGTTGCAAAATGGCACCCCTAAGAAGCGAGCACGTGTTGGGCAAAGCCCCGCTCCGTCGCTAGAGAAGGAGGAGAAGGAGGAGGAGGAGGAGGAGGAGGAGGAGGAGGTGGAAGCGGAGGAGAAGGAAGAGGAGGCAAAGGAGGAGAAGGAGGAGGGGGGCGACGACGACGACAGCGACGGCGGCGAGGAACTGCGGCGTTGGGGCAAGACCAACTCCGCCACCGAATCGGATTCGGAGGAGAAGGAGGACGAGCACCGCCGCAACTCCGATCAGTCATCAAGCGGCAGCTCCGACGACGAGGAGGAGGAGGAGGAGGAGGAGGACGACTTTTTTGGATATAGGGCTTCGCGCCATTGGCCTATTATAATTAGGACTAAATATGTAATAATAGACGATATACCTAATTATGTTTTGTAAATATTCTGTATTTTAATTAATACATATCCCGCAAATTACAAATTTGCTTTCATATGTTCTGTTTATTTAACTAATTATACTTTCATATGTTCTGTGCGAGATAAATTACAATGTTTCTTATGCTTTCATATGAACAGTAATACCACTGCCGGTTCTATAGCAAAGCCGGCAGTGAAAATGGTCTTATCACTGCTGGCTTTACTATAGAACCGGCAATAATAAATCACTACCGGTTTTATATATAAACCGACAGTGATATCTTCTTATCACTGCCGGTTCTCTATTAAACCGGCAATGATATTGCCTCCATTCCTGCAGGAAATTTATACTATTCTTATCACTGCCGATTGAAGTTAGAACCGGCAGTGATAATATTATCACTCCCGAATGAAGTTAGAACCGGCAGTGATAATGTTATCACTGCCGGCTCATACCTACCCAGCAGTGTGATGGGGTGTCGCGGATGAGGCAGTCTGTAGTAGTGGCCCAAACTACGGAGCGCAAGAAGCGAAGAGCCATGCCAAGGGCGGTGCCGGCGGCACCCAGTTCGGCCATCGACGGCGACTACGAGAAGCTCGAGGAGATAGGCTCGGGTGTCTACGGCGTCGTGTACCGTGCGCGGGATCGCCGCACGGGAGAGATCGTCGCGATGAAGTGCCTCTGCCAGGATCACCGCGGCGACGATAGCTTCTACGCTGCGTTCACCCGCGAGGTCAGTGTCCTCAAGGCATGCCGTGACCTCCCGTTCATCGTCCAGCTGCGCTCCTCCGGCCTTGACGCTACCACCGGCGAGGCCTTCATTGTCATGGAGTTTGTGGGGCCGACCCTTTGGAACGTCATGACGGACGACCAAGGCGGCGGGAAGCGGCACACCGAGCTCGAGGTGCGTCAGTTCATGTGGCAGCTCCTCACCGGTGCCGCGAGCATGCACCATCTCGGCCTCATGCACCGAGTGACCGAGATATCAAGCCGGACAACGTGCTCATCGACAGCCGCGGCAACCTCAAGATCTGCGACCTCGGTATGTCGCACAGCAAGGCTGTGGCGCCGCTGTACTCGAACTCCGTCGCAGCGCGGAGATACCGCGCGCCGGAGCTCCTCCTGGGGTCAACGGCGAGCTCATCGACATGTGGGCGATCGGCTGCATCATGGCCCAACTACTCGACGGAGGAGAGCACCCTTTCGGCGAGAGCTGTGACGAGGAATCGAGGATGACGATGACCAGCTCAGCAATGTGCTCAGCATTCTTGGCACGGACGACATCAAGTCGTGGGGAGGCTACGACGGGTGGCTGCCGCGGGTTGCGGGCCGCGCAGCAATCTACGCAACCTGTTCCCCAGTGATCCCGAGGAGGCCGGGATTGCCGGCCTGCCGACACTGTCAGATGCTGGGTTCGAGGTCTTGAGTGGCCTTCTGAGGTGCAACCCGGAGAGGAGGATGAAGGCGGCGGCGGCGCTCCAGCACCGGTGGTTCGAGGAGTGACAGCAGAGGAGTAAACGTGGGCGAGGTGCATGGCGTCACAGTGCACAGACCTCATCGTACTGGCCATGTGTTGCAGGTTGTTGTTTTGTAATACATGTTCGTTGTCCAGCTAAGTTACCATCGTATCATGGACATATTTGTAGCTGTAGTGCTATGCTTGGGGTTCCCATCTTCATCCCATTTGATGTTATGTTAATGTGTATATATATATATATATCATTCACATATCTATATGCGCAAGAATTGGAGAGCATGCAGCCCATCTAGGTGTCAAGCCACTTCAATTCGCGAAAAAGCCCCTCCGTTTCTTTAAATTACGGATAGGTCCCTATAGATTACGAATAGGTCCTTCGCGATTTTTTGTGTAGGGAAGATTTTTTTCCCTTCATCACGTTTGGGTCCCTGGCGCGCTGTTTTATGGAAAAATCCTCCCATTGAGTCTAAATTGCGAACAAGCCCTTTTCTATTTTTTTCAGATAGCAGACAGGTCCAAAAACATAACAAACAGGCCCTTGCTCCTTACGTCTAGATCCTTTCTCCGTTTTTCCCAGAAAAAATGTTTTCGTCATCAGAGATATGTGTGCAGCTCTATCTATAGACTTTTTCCCCAGCTCGATTTTCCATCTCGATCTCTGATATTTTTTTAAGCATGTATTATTACTCGGTGAACGCGTTGAGTATTATGCTCGACAAAAGAAGGTTGTCATCTCTAATAATTTTTCGCCCTTTTTCCTGATATTTTTTTAAACATGTATTATTATTCGGTGAACGCGTAGAGTATTAGGCTCGACAAATATCTCTAGACTTTTTTCCCCAGCTTGATTTTCCATCTCGATCTCTAATATTTTTTAAGCATTTATTATTACTCGGTCAACGCGTTGAGTATTATGCTCGACAACAGAAGGTTGTCATCTCTAATAATCTTTCGCCCTTTTTTCTGATATTTTTTTAAACATGTATTATTACTCGGTGAACGCGTAGAGTATTAGGCTCGACAATAGAAGGTCATCATCTCTAATAATTTTTCATCCTTTTTCCTCTAGAGTAGGCCCTCAGCCGGTTATTTTGCGAAAAAACTACGTCAGCCGGTTGTTTTACGAAAAAACTACGTAGTTCTGGGTATTTGCGAACAGGTCCTCCACGGGTAATTTTGTGAAACAAAAAAATACATCCAGGTCCTTCTATTGGTAATTTTACATAAAAGATCCTGCAGTTTCGTATATTCACAAACAGATCCTCCAACATCCTTTTTCCCAAAAAGAACCGCACGGAGCGGCGTAGCGCGAGATCCCATCTAGTATATAGTATATATTAAAGTGAAGAGGATTGGAGGCTATTTAGGGGTGCCACCTCACCCCTCCTCGTGGAAAGGTCCTCCAAAAATTGAAAATTGCGTTTAGGTCCTTTCGACGGTTTTTTAATAAAATAGACTCGAAAAATATCAAAATTACGTTTTGGTCCCTCCGTGGTTTACATTTAGGTCCTCCTGGTGGTTTTTAGCGGAACAGACCCTAAAAAATACTTTAGGTCTCTCTACAGTTGAAAAAAACACAGATTCGTCGAAGGTTTATAGCAACCCATTATTTGCCAACAGGTCGTAACCGCGGTTTTCTAAAAAAAACACACAAATTCGTCGAAAGTTTTTAGCAGCCCATAGATTCTCTGACGGGTCCTAACGACACCCATTTTTAAAACAAACGCGAAAACCAAAAATATGACCAAATTTCCCGAATTACACAAAAAAAAAACAGCCATCGTTTTAAAAAAACGCAGATTCGTCGAAAATTTGTAGCAGCCCATAGATTCGTTGACGGGTCCTAACCGCGGTTTTCTAAAAAAAATACAGATTCATCGAAGGTTTATAACGGCTCATGGATTTGCCGACGGGTCCTACTAACCCATTTTTTTTAAAAAAATACGAAAACCGAAAATACAACCAAATTTCTCAGATTTTTCATGTTACATCGTCATATGCGATGCAGCGTAGCACGTTATTCTAGCTAGTATATCTTTTAAGCCCAGGAGGATTCGGCCGTAGCTAGCCCGTCCACGTCACCGGTTTTGCTGAAAACTACCCACAAAATCAGAAATTACGAACGGGTCCTTCTACGGTAAATTAGAAATCGCGAACAGGTCCTTCTACGGTAAATTAGAAATCGCGAACGGGTCCTTCTACAGGTTATTTTGCAAAAAAGACCCTGTAGTCCGGTTCTTTCAGCCCGAGAGATTTTAAAAAAATTGAAATCGCGAACAGGTCCTTCCACCGATTATTTTACGAAAAGGACCCCGTAGTTCCTCGGATTCGACACGATTGCCGGTTCTTTCGGTCCAGAAGATTTTTTTTAAAAAAATAGAATCACAAGCAGGTCTTTCCGCCGGTTATTTTGCAAAAAAAAAGATTCTTTCAACCCGAATGAGTTATTTTGAAAAAAAAAGACCAGTAGTTCCGCAAATTCAGTTTACAGAAAAACTCAGACCAAATTTTTTCTCGCATTCAGTGTTTATAGTATTGCTTTACTAATTCTCATAAGCGCAGCTAACGCCAATGACACGGTGTAGCGCGCTATTTTACCTAGTTATGCATTAGAACGTATTATATTGCTGTATGGATTGATGTACCTGTTGCCTGTTGGATAGGCTTGTTAAGATGATTCATTATGCTGCCCAATAATTAGCTTGTTCATGTAGAGGCCTGTGGTCTACCCAGAGCTGCTGCTGCCTCCTCTCTCTTCCTGCTTGATCAAAGCTATGGCGGATCTAGAATCAAATTTTAGAAGGTGCTCGTTGGCTTGCATCCCGCCATGCTGTCGCCCTCTTCTGCTCTGTCTTTAGCCAGCCGCCTTTCTGCACGTTGAAGGGTAGAGTGTACCCTAGCCCTCCTTGACCCTCCGTTGGGTCCGTCACTAGATCAAAGCATTGTAACACATCTGTATTTAACTCTAGTCAGATACCAGATGTGAAAAATGAGTGTACATATGTCCAATAAATACTTTGGCAAAGCGAAAACGGGGATCCGTACCCCGCATCTCCACTCTCTCTTTTTGTTACTATTCACAGTTTTTTTTCCTGAAACCTGTGCTAGAATTGCAAACAACTAGACTTTTCTCTATAACAATCTCAACACTTGAGCATCCATCAATGCATATGGCAAAACGTGCATGGCCCATTTCTATAGCTATTTCACTCTTTAGTCTTCACATATATTTACAGTTTCCTTTTGTAGGGCATTTGTTCCTCCCATGTGTCGGCTCATTCACAATTCATAACTGCTCGGTAACAACGATTCCTTCGAATATGCAAGTAGCTCATTTCGATCAGGCATATCTCCAAGAAAGGGAGTGATGTTGCCTATTTTTAACCCAATTATCCTTGAATTGATGTAATGGACTCTAGGTAAATTAGGTTCTTCTCGGTGGGTCTAATATACACTTGTTCCAGTTACATTTCGGTGAGTTCATTCACTACCTTGAAAAAGGTCACCAGTGGCGGTTCATAACTGTCATCAGTGACGGTTTTTGAACCGCCACAGATTTAGTGCCACTGATAATCGTGAATTATCGGTGACGGTTCTAGAACCGCCACAGATAACATTATCTATGGCGGTTTTTGGTTAGAACCGTCACTGATAACCGAATATCAGTGACGGTTCTATTTAAAAACCGCCACTGATAGTACTAGTATCTATGGCGGTTATTAGTTAGAACCGTCACTGATAACCAAATATCAGTGACGGTTCTAACCAACAACCGCCACAGATACTAGTACTATCAGTTGCGGTTTTTGGATAGAACCGTCACTGGTATTCTTATCAGTGATGGTTCTAACCAAAAACCACCACTGATAATGCCACACAGGAAAATAAAAAACTGGCATTTGTGGCTAGCCTCAGGCAGCGCTAGCCATGCCCTCTGCAATATAAACTAGCGAGAACTAGATCCGAGATATTCCAAGAACCACCACACCCAAGGACACAATTGCATAACACAATCATGGGCCAGGGCAGATAAAACACTCACATATTCACAAGAGAAATCAAACTCCAACACATTGATTTGGGACATAATACATAATCAAATGGTTATGTCAGAATTGACTCTAGCACACTTTCTGATGTAAACATGAACAACACAATTAGCTTAATTAGTTCATAAGTGATATCAGTCATTAGTGACCAAACCTCTTATGCCCTAAAGCATGAATGTTCAGCACTCAACTACATACATACACTATCTCCTGAATCCAAATATCAAAAATATCAACATGAATATCCTAAAATAACCAGACACAAAGATCAATTCCACTATTTCAAAAAAAATGCAAGAACAACATCACATTAAATCCTCCACAATCCAATAGGATACCCAAGTATATGGTTGGTAATACATCCGTGGCAAGTCCACAATTGTCTACAAGAATATGGTATTCCATTAACTAAATTAGAGCTATGTCTCTGCACATGAGATTCTAAAATGACACACACAAGCAATTCTTATTTATTAACCAAAATTCCACAATCAAATATACGCCATGAATGCTTATCACTTTTTAGCCATAAAAACCCTAAACCATTTAATCATAGAAAGATACCTAGCACAAATCTACACTTCTTATCTAATCACAGCACATCACAAATTCCAATCTGATAATCAAGCACACAGATAGAAAAATTTAACAAGCATCATCCATCATTCACAAATCCACATATATAGTTCTCCATATTCATAAGGTATTCTTTATGCATGTGCAAAGAAACATAAAAATCAAGGTAATCGACATCAAGCTAACAAATAAAAAGGAAATGAGTCAAGTAGATCACTTTGCTCATGGGAATTGAAAACTTGAGAGGCAATGGAGAATGGAAGTTGAGGTAGAGGAAGCTGGCAATGTAGCCACCATGCCCTCGCATGGTTCAAAGCTTCCCCTCCACCCACCAGATCTGGTGAGGATGCCGAGCCAAAGGCCGACCAGGTGATGGGAGCCTAGGGCAAGAGAAATATAGAGAAGGGATAAGCTCGGGAAGGAAGAAAAGAGAAGGAGATGGGAGAAGAAGATCACTTAGCTCGATGAAGGAGGGGCCATCGGTGTAATTTTTTGACTTGGTTAGTTTATCAAACTATTACAAACACATGAAATAACTTCATATGAAAAAAAACTATGTAAGGCAAACACATGTCACTCGCATGTTTGTGTGTTCCTGAAGAAGACAAACGTACATGCTACACTAGCACAACCACTGACAAAAGAAGTGGCATTGACGAAAGAAGGGGTTCCCATTTCAAAGGAACAAAGAGTTATTTACACTTTGTAATGAAACAAAATTGAAGTAACAAAAGCCTAAACCAGTTTCCTAAACTAGAAGCCTATGGGTCTTCGGAGGTTGGAGACATGTGATGTGAGACATGAGTATGGAGGAGTGGATCGTTGTTATCTTCGTCATAAAACTCGCCTTTTTTGTTGATTACTTCCTTCATGATGAAGTAGGCGAGCTGGCCCTGAATGGCTTGGATTTCAGAACAAAGTAGTCCTACCGTAGACAACTCGAGGCGCTGTAAGTATGAAAAACAAAATTAAGAGAGTATATAGAAATTGAGTGGCACGAATCGATGTGTCATGTCAGTATGACTGACCTCCACGTCATTGTCTTTTATTGTGCAACCTAAGATTTCGCGCATGTACTGGCACATGAAGTACCCATATAAATTTGTTCCTTGCGACTGCTTGTGACACTACAAAAATAGAATGAACTAAGATGTCGTCGAAGGAGCTATTTACTATGAAATACGATATAAGAATATTCCTTGCGTGCATACCGGAAAGTTAGTACAGATTGTAAGGGATTTTTTGTATGGGCGGTGTCTCGTGCTCTTCTGACAATATCTTTTGAATGCCTCATTTATTAAACGTGTCATCACTTCAAAGTCTACTTTAGGTTTATCCAGTGGATCCATGATCAGCATCTTGCTCTTCTCTGGATGAATTACTACGAGAATCCAGTGGAAGCTGGATGCCATAGCCATTAGTCCTTACACCAGAGTAAATAACGAAATCAACGAGTAATTTAACTAGCTAGTGAGGAACTTACTTAAAATGGTATGGTACAAGTATAAACTCCTTGTCTTGTAGTTTAAGCAAAGCTTTATATACGTACTCCTCAACCTCCTTTGGTACTCTCATGATTTCGGTTTGGCAAACAGTTCGGTCGAGAATCCTTTCGCCCTTGGTTCTTCGTAGTTCAATCATCTCGTATCTATATAACGAAATAGTTAGACATGACATTTATCGGTATTACGTGAATGTAGACCAAGATTGATATATTACACACTTACAGTGTTCAGCATCTCAAAAAACATATGTCGAGGGCGTCGTGATAGAACAAGTTGTGCAAGTTATTGAATTCTATTAAGAAGTAGCCATCGTCCTCTTGGTGAAAATGTTCCTCACGGAAAACTGCAGTGATCACCTTCGGGAGTACGTCTTGGTTGGATCGATCCATGTACCATGCATGTAATCGCTGCATCATGGGTGTTAGACTGTTTAACTTCGAATCGGTGACTAAGGGCTTCCCTACCTCGAATTGTAATATTGGTTGATTATCTTGGTCATCAGACTTCGCCTTACCCTTACTTTTTTCTCGCACGACATCATACTCGGTCCCGGCCGCTTTGATCCGGTGATCTGGCTTGTCTAATGTGCCATTTTTTGGGATCAGGGGTTGTAGGTTTGTCCTTTGAAGTACCAGGTGTTATAGGTTTCTGCTTTCGAGTACTAACAGTGGCCATCTTTATGGGGTCCTCAATGGATTTCTTTTCTACCTCATCTTGCTTCTTCACCACTTCACTCTCACATGCTGGTGATGGATGCGTGGATTGTACTGCAGGAGAGGCTGGCACTGCATGGTCCAAGACGATGTCAGGAGAGGCTGGCATAGGATGGTCCAAGACAATGTCACGCTTGCGCCACTGGATGAATGAGTGGACGACACCTCCCAGAGTTGTTATCTCGTCATTGGCGGGTTTTTCTAGCTCGATATCAGCAAACTGTGCAAGTACCGTGTCCACCTGGACCTTTGCATAACCTGGCGCTATCGGGGCATTGTGCAGGACACCCCCTTCTTGGCATGGATAAGCTACCTCAGGCGACTCAGAGAAATATGTTCATCACGGGCACGTTGAGCTGACAAGGTGTGGGGTCCTGTATGTCGTCCATAGGATAATGGTTGTTGTCCGGAAGTACCAATGGCGTGGACGCGCAACTACTGCGACAACCTGTAGGGCTGGAGAGAACGTTGTGGGCCTGCGTCTGGCTCAAGGATTCTTGTACTTATCGTTGAACTTGTTCTTGAATGATGCCTTGTAATTCTCGCAGAACCCTTTCCTTCATCCTTTCCATTTCCTGCTCAGCCCGCTCTTCTTTAGCTCTCTTCCGACTCCTATAAGAGTCTTCGTGCTCAGGGAATCCCATCTTTCATGGAACCTTGACCCCGACGCCTCGTGTTCGACCGGGGTGCTCTTTGTTTCCTAGGGCCGCTGTTAGCTCGTCTTTCTCCCTGTCTGGGTGGAAAGATCCTTGGGTGGACTGGGCGTAAAACTCATGAACTCTTTGCGTCATTGCTTCGTCTTCGCTGCTCTTGAATGATAAACCCCGATGAACAAGATATACGCCTCGCTAGCACGTAGTGCTTCACTCGGTCAGTAGTCCGACCAAGGACTTGTGCCGATCAATTGGAGTGCTTCTAATTCTGCCTCTCCCATTGAGCAATTTTACCGCGCACCCACTTGTGCCAAGTCTGTGGGGGTGAGTATTCCTTCTTGCGATGCTAAAGTGGTCCTCACTGGACTTCCTTGCTGCTTCAGATTGCTTCATCGCCACAAACTCATCCCAGTATGGCTATAATCTTGGGTAGTATCCGATGGCTGACCGGTTTTGCTTCACATAATTTACGTTCAGCCTCGCCTTGAAGTTTCTCCACACTGCATCCATGGTCATCAATGCATCACGACGCACGAGTTCTTCGGCTCCTTCGGGGAATTCGAAGGTTTCTTTGAGATCTATCCACAGATCCTCTTTGGTGGCTCGGGGCACTTTATGCCAATCCGAATAGGTGATCACTACAGGAAAACCAACATTTTTCGTTGGCCAAAAATGTATTTTCGTCGGCCTGACAAAAGCCGAGGATTAATACATATATTTTCGTCGGCCTAACCAAAACCGATGATTACTACCTATATTTTCGTCGGTTTTACAATAACTGACGATTAATATATATATTTTTCGTCGGCTATATTGCAAGCCGACAAAAATATAGAAGTTAGGGTTCGTGCACTCTGCCACGGTTACTATGTTTTCGTCGGCCCTTACCCTACCGTCGAAAATACAAGTATTTTCATCGGCTCCAGTACATACCGACGAAAATATAGGTGTTAGGATAGGGCGGGCTGCCAAGGTCACCAAGTTTTCATCGGCTATAAACCTAGCCGCCGAAAATACATCTCTGTTTTCATCACCTCGAACACGGGCCGACAAAAATAAATATGTTTTCGGCAGCAAGGACTGAGGCCGACGAAAATACAGGGTTTAGGTATTACACGGGGGCTGAGCCCTGCGCGCCTATTTGTCTACTCGATCGCAAATTCCGCCGCCACATCCCAGCGCCCCCCCATGCGCCCTCCCGGCCGCCCATCAAGCCCTGCGCCCTCCCCAAGCCGCCGCCCCTCCATGGCTGCCCTCCCCGTCGCCTCCTCCCGGCCACCACAGGCGCCGCCGCCCGGGCCACCTCCCACAGCCGTCGCCGCCTCCCCGGCCGACAAAAACATCCGTGACAAATCGGGTGAGCTGAATTTCTCCCGGACATTTCGTTTTGTTTGAGATAATTTCTTGATTGGGACATGCATGCATGCTCGTTGTATATTTCTTGAATTGGGAAGGTGTTACTAATTAAGCACAACAAGGAAAGAATCGTAAGACACGGCATGAGACATTTTATCTTATGAGTCAGTAGAAAAAACTCTGGAAATTAGTACATGAAAATCGAGAAGGTTGGTAATGGGAAGTAGCTAGCTAGGCATGTGAGTTACCTTGGAATGACGGGTACTTGAAAGGCATGCACTTAACATGATAGGCCCAACTCTCAAGTTTGATCCTAGAGCAAATGAGATGTGAGTCCACATCTTAATAGCAATCCACCAACCTGAACCTAACATCATATTAGTGGTCCAGGTCGATCCTTCTTCGAGCCTCTATCCAATTGCAGCATGCTAGTGTTTACATGGGAACAAGTCGTCGTGTCGAGGGAAGAAAATGTCTGCTGCATGTTCCTGTGCCCTAGCAAATTAAGATTAAAGGAAGAAGATTACTTAGGTTAGTGAGAGCTTGGAAAATAACACTGATATATATATAGAAGAGGTATAGCTAGCTAGGTCCAGGAGGTACTCTATGAGATATCAGTCTGTCATGTGGGTTAGCACTTCTTTAATTTGTCTAATCAATTAAGTTACCAAACAATGCATGTGATGGATTGGTTTTGACTAACAAAAATATATCAAGACTTTGCGACGGTTCTGTGACCTTCTGGACATGTGTGGATTTGAGGTGTTACAAGAACCCACAAATAAAAATGAACACATGTAGAACCTGTTTGTAAATATTCCATAGGATAAGACTATTTAATTTTTTTGCAAAGATAATTGTATTTGGCCATAGTTTGTATTAGTTTCCCATTTAAGTTGGATTCTAGTCAAAAAAATATAAATAATTGCAACCATAACGACTAACCTTTCAAGGTTGTAAAAACCCAGTCCCTAAGCCTTATTAGAACCATAATTCTTGTATCATCATTTTTTAATAGAGTGGTATCAATATGGGTGATAATCGAGCATGGATGTATGTCAATTTGGAGAACAACGGGGTCACACGGACGAATGGGTGGAGAGGACACAAGCATTTGTGGATCATATTTTCTCTTTGAATCCACCTGGTGGTGTAGCGAAGTGTCCATGCAGCACGTGCCGTAACTTCACTCGTAAGCGGAAGGAGGAGATCGAATTAGACTTGTGCAGATATAAATTTATGCCCAATTACTTAACTTGGTTCGAGCATGGTGAGTCACGTTTGGGTTCTACATCTAACATAGTCCGGATTATGATGACACGGAGGATAGATGCGAGATATGGTGGAAGATCTTGGTCGACAATCTGAGGATGAACAGGAAGAACGACTGCCGAGGTCGAAGAATTTTATAGGCTTCTTCGCTTCCAATGAGCCTCTGCATGAGTTTACCAATGTCACCCTTCTTGCTGCGGTGACACGGTTGATGGCTATCAAATCGAAATACAATTTGAGTAAAGATTGTTACAACGATCTGGTCAAATTGATATGTGATGTTCTTCGAGAGAATCATAAGATGCCAAAAGATCTTTATCGGTCCGAGAAAAATGTTGGCGGGTTTAGGGATGCAATACGAGAAGATACATGTGTGCCCCAATAAGTGTATGTTATTCGGAAGGAGAATGTAGAACTAACACATTGTCTATATTGCAATGAGTCCCAGATGTTCAAGTAACAGACGAGGAGGAAACACGATAACAACAAAGTCAACGACCAAAGTGCTCGCTATATGCCCCTTAAACCAAGGCTACAAATGAGCTTACCTATCAAAGGATCTTGCCATGCATATGAGGTGGCACAAAGAAGGCATGCGTACAAACGAGGGTTCCATGGGTCATCCTTCTGATAGTGAAGCTTGGAAGACATTGTAACGGTTCGATCCAAATTTCACCAGAGATCCTAGAAATGTTCGTATTGGCTTGGCAACAGACGGCTTCACACCTTTCACCACAAGTGCGGCTCCATACTCATGCTGGCCCGTGTTTGCAATACCGTATAATCTCCCTCCATCATTATGCATGAAAGATGAGTATGTGTTTCTAACACTTGTTATTCCTGGGCCAGAGCATCCTGGAAAGCATTTGGATATGTACATGCAGACATTGATTGAGGAGCTAAAGGAGCTGTGGGAAGGTGTTTTGACATATGACAACAGTAGAAAAGAGACCTTCAACATGCGTGTGGCTTATCTTTGGTCTATCCATGGTATCACCGCCACGGCATGTTTTCGGTGGAGCACGCATGGTCGGTTGTCTTGTCCGATTTGTATGGGTGACACAGATGCATTTCGTTTGAAGCATGGTGGCAAATTCAGTTTCTTTGATTGTCACCGTCGCTTTCTTAGTCTTAATCACCCATTCAGGAAAGATAAAAAGGGATTTAAGAAGGATGTGACAGTTAGTAAGGGTCCGCCGAAACGTTTAACCGGAGATGAGGTTGTGACGTGGCATAGTGAGTTGGTTGACATGGAGAATGGGTATGAAGCCTTCAAAGACACACATAATTGGACTCACATATCTAGCATCCGGAGTCTGCCTTATGTCACTAGTTTAATCCTCGTGCATAATATTGATGTTATGCATCAAGAGCGTAATGTCGCGGAAAGCATCATTAGCACGTGCTTCAACTATAATGATAAAACAAAAGATAATGTCAAGGCTCGTAGAGACTTGTCTGAAATCTGTAATTGTCCCACCTTTGAAGTGACGGAAGGTGGAAAGAAACCTCATGCTCCTTACTGTCTTAAAAAGTCAGATAAGAAGGAGATTCTTAGATGGATGAAGAATATCAAATTTCCAGACGGATATGCGGCAAATCTAAGGCGTCAAAGGAACATCTCGACCGTAAACTACATGGCCTAAAGAGTCATGATTACCACATCATCATGGAAAGGCTACTTCGGTGATGTTCGGAGGATATATGCCAAAAGAAGTGTGGATACTATTTGCAGAGATCAGTTTCTTTTATAGGCAGTTGTGCTCTAAGATAATAAAGAAATCAACGATGAAAGAATTGGGGAAGAATATACCGGTGCTTATATGCAAACTAGAAAAGGTGTTTCCACGGGTTTCATGAACTTAATGCAGCATTTGTTGGTACATTTACCGTATGAAGCGAGATGTGTGGGCGATGGCATACCGATGGATGTATCGAATAGAGCGGGCCCGAAGAAACTTCGAGGCCATGGTGGGTAATAAAGCACGAGTTGAAGGGTCCATCGCGAGGCGCACTATTTGAAAGAAATATCCTACTTCTCGAGCCGTTATTTCGCGAGCAAAATGATGTCAATGCTAAAACATCGCGATACCACACCTCTTAGGAACAAGTGGCGGTCGTCTTGATATATTCAAGTGGAATGGAAAAGATCGGTGATAGTTCCCTCATGAGTTGACTCAAGGCAGTGGAATCTGCCATGATGTATATGTTCTACAATATTGAGGAAATGGACAAGTATTTCGAGTAAGTACAATTCATTTAGGTGTAAATTAGTTTTGATAACTATATTGCAAATAACTCATGCCAATTGTAGGTTGTTCGAGAAACAAGAATGGAGGTCAACCCAAAGGCCTATTGAAAAACAACTAGACAATTTACGATGCTACGGTGTACGCGGTGGCCCAAATTTCGTGACCTGGTTTCGAAGATATGTATAGATCCTATCACACTTGAACTAAAGATATAACCATACGATAATGTTTGTAATAAATATCTAACTTTTGCAGTGCTAGAGAGATGATAGTGTTCAAGAAGATTTATGTCAATTGTCTCGTGGGTTCACAACCGCAAGGAAGTTTGTGCGATATGATATCAATGGGTTTTGTTTTCGTACGGCACCCTTTGAAGCTACCCGTCCGCATGCAGCCACGGTGAATAGCGGGGTAGTAACTACGGCTGTGGGTGCGAATGGTCGGCAAACTGAGTACTACGGTGTTCTTCAAAACATTGTCGAGATCAAGTTCGAAGGACTAAAGGATTTGAGTGTCGTTTTCTTGTAATGTGATTGGTTTGACAAAGCAGGGATATGGTGTAACGATAAACTTGGCTTGGTAGAAGTTAAATACGAATCACGACTTTCAGCTTTTGATCCATTTGTGCTTGTTCAGCATGCCAAGCAAGTGTATTACCTCCCTTATCCGTGCTCTAAGCCAAGTCTTAAACCATGGTGGGTTGTGTATAAGGTGAATCCACATGATCACCGCACAACCACAGGGAAGATGAGTACATACCAAGTGAGATTGATGCATTCCAAGAAGATGACCTTCCAAAGAACCTTTGAAGTAGATGTCGGAATACAACTCGATGATTTAGTTGGTGACATGCGAAGTGAGGAAGATAGTCTGTCACGGAAAGTTAGGAAGAAAACATGGACGATCGAATACAACAAGTAATTATTTCTATATATTGCATTTTCATGTTCATATATATATATATATATATATATATATATTACATTTCTATGTTCTAATATTTCATTTGTTATGTCTATGTTCTAATATTTTATGTGTTATGTCTATGTTCTAATATTTCATTTGTTATGTCTATATGTGTTCTAATATTTCATTTGTTATGTAAGATGAATTCATTACACCGTTCGAGATCAAAGAAGACTGGGTCTTCATCTTCGAAGAACCCATCTTCGAAGAACGACGGCTCTTCATCTTCAAAAGGCGCCACTAGCTTTTTCAAAGGAAGTGCCTCTCATGAAAGCGTATACAAATTGGAGAGTTGTCTCGAGAGAGGCTCAGGAGCAAGTACTAGAGGAGAATGATGAGGAGCAAGTACTAGGGGCGACAATGGAGAGGATGAGGCGAGCAAGGTGGAGACATAGCGGAGGATGAGGCGAGGATGGTGCGAATGGACCGGTCTTGAGTTTTTTTATGATAACTTACTACATTGAATGTTTTGTCTCGCTAGCTAAGTAACTTCATATGGATATAAAATTTATATTTTTAGGTATAGAGGAATAAGCGGTGTTCCTCCACGACATGAAAATCGACAACTCCGTAAATGATAAGACCAATTGGTGATAGGTTAGTAATGATTACAATTTATTTAACCTTGTATACATATGTCTGATTGTGCAAATATATTGGTTGCAGGTCATGGGATGATCCTTCTTTCACGGGGACAAATAGGACAAGGTAGGTTAATGCCACATTGGGCTCTCTTTGTCGGTACCATTACCCTGGATTGGTTGAGATCGACGGTGTGTCCCTACCAGATTTGAAGTGGGAACACTATAAGGTGACGATGAGACAATAATGGACTGACAATGACCTGAGAGGTGTGGACTGATTTACGGGTAAACCTTTTCAAATCATGGTCATCAAGTTAGTTTTTCTGTTTTTTGTCACGGTAACTAATACATTTACTTGTATTGTAGGAGAGGTATCGCTTGATAGAGGGGGAAGAGGAGGAGCTGGGAGCACATTCCAAACGTGTGTTTGAGAATCTTTCTGAAGGTAGTAAAAGATATGATGTCCAATGCTCGCTTTTATAAGCGGTGAGTGCATCTTGCAAGAGGCATTGTGGAGAGGAAATGAATAAAAACTTGGTTCTTCAAAAATCTACCTTCAAGCTAATGAGTACATGCGAGTTCATTGAAATGGTTAGTCATATGAATTGTGTGTATTTCATATTGTGCCATTGAATAGTTGCTTAATTTAACCGCTAACATTGTAGGTTTAATGCGTGCCCTGATGCATGGTCGGTACTTTCTGAGTATTGGGCTTCTGAAGCGTTCATTGCAAAGTCGAATAGCAAGAGAGTGAATCGAGAGTCGGGCTCAAGTGTTGTTCATACAAATGGTGCCAATGGTCATGTTCGTCTAGCTAAGCGACTGGTATGCTTATCATGCTAGGTTAATAATTCATTTTCTTTTATGATCGATGTAGTAGCGATTAACATGATTACAGGAAGCTCGACTTGGGAGGAGACCAAGTGCGATTGAAACTTACGTTGCGGGGCATAAGGGGAGCGACTCTATGCAGCTGGATCAACTTTGCAGCCAGAGGGCGACGGACAGCTTGGTTAGTCAATTGCCTTTCTTTATCGTGTTGCAAGTTATTGCTTTTCTCAATGTAACTCGTATGCATCGTAGGCTAGATATGGAGATGAGATGGCCCGAACCCATGGTGAGGACTGCAACTGGAGGGAGGAAGACGTTGACGTCGCCGCCTTGTATAGGAGCAGCGGTGGCAAGAGTCATGGGAGGTTTTCCATGTTCAATGGCTTCGTTGATTCCTCTGCAACTCGAGACTTGACGAGGGCGTCTCGGACCTCCACAAGTAGTGCATGTGCTGCTCGTGAGGCTCAGATGCAGGATGAGTTGAGACAACAACGCGCTCAGTTGGCTCAACATCGCGATATTGTAGTACTGCAAAGCATCATTTCCTTTCAATTTTTTTGTGTGGCTGCGATTCCTTCCTTGGACTGATATTTTTGTTCCCCACCTACCTCTCTCTCTCTCTTTCTTTCCTATGTATGTGGCTGAAAAAAAACCCATTAGGGGTCAGTCTTTTTCCCGTGCCTTGCCGACTTCACCCTCTCCCTTTTCTCGTTGCTACACTGGGTCCGACGCCTCCTCACTCGGCAAGCCTCCAGCCCCTGCCCTTCCTCCTGGCTTGGCGAAGAGAGAGAAGGCGGCCAGCGTCGTCCCACTGAGTGTCCTGCGCGCCCCCTTGCCTTCTGTCGGTGAGCTTCTCCCCGTGCCCCACCTTTTTTCGCCGAGAGCCCCCACGGCGGCGTCTCCTCTTCAACCCGAATCCGCTCCTCCCAAAGAGTTGGTGCGAGCTTGGCCGTGGAGAAGCAATGAGCGATGTTTAACCAAATGGAGGCAAGAACATTCGGCAGCAGGAAGTGGCGCCCTCCTTCCCTCTGCCGGACCAGCCGCTCCTCCCCTGAACTTTCCCCTGGCTCGGCAGTACCAGCAGCAGCAACCGGAGGCAGCAACAACCGCAGCAAGCAATAGCAGTACCAGCAGCATCAGTGCCCTCCCCTTTTTGCCTTCTTGTGGTGAGAATCAATTGAAAGTGTAGTGTTTGATTTCTAGTATGCATGCCAAGTGTTTGATGATATGCCTAGCTAGGTTTTCTTGAGATGAACTGTTTGTGCATGCCATGTGTTCGATGAAATGACTGTGAGGTGTGCGTGGGTGTAGTGGCTCTCGTTTGGGCCGATTCGAGGCGGTGGTTTGATTGGTTTTAATATCTAGCTTGATATCTGATTGCTATGATTTTTTTACACTTGCTGCACATATGAAAAGAATCCCTTATGAATCTAAAGATGTATATGGTTTGGAAAGATACATGAATCAATTTGTAAGTGATGAAATGCTGAAGTATTTGTCCCTGATGATTAATCTTGCTGACTTCAGGGTGTTAAATCTTTCCATATTGTGATTAGTAAAGATATGTATGTCAACTCAAAACAAGTTTGGTCGTTTAGTTGCTATTAACTTATTTGCATGAAAACTTGACTTTGTGATCACCCCAAATGCCCATGCTGGATTGGTCTCTGAAATGCATTGTAAATGAATCCGTTCGAATGAAAAGAGGTTTAGCTGTGAGTAGAAATGGTTTACTATCGGAATCTATATACTCTCATTCCTAGTTCTTGCGATGTGTATGTGTTTACTTAAGTATCGGTTGTCTAGCATATTGATCATGATACTTGCTATTGTTAGTCGATGATTATACATGATTAAGGGCTAAGGCAGCTGCTTGTTGAAATATAACCATGAATAAGTGCAATGTCCAACACCTTGCTGTTGGCTGTTGACCAGAGGGTGGGATTAGTAGGATCTAATTAGCTCAAGCTTTATTAGCTCTTACCCAGATAGTGCTATAAAATATTCATGGTTTAATTTGATAGGTTTTAGTTTTTACTCTCAATGGAATGCTTGAACTGCCATGTTCTTTTGATATCATTCTTCCTTATCATAGAGTAAATGGATGTATCAGTGTATGCATGCAGATATATATACACACACACACACACTTAATTGATCTGAAGAATATGAATTCTTAGGGCTTGCTTAGCCGAGATATCTACACTGGTAATCAAAGTATGCTTAAGTTGGTGTATTATCCCTAGACCTTGTTGGGTAAAGCTACCCATGGGGATTTAGGTACACAAGGGTTCTGTGTTGCGGTTGATTGAATGTTTGGTCGATAATTTGTATCTATGTTTGATTTACGATTTCGGAGGAGTGGCCTCTTCTTCGCGCCACTCCACTTTCCATGATTTAAAACAAGTACACCGAGTGTGTGTCCAACCGAGTCGTTTGTTGTTATTTATCGGTTCATAGCTAATTTCTATTGATTGTTGTAAGTATGGATTATATTGGTGACCGCCCTTCATGGACGTGATTAGCTAGTGGATTCGGATGGTCACTAGTAAGCCTTAATCTCGGTGAGTTTATGTACCTTTGTTAATATTGCAATCGAGTAGCGAGAATGGGGTGCGGGATACTTGTGGTTAATATACAAGAGATGTATTTAATTGTGCCTCGCCTAGGGAATTGAGTTGAGTATGTTGTTTGAAATGTGTTTTAGTTGAGTATGTTGATTGAAATATGTATTTGTTGAGAATTGTTGATTGAAATGTGTTTTAGTTGAGTGTGTTGATTGAAATGTGTTTTAGTTGAGAATTGATGTTGCATTCTTGCATTCATGATATGCATATTCATAATGGAAGAGGTGACCCATTCGATCAAGTGGCCTCTGTGTTCACACGTAGTGAACATGAAAGTCCTACCTCGTAGTCCCATTCATCGAGGTGAATGGGAGCGAGACAAGAAGAGTAGGCACCTTCCATCTACGGGATGGGAGGGGCGTGAGGGTGCACACCGACGGTGGGCACTCTCGGCGACTCTGCGATGCGTGCATGGAAATGAGCATTCATGTGCATTGCATCTTTCATAATGAGTGTTATGGTAAATGGTGTGTCATATGGGCGGTGATTATGGTAATTGGAGGTCGACTCGTGGATTCAACCCAAATAGGGGAGATTGAATTGAATTTGATGAATTAGCGCATTTCCCTGCTTTGCTAAGTATGTTGGATGAATATCGGAGAGTGTAGTTGAGTTATGAACTCAAATAAAAATTGATGAAAATGAATTGAGTTACAACAAGGGGTGGTTGAGTCGGGAGACGTTGTAGCTTAGAGTCAAGTGATACCTCTTTGGCGTTGAGTGGTTTTATCATTGTCGATGACTTGATTGCGGTAATTTTTGGTATGGTTGAGTTATTGCTTTAAATGGATATAAATGCGTTTTGTCCGAGTGTTGTTTCATTCAGACATTAGCTCTTATAGTCAAGCTCTTGCTTTACTTCGATAGATTGGGATTGTTATTCTCGTGTACTTTCTTCGAGTTTGAACTCACGCTTGTTATTTAATGTTTGTAGGTGTTTTGAAGCGGTTTGCATGGATGGGAGTAGTAGTACGTACATCGACTCGGTCATCACCACCGCATTTAATTAATTTGTAAAGCCTAGATATAAATAATGGTGTTGTAATGTGTTGCTCGTCGTCTTTGAGTTGTTAATTTCTATTTGGTTGTGTGATTGATTATCTAAGGACACGCTAGATGGTTTGATTCTATTTTAAGTGTTTGATATATTATATAACTGCTATTGCTCTTTTGTCTGCTTGAGTGGATGTCCTAGTTTTAGGGAGTCTCTGCGAAATTTTGCAAATTTCGGGGCTTAGTTTTAAACCAGTTTAAGAGTCGAGGTTAATTCCTATCTTTTAGCTAGCGGTGACATTAGTTATTCAAAGTGTTGGTAGCATCCGTGGCGTGTTTAGCGCCGGGGTGTTACAGATATGATAGCCCAGCAACAAGAATTCATGAGGCAACAACAAGAATCCATATCTGCCTGGCACTCACAAATGAATGTAAGTTCATTTCCATACTGCATACAATTAGTGATATGAGTAAGACTAAGATGCTTTCAAATTGATTATGTGTGCAATTATTCCACAGGAATTATTCCACAGGAGTGTATGTCTGCTGCTTTTGGAAAACCCTTCAATGTTCCAGATTTTCTGGCTCCAGTCTTTCCTACATTTATGACCGCACCATCTATGGTACTATATTTTCCAGTATTGTTCTATTATAAAAAAATATGATATTCATGTTCCTGTATGTTGTTGTGGGGTATGTTTGTGTGTGCATGTGTATATTTACATCCAATTACTAAAAATGCATTAAACCTATATTGACTATGATAATTCTGGGATTGTGTGATAATGCTGAGATTGTGTGATGCATATTTGTTGTGTGATGCATTATTCTGGGATAAGTTGGAATAGATAAGTGGGAATGCTAGGCAAGCTTTGTTCTCGATTCTTACTTTGTGCTGTCTAGACCATGAATTATGTTAAAGCAACCACTAGGAAAGAAAAGCCGAATGTGATCTTTGTGAGACCTGTGTATGGCACTGTAAGATTCGATATTGAATTAGCATTTTAGACTAACTATGTAGCTCCTCTGTCCATGTATTAACAGCATAAACAGTGTGGAGTATACAATTTTAGTTTTTCTGGAAACAACTTTTTATCAATTTAGTTGACCTGTTTAGTGTTTCAATGGCTTAAGATGATCCTGGAAACAAAGCTGACCAATATAATTATTCAGCAGATTGGAATAATAACTGGATAGGCATTTAAACAAATCGAATTACCTTGCAAGCTATAAGTTCAATCAACTGCATTAGAAACTTCCCCAACCCCTTCCCATGGATAGAAGGCTCCATTTGTAGCTCATACACATAAACAAAAGGCACATCCTCTTCCACAGCAAATCTATAATGCACAAAACCAAGCAAGCGATCTTCATTACATGCTGCATGTGTACATCTACCCCTGCATCATACTTCATGGAATTTTCAGCAATAAACCCATTTGCATATTGCCACACAAAGATATATCGTCCTTCTAGGGCAACCATTTCTCGGTGCTTAACTTTCTCTTCTGAAGGCCATTCTGGTCCATATGGCCCCTCCATGTTAACCTAATTTTTTTGTTTACCAATATTACATTGTAGTAGTGGTTGGCTTTTGACTGTAAAAGTTTGCTGGGTATAAGGCCCTGAGTTGAATGAGCAGAAAACATCTTCCACTGCATAATTTCGAGTAGTTCTTTACTTTAGCATAGTATCTTGTTCTTCCTTTGGTGTTCTGGTGATTGATTCTGGTTGTTTTGTTGGATCTGGAGTATTTCTGTGTGTTTATTTGTCATCCTATTGTCGGACCAGTTTGGGATCCTAACAGATATGCTTTGCACTTGTCAACAACTTCAGCATTGCCTGGAATTCTCTGGTAGATAGTGATGCAACTAAGTTAGTCACTCATCGATATTCATCAATACTGCTAGCTTGTCAATGTTCAATAGTAGCTCAATCACCCATCTCCAAACAACATGAAACAAAGGCCAAGGGTAGAATCCCTTAAATTAGGCACCATTTTAAAAATAGCATGCATTGCATTTGGTAGAATGGCATTTTACAAAAGGAAAAACTTGAATGCATCAAAAATGACAACTCTCAATTTCTCGCTTACAAAGTTATGATGGGGGAGATCCCTTGAAATGAATGAAGAGAGTGGTTCGGTTCAGCTTTAAAGGTTACATAGCCTTGCAAATCTTTGCAAAAATTACTATTTGGTTCATTTGTTTACTGATGCCTTCATAAAGATGTCACAAGAGAAATTGCTATTTCTAGATTGTTTCAAATGCTTACACTAACTATTTCTCTCCTTATATGTTGTAGGGGACGGATGGCTCTACCGCAAGCTCAAGAGGAGGTGATGGGTCACAAAGTCTTTGGCGACAATAGTATACCTCCTCCGATGAATGAGCAATTTGATGATGTCCTAAACTTAGGTGGAGGCTCTAGTTAGTTTTTTTTCATTAGTAATTTGTTGGATGGATAGTTCGATCGTGGTGCCTTTGAATTAATCTCTTTTGTCTTCGGTTGTGTTGGAGATCAGGTTCTTTGGGGTGTGACTAATTGTGTTTGTCGGGTTTTTAGTTTTTGTGCCGATTGGAGTTTTCTAGCTGCTATCGTGTGGTCACTGATTTTGAATTGTTGTCCGGTGTCTTGTGCTGCGGTAGTAGTCGAGGTTGGAGTTTTGTGCCTCATTATCTTGTTTCGGTGTTTGCATGAGGTTTGTGCTTTGTGGAGTTTGAAGACCTGTTTTGGTGGCTTAAGAAGGGATAAGAAGTCAAGATGGAGGCAAGCTGCGCAAGTATCTGGTGCTTTTTTTGTCAGGAGATGAGTTCGGTTGGACCTGAGTTTTGGAGATGTTTCCAGAAAGGTGTTGATTTTCCTGAGTTTGTGATGAAGTCTAGTTATATCGTTTAGAGGTTAATTCTGTGCTTTGAAGTCTGGTGGCGTTTAGCTCCTGAAGTTTGCTCTGTTGTCATTGGTTAGGAAAAGTTATCGTGTTGTTTGTCTTTGTTCTTGTCTGGTTGTGAAGATTATGATGTAAGTTTGTTTGGGTGCGTGGTGCTAGTTCTTGCATGTTGCTGTTGGCCTGGGGGTGAGGTGTTTGTATGGACGTTAACTGTTTCTTCCAGTTTCATGAATGGAACTGGGGCATCTCGTGATGTCCTGTTGATCTAAAAAATATTGTTGACTTGTGCGAGAGTGGATTGGAAATCTGTTTGTGTAATGTCGGATTGCATGTATGTTTGTTCGTTTGTGCATTTATGCTATCTTGTTTGTGATATGGTTCAATAGAATTCTGGTTTCTATATATTGTGATCTGGTTCGTATATATTGTGATGTGGTTTGTATGGACCAAATAAATTCGGAATTTTTTTTTGCTGCACCCAGCTATTTTCGTCGGCCCACATAGAGGCTGCCGTAAATGGGATCACGATTTTAAATCGGCAGATTGCGGTCGACGAACATGTGATCGATATTTTAAATCGGCCCAAATATAGACTGCCGAAAAAAGACCCACTATTTTCGTCGGCTAAACTCTGGCCGATGAAAATATGATCTGTATTTTCGTCGGCCTGAAGTTCAGCCGACGAAAATATCCTTATCCACGTCAGGTCGTGACGCACTATATTTTCGTTGGCTATATTAGGCCAACGAAAATTTATTGATTTTCGTCGGTAGCCGACGAAAATGTATTGATTTTCGTCGGTTTGTTGTCGTCGGCCAATTTTTGTCGGTCGGCCGACGAAAACAACTATTTTCGTCGGTTTTAGGCTTATTTTCGACGGTTCTTGGCCGATGAAAAAATGTCAGTTTATTGTAGTGGATTGGCACTTTCTCCCTTACGATGTACCCGCATATTGATCTGTATTTTGCTGCTGATTTTCTCGGTGCAACAGGGGCCCCAGTACCTGAGACCTCCGAGATGGTGTACCGGCCTTCAGGCTTCTTAGTTTTCCTCGTCCTCGGCGTCTTGCAACAGAGCATCATCTGCAATGGTGGAGGCCTCGGCACCTTCGGTGGTTGGTGGAGGGCAAGGTACTGCTCGGGCTCTCCTCCATTATAGGCTCGGTTTGGGCTCCATTAGAACTACTCAATAGAAAGGAGATAATTCAGAGAGGAAAGAAAATCAATCAATTTGACAATCTATGAATATGGAAATATTGTTCTCAATCGAGATAATGAGCACATGATCCACATCGATGGGATGAACCTTGCCGGGTAATTCCGGATGAATATGGAAATATTGTTCTCAATCGAGATAATGAGTTACATTGCAAGGTCGCAGTGCACTCACCTCACCCCAACACTTAAATCTGTAGTTACAAAGGGAGCATTAGTTCCTTATGAATATTTCATTTTAAATCTAGTGGTGTTATGAAGAGTGGATGTCTCTAGCTACAGCTGCTATCTCTTATTCCTCTCCAACTTTTCCAATGAAAAATTTCATGTTCTATGAAGATGAGAACTACTTCAAGAATTTCAGGTTTCACGAGGAGAAAAACTACTTTCAAGATTGCAGGTAAGGAGTACTCAATGACTCCGATTAATCGTAGTAGCATATAGAAAAACCTATAATCTAAAGCTAAACCTACTCCTCTCTAGCTATAGCTTTTTTTACGATGGATTTTTAGTGGCTATGACGTTATATTTGCACAGTGGCATAGAACCTGAAACATGCGCATATTATGGCATTGACATAAACGTTTTACCTTCATCAGGAGAAAGGAAAATGTAACTTGTACTATATAATGCATTGATCCTGGGAGTGATGATGATTAGATCATATGGCATCAGAAATGTTTTGTGATATAAAAGATACAATAAAAGTGCACTCAGATGTTTGGTGGCGTGTCTTTAATCTAGCAAGTACTTGTCAATTTTATCTTCCCAAAGGATTCCATTACCCACTACCTTGTTGTCGCTATGTTTATGCAAATTAATATAGTTCATCAAATGCTTTTTAATTTTCAACTTGTTAAACTCTGAACCGAATAACCAAGAGGCAATAGCAACTTTGCAGTGCTTAACCAATGCAACTATTCCCGATAAACCGGCTAGTGACCAATTTTAGAAGCCCAAGGGTAACCACTTCAAGAAACAGCTTACCTTGACCTGAATTTTCATATTCTGTTGCAAACTTGCAATGTAGACTAATGGTGACCTGTGCTATCATTCTTCTTTGTTTCTTTTCTTTGTAAAGAATGTGCTTATCATTCTTGTTCTCTTAATTTATGTACAACTGCACTTTGCATCTTTTAGTTTCACATACTGTACTAAGACAAGCTGTACTATGCCGCCTTCCATGATCAAGAGTGGGGAGTACCAGTACATGACGACAAGTACTCTCTAAACCTAATCAAACTAGCATAATGCCCGTGCAAACAGAAAGCTGTGAATGTCTGAAACAGTATGAAGGGATGACACAACACAAAAATAAACACAATATTTATGAACTTTACATCAAGATCGCGGCCAAGTTCCCATCAACTTACTTGTCAGTGCATAGCCAACGAACATCTGCTATGTTAAACTTTTAGCAGATATTGCGTGCTGCATAAAAATTCCCTGATTTCAAGATTTGATGCTACATATACATGCATTACGATGGCGCACTCTTAACAGATTACTCCATCCACCGAAGCTACAATGCACACTCGGCCCATGCATCCGAGAACTTGCGCAGTTTGCCAAGCTTTGGGTAATTCAACTGGAAATATGAGCCCGAAGGAAGATTGAAAGTATAAACTAAGCATCAATTTGATACTACTCCCAGCATTACCTATTATTCAGTCAGCAACAACATTACGAATCTTGAGATACTGAATCAACTGGTAATGTTTGAGATTCTCCACAGCATTTTGATTCTTGCATCTCCACCTCAACAGTAATCACATCCGTTGGCTTCCCGTTTTGTCTCCATTCTTCTTACCTTTTCTTTTTGTATGGCAGAATTTGTACTTGTGATGATCAGCGCCAAAGATTTGTATTGCATCCATGAGTTACAAAACCAAGTAAATGCCAGAAAATTGTTGTCCAGTCATCAATTCTACATATACTTGTTAAAACTACTACTACTTTCCAGAGTGATCCCTAATATCTGATGTGTTCCAACCTTTGAAAAATGAAAGCATCTTAATTCAACAGAACAAAAGTTTGGTATTGTCAAGATAAATCAATTTCAAGGTAGCATTTCCTAAGGGGAATGTAATAGCAACACACTTACCTCAAGAGCTGAGAATGCCAAAAGAAAGCCATCTTGTGCACGGAACTAATGCTACCAATAATCTACGCTATCGATAAACAAAACTTCGGTGGAGCACCATGGAGATCCTTGGACAAAGATGTTGAATGAAGCAATTCTGAGCTGCATTGACTTTCGTCATTGGGGAACTGTTCCTCTGAAAAGATAAGTATGTATCGTAGTGCAATAAGAGATGCCAAAAATAGCCAAAATAACAATGCTAAACACAAGCACATACACACAGCACATCAAGTGAAAACATACCTATTTTGAATAGTAAGTACATCAAAGATCGTGTTTCTTCATCACCAACAAATTCAGAACTCGATCTGTCGTCCTTTTCACGATGAACCAGTGATTTGACAACAGACAAACTCAAGCCCCCCTTCTCTTTCAGAAATTGGTCTCCGTTGGACCTCATATCGTTCATTGACTTGAAATTTTTACCATTTCTACAAGACCACACGAAATATTGTTAGTGCAGTTCTCGTACACATGGTCTAAGAGTAATCCAAAAAAGGAAATTCACATAAACAAGGAGTTTTTCTAAGGGTAAAATGCAATAAGATGCATCTTTTGTTGCAGCACTGAATGCATCTTTGCACCCTAGAAATAAGGTGGATACATGGAATTCTCAAAATGGCTGAATTATGAGATGATTTTGCCATTTTGGGCAGACCTATCATTTGCTTTAGAATAGTATATATTGCTAAAAACTGATCTAAGTGAAAACCTGGATAATAATAACTATGCTTGGAACACAAACTTACTCGATGGCAGCAACCAATTGTTTCACCACTGAAGATGGAGGAACGGTCAGATTTGTTGAAGAAGTTGACTTAGGTTCTTTGTTCGAGCCATCCTCATCTGCTGAGGGTATTATTTCTGAGAACTGGAGGCAAGAAGATTTTTCTCAGCTTATGTGATGATGCGGCTGTTTCAACATCCAATTGCTTTTATAATGAGAAACATCACAAAATGGACTGGCAAGGATACAACAGAGGCCTTTTAGATAGATTAGAAAAACTGTATGGGTACTCAATTGCTGATTAAAGAACCATGCATATTAGTCGCTCGCCACTCTCACAAACTCATGCTTCAGTTCAATTCACCAGAATATAAAGTTCCACCCCCACCATGATCGGTTACTGAAATCCTAAGATATGAGAAGAGCCTAAAGATTCAAACAAGTCACTACTCACTACGCATACCAAACTGAGCTTAGCTTAACGGCCCAATCAAACAAGTCACTGGTACTAACTGAAAGTTCTGAACTTCTTCTACCCCCCATCCATGATCTTGTCCAACTCAAAACCTCTCTGCCGATGCTAGGTGCACTCACCCGAACAGAGTCACCCGCACTAACCTGAACTTATCAATAGTATCGAAATAACAACAATTGCATACTAATTCACCACCCTAACACGACGAATCAGCTATCTCATCAGTCACCACGTACCATCCGTCGCACCACGCACCTCTTACACTCACCTCAACACCACGAGCACAACGAGCCCACGCATGAATCAATTCGATGGGAAATGTAAAAAAAATGCGTACATCATCGTGCGGCGACTTCAAGTCTGGTGTCTGCCCCGCGGTGGACTGCCGATCCAGCGCTGTCCTTGGCGACGGCGCCCTGTGCCCACCGGATCCGTCCACATCTGCGAGCACCGCAGCCGATTCGAACCGGAGCTTATCAGATTCGAACCCCGAACCGAACAGAGGGGGCACGCGAGAGCGTGTGTACCTCGGAGGTTGGCCTTGATGTCGGTGAACATCTCGACGCGGGCGGCGGCGGAGTGGATCGGTCTTGTATGCTGCGACATGAGTGACGCCGACGGACGACGGGAGGGGAACAGCTAGGGTAGGGGATTTGTGCAATTTGTGCGGGGAGGGTAGGGGAGGAGAGGGGAGGGGAGGAGAGCGGAGGAGGAGGAGGGGAGGGAGGAGGAGGGGGATCGTTTCAGGCGGCGGGGATGGGAACCCTAATCGGCGATTTGTGCGCGATTAGATTAGAGGATGAACCTAATGATTTGGACCATTAGATTTGATGAAGTGGTGTGATAAAACATCTTAGCTCTTCATTTTGAGGAAGGGAGATTTTTGGGTACACATATTAGGGTGGATAGAGGAAAGGTACTCTCTGTGGAGGCAAAAGACTGTGTGGATGACTGTGTGGATGTAAAAAAGATTTAACTGGTGAATTATAGTATAGATAAGCTAAACTTGTTCTAAGACTTCTGTACAACAATAAATTACAAAGTTACAATTTTCAGTCCTAAATCTACAGGAAATTGTTTGAGATGCTTGTTTTATCTGGTGCATTAGCTGAGATGACATGGCCTGTAATTCTCAAAGAAGAGGGACACCTTCGTAAGCACTCCTTTTGTACTTGATGTGTCGAGAGTCTAAAAGCTCACCAAAATCACAAAGCTCCATAAAACTCATACATTATACAGGGAAGTTTTCATGGATTTTGATCCTCTATTGGTGTCAAAGCTAAATGAGAAGAAATTTTTTGGGCCATGCAATCCTGCTAGGTCGCTTTTATCTTCCATAGAATTTTGTACGGATACATATGAGCTAGCTGGCCATCATATATCCTTTTTTTTTGCGAAAACAGTGCTGGCCATCATATGTCAAGAGATGGAATTAGTACCCTCTATAATTGCCTCTCCTTGTTCTTAAGGAAACACTGGTATGGCATCAATCACTTCTTGGGAAGAATTGCATTCTATTCCTTTCTTATATTGTTCTTTCACATCAACTAACTTTTACAAAAGAGAAAATTACATGAATTTCCTTTTGTCTTTTCTTTTCTATAACATAATACAGATACAAATACCTCTTGCTTTCCCATTGTTCAGTCAAAAATCCTCAATTTAAGCAATTGCTATTTTCACGTTGATAGTATTATTTTAATTATTTGATTGCTTCTATGTATTCAACTTACTTATCAATTCTCAAATGCACCATTAAATTTTTTACAAGGAGGGAAATAAATAACATCATCATGTAGAAGATGGAGGCACGCAGCAGCAGCGGCAGCAGTGAGAAGAGAAGGGCTTACCTAGGTAGGGTTGAAGGGGCGGCGGTGGGAGGGCGTTGAGGGGCGGTGACGGTGGGAGGGCGCGACGACGGCGTCGTTGGAGGGGCGGCGTTAGTGGGGAGGGCGCAGGAGGCAGCGTCCGAGGGGCGGCGTTGGTGGGGAGGCAAGGCACGGCGTCCGAGGAAAGCGGCGCCGGTGGGGAAAGCGGGACGGCGGCACACATCGAGGGGTGGCGCTGGTTGGGAGGGCGCTGAGTGGCGGTGGCCGTCAAGTGGCCATGCAGGCACATGAGCTAGGGCGAGGCGATGGAAAATTTTGGAAGTGCAGACAGCGTGGCTCGAGTTTATGTATAAGTAGAGGCAGTGTATTTGTGGCGGTTAATAATAATAACCGTCACAGATAATACTTATCTGTGACGGTTATTATTATTAACCGCCACAGATAACTATTATCTGTGACGGTTATTATTATTAATCGCCACAGATACAGATGCATGTAATCCTCAAGTAGTTTCGCATGGAGCTTTGCCACAAGTAACACCTTGGTCCAGTGGTTGAGTCGCTCGGTTGTACCGAAAGGTCCTGAGTTCGATTCCCACCTTGGCCATTTTATTTTTTTTATTTTTGCTCCATGTGATTGAAACCCTTATATCTTTTGCTAGGTGTGTCCAAATGAAGCAAACTCAGTTTCTACATTTGAGTTAGGCAATAAAGATTTGGATTATACAATAAAAATTTATAAGTTACTTGCAGTATAGTTGTCCAAACAGCGATTAAATAAAAGCTCTTTTTAGGTGTTGTGAAGCAACTAGGTGATATAAGGTTCCAAAAATCATGAAATAAACCCATCATGCTCATATGGTCAGTAGTGTCCCATTTTTGTAATAACATTTACATTCGGATGAAAATTGAATCACACATACAAGGACAAATATTGCCATTACTCATAACTACTCATTTTCTTTTACAATTTGGTCTTCGTTGTGATCATCACGATGATAGGTAGCTTCTTGAGTGGTTTCTTCCTCGAGGCTGATGATGCCATCTACGAAAGGAGGCAACTCATCAAACTGGTTGTACTCTTCCTCATCCATGAGATTCTCAACTCCGACGATCCTTCTTTTTCCTTGTAGAACTACATGGCGCTTCTTTTCTGCCGGGTCGATTATGTAGAATACTTGTGCTACTTGCTTCACAAGTACGAATGGTTCGTCTCTGTATCTGACATGTGCGATGCCAACAGTAGTGAAGCCGTACTTGTCAACTTTGACACCCTTTGGGAGTTGGACCCACCGACACCGAAACACCGGGATCTTGAAAATGCAGTAATCAAGCTCCCAAATCTCCTCTATGAACCCATAGTAGTTGCTCTTCGTACTGTCTGTGTTGTCGTAGGCATCTATACGGACACCACTGTTTTGGTAGGTGCTCTTGCTATCCTGAGCTCTCGTGTAAAATGTATATCCATTGATGTCATATCCTTGCCATGTCGTGATTGTACTTGAAGGCCCTTTTGCCAACCACCTCAACGTAACACTCATTTCTTCACCAGATATGTGCTCCCTGAACCAATGACTGAACAAACGATTGTGCTCTTTTGTTATCCAAAGCTTTGACTGTCCTCGGTTTTCCCTCCTTAGCTTACCCTTGTGTATGTCCATATACGGGTATACCTCAACTGATTGTTGCAATACTGTGAAATGGGCCTGTTCAAACAAAATATTATCGTAAGAATTTGTTGATTTCTTTCCTATTACACCTTTCCCACCTAGCCTACCCTCATGGCGAGATACAGGCACTCCTACCGGTTCGACCTCCTCCATGTAATCGACACAGAACTCAATAACCTCCTCAGTTGCATAACCATCTACAATGGAGCCTTCCGGCCGAGATCAATTACGTACATATTTCTTCAGAACACCCATATACCTTTCAAATAGGTACATCTGATGCAGGAATACGGAGCCACAAATATTTATCTCATTGACAAGGTGAACAATGAGATGAACCATGATATCACAAAATGATGGGGGAAAATACATCTCTAGCTGGCACAGAGTCTTTACCACATCAGCCTGAAGTTCATATACCACATCAACCTGAAGTTCATAAAGTCCAACGGGATCGATGACCTTTTGTGAAATCGCGTTGAAGAAGGAACACAACCTTGTGATTGCCTCTCGGACCTTGTCAGGAAAAATACCTCTAATTGCAATAGGGAGCATTTGTGTCATCATCACATGACAATCATGAGACTTCATGCCGCTTAACTTCAAATCTTTCATCGATACCAGTTTCTTGATGTTTGCGAGTAACCGGATGGAACTTTCACACCATGCAATCACTTGCGAGTTCTGCTTTTGTCTTTCTTTCTCAAAATGTAGCAAGTCAGGGAAGGTAAATCCGCCTTTCCCAAAGTCTTGAGGATGTAGCTCGGCTCGATTTTCATGTCTTCTAGATCCCTTCGTGCCTTCATCCATCCTTTGTTTTGCTAGGAATATTCAAGAAAGACCAACCACGCTGTCACATACATTCTTCTCTACATGCATGACGTCGATGCAAAGTTGAACTTCCAAGTCCTTCCAAAGAGGGCAAGTCCCAAAAGATGGATCTCTTCTTCCACGTGGTCTTCTCAGTATGGGACCGTGATGTATCACCAGTACTCCCCTTTCCAAGTACAACATTAAGATCCCTAACCATATCATACACCTTGACGAATACTCAAACCAGGGGTACCCCACAGCAAAGTATACATGATCGTATTTCTCTCAGTCATCTGGGCTCGGAACCCAAATCAGCGATGCTGCCGAAGGTGGGAGAGGGTATTACCTAAGTCTCCGTTCCCACAGCAAGATGGGATTATCATTGAATATTGGTTGGATCACCAAATAAACCATCTTGGGACCGGCCTTAGCCCCAAGGGGCCCCGAAGGACCCTCGGCCCCGACCAGGCCTCCTAGGGGCGCTTCCGACTTGGCCGCTGGTCAGGCGCCCCCGTCGGCCCCGACCAGGCCAGGGTCAGAGCCCCGAAGAGCTCCAGCTTGACGGCCCCCGCCACATCACCGGTCGGCACCAAGCCGGTCGCCTGCCCCATGGACACGACAACCATGCTGGGACAGGTGGCTCTTCCCCAAGATGGCCAGGAGGCCGCTGAGTCAAGCACCCGTCCACTCGCCCCGCCAGGTACAGTGAAGAAGCGCGCTTCAACCCGAGGCGATGCCAAGGCACAGCATAGACGGCGTCGAGATCGACAAGCAAGTCATGAGGCAGGCGCGCCTTTTCCAATGAAGCACCATCCATTGTGTCTACCAACCCGGTATGGGTAAACAACAGCCTGTCACTCACCAGGACCGAAGACCAAGACTCCAAGGCGTAGCATACACCTACCGCTTTTCTCCAAATTTTCGTGTAACCTGCCCCCTCCGACTATATAAAGGGAGGCAGGGTCCCATACATCTTGTGATCATATAAGCAATTACTTCTTGTGTATCTTCTCTATATGATCTTGATTGTTAGAATTTAATTTGTTCATGAGTATGTGCTTAAATTATATAAATTTGTTATATGATCTTGATGTTCAAAGAATAAATCTTCTCCATGTGAAATCATATTCATGTGTCATGTTTAAGTACCATTTACATCTTGTGAATCATGACTACATTTAAATTGGTATCATTAGAAACATCCATTACCTAAATCTTGGATATAATTGGTATCATATCTTGCCTAGATTTAGGGGGAGCTTAACATCATTGCCCTATTCCTAGCTCCTTATTTTTATTTTGTTCTCCCTAATCTTTTTATTGAGTGTGCAATCAAGGGGGAGAACAGACTTTATTGAATGAACAATAAGGATCTTTTAAGCACCTTTTTGGGATTAATGACAAAAGGGGGAGAATTTATGGATTTATCAATTGTCCCCTAATCGATTGACAAAAAGGGATAATTTGTAAGTATGATCTCTCATTGTGTCTTCATGCTTGTTTTAATCCTAAATATCTCACTACAACAGGAACACCCCTTTAACAACGGATACATAGTAACACATGATGTTATGCGTTGCAAGCAATAGGGTGGCAATGCTTGCAAAACATTGCAAGCATCATCCGTGGGGTTAAGCAACTAGTGGCAACATTTGTCAACTGTTGCAAGAATCATCCGTAGATCCCTTTGTTTTGAAGTCATTGTATTAAGAGGTGAACTCGTTCAAATTCAAATTTCGCCAAAGTGTACTGAGTCAAATTCAATTTTTGGTCAAAATGTGGTTAAATTTTATTCAAACATTCAAATTTTGATCAAAATTTGTCAAAAAAAAACAAATTCTGTTCGAAAATTCAATTTTCAATGATATTTTGTTTGAAATTCAAATTTTGTCCAAAAATTTAAATTATGGTCAAATTTTATCCGAACATTTCAAAAGTTCAAATTTGCCCAAAAATTCAAATTTTGATTAAATTTTGTCCAAAAATTTCAAACCAAAATTCAAAACCTTGATTACAACTAGCTCATCCATCCACCCAACTAAACAAAAAATTGACTCATCCCTATTCACCCAACTAAACAGCTATCTGAATGACTCCATCTCATCTAAACTAGATGATCATATCCCATCTACCTCATCCAGACAACCAAATACTATAATACCCGAAATTAAATTTTTTGGGTTCATGCGGGTAGTTGCGAGACCCGCGGAGTGTTGTGGGCTATTAATTGGAGGAGAGTAGCCACGTGGAGGTGGAATTCCATTGAAATAAATGGGAAAAAGAGTAAAAGAATCCTGCAGCCCCTCCCCCTTTGGGCCCAACCGGCCCACCACCACTCTCTTAACCCTAATTCCCCCTTCCTCCCCCTAGCCGCCCCTCTCCCTTCCCCCCTTGTGGCCGAATTTTGCAGCCACTTCCTCCCCTCTTCCACGCCATTTCCAGCCAGTAGAAATGCAGATCCATCCACCCAAAGTGTTCCTCTACTGCCCGGGATCGAATATGCCTCGAAGAACGGCGCAAATCAGCGAAGAACGGTGAGTTTTCATTCCCTTTAGGTGAGTTTTGATTTGGGGGTTTTAGATTCTGTTCTAGGTTGGTATTAGTAGGGCTTTGGAGCCCTTGTCCATGGTTGATTCGTTGAGGGGAGTCGCTGGGAGAAGAATTAATTTTCAGATCAGAGTGCACCGGGTTAGTTCAATTGGAGCAGTCGGGTTGCAGTCGCAGTTTTGTGGCCGAAATGATTTTTCATGCAAAAACGTATAACTAGAAAGTTGTAGATAACATCGAGAAAAATTTTGTATAATTTTTTCAGAATTTTGGAGTGAAGGTCTGTGAGTAATCACTGTTACAAACCTGCTGTCAGAAATTGGAAACAAAATGACGTGATCTGACTTGGACTACTGATTAGGCATAGATAACAGTGGAATTTAAATTTATTATCTTCATGAAAGTTGTAGCTAAGGTTGAAATCTAGCTTTTGTAAAATTTTCAGATTTTTAGGTGCAGTATAAAAATAGATATGAAATTATGAAGTAGGCGCTCTGCAGCATGCTCCCGATAAATTGTGAGTTCGTCGTTTGGGCGGGGATTCGGGACCTAGGAAGCGAGCCCTAGGGTTATGTTCACAATGGTACTGTCATGTTATAATGTGGATACCATTGTACAGGTGGTGTTATTTCCAGACATGGTTAGCCCTTCCATCTCCGAAGAATAAGGCAAGTGCATCGATTGTTGAATTCTTGCAGTGTTGATTGTTTGCCATGCTAGTTGCTATATAAATTGATAATGCATGATATTGCTATGTTGGCATCACTGGTATGTGTAGGACTTGTAAATATCCATTAAACTGTTGTAGTTACATGCAGACATGTCATTATATGAAAGAACAATTGTTTCTTTTTTATGCAGCATTTAATTTCATTTCAGCAGGCTCTGATGTCTCAACTTGGTCAACAGCAAGCTGGCCAATGAGTATCTCCAGTTCAACTTGACCTCCTTAGCTCATGATGTTGTTGAATACCTAATCGATAAAAATTTGCTTGTTAAGCCTAAAATTAAGAGAGTAGGTGCTTGTCATTCTTCTTTGGTAATTATGTTAAGTATTGCTCGATTAATCGCTTTGTTGAACCATTTTGTTATTTTATTCAGGACCGAACCCAAGCGACGACTGGTGCGTAATTTCGTCATCCAATTCACTATCTGAATGATTTTTCCGGTATTGCCATATGAATTCATATGAGAAGCTTCTGGCAAGTCATTTATATTAGGTTTTGTTGACGATTGTGTCTTTACATGCTGGTGGTGAGTCGCAAGATCACTTTTGAGCATTGCTTCCCATAAGGTTTATTTTTACATAAAAATAGAACATTGTAAGATGAGAATAGTAATAGATAAATGCTTAGCTACTCGTACCATGTGTACATTAGAGCACTAAAAGGTTTGTTCTTTTGAGATATGTAACTTGGTCATATAAACTGAATTGTTTGTTACTTTCCTGATTTTTTGACCATATATGCCCTTGTTTATTTTGTTAATCGATATATTGGGGTGCCTCGATCCAACTCTAATGGGATTCGAAGTTGCTTCATGATAAGTCAAATTCAACGTGCTGAGACCTTTAATCACTTTATCAAGTAAACATATATGTTATTACTTATTTAACGACTCATGAAAATACTTGAATGTTAGACAATGTTGATCTCAACACCTTGATGAGTATGTTCAGTGGGCTTGGCGCTGGTGGTGGCCTAGGTGTCTCAAATACACCCAATGGTTTGTATGCATTTCATGATATTAGAAGAAATGATGTTCCAAAGGCCACCAAGTGTGTTTCCTATGAACCTTGCTCAATATTAAGTAATGTCTAAATTTGCGAAGTACACGGAAGAACTCTATGCAACACAACTAGCTCAGCTCTAAGAAATGGGTTTGCACTTAATGTCAACTCCCTTCTCTCATATAGGTGTGTATCAGGCTACACTTTTGTTACTGAACTTTATTGTCGCTTCTTCAGGTAAGAGAGCGTTGCTGGAAAGAATGGGGTATTTTTCAGATAAGAATGGTAGAGACTGAGAAGGCGTATTACGAGATGATGGGCATCACCCCTCCAAACGTAACATTTGTCTACTAGGCTATGATGCTGATGTTAATCCAGCCATGTTTTTTTAACCCACTAGTAGCACTTATGTAGAGCTAGATGATGGTGATATTGATGGTATGTGTAGAGCATATGAGATATCATATCTATTAATTCATTTTAAAGTATTAAAGTATTCAATTTCATTTGTAGATTGAGAAGATAAATAGTTGAAAAAAACAGTGACATGTTGGACTGAGATGGAGAATGGAGGCCTGCCACACGTTGGACCGAGATGGAGAATGACGACCTGGTGGCATTCCAAGATGGCTCCGGTGTTTATATATATTTTTTCATTACAATCTTTGTTCTGAACAAAATTATGACTGCACTTATGAGGATGTTACTCACTGTAATGCAACAATATATTTATAATACACAACAATGTTTGCTTATTTGCCATGTATGGGTCCATAATGGTCTTCAAATTTCCAATTCCATTGCATATGCGTTTTAATTATAATTGGCGCCAAATTATATTATTTAATAATATTTTTCATCGCTTGGTTTATTCCTTGCAATGCATATAAGTGTTGCCACAATTCAAATCTATATGTTGCAACGGGCTACAGAAGTCATTCGCCCATGGGTAGTACCAACATATGTAAGCGTTGCCGTAACCAGTCAATATCCGTTGCTGCTTAGCAACGGTTAATTCTAGGCCTTACCAATCCATATATAAGTGTTGCAATAGACCCTAGCAACGGCAGCATAGGCAACGCATAATAATGCGTTGGTATAGACCCTAGCAACGATATATAGAGTTTTAGCAACGCATATATGCGTTGCAAAAAGGTGTCCTTTTGTAGTGATCTTAATATTGTCAATTGGTGCAATTGATAATAGGTTTGTCATAAATCACCAAAAGGGGAGATTGAAAGTGCATCTAGGCACTTATGTTATTTTGGTGATTAATGACAAACGATATAATGACAATCTATGTAATTCAAGAAATGCCTAACTTAATGCTTAACAAATGACAAACCTCTAATATGATTATATTGCTATGAGACTAACATGTCATTGCCTAGTTGAGTATCGGTCTCATCTGCTTAGAGGAAAATCAAGTGGAATGGTTAAGCAAAGATAAGGTATGCAATTTTGGTATCTCTTCAATAATTGTTATTGCATTCCTTTTGTGCAAATGCATAGTGAACTCCAAGTAGCATGTTGATTATATATATGCATATTGGTTCATGTCACATTTATTTGTGCATATATATTCATTTGAGTTCATTATGTGCTTTGCTTTTAGTATGCATGTATTAACTAGAGTTAAACTTCACATTGCAATAGATTGACTTGGTGCATGAATGTTTTAGTTGTGTATCTTCTCATGCACCTCCCTTAGTGAAGTTTAATCTAGTGTTGGATCACATATTTACTCTTACTCCAAATATTAGTTGCACATGTACAATTCGTGTATATTCTATCATGTGCTTCATTTAAGTAAAGACTGTGATCCTTGCCATGATTTAATTGATTCATCATATCGCAATTATCTCTCTAGTGCATATAGATCAATTACATATTCATCATGATGCACTTACACTACGTCAGGATAGGCCTATAGTAACACGCATATGTGCTACTGTAGCTCAAAAAAAGTGTTACTGAGTCCTATTGCAACATATTTGTTTAGTGTTACTATAGCCTATGTTACTATAGAAGGGTCTATTGTAACATGTAACAAGTGTTCTTGTATATAAAAAAAGATGTTGCAACCATGCTACAGCAACATGCATCAAATGTGTTGCTATAGACTACAGTAACACCTTTTTTAGCAAGAGCAACATAGTAGCATGTGTTTCCATAGACCCTAGTAACACATTTTTAGATACAATAATTGAACTTAGTAACACACTTTTTGAATGGCAACAACACAATGTTGAGCTCCTAAAATAAATTTAAATATCTTTATTATTTTCTTATTTTTTGTGATGTACAAATTAAAATTGATTAATAGAATATCTTTTGATAAGCATATATATATATAACACACTGTACATTAATACAAAACACAAATGACCATAAATGCAACAATCATATATAACATATTGCATTGCATCAAACAAATAAAATATCAAGTACATCACACCATTCGATAGAATACATAATGATTTGATTTCTAGAGAAGACAAGTCTTTAGTTTAAGATTCTGAAATACATCGGTCTAAATAAAAAGAATCTAAAATATATCTAATGTTGTCTAATCTTCATGAAATTCTTTGCTTCTAGATCCCTTCATGTAGTAAGCAACCAAATGTTTGAATTTCAGCCATTGATTTTTTCAACCTGCACAAAAGAAAGCGTTAACATTTATGATTGCAATTAAAAATTTGATATATGCACTTCATTACAATTGAAGCAAGAAACAAATAACATACACAAAAGGAAGGCCAAGCAATTGGTTTTGCTTCCACATGGGCATCGCCAATTGTCTTCTGGCTTGATTGGCCTTACTAACTCCTCTTTTTCCATAGAACAGATAATTGATAACCACTTTCATAAATTGGTTACCTATCTCAACATCATCAACTATTGCATGTGGATCACTACTCAAAAGAGTAGCATATGCCACACATTCTTTATTTGGATATGTCGCAGCCTTGAGAATTACCACTTGCATCGCCTATATTAGCATTAATATAGTGAAATGAGTAAATTAAAAACATGAATTAGTTGTATCAATTAGAATCCAATAATTTTTTGTGATGTTTTTGTACCTTCATTAGAGATGGTTGCATCTGCTTTGAAGACTTGTGTTGTGGAGTCTTCTTTTGAGTGCCTTGTTGTTGTGTACTGTTTGTAGTCTCTTGTAAATTTTGCCGCTTCTTATTCATCTATGAAGAGATAAGATACAATTTGTAACAAACTAGCAATTTTGTGCCTAAAATTCACATTGCGTTTTCTCTATAAACAAATATATGGGATAGATAATCTTACTCGCTAACATCATTTTTCTACCTTCAATAGAATTTGTTCTTTGCATATGAAACTAAAAATGAGAAAACGATTAGTAAGGCAATACACAACAAATTAGAACAAATGTTTGTCAAAATTGAAGACATTCATTTTGGTGTGATCATCGAATATATCACCTTCAAAGCTCAATTAGTTATGGATTACAAGCTAGCAATGCATTGATCTCAAAGACAACCAAGCAATAAGTGGAGATGTCCAAGAGTATTCTAGTAAATGTGATCAATAAAATCCTAGGTACACAAGTGCTGCTAAATAGCTCAACAGAATGAATACACAACACTAGCATCACTGTAAAAACAAATATTAATGAATGAGTATAAAGTAGAATCAGTAGCGAACATTCCTAAAATCACATCACACATCCTGATCAGCAGTGCTACCCACCTAAGGAAACTGTACATAAGCATGTCTTCACAGATGGACTCAAAGATTCAGCAAATACATATGTGGGTGAGATTAATCCCATGATATTGGCTATGCCAATGCACATAAAACACTGTAATACCGCAACTCTTCTTGTTAGAGTTTGGCCGGTGTTGTTTTCATTTTCTTGATCCAAGGGTTTATTTTGGAGGGAGAAGGATTCGTCGTCGCGCAATTGTAAGATGTTGTATAAGTTTGTAAGGATTACCGCATGCGTATTATATTTGTGTTTTGTCTGAGCTTTTTAGTTTGCGACATCTAAAGTCGGCATTTCCAGTCCACACCAGAACTTGGGAATTTGGTAAAAGGAATTTAGCCTTCTTTTCCTTAATCCCCTAGAAGTGGACCCCTTTTTCTTTTCCTTTTCCCCCAAACCGTATGGCTCCTAACCCCTAACCCAAACCAAGCAAGCCTCATTCTTGTTTTCTTTCTTTTCCCAAAGCAAAGAGAAGCCAGGAGAGGAGCTCCTCCCCCAGCCATGGCGCCTCTTCCCTAGCCTTGCGCCCTCCAGCCGGCGACCTCCCTTCTAGCTCCAGCCGAAGCTCTCCCTCCCAGCCGGTTGCAGCTCAAACCTCCTCTCCCCCTTGCTGTTTGGGAGCAAGAAACCCAAGGTAATTTGGGGATTTTCGTGTGGGAGGTTGGGTATGGAGCTAGGGTTCATGCTAGAGTTGTTTCCCTCCATTTTTCTTTGGGGTTTGGGGCGATTTGGAGGGAAAACCTTAGAGTTGTTCATGTTCTGTTTTTCGAGCAGATTTGTCACCAGTTTTGTAGCATCGATTTGGGCAAGATAAATTCATTTTCTGGATATTTGGCTATAGAGAAAGTTGTATATAATCGAATTTCCTTTAATTTGAGTGCAAGAACACTAAAATCCGATCAGCCAATTAAAAGTTATGCCACTTTTAGTGCATGCTGTTCTGGAGAATTTGAGATTTGGGGCTGATTCTTAATCTGTAGCTTAGACTTAATTAGAGGCTGATTTAGAATTTTTCAATACTTAGAAAAAGATGGTAAATTTCCTGTAGATCACGAAAATGTCTTCTTTTGTATGATTTGGAGTTGTCTAGTAATTTTTATGCCTTGTTGAACCTGCTGTCCAGAATCCTGTTTTCTGAAGAAAGTTCAGAGTTTGGAGCAATGTTCAGACTAAGTTTTGAGGGCTTTAGAAGCCGAACTAGAATTTTCATTTGCCTAGAAAGTTGTGAGAAATTTCGTGTAGATTGATAAAATGTCATCATTTACCTTATTCCATTCAGTATAGCACTTTTTATGAGTTAAATTCTGCATGCTGTTCTGAGATTACTGAAATCTGAAGCTGAAACTTAATCTGTTGATTACAAATATATAGAGTCCGAATTAGACTTTCTCATTGCCTGGAAAGTGGTGGGAAATTTCTTGTAGATTGTGAAACTGCTATCATTTACTTGATTTGGATGAGTATAGCATTTCTTATGAGGTGTCGAAACTGACTATCTCCTGAGCAACCCGAGTTGAGAGCAAAGTCAGTTTCAGGGTGTCTTTTGCATTGTGGTTGCTGTTGTGGCTTGGTTTGAGATGTATGTAATTATTTGCAGGTGTTGTAAATCCAGGAGCGAGTTTAGCCTCTAATCACTTTGCTCCTCGAGAGTTAAAGGCAAGTGCATCAATTTATTGAACTTTGTGAATTATAGGTTGAATGTCTTAATTGATTTGATTTGTGAACCGTTAATGCTTGTTATGGTTATGTTGACAACACTAGTATGGGTAGGCTATATGAGTACCCATGAATGACATTAAAGGATGAAACTTGCATGTGCATCCTTGGTGGTTTGCTATGTGTGCTACATTGCAGAATTATGTGACTTGTTGTGCTAACTTATGTTCCCTGTTGGTGCTCACTAGTAGGATTAGGGTATATTTGATATCAAAGACATGAGTTTTGAGTCAAGAATAATGGTTCAATTCAGTATTCATGATAAAGGATTATGGTTTTTGTATGAAGTATTGATGATAAATGAATGTGAGGACGGAGTATGGAATTTGATTGCTAAATGGTTTGATTTATGATCAAGATAGATGGAATTAGTAATTACTCGAGTATTGGTGATGTGAGTATGAATGTGAATGTTGAGGATCTGATTGTGAGTGTTGAGAATATGATTATGAGTGTTGAGAAGGTGAATACGGAAGTTGAGAATTTGGATATGATGTTGAGATTAGCATTTGCATATGTGCATTCATGAAAAGTGCATTGAGCAGGCGGTGAGAAAGTCATACGGCTGTATGACTAATCCGTGTGCTCGGAGTTCCTACTCAGTAGTCCCATCCTTTGGCGTGGATGGGAGCGGTAGCAGCGAGGACCCGCCATCGGGTAGCGGCAAGTCCTGTTTCGCAGCCCTTCCACGGGATGGTTGGGTTTGAGGGCACGACGACGGGTGGTGCTCGGCAATACCGGTATTTGCTAAGAAAGAGGAGATGAGTCATGCATGATGCATCATATGCATAAGAGTGCATCATATGCATGAGAATGGTGAAATATGCGTGAGAATGGTGAAATATGCATGAGAATGGCGAAATGAGATGAGCATATGAACATGTAAGCATTGCATTGCATTGACAAATGATGCATCATATTTAATGAGTTGATTGTGATGCATGGATATGAGATTCTTCCTTTGTATGGCATATTTGCATCTGCATTGCAATGACAATGATGCATCATATTTAATGAGTTGATTGTAATGTATGAATATGAGATTCTTCATTTGTTTGGCGTATTTGCATTTGCATTGCATTGACAAATGATGAATCATATTTAATGAATTGATTGTGTTGCGTGGATATGAGATTCTGCTTTTGTATGTTTTGTGCACTTGAGTATGAAAGCATAAATGCATTCCATTGCATTGTGTGTTGCAACTGATAAATGAGATTGATGAGAATGGGAAGAACAGGTTGAGGATTGAGGCGTGGACTCATCCAGAAATGTTATTGAGGCAGGGGTAAGAGTTAGTTATGTTTTCGAGTTGGTTGTGGTAAGTGGAGTTAGTTATTGCTTCTTTTACTGGTTGATTTCCAGTTAGTAATGACTATATTAAATTCTAGAGTAAAAGTAATTCAGTTGAATTCATTACTTTTATTATTGTTGCACTTTTGTCGAGTCTTGGACTCACGCTTGTTTACTTCTGCTTTTAGGTACCTTGAAGATGATTCGCTTGGGGGAGTAGTAGCATGATCACGACTTCATTCACCAACAACCCAGCTTAAATTAACTTGTTAAAGATGGTTGTAATAAATGCGAGTGTATTATGTTGATCGGTTTATGTTGATGGTTGATGGCCGATTGAAAATGTGATTTTATCTAAGGACTGTTAGAATGATATCATATAACCGCGATTGTTCTTTTGTCTGCCGAGTGGATGTCCTCTGTTCTAGAGAGGTCATGCCGAAATTTTGTAAATTTCGGTGACTTAGTTTTAAACTGGTTTAAGAGTTTAGAGATTAACTTCAGTTTAAGTCTTTTCGTAGAGGTGTCGTTTGTTATTCAGAGATCTGGTGGCATTCGCGCGTGTTTAGCGCCGGTGTTACAAACACTCCCATGTATGTCACTACTAATCACAACATTGGTAAATTTAAAACACTGAAGCAAGCAAGTTTAATCATCATGGAAAAACACTTCAAGATACATCACCCACAAAACTATACATGTATCATTCCGTAACCATAAAGGGTTTTGCATGCATGTGTAGTAGATGTAGAAACTCATGGATAGTGGGCACCACATCTAGTCCAGAGAAGGGATTGAGAGATCAATCACATGGATTTAACACTAGCTAATTAGCGGATTTCTTAACGCATAAGAATTACCTCTTCTTGTGGCAAATCAGGAGCAATGCATGGTGGTGATGATGATCCTTCTTGGCATGGCAACTATTCCATCGTACAACCATATAAATTAACTATTTGTAGTGTCTTTATAAAATGAGTAATAGCAATGTCCTTACCTTTTTACTAGAAAATAATAGATGATTATCCTCATATATGATCTGTTGGCTCATGTATCTTTCTTTATTCTATAGTCCAATGGAAAAACAATAATTATTATGTATGAGTATGAATGTAGAAAGCGAAAAATGTAATAATTTGGCAATTACCATTAATGTATCTCTTTGCCCACTCAATGAGTCTTCTAGATCTGGTGCACCGCACTGAACTCTCTGCATATTTAGATAATGCTCAAGTGAAATTGAAGAGAGCCAAGATTGGATTAAAATTTTGACAAATACCTTTCTTTTAGAATGCACCGCTTGTTGTTGAACATTGTCAAGATTAGTTGTTTGGGAATTCAACTACAAAAAGTATATCAAGTATGAGTGAAATTTCTGTATGAAAGTCAAAAAAAATCATAATTATCACTACTAGTGAAAAATAAAATCATAATTACCAGTACTGGTTCCTTGTTCCCAAGGCTTGCCTGCTTGTTTAGCAATTCTTGAATAAGTAGACCTTGTTTCTTCACTTGTTCTCTCAACTCTTCTACTTCTTCCACAACATTCATCCCTTCCTGATGATGAGACTTCTATTGTAGTAATATTTATATTCTAAAGTTGATGTGGTGTATGGCCATAGACTTTTTAGGCACAGAAGCAATCCCATGCCATGCACTTGCCCAGTTTTTTTTGCCCAAAACTTGATGCAATGCATCACCTTTCCATGCAACCCTTCCTTGGTCATTTTGTGCCAACATTGGTTGTTCATCAATGAGGTTTTCCAATGCAGCCTAGAAATGAATAATGCATGGGTACTCTATATGGTATAGGAAATAATAACTTGATATCTGGGAAAGAATTGTGTATATAGCATATACCACTTGCTCATGTTTATCTTTGCCCCTTTTTCTTTTATGAGTTGCTAAGTAAACAGTTGCTCTATCTATGCGGTCGCTTCTTTTCAGATCATCTTGTCTCTAAAAACAACAGAGGGTACAACAACATAAAGATAAACATGAATAAGAATATTTAGCGTATACAAAACAAAATGACTCACCAAGTCCTCATTCAACGGGCATAACTCTTTGTCCCTACTGAATGTGGTTTCTTCAACATATCACGACTTTTTTTGTTCTTCTCACTAAGAGCCTATTATTAAAGCAATGTAGTACTAATTAATTAAATCACACCATCGATGTATTATTTAACATTGGCATGACTATACAAATTTAAATGAAGCAATAGTATAAATATTGTTTGTGCTTTTATTACCTTTCCTTTTTTGACTTCCAATAATTGACAAGTGCAACCCATTGATCTTCATCAACATCATCTGGGCACAACCTATACAAAAGGATCTTTTCTTCTTCGGATTAAAAGTTTTTTCTTCAATGTTGCCTTGTATCGCCTCCAATCTCTTCCAGCTTGTCTTCAATATCCATTTGTCACATGTCCGAGGGTAGTGAACTTTGTCTAAAATAAGAAATAAAGGAAAGTAAAAATCTATGTTGCCATTGTACATAAAGTAGAAGCAACCATAACCAGAGTAGAGTATTTATAATATCTTATCATATTCTACAAACCTCTACACATTGAAGTATTGTTAAGTCTCCACCATTCTCTTTGAGCTTTCTCCAATCCTCTATGTCTAATGGACAATAACCTCCATTTCTTGCTAGTGTCCCTAGAAATTGACTTAACACTCCACCTTCTATCCCAATGGGTTGAACAAGTTTGTTGCATTTTACCACTATCTTCCCACCGGAAGGTTCCAAACATGTGGTAAAGCAGTCCCCACGCTTCTTCACTTCAACATCATCACCGTAAAATTAGTTAGAGAATTACTCATTAACTCTAAGATCACCATATATTCATTCAATTCTTATAGCTAGTCATAGTTTTATCTAAGTATAGTTGTACCGCCATATTCGAAGGTCATCATCTTGGTGCTCAACTTGGATCCCATCATCTTGCAATGCTTGTGATTCAAGTACGGATCGATTGGTGGTGCAGAATGCTCATCGCTACTATGCTCTCCATCAGATATTGAGCACCACATTGGACTACATTCAATCGCTTTTTCTACCCATTCTCCTGCAAACTGAAACAAATGTATTGGTATGACCAAAAACTACTATGCATGTAGTGCCACAAGTAATTATCATGCTCGTGGCAACTTCAGACTGATTGCCAAATTGTCACATTAATACCTCTAACAAACAAAGACTGCATAGAATGGAAGTTCATCTCAAGATTGAAATACGTCCTCGGGCACAAAGAATGGCTCATAAGGCCATGAAAGGTTCTGCCTGGTTGCTTCGACCTCTTTGGAGCCTAATGCACTTCCGTGCACACTGTATGAGTTGGCCTTGTTGGGAGACCCAAAACCGATTGTAGTAGTCACCTAAAAGTAGTACATATTAGCTGAATACGTTAAACTCTACAACAACAACAAAAATGCCCGAAAACAAAAGAAACTAACCTTGATTAATGTGGGCTTGTCACCAACGCCTTTGCTTCCTTAATGGCTGCACGGATCTCATCATACCCAGAGTTGCCATTCTTAACCCAGATTGTGTGCCACCCAAGAGCCTCAAAGCGGCACTCACATCCTCTGTGAATGCAATCTTTGTGTCTCCATCAATGGAGATGTGGTTGTCATCATAGAAAGCAATCAGCTTGCCAAGACCCCAATGCCCCGCTAATGAGCAAGCTTCATTGGAGATACCCTCCATTTGGCACCCATCTCCCAAAATACAATACTGCAGAATTCACATATCATGTTACCAAAGTTGCCTTCGCTCGAACTAAAGTGAAACACGAGCATTCACAACAAAATTATTACGTGTAGTGGTCGACGATCTCACTTCGGGCTTGTTGAAACGGGCAGCCAGTGCTTCTCGGCAAGGGCCAATCCAATCTGCATTCGCGATACCTCGACCAAGTGGTCTGCAGAACAACCAAACAAGAAGCCGTAACTTTAATTTGCGTACTACTATTATAGCATGGTAGGTTACAATTAGTAAGCTCATTTGAGATGAACATACCAAGGGTAACTTCAACTCCGGTGTCTCAAAGTTTTCGGGGTGACAAGGAGTCTTGCTTCCCCATTGTCTCAATTGCTTCAAGTCCTCTTCTGCAAAGAAAGATACCGGTCATAGTCCACTTTGTTCAATTTTGCATTTGCCAACTTTAACATCACTTTCAAACCATTTTCTCGTTGAATCAAGATGTAATATTTGATGCTTCAGATGCTAACTATGGCCAAGAACATCCTGTTCACTCATCTTGCAACTAGAAAATATTATAAAATGATCTCTTCTCGAGGATTATTTGTCAATTGTTTCTTGTTAGTAAGTAGTTGATGTTTTTTCCTCTTGCATAAAGTTTTATGACACATCGGTTTGATGGAATCACACACTTACAATTTTCATTACTATTTAAAATGTTTGGTATTTCAATACAAGCAATATCTTTATTTGTTATTCTAACACAGATAATCGATGGATTTGAAAGCTATTAAACAGATAATGCTTTCTCCTAAACGAAGGGATGACCACGAGGATGGGATAAAGGGTTTCTTGAATTTGCATACAAGGAAAAAGTCCTAAAGCCAAGATCGATGCTCATATGCAAATGTGTCAATAAGTGGTTATTGCCACGGGATGAAGTATATGATCATTTAGTGTGTGATGGAATGCTACTTGGATATACTATTTGGGGCTGTCATGGTGAAACTGCGACATATATCTCCACAAACAAAGAGTCACAGTCACAATCTCGGATAATAAACACTAATATGCGCCACTAGTACAGATGCTATTGGCAACCTAGACAATGGACCTCCAATGAATGAACCCGATGTGCAAAATTCTTCCAAGGTTGGACCAGATTCTCAAACCCAAGCTTTGTATGATTTAGTTAGGGATGCCGATGAACCTTTATGGGCGGGTGTGAGCTATCCAAACTTTCATTTCTTGTACTTTTGTTTCACATCAAATCCATTAACAAGTGGAGTAATAAATCTTTAAATGATTTGCTAGCAATTTTGCAACAAGCAATTCCAAATGGTAAGAACATACCAAGTACATTTGCAGAGGCTAGGAAGATAATTGGAAAGCTTGGGCTTAATTATGAGAAAATTCATGTTTGTCCAAATAATTGTCAGCTTTATCGGAAAGACAAGGCACATGATGACTTCTGTTCAAAATGTGGAACTTCAAAGTGGAAAAACAAATAAGATAAAACAACTTTAACCAAGAAGGAAAGAAAGAAGGCAACACCAATAAAGGTGTTACGGTATTTTCCAATTAAACCAAGGCTTAAGAGGTTCTTTATGCACAAAGAATTAGCTACAACATCAAGATGGCATGATGAGGGACGACAAAGGATGGGGCATTGCGTCATCCAAATGATTCAGAGGCATGGAAGGCCATTGATTCAAGGTATCCAGACTTTGCATCGATTCTCGGAACATTAGATTCGGACTTGCTAGTGATGGGTTCAATCCATTTGGAATGATGAGTTCGACTTATAGTTGTTGGCCTGTCGCCTTAGTTCCTACAATCTTCCTCCGTGGTTATGCATGAAAGCTTCTTCTTTCATGCTAACTCTAATAATTCCTAGTCCATCTTACCCGGGAAAGTATTTCCATGTATTTATGGAGCCTGTTTATGAAGAACTAATTGAGTTATTTGAGGTTGGAACACCTACATATGATGCATCTCGAGATGAGATGTTTCAACTTCGTGTTGTTGTATTGTCTACTGTGAGTGACTACCCTGGGATTGGGATCTTTGCAGGATATAGCGTAAATGGTGAGTATGCTTGTGTGAAATGTCAGGAAGAAACATGCTCTAAACGGTTGACACATGGACACAAGTATTGTTTCATGGGACATCGTCGATTTCTACCTCCAAATCATGAGTTTCGATATGATGATAATTCTTTTGATGGAACTGAAGAACATAGATCAGAGCCTATTGCTTATTCTGAGAATTCAATTCTACAAAAGATAAAAGCAATTGATAATTTTGAAAAGTCAAAAACCTGGAAGTGTGTTAGTGGCCTCTTTTCTTTGCCTTATTGGGACTTCAATTTACTCCGTCACAATCTTGATGTTATGCATATTGAGAAGAATGTTTGTGATAATATATATGGGACACTATTAGGATTAGAGGGCAAGTCAAAGGACAATTTACAAGCATGACAAGACCTGCAAGAAATGAATATCAGATCAGAGTTGCATCCGCAGAAAAGAGCAAATAATAAGTATTACTTGCCTCCTGCTTCCTATACCATGTCTAAAAGAGAGAAGCAACAATTTCAGAAAGTTCTTCATGATATCAAGGTTCCAGATAGCTATTCTGGAAACATTTCGAGATGTGTAAATGTTGCTCAAGGGAGAATTTCAGGCCTTAAAAGTCATGACTGCCATATTCTAATGCAACAACTTTTGCCTGTTGCTTTGCGAGGTGTACTTCCAGATAATGTTACATCTGTCTTATTTGATCTATGTGGATATTTTAGAGAATTGAGTGCAAAAGTCCTCTATGTAGATGAGCTTGAGAAGTTGGAGCAGCGAATTAGAATCACATTATGTCATATGGAGATGATATTTCCGCCTGGATTTTTTACTGTTATGGTGTAACACCCGGCACCCGTGCCCCGAATGTTACCCCCTCTAGCATCAACAAATTACAAATCGCTAAGAATAAATAGTTGCAAAGCAGCTAACAACTAGGAGGTTGCCATAAATATTAAAAATTTCGCAAGACCTTCCCTAAAACTAGGCCATCCACTCAAAGAGACAAAACAATTGCGCTTATGATATCATTCTAGCAGGTCCTTAGTTAAACAATAACACATCCAATGAATTTAATAACTACACCACGATTTAACCACATATTACAACCATAATCAATACAACCAGGCTTTACAAATCGATTAAATGGTTTCATGAAAACGTGCTTGTGCTACTACTCCCCCATGCATGCTTTGGTTTCCAAGTACCGCAACAACACAACAAACAAGCGTGAGTCGATGACTCAAAGAAAGTACACAAGGGTAACAATTCCAATTTACTATAAGCGTAACAAGTGTTTGACCGAAAGAGCAAGTAATATAAATGAAACAACATCCGCAATATGCGTATAAAGTAATAACTTGACCAAACAAGAACATTAACGCAATCAAACCATCAACTTGATAATAAACCCATTCAACGCCAAAGAAGCGTTACTTAACTGTAAGTCACAATGTCTCCCGACTCAACTACCCCTCGTTGCAACTCAAACCATTTTCACCCATTGCATATAAGTTTATAACTCGACTTCACTCCACGATATTCATACAACATAATTCGCAGGGCAAAGAAATGCGCAATTTCATCAAATTCAATTCAATCTCCCCTTTTTGGGTTGAGTCCCCGACTCAACCTTCAATTACCAAAATCACCATCCATATGACACGCCATTTACCACAACACTCATTATTAAAGATGCAATGCACATGAATGCCCATTGCCATGCACATGAATGCCCATTGCCATGCACGTACCGGTACTGCCGAGTGCCCACCCGTCGGTGTGCACCCTCACGTCCCTTCCATCCCGTAGATGGAAGGTGCCTACTCTTACTGTCTCGCTCCCATTCACCTCGATGAATGGGACTACGAGGTAGGACTTTCGTGTTCACTACGTGTGAACACAGAGGCCCGCATCAGCATGGGTCGCCTCTTCCATTATGAATGCACAAATGCAATTTTTCATTCAATGCCTACACAAACATACCATAACCACATACACACACATAGCAAATTCTCACACTCATAACCATAACCACACTCATACAATAACATAGCCTGAATTCTCACATTCATAACCATAACCACACTCATACATAAACATAGCCCAATTCTCACATTCATAACCATAACCACACTCATACATAAACATAGCCCAATTTCTCACCTTACTAACCATCTAATCTATTCGCACACACACTCAATTCCATTTCCCGGATGGGGCACAATTAAGTCAGTATCCACGCACCCTATACTCGCTACTCAACGCAATGTTAACAAAGGTACAGTAAACTTACCGAGATTAAGGCTTACTAATGACCACTCGAACCCAATAGCTAATCATGTCCTCGGAGGGACGATCACCAAAAATAACACTTGCCACAATCAATAGAAATTAGTAATGAACCGATAAATAACAACGAAACAACCCAATTAAGCACACGACCGATGTACTTGCCTTTTTACCGAAGGAGCGGAGTGGCGCGAGGAAGATGCTATGCCACTCCCGAACTACTCCACGAAATAACCGTTGCAAAAACGTTTTACAAACTATACCCTTTTTCAATAATAATCTACGCCCCAAACTACAGCCACGAAAGCTCCACTTTTAGGTTGACTCGAGATAAATATAATCTACGCTATAGTGTCAACAATTAACTCAAACAACGCAGAATTGCAACCTTAGATATGGACTAGGAAATAGCATCTTCTTGCATTAGTTGAAGCACACATCACCATAACTCCTAAGAAGGCAATATAGCTGCTTTACTAGACAGACAAGCCTGCCTTCTTGAATCATTATATTCGGATATAAGCTTAGCACTTGGCAATTCAAAGAAAACTTGGAAACTAGGACATCTCCTAGAATCATCATGCCACCGATAAATAGAATCACTAAAACTCTTACCATTTGGTCTCACAAAAGAAATATGTAAACATATGCATTGCTCTCTATCTAAAAAAATACAAAAACAGTAGTATTCATTCCAGTAAGGGCATGTGCATATGAGTTGTAACATCTACAAAATAGCGTTTAAGAGCAAGCTCTACAAAGATCCACAAAGATCAAATTCATTATACGATTGGATCATCCACATCCAAAGATTCTAATATTGTTGACCAACATTTCACCATATCCGCCAATGCACCAAACAACTACCCTAACTAAACTTTCCTGTTCACCACATGCTTGCAATGCCTTGCATAAGGATCTGACTTAGCATCCCACAGCTTGACCTTGGGAAATCTTTTCAACTATTGAGCATATCTAAGGAAATAGACAGACAAGTTTAATTAATGCACCAGTAGTCATACCTTCATTATTACAGCTGGGCTTAATAAACCTGCTCAATGCAGAATAATACTACTAACCAAACGAACAAAGGCACAATACCCATCAATCCCCCAACACTTGCAGATACTCAAATGTGTCAACTATTCTAAATACAACCACATAGAACTTCGTGCACGGCCAAAAGAATAAATTAACTAGTCGCCTATTGACTGAAAACTAAGCCAACCACATAGCACCAGCAATGCCAAGCTCCCAACCGACAGTACCACAAATCCAAATCCAATCACATAGAAGCACACTAACTCCTAGCTGTTCATCGCGTTCAATCTCTCATGTCCAACCAACTTCCATTCTACGGCACCTCCTCCTAGAGACGAAACAAGATGCTAACCATATAATCAGACACATATGGTGTTATCGACTAGACTACACATGCGTACATCTCACAACCATTTCATCGAACACCTGGTGTGCAAGCTATACCTTCACAAACCCATGGAGGAGAGGGGAGCACCCTGGCTCGAGGAAGAGAAGCGCCGGCTTGGGGCTCATCACCGGCCAGGGGACGGCTCGACGCCAGCCAAAGGACGCCGGCTGGGGAAGGCTCCGCCCGGGAGGAGCGCTGGCCGCCGACCAAGAGGGAGTCCAGGGCCACCGCCGGCCGCAGGGAGGAAGGAGGCGCCGCGCTAGGGGCCAGGGGCGACGCCAACTGGTGTTGCTGCTGCTGCTCCAGACGCCGGGCCGCTCTCTGCTGCTTCTTGCTGCTGAAGGCGCGACGGCGCCAGCGCCGGAGGAGGAGGCGCGACGCTGGGGCTGGGAGGCCGGGCGCCGGGAGAAGAGACTGGCTGGGATGGCGCCGACCGGCGAGGAGCCAGGAGGAATCAGCAAGACGGATCGGGGAGAGCAGGGTCGCCAGGAGGTGAGCAGTGTCTTGGAAGCAGCTGGGAGATGCATCGGCTGGGGGAAAAATATCTGGCCCAGGGAAGAATTGTAGCCACACACAAAAGAAAGAAGATAAGGCTCTGCAGCATTACACTCTCCCCCCTTAAAGGAATTCGTCCCCGAATTCGAAGAATGCCAACTATGCAAATCCAAGACACAAAGGTCTTAAACTTCTTGCCATCTCAAAACACTCACGCAAAAACTCCTACGGCCACAAACAATAATAAAACCTCAAGTCCAACGACTAACAGAACGAGTTGACTTAGCTCAATTAAGTGCAACTTCTCACGCAAGAACTCAATCAAAATTAGTCAATAGGTCAAAATCCCAAAGAACCACTGCCCATGGTGAACGCTCACTACATAACATTACACAGCAAATCAAGAAATCCTTCGCTATAACCATCTTAACCCAAACGTTCAGCCACACGATAGAAATGGTGACATAATTACCATCAACTTCCAAGTAGTTCACTAATAAGGGTTAAACAAGCAACACCAAGGAACCACATCAAAAGAATAATCCTCAATTATTATCCACCCAAAATTCCTCAATTCTCATTAGCAAGGCTAACCACTTCCATCCTCTTCAAATAATGTGATAAAGTGCACACCAAGGAGAACTCAACTTTCAAGAGAAACATTGCATTGAACTTTTACAGCTGCAAACCCAATGACCAAGGAAAACCCAATTCTCATTATTATATTCAACACTATACCATAAGCTTCCATATTCTTTAACTCCAGCTAGAACGCAAAGGTAATACAATTCCCTTTTTGACCAAATGAACCATGTACAATATCTTGAACCCAGAGCATTAAAATCTGCCTAAGAGAGGATCTTGATAGAGCCCAATCATCACCCACTTTCTTCTTCCAAAACCAAATTCGCAAGAGAAGACTCAATTCTCGAACATCATAAAAATTGCCTTTAACACTCTCAAATCAATGCAATAAAATTCGCATCGGGGAGAACTCCAATTAAAAGAGAAACCCCACACAAATCGCTGACAAAAGCTCTTATAAAATCAAGAAACAACTCAGCTTACTTTAACCAAAGCAAACTCTCTCGCATTAAACCAAAACCAACGTTTGGCAAAGGAAACCAATTCTCAAATTAGGCATTTGTACCCATAACCATCACATTCTTCCTCAAGATAAAAGGAAACGCATTCCCAACAAAACCACTTCAATCAAATCCGGCTCTAGTCAACATAAAGTTACAAAATCCAATCTTTCTTTAACTACTTTCTACCATTCATATAACCACCACTGGTCATAGTATCATCAAACCCTAACCAAATCTATCTCATGACAATCAACAAGGAGAACCACGTTCTCACTTCTTTAGCGCAAATAACTTATTAGTTAATTAACACAAGACGCGTGCCGTTATTTACGTCGGTTACTAACCATGACGAACCGTTATTTATACAACTGTCCAATCCCAGCTTAAACACATCTTTTCAACATTGACTTCACTTAATCACTAACACCTTTCGTGCAACTCTAAAGTCCACACTTAATATCACCACCATACAACCAATAAATACTTTTTAACATTTCGATGTGATACCCACCAACCATATTCCATAAATGAACTCCTAGATAGACATTTGTCAAAGACAAGGAAGAACCCATCATTCATACAACCATTCTATATATATATATATATATATATATATATATATTCATTTTTTTTAAAATTTCACATCGAATAGATCATTCCATACCACACAATAAATTTGGGTGCCTTTATATAACCAACACTCACGTTAATGTAATCAAGAACTCCACTTCATCTAAAATCTCTAACAACTCATCATCCAATTAGCATCTTAAACGCCTGTGGGTCATGTACTCAACCTTTAAAAAACCACGATTAATAAGCATGGGTGATAGCAGAAACCATCTTTCCTTCCAAAAAGAAAACTCAATCATAAATCTTAAGAGAATTCGACCCTCGAATTACCAAACTCTGACGGGAAACAATTCCTTAAACAAATCTCAAGATTTACAACTTCCAGGAAGGAAAAAAAAGATGCATGGGAAAAAACAAAATGATCAACCAAATCCTTCTCGATAAAACCTTAACACCGAAGATCCACACGACTTAAGTTTTGCACCAAATAAACTTCAGTAACCTTCTTAAATGGAGAACAACAACTACAATAGTTTTCTCTACAAGTCAACCCACGATAACCAACAAAAACCAAAGAAAACCAACGAAATTGAACTCCAGAAGGATAAAAGCAATCCGGAGGAATTCATCGCCAAAGCTTCCTCTTTGCCTCCAAAGGAATGAAGCCAAAAGAAACCGATTTTCTCCACTCACTCTCTAAACTATGCCGCAACAAACGACGACCCTCACCTCGAGAGGTTCTCATACTTCAAAGGGGGCTTTAACCGGCCACACCAACACCCAAGACCCTTAACACAGTTAAAGTATGAGGATGAAAACATAATGATTCAAACAATCCTTTTCATAATCAAAGCAATATGCACAATAAATTAACATTCAATCATTAAAACTTAAATGTAACATTTAAGCGTAATGCAATGATACCCATCCCTTCCTACTGTGCACAGAGTGTGTCAAGTTTTAATTAATGAACCATGCTATTCCAGATTTTAAGGTTATTGCCCTGAGGCCAAATTTTAAAAGTAGATACCTATGCCATGTTTCTAACTCCACACAAAGAACTTTTAGTTTACTCTAGAGTAAATTACTAAATTCACAAACCACGGACCTAAAGCCCGCTCGATACCAATCAGAATACCCGGCACCCGTGCCCTTAATGTTACCCTCTAGCATCAACAAATTACAAATCGCTAAGAATAAATAGTTGCAAAGTAGCTAACAACTAGGAGGTTGCCATAAATATTAAAAATTTCGCAAAGACCTTCCCTAAAACTAGGCCATCCACTCGTGAGACAGAAAACAATTGCAGTTATGATATCATTCTAGCAGGTCCTTAGTTAAACAATAACACATCCAACAGAATTTAATAACTACACCACGACGAACCACATATTACAACCATAATCAATACAACCAGGCTTTACAAATCGATTAAATGGTTTCATGAAAACGTGCTTGTGCTACTACTCCCCCCCATGCATGCTGGTTTCCAAGTACCTGCAACAACACAACAAACAAGCGTGAGTCGATGACTCAGCAAAGTACACAAGGGTAACAATTCCAATTTACTATAAGCAGAACAAGTGTTTGACCAGAAGAGCAAGTAATATAAATGAAACAACATCCGGGCAATATGCGTATAAAGTAATAACTTGACCAAACAAGAACATTAACGCAATCAAACCATCAACTTGATAATAAACCCATTCAACGCCAAAGAAGCGTTTTAATCAGAAGTCACAATGTCTCCGACTCAACTACCCTCGTTGTAACTCAAACCATTTTCACCCATTGCATATAAGTTTATAACTCGACTTCACTCCACGATATTCATACAACATAATTCGCAGGCAAAGAAATGCGCAATTTCATCAAATTCAATTCAATCTCCTTTTGGGTTGAGTCCCGACTCAACCTTCAATTACCAAAATCACCATCCATATGACACGCCATTTACCACAACACTCATTATTAAAGATGCAATGCACATGAATGCCCATTGCCATGCACATGAATGCCCATTGCCATGCACGCACGCAGATCGCCGAGTGCCCACCCGCTTGGTGCACCCTCACGCCCCTTCCATCCCGTAGATGGAAGGTGCCTACTCTTCTTGTCTCGCTCCCATTCACCTCGATGAATGGGACTACGAGGTAGGACTTTCGTGTTCACTACGTGTGAACACAGAGGCCCGCATCAGCATGGGTCGCCTCTTCCATTATGAATGCACAAATGCAATTTTTCATTCAATGCCTACACAAACATACCATAACCACATACACACACATAGCAAATTCTCACACTCATAACCATAACCACACTCATACAATAACATAGCCTGAATTCTCACATTCATAACCATAACCACACTCATACATAAACATAGCCCAATTCTCACATTCATAACCATAACCACACTCATACATAAACATAGCCCAATTTCTCACCTTACTAACCATCTAATCTATTCGCACACACACTCAATTCCATTTCCCAGATGGGGCACAATTAAGTACGAGTATCCACGTACCCCATACTCGCTACTCACTGCAATGTTAACAAAGGTACAGTAAACTTACCGAGATTAAGGCTTACTAATGACCACTCGAACCCAATAGCTAATCATGTCCTCGGAGGGACGATCACCAAAAATAACACTTGCCACAATCAATAGAAATTAGTAATGAACCGATAAATAACAACGAAACAACCCAATTAAGCACACGACCCGATGTACTTGCCTTTTACCGGAAGGAGCGGAGTGGCGCGAGGAAGATGCTATGCCACTCCCGAACTACTCCACCTGAAATAACCGTTGCAAAACGTTTTACAAACTATACCCCTTTTTCAATAATAATCTACGCCCCCAAACTACAGCCACGAAAGCTCCACTTTTAGGTTGACTCAGATAAATATAATCTACGCTATAGTGTCAACAATTAACTCAAACAACGCAGAATTGCAACCTTAGATATGGACTAGGAAATAGCATCTTCTTGCATTAGTTGAAGCACACATCACCATAACTCCTAAGAAGGCAATATAGCTGCTTTACTAGACAGACAAGCCTGCCTTCTTGAATCATTATATTCGGATATAAGCTTAGCACTTGGCAATTCAAAGAAAACTTGGAAACTAGGACATCTCCTAGAATCATCATGCCAGTCGTATAAATAGAATCACTAAAACTCTTACCATTTGGTCTCACAAAAAGAAATATGTAAACATATGCATTGCTCTCTATCTAAAAAAATACAAAAACAGTAGTATTCATTCCAGTAAGGGCATGTGCATATGAGTTGTAACATCTACAAAATAGCGTTTAAGAGCAAGCTCTACAGCATCCACAGCATCAAATTCTGTTACCGATTGGATCATCCACATCCAGCATTCTAATATTGTTGACCAACATTTCACCATATCCGCCAATGCACCAAACAGCTACCCTAACTAAACTTTCCTGTTCACCACATGCTTGCAATGCCTTGCATAAGGATCTGACTTAGCATCCCACAGCTTGACCTTGGGAAATCTTTTCAACTATTGAGCATATCTAAGGAAATAGACAGACAAGTTTAATTAATGCACCAGTAGTCATACCTTCATTATTAAAATTGGCTTAATAAACCCGCTCAATGCGAATAATACTACTAACCAAACGAACAAAGGCACAATACCCATCAATCCCCAACACTTGCGAGATACTCAAATGTGTCAACTATTCTAAATACAACCACATAGAACTTCTCGTGCACGGCCGAAAAGAATAAATTAACTAGTCGCCTATTGACCTGAAAACTAAGCCAACCACATAGCACCAAAGAATGCCAAGCTCCCAACCGACAAGACCACAAATCCAAATCCAATCACATAGAAGCACACTAACTCCTAGCTGTTCATCGCGTTCAATCTCTCATGTCCAACCAACTTCCATTCTACGGCACCTCCTCCTAGAGACGAAACAAGATGCTAACCATATAATCAGACACATATGGTGTTATCGACTAGACTACACATGCGTACATCTCACAACCATTTCATCGAACACCTGGTGTGCAAGCTATACCTTCACAAACCCATGGAGGAGAGGGGAGCACCCTGGCTCGAGGAAGAGAAGCGCCGGCTTGGGGCTCATCACCGGCCAGGGGACGGCTCGACGCCAGCCAAAGGACGCCGGCTGGGGAAGGCTCCGCCCGGGAGGAGCGCTGGCCGCCGACCAAAAGGGAGTCCAGGGCCACCGCCGGCCGTAGGGAGGAAGGAGGCGCCGCTAGGGGCAGGCGACGCTAACCGGTGTTGCTGCTGCTTTGCTCGAGGCGCCGCTTTCTCTGCTTCTGCTGGCCGAAGGCGCGACGGCCAAGCGCCGGAGGAGGAGGCGCGACGCTGGGGCTGGGAGGCCGGGCGCCGGAGAAGAGACTGGCTGGGATGGCGCCGACCGGCGAGGAGCCAGGAGGAATCGGCCAGACGGACTGGGAGAGCAGGTCGCCAGGAGGTGAGCAGTGTCTTGGAAGCAGCTGGGAGATGCATCGGCTGGGGGAAAAATATCTGGCCCAGGGAAGAATTGTAGCCACACACAAAAGAAAGAAGATAAGGCTCTGCAGCATTACATATGGTGCATTTGGTTATTCATTTAGCAACCGAAGCAAAAATAGGTGGTCCTGTGTCTTACCGGTCAATGTACTTTGTGGAAAGGTATGTTTATCTTAAAAAGATAGAGTTGCATTTTCCCATCTATTGCACTTGTAGACTAACAATTTTTTCCTTTTGATTTTTTTAGGTACCTGTGTGTGTTGAAGTCATATGTGCGTAATAAAGCTCATCCTGAGGGATCTATCGCTGAAGCATACTTGGCAGATGAGTGCATGACATTTTGTTCAAAATATCTTGAAGGTTTTGAGACCAAGCATAATCGGCCTTCAAGGAATGACGATGATAATGATGAGTCAGTTGGATATCTTGATGTTGAACAAATACAAACTCTTTTTCCTCATATTGGAAAACCACTTGGCAAGCCCAGTAATTTTGTTATAAGGGGTTTGGCTAAAGTACAAGCACATAGATATGTGTTGTTTAATTGTTCAGATGTTAATGCGTACCTAAGGTAATATCTCAAGCTCAAAGACAATTTTAGTTATCCTTTTATTGGCATGACAATTTATTATAAATTACTTTGCAGAGTGCATGCCGATGAGATCACTAGAACATATCCCCGACGCCATGTCAACCCAAAAATCATTGAGAGTAAGCAAAACGAGAAGTTCCATGAATGGTTTAGAGCTCATGTAAGTTCCATATTTTGCATCCTTCACATGTACTACTCAAGTCACCAACTAAATTAATTCTAACTATACAGATAATGCATTTGGAGAGGGAAAATGGCATCCAAAGTGTTAAAGAAGATATTAGATGGCTAGCTCGTGGACCAGTTGAAGCAGCAAAAAGATATCGTGCTTTCAACACCCGAGGCTTTCGCTTTAGGCCTAAACGTTTGGATAGAGTGACACAAAATAGTGGAGTAGTGCTAACAGCAAAAACATCTAGTTATGCTAGAGCAACTGATGCAAGTCCGGTTTTAGGTGATGTGACTTACTATGGGAGAGTGATCGATATTATTGAGCTGAACTACTCTGGAAAATTTTCAGTTTGTCTTTTTAAATGTGAATGGATTGATGTTATTTCTGGAAAAGGAATTAAAACAGACAAATATGGCTACACACTTGTCAACTTCTCTCATTTGATACACTCAGGATCAAAAATTGAGCATGAGCCATTTATTTTTCCTAACCAAGCTGACCAAGTATTTTATGTGGAAGATCCAATTAACCCAGGGTGGTCTATTGTAATGAAGATGAAACCTAGGGATATATATGACACGGGCGATGAGGAATGGACAAACGACATAGAAACTGAGCCATTCCATGTTTCACACCTTGGGGAGATGTTCACCAATGCAAAGAATAATAAACACTGGGTCAGAACAGATGTTGAGGGAACAACAGTGGATGCTGATAATAATGCTTTCAACAATGAAGCTTAGTGGAGGGAAATACTTCCATGACTAATTTGATTACTTCAAGGTATGTGCATTTTTCACTGCAAAAATACAAGAAAATTTCATTTATGCCATCTCAAACCTTATTCTTGAATTATTTTTGGTTAATAACATTGCCCCTGTAGTGTTCAATTTGATCTTATACCTTCTCCTGGATGATTTTATCAACTATATAAAACAATCTTATTCTTTACCTTTAACTCTCTTTTTTCAGATATGGAATATAATTAACTGTAAGGAGGATAAAAGCTAGCTCGAGAGATACTTCAAAAACAAGGAGATAAAACATCTGAAACTGCAACTTGTTTGAGAAAATGCTATCAGAAGCAATACCTATTGATATGTAGCACTTGTGCAAGTGTTTCTGGTCTTTTGTGTGCTCTATCAGTGAAAAATATTAGTTTAAATTCCTATAAATGGCTAATATGTGTTCCAATTTTGGTAAGGAAGAAAACAACCTCAACTTGTAGCCAGCATTGCAGAACACTTGCAATAAGGATATGTATGAGGATACCATTGGTTAAGTTTATTATAAAAATATGTACTAATGATATGATGCTTCTGATATTTGAAATAGCTCTATGTTATAGCACAAAGACATCAAATATACATAATCTAACATAAAAGAGTTTTCAAAAAAGAGCTATCAAATTCACCATACCTTTATTGGTTCAAGTAAACCATTTAAAGCACCAAGGAGAAATCTTGTAGCTATTGTCATCCAAAAGTTGACACTAAGCCCAAACAAAGTATTAAAGACCACCCTGAGATATTAGCAAGAAATTAAGTTAGAGACTCACCTAAAGAAATAAAAGGAATTGAAATACAAAATCAAACAAAGCCATAGTTTAATCTACACTGGTGTTATATAAAAAGAAGGCAAAATGTTACTAACACTAAGAAAATACCAAACACAACAACTGGCTTCCTCCCAATACGGTCTGCTGCTATTCCCCAAATAGTTGAAGTCAAGCATCAACATCCAAGTCTCTTATCTGTGGAGGAGTAAGAAATAACACAAAGACTTATTAGCTAAGGACTAAAGGTACTTCAGAGATGCATGTGTGCACAGATATGAAAAATAATTGAGATAGACCGAAATATACAAAATTGAACATTGCTATTACTGTCCAGATATTGGTCATGTAAGTATGTAACACAATATCCTGAGAAACCTTCTAAGACCTAGTCAATGATATCAGTCATCAAAATCAATATTTTTCCTTGAGAAACCTTCAAAGCATTTGGAGCTATTCTATTTTCTCTACAAAGCTACATGCACACTAGAATAATACTTGTTTTGGAATACAAAATCACAAGAACTAATAAGAAATTCATCAATAAGGCAACACCAAAAATTCAAAGCTGGATAATTTGTTTAGAAATTTATCCCAAGTAGTTCATTAGCATGAAGATACATCGCAAATTATTCATTAGCATGAAGATACATCGTTATTCAGTTGCAAATCATAAGGAGAATTTTCAGTAGGTTGATGGATGTGAAAGATGTTTTGATCAATACACCGTAAATAACAAAGATACTAAAGAAAATATGTCGGTGCAAATGCTATGGTGGATAACTCATGCCGGATCACAGGGCAATCTTTTTGGCACCTTCAGAGGAAACTAAGGGCCTTGCAGAATCATGGACGCAAACAAGTTCTGAATCTCCATTAATTTCCTGCCAACAAAAAATATATATACAAAAGTAAAGAAAAATGGAAAAGGATCTCTAAAATATTTGTGCAGAAAAGCAACATAAGCAGCAGGGTAGAAGGTTACCACTAACCTGCAGCCCATTATAAACAGAGTCTTGTCTCTCTTTTCCCGGGCGAGCAAATTTAATCGATATTTGCAAGTTCTCAATAGAATATGTGGAAATGGAAGATGATAATTCACTGACCACTAACTCAGAGACACCATTGTATCCGTGTTTAAATGTAGTCATACATTTGACTTTGTTTTCTTTTCAATCTGTAAGACGAGAAAACAACAAATTAAAAAGAAAGCAGTAACCAAAACTGAACGGGACTAAGCAAAAGAAAACAGTAAACCCAGCCTTTTCTTACCAAATGAATTGGAACCGAGCAGGAAACAGTAGCGAATGGATGAAAGATGGGCCAAATAAACACAATTAGCTCACTGATTTCCTACACATACGGAAATCTGAGTGGAACGGATATGTTTTTTTAGCACCATGCGATTAGCATGGTTAAGGAGCAAGAAATGATAAACACAAGGTAGTATATCCTGGGACACATTTTTTTTCTTGTCTCAAAAGAAGTGAGTTCTTCTTTCAAATACCTTGTGATTAGCATAGTTAGGGAGGCAGGAATGCTAAATGTAATATAATATATCTTGTTACACTATATTTTCGCCAATGAAACAAATATCGAGATCGTGAACCAGTGCTAAAAAAACATAATTAGCTCACTGATTTCCTACACATATGGAAGTCTGAATGAAACTAATATGTTTTTTTTAACACCTTGTGATTAGCATGGTTAAGTAGCAAGAAATGATAAACACAAGGCAGTATATCCTGGCACACATTTTTTTTCTTGTCTCAGAAGAAGTGAGTTGTTTTTTCAAATACCTTGTGATTAGCATCTTTAGGGAGGCAGGAATGTTGAACAGAAGATAATATCTTTATACACTATATTTTTCGTCTCAGCGCAAACAGAACCGGAATCAAGAATAGAAGGTAAAGCGTAGATAGACAACCATAGCGACGCTTCCACGGAGGGAACGACCGTGTCTGTAGCACGGGCGATCCAGTAGAAAGAGCAAGCGACACACCATACACAACGACCACCAATAGCAATAAGCAGGCAAACAAGCCTAACACTGCGAACGCGACAGCAACCAAACAAGCAGAAAACAGCGGAGCGGGACGAGCGGCGCTAACACGGGCACGAGAACGATGATGAAACAGATATAATGTCACCCCTAATCGACCTGCGCTTCCAGCGAAGGCGCACCATGAACTGGGTAAAGGATCAGCCAGCCGTTTCCCACGTCGTATGGCCTGACGGTGAGCTTGGGTTGAGGCGATTGGATCCATGCGCAGGAGAACACGGGCCAAGCAAGAGTAGGGAAATGGGGATTGGCGACTCTAGAACTCCTCACCGGCGAAGCTAGCGGCGCGCAGACCACAAACCGGGAAGAACAAGGAAGAAGCGAAATGGGGAAGTAGGCGATAGCGCCGAGGAAGAAAAATGGGGTTCACTGACTCTAGAACTTCCCACCAGCGAAGCCGGCGGCGCGGATAGCACAAACCGGGAAAAACGAGGAAGAGGCGAGATGGGGAAGCAAGCGATAGCACCGAGGCACTGGTGGGAGCGGGGACGTACCGACGCAAGAAGGACCGGACGGGGAGGGACGTGAGCGGCGCTGCCGGTGACCACTGGCGATGCAGCCCAAGGAGCAAGCGTCGGTCGCCGAAAAGAATGGGGGATCAGCGGAGGTAAACAAATCGAGAAAAAAAACACGTGCTACCACCAGAAAAATCCGGTGCTAGAGCTTAGAATCGAATCACCGGCCGCAGCTCTTGAGCGCGAGTCAATCGATCACGAGCCGTGTGGACGTGGAAAGCATCAGTGACAAAATAATTGAGCTATACAGGAGACTGAGCCATGTAGGCGGAAGCACACGCGACGCGGCGCGAAAACGGAGGGCCACATCGCCCACAAACCACGTGGATAGCGCGAACAACCGGAAAACCTTCTAGGTTTAATTGGTATATTATTATTATTATTCATATGTCATTCTATTCAAAATAAAGATATGTTTACTTTTTAAAGATGTGATGCATAGCATAGTGTCAAATAAATTTGGTTACGAATAGACGTTGTTGGTTTATATATTTTTTAATTTATTGCAATTAAGTCATGTATTACAATCTGTCTCTATATGTGTTACTACAGTATTATTATTCACACCTTACAAGCATGTGTTACAATATTCCTCTGTAACATATATTATGTGTTACTGTTGTAGTTCCCTGTAACATTTTTCACATCTCGATAAGTATGTGTTACAACATGCCTTTGTAACACAAATTATATGTTACTGTAATATCTCTTTGTAATACATTGTTCAATGTGTTACAGAAATATGTTACAGAAAATATGTTTTGTAGTAGTGCACTACGTCAGGATGGGCCTATAGTAACACGCATATGTGCTCCTATAGCTCAAAAAAAGTGTTACTGAGTCCTATAGTAACATATTCTATTAGTGTTTCTATAGCCTATGTTGCTATAGAAGGGTCTATTGTAACATGTAATAAGTGTTCTTGTATATAAAAAAAGATGTTGCAACTATGCTACGGCAACATGTATCAAATGCGTTGCTATAGACTCTAGTAACACCTTTTTTAGCAAGAGCAACATAATAGCACGTGTTGCCATAGACCCTAGTAACACCTTTTTTTTTTCTAAAGCAACATAGAAGCATGTGTTTCCATAGACCCTAGTAACACCATAATTGAACTTAGTAACACCCTTTTTTAACTACAACAACACAATGTTGAGCTCCTACAACAAATTTAAATATCTTTATTATTTTCTTATTTTTTATTGATGTACAAATTAAAATTGTTTTATAGAATATCCTTGATAAGCATAACACATTGTACAATATAAAACACAAATGACCATAAGTGCAACAATCATAATATATTGCATTGCATCAAACAAGTACTTCACACCATTCGATAGAATACATAATGATTTGATTTATAAAGAAGACAAGTCTTTAGTCTAAGAATCAAATACATCGGTGTAAATAAAAAGAATCTAAAATATATCTAATGCTGCCTAATCTTCATAAAATTCTTTGCTTCTAGATCCCTTCATGTAGTAAGCAACCAAATGTATGAATTTCAACCATTGATTTTTTCAACCTGCACAAAAGAAAGCGTTAACATTTATGATTGCAATTACAAAATTTGATATATGCACTACATCACAATTGAAGCAAAAAAACAATTAACATACACAAAAGGAAGGCCAAGCAATCGGCGTGTGTTTCATGATATCTCCATCAAAACTTTTCGTCTTATTTTATTTATTTCTGAAGAATAGTCTTCCTTTGCTTTCATGCCTTAATTAAACATCGAACTACAATTCGAGAAATGGACCTAATCGAGACCGACTCTGATTTTGTTTCTATTTTCCTGAGGCCTTCAGGTTCGGACCAACACTATGTGACAAGACTAAAAGATGAATGATCGCAATAAATTATTTGTGATAAGGAACAATTCTTAGAACTTTGAAGGTGGTGTTGGGATCAGACCTTGAGTGCCCACATTGCCATCCATGGAGAGATGGGTGGCCTCTGCAAGCGAAAGCAAAGTGCTTCAAACAGTATACAAAAATAATTACAATTAAGATATCTGAGATATATTCCATTGAAAAGCATTTCACAAAAGTTATTTAATCAAAAAGTTTGTAGAGCTGAATACAATTATCGGTTCTGATTATAGGAGAAGAGGAATCAAAAGAAAAGAAAAGAAAACAAGCAACCGAAAGGATAGGCCACCCCTAGTCTCCCAACTTTTGAAAGCCCAAAAGCGTGCAATTGTTCATGTATCTTGGTTTCCACAAGAATCTATTGGTACCTAAACAAGGAAAGAAATCCAATACCTTGCACCAAAGGATAAAACAATTCGATGCGAATAATATAACTGGAAACAAAACTTTACATGTTTCTAATGTAGACAGTATTGTTTGTTGAATTTGTAAGACATAAAGTTTCGCTTTTTCTGTGAGCGTCAAAAACTCCAAATTCAGTTCCCACTAGTTTATTTCTCTTGACTGTGATGACTAACACCAATAGGACCATAATTACCTCAGAAAGTAAAGTAGTTTAGGCAACTTGCAAACAATTTGTTTATGTAAAGTTCAGTCACTATTCGAGCTATCACATAGTTTACTAATTTTTATTCGCCATCCATAATGATTGTCATGACAAGTCCAGAGGCTGCATTTTTTCAGATGATGTTGATATTTGAGAGCGAATGAGACAGTTACTTAGTTAGAGCAGTTGAACAAAAAGAGGAACACCTAGGAATCAACGCTTCAAAGGTAAGGTTCACTTGCCAACCAACATTGCAGGTTTACTCTATAAAATGACATTTCAGACACCAATCCTTAGAGGTAAACTTAGTATATTTTCTAAAAGAAATTTAACATATCAAGTGCTTGCGTACTACATCGCCAACTCTCCAACAACAATTCTTACAAACCTTGCAAGGACACAATATCTTGTTTCCTTTAGCTGAATTACTAAAAGCAAACTCTAGAAAACTGACAACTCCTTTTATATACTCATTAGTTTGCCTAGGCATATCCATCCATGTTTTATCCATTTACTGAAGACCACCAATGTAAGAAATCGACTCAAAAAACCAAGTGCAAGCAATTTCGATTGTTGTTGGACATGGCGGTTGGGGAGCGCGGCACGTGAGGGGTGGACGACCCAGGTATGCAATGCCGGGAGGATGGATGCCCTCGATCTGCCCATCAATGGTACCAGATAGCAAGAAATGGATGGAGAAGCATGGTTGCATTATTCTTTCCAGAACCCAATACAATAAAAAAGGATTACATAGCCTTACATATCCTATGAAGTACTTCATGATTTAAAACAAGATGCTAATTGCTTTAAAACAAGAAGCCGTAACTTCAACAAAAGCATTAGTAACATCAAATCTCTTTAGTGCTATAGCTCCTAGGTGTTGCCTGCCATGGATCCACTTCTCTTGAAAGTCCTTATTCTTTATTTTTGCTAATACTTTTTAGTCCATGACATAAAGTTCAGTTTTAGACTACTATTGAATTTCTGATACCTAAATGCAATATATCTACAATTGAAATTAAGATTTCAATTCGATTTATTTAAATCTAATGTGTTATACTGTTAAAAGGTAGGTGAGCTCCTCCAACTAGGTTAAATAACCTTCCATAATATTCAGATTGGTGCTTTCACTTGTATGCTCACTGTTTATTTTCTTTGCACAATAGAATTTTGATTTTTCTTGACATTTTAGTGTTTCATCATTGAACTCCGTGAATAAGCACTAAGCTTTATACCTTCAACTTGTTCTTTTCCATCCACTAATCATATAATTTATCACCCCCTACGTGCTGTTAGTGACCAAAGCAAAACCCTAAGATGCTCAACTAAGCAACCAATTAGAATTTTGACAACATCCATAGATTCCCTTGTATCGCCAACCTTTTCTCAATAAGTCAATCTTCTCAGTCCTCATCATAAACGTACCAATCATTCTTGTACTATTTATTTTTATTGCCTGATCTTGATGTGCTCACCTTAGGGAAAATTTGAATTTGCATAAAAATTTAACAGTTTTAATGGGGATTATTTAGTGGCCCAAGGCAAGGAAGAAGGAAGATCATGCTCAAGAAGCTCTGCATCAAGCTGATTGTGACATTAAACATTCATGAGTTGCAAGAGATACTAGATTAATCCGATTCAACAATGAGACATGGCAACCCATTATAGTGCTTCTGTCATACAATTTCAATCATAAGACCACCGAGCCATGCTCCCCACAATACACTTGCAAATTAAGATTCACTTTCCATTTGCTAACTTTCATCCACTCTCCTCATATCCATACATGATCATTCGTACTAGTCTAATCAAACTCATGAATAAAACCAGGCAACATATCGCATAAGTTAATAGTACAAAGAAATTTCTCATTATACTAACTCTAGAAATGACTTAATCATTTAAACCTTATTAATGGGAGAACACGCTAATGACTCTCCTCAATTTGGGATCGTATGATTAACCATTAATAAATCAATCTACTATACAATAGTATGTTTATAATCAAATGGCATTAAGTAATTCTTAACTCACTCGAACAATATACTTACTATAATTCAACCTTACTAAAAGCCCATTTTCAATTAAAGTTCGTCTACTTAGCAGAGCAACCATTAAATTAGAGAGCATCACATATGACTACACAACCACACTCCATTACACGATATACTTGCACCCATTCCCTTTACCTGTTATGGTCCATAAGCAATATCTCTTGCGTATTCATCGACTATTAAGTGCGCTAGAAGCAGTCAATCAAATAAATCCTCCTAGTCGTGATCTAGGGAATGCACTTGCCTTTGCCGACGGAGAACAGAGTGGCATACGATTGAGGCCACACCCGATAGAACCTCCCCTGCAAAATAGCATAAATCATCCAACTTAACTTTATGCACACTTGACACAAACGACAAAAGAGGTCAACTCTTTTGCATAACATAGGTATAGTGATTCAACTCCAAACCCAATGCGGGGAAGCGGAACAAGCAAAATCCACGAATAATTGGCTAAACAAAATACTAACATTTATGAATAAAAGCCATGAAAACTAAAATGCTGCCAAAATGAATCTCCTTGTGAGACACTATACACACATAAATTCCATAAGGACACTCCACAACTTCTAGCAAGATAAGACACATATTATAAAAGCTATGCGTGAGACACCATCAATTAATACATTCTCTGCTTGGAATAAGAACATCCAAATCCGCATATTCATATTCTTCAGGTCAATGAAGTGTATTTGTATATACATATATATACATATAACTACATGCACACCAATTCAAAATTAAATTAAAGCTTATGCTCAAGATCCCAACACATCTGCATAATCCAATATGAGTTTCTTGAGCCAAGAAATGAAGCACTAAAGAACACCATAAAAACTGAGTAGCTGAACATCTAATTAAAACAATGAAAACAATTCTATTAATTACAAGCCATCGCAATGCCCACCTGAGCATCCAGCCCTACCCGTAATCAAACCTCATAATTTTTTTACTCATGCTCACAACAGAAGAATAGAACTAGCAGGCATGGATATATAGGTATGCACACAGTTTAGAAATGCATCGATTCTTGCCTTTCCTCCCATGCCTCAACCTCGACACATCAAATCACTATGATACCACATCATAAATCTTCTAGGCATTACATCGAACACATGACAGCACAAAGAAACCTCTATACTCTAAGCATGCATTTCATCAAACACCTAGGCTACACTCATTCATCCACAACTAGGACTTCACCTCCACTTACCACACAAAGGGAGAGGAAGGAGGAGGTGAGGAGAGGTCGAGGAGGCGCCACGGCCATCGATGTTGCTCGCCACCGAGTTATTTGCTTGAGCCGCTTTTACTTCTCAGCCGGTTACTGGCTTTGCTTGGCATTGCCTCACCGCCGCCGACCATCTTCTTTGCTCCTTCTACTGGGGAGAAAGGAGGAAAGGGCGCCGCCAGAGGGCAGGAAAAACAGTGGGAGCAAAATATCGTCCCAAGCACTACAACCACACAAAAAGAAGAGAGAGAGAGATTAGGTGAGGGAGGAAATTTCCCAAAACCCTCCTAAAACTAAAATCCACTTTTAGCCATCAAGAATCAAAATTTAAATTCTTAGCACGAAACGACAATTATCAAAATAGACAACTCACCGCAAAACTAAACGACACCGAGGAAACACCCATTCCGATAAGTAATTCACGGAAAACTCAAAACCATTAATAACAGCGAGGCGACAAAACTCTTCTCCAGAACAAATCCTCGTATCAAGAAAATGAAGACTATTCCAGCCGAAACCCCAGGAAAAAAACGATTTTGCGGTATTACACTCTTCCCCCCTTTCAAGGAATTCGACCCCGAATTCGGCGAAAGCCAAATTACAATAACAACAAAAGAACAAAGTCCACAAGGGACAAAACTTCTTTACAAACTCAAAACATCTACACCAGAACTCAAAAGAGTGCAAACGGTAAACCCAAACCTCCAACTCCAACTTATTAACAACACGATTTGACTTAGCTCAATCAAGTGCAACTTCTCACGCAAGAACTCAGTCAAAATCAATCAATAGGCCAAAATCCCAAAGGACCACTGATATTCAGCAATATACCATGAGCATCCGTATTCTTAACATAAGCTAAAATGCGGAAGAAATACAATTCTATTGAACCAATTGAACCACATGCAACAACCAAACCCAAAGCGCTCCAATTCACTTTGGAGTGAAACTTGATAGAACCCAATCATCATTTGCTTTCTCTTCCGAAGCCAATCGCCAAGGAAAACCCGATTCTTTATCATTACATAAACCATTTTTTTTAACAATCTCAACACAATGCAAATGAAATTCGCACCAGGGAGAAACTCGATTTTTAAAATATTTCAGAATCCATCAGCCGATTACCTCCCAAAACTACTCTTTCATCCTCGCTTCAATCATCAAGCCAACTCCGCGACTTAATCCAAAATGCGACTTAATTAGGGGAGTTCTATTGCGCACTAATCAGAGCGTCTTACCCCCAAAAAGTCATGCACTCTAGAAAATCATGTAATCAATAACTTCTCCATCAAATAAAATATCCTCTCCATGAAACATACTTCATCACAACATTTTCCCATGACGGAAACCCCATCATTCATACAACTATTCCATATACTCATTCTTTAATTTCACATCAATTAAATCATTTTGTCGATCCACCTTTTAATTAACTCATAAGCAACATAAATCAACAACTCTCATGCCTTTGCGCTAATATACTCCGGTACTTTACATCAACATCTTACTATAATAAATTCATCCATAGAAGATTCTAGACCCTCTCAGCCCTGATCAATACTAGACTTACCGGAACACAAATCTTGAACTTCCAATCAATTCTACAACCCACGTCCATTGTAATAACTCTAATCAACTTTTCACTTTAGAATCATCTATCATTCCAATTAATCATTCTATATTATACAATAAATTTCGTTGTTCTTAAACAACCAACAAATCCACTTTAACAGAATCAGTAACCCACATCAACTGGAAGCGCTAACTTCTCATCATACTCTTAATGCCTTGAACATCCTCGTAGGTCACATACCCAACCCTTAAAGAAGATCCACACTTCTAAAGCATGAGCAACAACAAAAGAAAACCATCTCTCTTTCCAGAAAAATCCAATTATAAATCAATAGAGAATTCGACTCTCGAATTCCCAGACTCCGACGGGAAACAACTCCTAAAAAAATTCTCAAAAATTTACAACTACCAGGAAGGAAAAGAGATGCATGAGAAAAGCCACATGATCAACCAGATCCTTCTCGATAAAACCTTAACACCGAAGATCCACTCGATTTAAGGTTTGCACCAAGAAAACTTCAATAAGCTCCTTAAATGGAGAGAACAACAACTACAATAGTTTTCTCTACAAGACAACCCACGATAACCGACAAAAACCAAAGAATCCAACGAAACCGAACACAACAGTAAAAGCAATCCAAAGGGATTCATCACTAGGCTTTTCTCTTTAAATCCAAACATCGAAGGCAGAAGAAACTAACCTTCCCTCCTTACCCTCTAAACTATTCCACGAAAACGACAACTCAAGAACGAGAGATTTTCCCAAACAGCAAGAGGTGGCACTAACCAGTCCGACCCCTAAGCAAGACCCACAATTCGGCCAATTGAACAAGGTCGGAACCTTTCGGCTAATCCAACAACATGAACATAAGCGTACTGATTCCAACAATCCTTTCATGGTCAAAGCAATATACAACAATAAATTTAGCACTCAACATTTAGGCGCAATGCAATGTACCCATACCCATCCTACTGTGCATCCGAGTGTGTCAAGTTTTAAATTAGTTAACCACTCTAATTCAGATTTTTAAAGTTATTGCCCGAAGACCAAATTTTAAAGGAGTAGAAACCTATGCCATGTTTCTAATATCACACAGCAAAATTTTAGTTTACTCTAGAGTAATTTGCTAAAGTCTCATACCATGGACCTAAAGCCCGCTCTGATACCAACTGTAACACCCCGACGCCAAACGCGCCACGGATGCTACCAACCTTCTAAACTCCTAAAACCGGCTTAAAGTTAAGCCACCGAAATTCACAAAATTTCGGCATGACCTCTCTAGAAATAGGGACATCCACTCAGTAGACAGAAAACATATGCAGTTATGATATCATTCTAGCAGGTCCTTAGTTAACCAATCACACAACCAATAGAAATTAAACAACCCCACCACATAATTATTATAGGATAGGGACTCCTTAAACATAACCACAAACGACTTTTTACAAGAATTTTCTCGAACTAGCAATAACATAACTATAAACCAACATGAAGGAACGGTGGTGATGCAAACGTGATTGTGCTACTACCCCACCAATGCATGCTGGTTCACGGTACCTACAAAAATACAAACAACAAGCGTGAGTCGATAACTCAGCAAAGTACATCAAAGAATAATTTCATAGTTAATCACAATTTCCTACTTAAGAGCATAATAACCATCCTTACATAAGAACAGCAAGTGGGTAAAACAGAAGTGTCAAAATTAAATTTTCCAAACCAACCCCGCGCTCGTCTTTGATAGAGTTCACAACTCCACGATTAAGAAGCGTAACATATAACCTGGAAACATAAATCATATCTTGCAAACAGACATAAAAATATACAGAATATGCACAATCCATCACACAGACATGAAAGTATACAGAATATGCACAATCCATCACACAGACATGAAAGTATACAGAATATGCACAATCCATCACACAGACATGAAAGTACAGGATATGCATAACCCATCACACAGACATGAAAGTACAGGATATGCATAACCCATCACACAGACATGGAAATACAAAATATGCATAACACATCACACAGACATGAGAACACAGAATCTGAATAATCAATCACACTTCTACAATCATGTAATGCATTATGCATGCTCACCTGTTTCACTTCATTACTAAACCCCGACACATGTCTCTTTAATCTTTTTGGATGAGGCCACGACTCGATCCAACTCGACATCTTTCCATTTAACTCAAAATCATCGTTATAATGCAATGCAAATGCAAATATGCCATACAAAAGAAGAGTCTCATAGCCATACATCATAATCAAGTCATAAAACATGATCCATCCTTGACAATGCAATGCAGACTGCACAATTTCCATGCATATGATGCATCATGCATGCTCATCTCCTCTTTTAGCACATATCTGGGGTATGGCAGAGTGCACACCGTCGGTGTGCACCTCTCATTCCCTTCCACCCCGTGGTGGAGGGTGCCTACTCTTCTTGACTCGCTCCCATACAGCCACGATATGGGACTACGAGGTAGGACTTTCGTGCCCACTACATGTGAGCACAGAGGCCCACATCAGAATGGGTCGCCTCTTCCATCATGAATGCACAATGCAATTTACAAGAATGAAATGCAACCCTTCAATCATTGCCACTCACTAACATAGCCATAACCACTCACATAAACATAGCCAATTCTCACATTCATGAGTTGCCAGCGATACTAGATTAATCCGATTCAACAATGAGACATGGCAACCCATTACAGTGCTTCTGTCATACAATTTCAATCATAAGACCACCGAGCCATGCTCCCCACAATACACTTGCAAATTAAGATTCACTTTCCATTTGCTAACTTTCATCCACTCTCCTCATATCCATACATGATCATTCGTACTAGTCTAATCAAACTCATGAATAAAACCAGGGCAACATATCGCATAAGTTAATAGTACAAAGAAATTTCTCAGTTATACTAACTCTAGAAATGACTTAATCATTTAAACCTTATTAATGGGAGAACACGCTAACAGCTCTCCCTCAATTTGGGATCGTATGATTAACCATTAATAAATCAATCTACTATACAATAGTATGTTTATAATCAAATGGCATTAAGTAATTCTTAACTCACTCGAACAATATACTTACTATAATTCAACCTTACTAAAAGCCCATTTTCAATTAAAGTTCGTTTACTTAGCAGAGCAACCATTAAATTAGAGAGCATCACATATGACTACACAACCACACTCCATTACACGATATACTTGCACCCATTCCCTTTACCTGTTATGGTCCATAAGCAATATCTCTTGCGTTTTCATCGACAATTAAGTGCGCTAGAAGCAGTCAATCAAATAAATCCTCCTAGTCGTGATCTAGGAATGCACTTGCCTTTGCCGACGGAGAACAGTGGCATACGATTGAGGCCACACCGATAGAACCTCCCTGCAAAATAGCATAAATCATCCAACTTAACTTTATGCACACTTGACACAAACGACAAAAGAGGTCAACTCTTTTGCATAACATAGGTATAGTGATTCAACTCCAAACCCAATGCGGGGAAGCGGAACAAGCAAAATCCACGAATAATTGGCTAAACAAAATACTAACATTTATGAATAAAAGCCATGAAAACTAAAATGCTGCCAAAATGAATCTCCTTGTGAGACACTATACACACATAAATTCCATAAGGACACTCCACAACTTCTAGCAAGATAAGACACATATTATAAAAGCTATCGTGAGACACCATCAATTAATACATTCTCTGCTTGGAATAAGAACATCCAAATCCGATATTCATATTCTTGAGTCAATGAAGTGTATTTGTATATACATATATATACATATAACTACATGCACACCAATTCAAAATTAAATTAAAGCTTATGCTCAAGATCCCAACACATCTCAATAATCCAATATGAGTTTCTTGAGCCAAGAAATGAAGCACTAAAGAACACCATAAAAAGCTGAGTAGCTGAACATCTAATTAAAACAATGAAAACAATTCTATTAATTACAAGCCATCATAATGCCCACCGAGCATCCAGCCCTACCCGTAATCAAACCTCATAATTTTTTACTCATGCTCTAATGTAAGAATAGAACTAGCGAGCATGGATATATAGGTATGCACACAGTTTAGAAATGCATCGATTCTTGCCTTTCCTCCCATGCCTCAACCTTGACACACCAAATCACTATGATACCACATCATAAATCTTCTAGGCATTACATCGAACACATGGCAGGCACAAAGAAACCTCTATACTCTAAGCATGCATTTCATCAAACACCTAGGCTACACTCATTCATCCACAACTAGGACTTCACCTCCACTTACCACACAAAGGGAGAGGAAGGAGGGAGGTGAGGGAGAGGCTGGAGGAGGCGCCACGGCCATCGATGCTGCTCTGCCACGAGTTCTTGCTTGAGCTGCTTTCTTCTTGCTGGCTCTTCTGGTCTTTGCTTGTGCATCTTGCCTCATTCTTTGCCGACCTCTTCTTCTTGTTCCTTCCTACTGGGGAGAAAGGAGGAAAGGGCGCCGGCCAGGAGGGGCAAGGGGAAAAACGGCTGGGAGCAAAAATATCTGTCCCCAAGCACTACAACCACACAAAGAAGGAGAGAGAGAGATTAGGTGAGGGAGGGGAAATTTCCCAAAAACCCCTCCTAAAATCTAAAATCCACTTTTAGCCATCAGCGCGAATCAAAATTTAAATCTTAGCGCGAAACGACAATTATCAAAATAGACAACTCACCACCAAACTAAACGACACCGAGGAAACACCCATTCCGATAAGTAATTCACGGAAAACTCAAAACCTTTAATAACAGCGAGGCGACAAAACTCTTCTCCAGAACAAATCCTCGTATCAAGAAAATGAAGACAATTCCAGCCGAAACCCCAGGAAAAAAAAACGATTTTGCGGTATTACAGTCAGAGTACAGTTTGAACCGAACAACTAGGGGACAACTAAAAGAAGCACGTAATATTAGTAACAGAAGTTGATGCTTTATAATCAATCATGCCAAGCTTGTAGCAGATTCAACGTGATAACTACAAATGTAACTTCAGCAGATTACATAAATCATACTTTTCCTTGTCCCCACCATCTATCGCCTTCTCTTTGGTCGATGATGTACACCATTAAAATCCTTCAAGATCTTTTCGATTTCATCCAAACTCAATCACTTAGATACAAGATGTGTTTAATCTTCCAAGAAAGTTCACGGAAAAAGTGAAGTGCCAAAATAACGTACCTTTCAGAGTGAGGTACTATTAGATTTTCTCAATAGATCGAGGAGGCGGTGGCGGGGGGACTCGCGGCGGGAGGCGTGGATGGCGAGGTCGCGGGCGGGGGCACGGATGGCGAGTCGTTGGCGTGGTAGCGCGATGCTTGGCGAAGGCGATCGTGGTGGCGGACGCCGACCGGATGGACGGAGCGGCGACCGGTGGGGACGAGGTGTCAGCATGGCGGGCGGCGGCGGTGATTGAGGCTGGGGGCTGGGTGTTTTAGGGTTTTGAAGCGCGGCAGGGAAGAGGGGGTTGGGTGTTTTTTGGTCTGCATGCCTGCGCAAAAATTTCTGTCTGCGCGCCTATTTTTTTTTATCTGTATCAATGCTGTGAAACTTCCAGGAGATGAATGCGTAATATGAGAATGGCCGGTTTGGTTGTGGGGCGTGGTCTCCAGGATTAAACGAGAGAGATAATTCATAGAAAATATTTAGGAGGGTGATTTGTGCGGGAAATAGCGAGTGAATTTATGTTCGCAGGAGCGCTAGGTTGCTAATTTGGCCGTGGTAGTTTACTCCGCACCGGGGAGGTCCAACGCGCGGGAGACCGTCCGATATTTAGTGCTTTTAGGCAATACAGAATGAAATCGAGGGGCGAATTTTTATGGCAAAGTCTCACTGCAAGTGGGAGTCTATCATGAAATTTTCTCCTTATTCGGAGAATAAATGCTCTCTTGAATTAGCGATAGAACCGAATAGCGTAGGCAAAGAGGGTGAGTCAACTTTTATGAATTTTCTGTCTTGCATGAGAATGAATTCTAGTGGCGAATTTCCGTTGCATGTTAGAAGTGTAAGCAGGAGTCCTCTGAGTAATTTTTAGCTCATTCGGAGAATAAAGACTAGCTTGAATAAGCTGATAGAACAAAACGACATAGTCAATAGAGGGTGAGTCGACTTCTATGTTTTTTTGTGGGCAATATAAAATGAATTCGAACGGCGAATTCTTGTGGCACATTTTTGGTGCAAGCGTCAGCTGAACTCTACAGATTGCTAGAGAAAGTGGACACACCATTGCATGAAAAGATTAGGCAAACATGTTTGTCAGTTATAGCTCGACTAATGACTATAAAAACCCAATTTAACATGTCAGAAGCATGTTACAATGAAATAATGAAGCTGATGCAAGATATCTTGGGGAATCGGGCGAGCCGAGAGAGAGGCTGAGGCCACTGGGGTGGGGGGGGCGCGGCCGGGCAGCCGGGGCGAGGCGACAGTGAAGGCCGAATCTGAAGAGGACTTTGGATCGAGATGTAGAGGCGTAAACCGAGAGCTGGAGAGGCTAGTCTTGGCTGCAGCTCTCATTTGTATTAAAAGCAATTTTATGTCAAAAGATTTATATGGAATTTATGGCCTTTTTCTTCCTTCTATTCTTTAAAACCTGATTCTGAATTGTGGTTGTAATAAAGGTATTATCATAATCAATTCTTTGTAAGAAATGATAGTCTCTCATCACTATCGGTTCTGGCAATTGAAGCATGCATTTACTGTTGAAATAAGCTAAAATGTTCACGGAGGACTCACATTTGCACTAATAACATGCCACACAAATTCGCCGCAGGAATTCCATCCGTGGCGCATAGGAAAAATAATGGAAGTCAGCATATTCTATTTTGCTATCATCTTGCGCTCATTTGCCTTTGCTAACATGCCACGCAATTTCACCGAGAATTCATTACGTGGCGATATCTGAAATATAATGGAAGTCAGCATATTCTATTTAAGCTTTCATCTTCTTGGTACTATTTAGCAATTGAAGCTAGCATTTGATATCGAATTGAGCTAAAATTTCACGGCGAACTCTCATTTGCCTTGCTAACATGCCCGCAATTTCATTGCGAAATTCATTACGTGGCGCTATCTGAAATATAATGGAAGTCAGCATATTCTATTTCGATTTCATCTTGCGGCACTATTTAGCAATTCAAACTAGCATTTGATATCGAATTGAGCTAAAAATTTCACGGCAAACTCTCATTTACACTGCTAACATGCCACGAATTTACAAAATTCATTACGTGGAGCATACAAAATATAATGGAAGTCAGCATATTCTATTTAAGCTTTCATCTTGCGGCACTATTTAGCAATTCAAGCTAGCATTTGATATCGAATTGAGCTAAAAATTTCACGAGAACTCTCATTTGCATTGCTAACATGCCACGAATTTTGCGAGAATTCATTACGTAGGCGCATCTAAATATAATGGAAGTCAGCATATTATATTTAAGCTTTCATCTTCTTGACACTATTTAGCAATTCAAGCTAGCATTTGATATCTAATTGAGCTAAAAATTTCATGGAGAACTCTCATTTGCCTTTGCTAACATGCCACAAATTTACATGAGAATTCATTACGTAGGCGCTATCTGAAATATAATGGAAGTCGGCATATTCTATTTCGCTTTCATCTTCTTGAACTATTTAGCAATTCAAGCTAGCATTTGATATCGAATTGAGCTAAAAATTTCACGGAGAACTCTCATTTGCCTTTGCTAACATGCCATAGAATTTCACCGTAGAATTCATTACATCACATCTGAAATATAATGGAAGTCGGCATATTCTATTTCGCTTTCATCTTGTGGCACTATTTAACAATTCAAGCTAGCATTTGATATCGAATTGAGCTAAAAATTTCACGGCGAACTCTCATTTGCCTTTGCTAACGTGCCAGAATTTTGCGCGAGAATTCATTACGTGGTGCATATGAAATATAATGAAAGTCGGCATATTCTATTTAAGCTTTCATCTTGCGGCACTATTTAGCAATTCAAGCTAGCATTTGATATCGAATTGAGCTAAAAATTTCACGGAGAACTCTCATTTGCCTTTGCTAACATGCCACAGAATTTAAATCATGAGAATTCATTACGTAGGCGCTATATGAAATATAATGGAAGTCAGCATATTCTATTAAGCTTTCATCTTGCGGCACTATCAGGCAATTCAAGCTAGCATTTGCTATCGAATTGAGCTAAAATTTTCACAGAGGACTCTCATTTACATTGGTAACATGCCACGTAAATTCGTTGTAGGAATTCCGTCTGTGACACATAGGAAAAATAATGGAAGTCAGCATATTCTATTAAGTTTTCATCTTGCGGCACTATCTGGCAATTCAAGCTAGCATTTGTTATCAAATTGAGCTAAAAATTTCATGGAGAACTCTCATTTGCACTACTAACACGCCACATAATTTTGCCACAGGAATTCATTCTGTGACGCATACGAAATATAATGGAAGTCAGCATATTCTATTAAGCTTTCATCTTGCGGCACTATCAGGCAATTCAAGCTAGCATTTGCTATCGAATTGAGCTAAAATTTTCACGAAGGACTCTCATTTGCACTAATAACATGCCACATAAATTCGCCACTGGAATTCCGCCTGTGGCACATAGAAAAAATAATGAAAGATATTCTCGCCATTTTTCCTCATGCCTAGAAATTTCCCTCAATTTCTAGTTTGTTTCCTTCATACAAACAAATTTCCCACCTTTTTTTGTCAATCCCAAAGGGCCCACCTTTCATAGAGAGTTTGCAGGATGTGTATATTCTCGATGATCTACTAATTAACCGCCCTTCCATATCTTCTCCCCACGCCGCATTTCATCACAGAATTCCATGGTAGTGGGCGTTTGCAGCGCCCTAGGACGACGATCTTCCCTATTGTGGGTCACCGCGGCGCCAAGCAGGTCCAACTCAAGCCTCCATCCATCTGGTATCGCCTGTGGTGGCGGTGGCCGCGCCCTAGGAGGATCCACGGCGGCGACATAGGAGAGCAAGGAACGTCGTCGGGTTTGCGGTGTTGGACCAATGCGATCCTTTCATCCCACATGCGTTATAATCCAATGATGATCTCTGTTATTCTATTCTATTGGATGCCAATGAGAGTTCCGTGTCGTCGATGGAAACCGAAAGTTTGAAACTTTTTGAGTCTCGTGTCGTCGATGGAAACCGAAAGTTTGAAACTTTGTGTTTGCTAGGCTTGGATGCACCAAGAGGACCACCATAGTTTCCACTAGAATACATTAAGCGAGTGCACCATTAGTTACACAAATTTAACTACTCATGCAATCACATAGTCTCAATTTGTTCAAACTTTGTATGCACGGTCACTATAAATCATATGAAAACACCTTGGGTGAGAGCAACTAACTTGAGATACAAGCTCCGTAATGCATTATTCTCAAGAAGTGCTTCTGCAATATTGCAAAACCATCCCAAGGCAAGGAAAAAAGAGCTTATTTCTGGTGTGGTGTGTGTGGCGGGTTCTGTCATGACCGTGAAGGATCGCGTGGAGTCTCGAGTCTGCCATCGGACGGTGAAGGCATTTCAAATGAGTCTGGCGCTAATTCTTGTAGCGGTAAAGAATTGTCGATGTAATGCAAGTAGAAGTAAAGCGGTAACTAAGCGAAAGGTGAAAATTAAGTTCTGAGAATCGGAGGCTATATAATAGCGATGCGGATTGTTGAACAAGTTGTCGAAAAAAAGAAATGAAGAAATTCCCCATTTTACTTTTGTCGTTCTCCTCATGCCTGGTTCTTCTCTGTTCTTCATTTTTCTTGCGTTCGCTTATTGCTTCTTTCGCTTCAGGTCGTGTGATCTCACGTCCCAATGATTGTTGGCGGCCATGGGGCCTCTGAGTTCCTGTCGAGGATCTCGGCGGACAATCACAAAAGCGATTTGAGTTCTGGGTGAAGATTCGATAGATAAGCGAAGGAAAGTAGACAATGCGCTAGAGCTACTTTACTCTATTGGAACTAAAGTAGGAAATTCAGTTGTTGTTTTCCATTGTCGAAGTTTGGCTTTTATAATAGCGTTCTTCTGTGATAAAACACTTTAAAAGCAATTGACGATGAGCGATGGCGACAAAAGACTTCACTAGCTCAGTGATAATTACTACTTCATTTCTTCTCCTTGGATTATCATTATCGTTTTATTCTTTAATCTTAGCCCTTCATTTCCACTTAATCTTAGCTCAGTGATAATTACTACTTCATTCCTTGTATTCTCTTGCCAAGCTGAATCTCACTCATAACCATCGACTTCCTTGGTGCTCTGCAAAGAACAATCAAGTCTCTCAACAGCTCTTCGGTTTTTGGAAGGATGAAGTTGGGTGAAAGATGGAAGAAGTCCCCTTCGTCTTACTCCCTTCTATGCCAATACTAACTTTCCTCTCTTTCGGTTTGTTGCATACTTGCATATCTAGCATGTCATATTCTCTCTGCCTCCATTCATTTTAAGTACATCTCATGCCACTTCACAACATTTTTCTCATCAAATGCTAGTTCCTTAGCGAGATACTAATTTTGGACTCTTGTGCTTATGCAGTGTCTGGTTTTGCGATCTGTTTTACCTGTGTTGAAGTACATTATATTGTTATGTGTTTTGTCATCTAGCGACCAAGGAAGCGGTATGTAGTTTAGCCTTTTGTAATATCAAGATTAGCAAGTTGCTCCTGTTGATGTTCCGATGTTATGGGCAGATGCTATTATGTTTTCTATCACTATTATCACACAATGTTACTACGTTGTGGGTTATAACTAAAATGCTCTTAATGCTATATTAGAACTAAAATGCTATTGTCGGACCAAGTTAGTCCATAATCCTTTTGTTGCCTGGAGTTTCTTGTTTTGTTCTCGTGTGTAACAATGTAATGCTATTGATGCTATCACATTATTTCTGGCTACCCCTGCTTGTGTAATTGAATGTAAGAATTAATTGGATATTTGCCACCCTTCAACGTGAAAATTTGACGCCATGTACAGAAAATGCCACTCCAGTGGCATGATTTGTACATGGCGTCGAAGTTTGAAATTGAAGAGTGGCACATGGCTAGGGGTAGGAGAAAGCACATCATTCAAAGCCATGACGAGTATTTGTCAGAGGAGCATATTGGGCAAAAAAGTCCACAGAAAAGTGTTGCGACATCGATCATCATCCTAATCTTTGAAAAGACCAATTCGATAGCGAAAATGATAATGAGTTGAATGCCCAAGGTATTTACCAAGTCGCTAAATTGATTTCAAAATGATTTATCGGTTTAGGATTATTGCATCGATGCTTTTATAATTAATTACTCGCATGGCACTAGTGCCTCTGATTCCTCACACTATCTAACCAAACACGTTATAACTTATTTACTTAGCATTTTTGTACTAATTCTTTTTGTCTTTATTACGAGGATGTTTAGATGATTCATTGTCGACTCCCGAGATGTTCGAACTACTATGAAGCGGAAAGTATGCATCTCTATAGGAAATATGTGTCTTGCAATTTTGAGTTTACATATCGATTCAAATTAATATTTTGTTTCCTAACATCGAGAGAGTATATGGTGATCTTAAATCTTGAAGAATTTAGGATGCTTGATTTAACTAAATTACACACGGTATTAATATGTTAGCATTCATTTCATACCAGTTTTAAGTTTGTGAAGCTACTAATTTTCTATATCACTCTGAGAGGATCAAAGCGAGGATGATGAGTGCGAGGAACTACTGACCACACTTAAAAATACTAGAACTCATGATAAGGTTAGTACACGTACTCAACATCGTTAAATGCTAGAAGCCTCCCATTGCAAGCGTATGTTGTTTAGGCTGCAGTGGAGGCATCATATGCCCAAGAGAAAATTACAAAAGGCCAAAAGAGTTTCTACTATACAAAAGGTCAATTTATCACCTCTTTCAATACATACATCATTCCTATCCTATCAAGACATGGTATATACATAAATATTGACTATTATTATTATCTAATGATGGGCCAAACCAAAATAGATACATACTGATATTAGATTTCACAAAAACAAGTGTACTAATGAATCCAAGGTGATAGTGCAAAACCAAACAAGGCATTGAATTTCTTTCCATTTCTACTTACGCCTAGATTCAAATACTTCAATCTCTGCTCATTTGGAGCAGACATATTAATAGAATGCTTCATGTGAATGTTGAAAAGGGATGTGCATGTTGATTGTGTTTATAATCTGTTGTAGCAAACATATTGGGCATGTGTGCTTGTTACAGTAGCATTTGTTGCTCCACACTGTTGGCCTCTGCAACTCTCCAAAGCGTAGCTTATCTATGCAATGGAGCCACGAAGCGAAGCGGTGCAATGGAGCAACAAGCAGCAGAACAAAACCATTAGTAATCCGATTGATCACGCACACCTAACTCATATTCACTAATGTAATTGTGTATTGTTTAAGTGCAGATCAAGCAAGCAAATCCACGAGGACAAACACTACAAGCTAGTAGAGTTTCAACATCACTGAAGGTCGCTTTTATGCCATTTCCAGTACATAAATCATTTATATGTAACTATGCTTATCACATATCCTACTCATTATTATTTAATAACAGGCAAAACAAATCCAAATCCCCGCGATAATAGATTAAACAAAAGCAACTATACTAATGCAGCCAAGGTGATAAATGTGATCCTTTTATTCTCTGAATTTTTCAATTATTAAAAGTTATCTTGAATCTAGTCTACAACATAGGTCATGAACAAGGAAACAACTCCCAATTCCTCAAATCATGAACCATATAAGTACCGAGTAAGCAGTTGTTAGCAAAATAGTTAATGCCACATGCATTTTTCTTGTTATTTGTTGATATGGTTTTGCGTTTGCGATTACTCATAAAAGTATACCTTTGTAGAAACATCACTCTGGAAGAACAAGTTGTTCATTAACAGTTCAACTGGTATGTGTGCTTCTTCCTTTCCCAACGATCATTACGTAATGTTTTAATTGCTCTTTTCCAATTTCATTTAGACTATTTGAATGAATTTCATTTAGACTTGAGAATGGTTGGAATATAAGATAGGAATAGATTTTGACAAGGTTGTTTGGATATCTAATCATTCCACTAAATTTGTAAAAATTCAGAACTTGATACTCTTTTGAACATTTGTTGGTAGTAGTCTGTTTCTAATAAGCTGTTTTAGGTTACATTACTTTGCCACAACCAAGTTGTATATAGTGCGAGGATTTCAGTTTGGACTCTACATCTTGTTTCTATAGCCTACTTTTCTTGATTACATTCTTTTGTTCAAACATCAACTTTGGTACAACCGGCGGCCACTCACAACTCAATAATGGTACACTTGATCTTGCTTGCCATAACTATGTTAATACTATGCATATATTTATTCATATACTTGGACATGTGGATTAGGTTGGCACTCACGGTATATTGAAGAGTGGAGGAATCAAAATAAGAAGGTTGCCTTAGGCACAATACTTGGTTGTGACCCAAAACATAAAGTTGGAGGTGTTGATTAGGTAAAGAATGTTGGATGGTGCGTGTCGATCTTATTGTTGTGGTGATGAACCACTAATACGACCATACAACAACCGATGTTATTGGAGCGTGAAACAACATCCTATAGCATGGCCTTCAAGTTGTGTATGTTCTATCATGATACTTAACAGGGCATTGTTTTCCTAACTATTGCATTGAATTAAAGTATTCCAATTCCATTTGCAGATTGAAACAACTATTTGATCCCATCGGATGAATAACAACACGGGATTTTGTTTTATTTGACCACAAGGTGATGTTTCTAACTTTGCTTGTTTCTAACTTTTACACTTCCTCTCGGTTTGAATATAGTACCTCGAAAATAATTAATGTTGGTTCGATTGACTTGCCTGAATATTTTCTTTCCATTTTGTTTTCGGTTTGGGACCCGATAGCATGACTACTTGAGGATGTGAGGGCTTCCATTGAATTTAGTGCTTTGCTTCTCATTTACTTTGGATCAAGATCTGTCATGACTTTGATTTAAGAGGATTCCTTTGTATATATCTTTCTATCATAGCAAAAATGTTTGAACCAGATTATGTGATGAATTAATTTGTGGATGCTACTCTATAATGTGAATATTTGTTTTTAATATAGGCGATTTGTGCTTATTTCCTATGTGTGTGCCTTGGATGATCTGGAAAAGTTTCAAATCGCATTAGCATCTGTACATATTTATTTGGCTCCAAATAAATATTAATTATTTTTCAATGGTTAATTTCTTTTAGCGCATATAAGCGTTGCCAAAATTGAATCTAAATGTTGCAACAAGCATTAGAGGTAAAATGCCCATGGCGGCACAAACACATGTAGCGTTCTTTGTAGCCCATAAATATCCGTTGCAATTTAGCAGCGGTTATTAGTAGGGTTTTCAATGCATATATAAGCGTTGCAATAGCCCTAACAGCGGCGGCATAGGCAACGCATAATTATGCGTTGGTATAGACCCTAACAACGCATATACGGACTTTTAGCAACGCATATATGCGTTGCAAAAAGGGGAGTCCTTTTGTAGTGATTCCATCTCATGACATCATCGCATTATTCCAAAATGTGTTCCATAATTGTCTAGTCAATATTCTTTTGCAAATTTGAAAGTCATTCAACGCACATAAGTATAGTAAGCAGCTAATAACGGTCTAGCCTCCCGTGTTGGCATTTATATAGCAACCAACATAAATTAACCTCTTATGGTGACAAGGATTTCAGGGCGTACAAATAGTATTAACAAGGTGGCATAAACAAGATAGGTATTTTAACTACTTTTCCCACATGAGCAATATCATTTTTAATTAACATAGCATGCATAACTTGAATCGAGATATATTTGAAAATCTAGGGGCAATATGGTCAAAGCATGACTTGCCTTCAAGCAATAGATTGATTACGGCACGGCTCTTGCGATGGTTCTCCGAAATCCTCCTCGGCGGCTTCCGCAATTGAGTCTCTGGCGCATTCAAGCGAATATACAATGAACACTCTATACAGACAAAAAGATCAACTTTAAAAATAAATTAAAATACACTAATAAATAGTTCACATTTTTACAAATTTTTAGGAACTGGAATCACCAAATTCCGAGTTAAAACGCAAAAGTTATAGCATTTGTAAGATTCTGAAAATCAAATAAAGAATAACCGAATTAAATGATTTATTTTTCTACTGAAAATCCCGGTTAATTCTCTCGGCGTGACACGTGTCAACACCAGAGACAGCCACGTCGACACTGACACTGACATGTGGGCCCCGGATGATGTCATGCTGACGTCAGCACCCACGGTGGTCACCCAGCGGCAGTGGGCCCCATGAGCGATGCGGACCAAGCGAGGCGACCGCGCGCACCGCTGTGATCCGCGTGACCAAATGATTTTCGCCCGTTGGATTGAATCAGCGGTCGATGCTGATTGGACTTCCATGCGACCGCGTGGCAAGATCACGACCCTAGATCGAAGATCTAGCGGATCGCGATTACTCGGCGAACACTATTCACCGGACCTCGTGGCATCATCGAACCGATCGCCGAAGCATCGGCGGCTATGATTCCACGCAGTGGGCTACGGACGGATCGTGGCAAGATCTCGACCATAGATCGGAGATCCAACGGCTATTAACAAATGCATCTACCTACGGATACGTGGGCTTATAGGAACGGTACGATGATCATCTAACGACCTTTATCAAGCAGCGCAATCGCCGCTACGTGGATGCCGGGCGGTCGGATGAGAATCTAACGGCGGCGGTTAAAGCGATTCCTATTCACGCACCTACGCGGCGCAATCCTAGCCGGACATCACAGATCGGACGATCATTTTCAAAGGAAGCCACCCAGGTCTAGCGCTACAGGGGAAGGACGTGTCGTTACCCTGGTCGTTCAATGAAAATCCGATGGTGGCTAGGGCTCGAAGTAGCTGGCGGCGGCGCAGCAGCTCTCGAAGACCGGAGACGAGGAAGACGATGGGCTCGGCGGCACTACGAGGCTTCTCCGGCGTGAAGAAGTGGCCCGATCGACGTGGCGTGACACAAGGAACTCGGCGAAGGCCTCAAGTGCGGTGGAGAGCGGCGGACAACGGTGAATGGTGAAGAAAAACGCGGCGGTGGTGTTGCGAACTCCGGTGAGCTATGAGAAACTAGAAACACGAGAGCTAACGCCGAGCGGACCAAATGAGCAGGCGAGCGGACCATTTAAATGAGCCATTGCTCGGGCGTTGAAGTGCTTTGGAGGCGTGCAAATCCACCGAAATCTCCTCGGCCAGCGATCGGCGGCGCACTGTTCGCCTACTCCCAAGACGACGATGCAATCCGGACCGTCCATTGATGCGATCAATGGCGCAAAACGCAGCGAAGGCGGTATTTGGGTGTGGCCATTAGATCGGAATTCGACGGCTCGGGATGGGCGACTGTTCGGTTACCAGCGACACGTGGCAAGATCAGGACGGCCCGAGTTATGGAGATCTAACGGCAAATGTGTGTGGACGACGCGGCCCAGTCCTGAGAGTCTGATGAAGATCGCACGGCCCGCAATTGGCGGTGGTTTAGGGTTAGCCGGCGCGAGCACAGTGTTGGGCTCGGCCCGACACTGTAGCTTGGCGATTTTCCGGCTTTTCTCAATAAAAATAATTGTAGAAATTCAAAGTAATTAATTAGGACACTAAAAATACTCGAAAAATTCTTGAAAAATTCCAGAAAATATTTCAGAGCATTTTGAGCCTAAATAAAATATTTTTATTTATTTTTTATAATTACCTTTTCTGATATTTAATTATTCAAGGGAAGAATAACCCAAATTAATTTCAATTAAATCCAAATAATTTAAAAAAAATTCAGATAAATTCAATTAAATGCTAATACATTTTAATTAATTCACAAAAATTTAAATAACTCCAAAAATTAAGATTAAGCCAAATTTCGGGACGTTACAAACCTACCCCTCTTAATAGAATCTCGACCCCGAGATTCGAAGCCTAACTAAAGAATAGGTTTGGAAACTCCTTTTTCAGATCTTCCTCTCGTTCCCATGTGGCCTCACTTTCTGTGTGATTGCTCCACTGAACTCTGCAAAAACGGGTTGTCTTGCTCCTGGTTTTCCGATCCACTGTATCCAGAATTTTTATCTGTTGCTCTTTGTAAGTCAAGTCTTCCTGTAGTTCAACTTCTTCCAGTGATGTTTGCTCCTCAGGCACTCGGAGACACTTCTTGAGTTGCGATACATGAAAGACATTGTGTACTCCTACTAATGACTGCGGTAACTCCAGTTGATATGCGACTTCACCCTTACGGCTTATGATCTTAAACGGTCCTACATATCTTGGCGCGAGTTTCCCCTTTTTGTGAAACCTCTGGACTCCCTTAAGAGGCGTAACTCTGAGATACACATAACCTTCAAGTTCAAAGCTCAAATCCCTGCGGCGATTGTCCGCGTAACTCTTCTGCCTTGACTGCGCGATTTTCAACCTTTCCCTTATCAATGCTATCTGCTCTTCGGCTTCTTGGAGTATGTCTGGTCCGAAGACACGATGCTCTCTGGTCTCATTCCAATTTAACGGTGTCCTACAAGGTCGACCGTACAAAGCTTCGAAAGGTGACATCTAAAGACTAGCCTGATAGCTATTGTTGTAACTGAATTCAGCATACGGTAAACATTTATCCCAAGTCGTCGAATAAGCCAACGCACAAGCCCTCAACATATCTTCTAATATTTGATTGACTCTTTCAGTCTGCCCATCTGTCTGCGGATGATATCTTTATCTTGAAGTTCAAGCGGTGCCCATTCTTTGTATGCAATTTATCCCAAAATCTTGAGGTAAATTGGGTACCTCGTCAAATACTATCTTCTTTGGCACTCCATGCAAGCAAACGATTCTTGCCATGTATAGCTCTGCCAACTTATCTCCTGAGTAGGTTGTCTTTACTGGTATGAAGTGTGTGACCTTTGTCAATCGATCCACGATGACCCATATTGAGTCATAACCTCCTTGCGTCCTTGGCAATCCGGTGATAAAATCCATTCCGATTTCCTCCCATTTCCACTCTGGTATTTTTAATGGTTGCAGCAGCCCTGCTGGCCGCTGATGCATAGCCTTGACTCACTGGCATACATCACATAGTGCTACGTGCTTCGCTACCTCTCTCTTCATGTTTGGCCGCCAGAACCTTTCTTTCAAGTCTTGATACATCTTTGCACTTCCGGGATGAATCGAATACTTGGAGTCGTGAGCTTCCTCCAGTATTAACTGCTTTAACTCCTTTGTGTTATGTACACAAATGCGCTCTTTCATCCATAACGTGCCTTGTTCGTCCAGCTTAAATTCTTTTGCTTGCCCTTCCTCCATCTTGGCTTTGATTCGCTTGATATTCTCATCATTCTTCTGACCTTCTCTAATCTGATCTTCCAAGATAGGCTTCACCTCTAAAGCGGCTACAAATCCTTCCGGAACAACTTCCAACTTCAACCTTAGAAAATCCTTGCACAATTCTCTCTGGCTTTCTCCCAGTATCATATTTAGACCATGACTTTTCTGACTTAAGGCATCAGCCACTACGTTGGCTTTACCGGGGTGATAATGAATCCCCATATTATAGTCTTTAATCAGCTCCAACCACCTTCTTTGCCTCATGTTCAGGTCAGATTGGGTGAAAATGTATTTAAGGCTTTTATGGTCCGTATACACCTCACACCTGTTACCAATAAGATAGTGACACCATATCTTCAGGGCATGCACTACGGCTGCTAATTCTAGATCATGCGTCGGGTAATTTCCTTCATGTGGCCTTAACTGCCTTGATGCATAGGCTACTACCTTCCCGTTTTGCATCAACACGCATCCAAGCCCTTGGCATGATGCATCGCAGTAAATATCAAAACTCTGGTGCACATCTGGTTGCACTAACACCGGCGCTGATGTCAGTCGTTTCTTCAATTCTTGAAAACTCTTCTCACAATCCGGTGTCCACACAAACTTCTTCTCTTTCTTTAGCAACTGCGTAATTGGCCTAGCAATTGTCGAAAATCTTTCTATAAATCGGTAATACCCAACCATCCCAAGAAAACTTCGAATCTGCATAACCGTCTTCGGTAGTTCCCAATGCAATACTGCCTCGACCTTGCTTGGGTCCACTGCAATTCCCTCGGCGGTCATTACATGTCCTAGAATTCTACCTTGCTCTTCCAGAAGTCGCATTTACTGAATTTTGCATATAGTTGTTGCTCCCTTAACTTTTCTAACACTAACCTCAAATGTTGGGCGTGCTCTTCCTCTGTCCTTGAGTAAACCAGATGTCGTCTATGAACACGACCACAAACTTATCTAAATATTCCATGAATACTTTATTCATCAGGTTCATAAAGTATGCTGGCGCATTTGTCAATCCAAATGACATAACAGTGAACTCATAGTGTCCATATCTTGAAGAAAATGCAGTCTTGGGTATGTCTTCAGCCTTGATTTTCAACTGGTGGTATCCTGACCTAAGGTCGATCTTGGAGAATACTCCTGCTCCTCTTAGTTGATCAAAAAGGTCATCTATCCGGGGTAACGGGTATTTATTCTTTATCGTCACTTCGTTAAGTGCACGATAATCTATGCACATCCGAAAACTCCCATCTTTCTTACGAGCAAACGAGCAGGGTGCTCCCCAAGGTGGCGAGCTCGATCGATGAATCCTTTTCCAACAATTCCTCGTCTGCTTCTTCATTTCTACCAACTCTTCGGTGGACATTCGATATGGTCTCTTTGCTATTGGTGCTGTTCCAGGCACTAAGTCAATTACAAACTCTATGTCCCTGTTTGGTGGCATTCCTGGTAATTCCTCGGCAAAAACATCCGGATATTCACTGACCACTGATACATCTCTTATACTGACGGTCTCCAGATTGTTTACTCACATCTGTCCTTCTCGAACTGCCACTGCTTGAAATTCCACTTTTCTACCTTCAGGGCTCTCAATAGACACAACTCTTCGCCCGCAATCTAATACAGCCTTATGCTTAGTCAACCAATCCATTCCCAGGATAACATCCAGGGTTTGGGTATCTAATATAATAAGGTTCGCTAGGAACTCTACCCCTTTTATTAATAGCTTAACCCCAGAACATCCGACCTTAGAGCGGAGTTCTAATCCAGGGGATTGGACTAGAAGTGTACTTTTAAGGTTAACAATATCCAGATCATTTATCACAGCAAAATCTCGAGAAACGAACGAATGTGAAGCTCCTGAATCGAATAATACTGTAGCTGGCACTGAGTTGACAAGAAACTTACCGAGCACGACGTCCGTGGCATTCTGGACTTCATCTGTGGAAATGTGATTAATCCTGCCTCGCGTGAATGCTTGCGGTGTGGCTCCGGCTTGGACAGGTCCTCGGCTTCCTCCCTGGACAGGAGTTTTAGCAGGCGTGTTCCCTAAATTGAAACGCACTGGTGTTACTCCTCCCTTCTTTGGGCACACGTTGGCGAAATACCCGGTTTCATTGCAATTGTAGCAGCGCCTCCCTGACATCTGCTGATTTCCTCTGTTCTGATTAACAGCCTTGGCTGGGGTCTGAGGAGTTTGTCCTGCTGGCCTCGGCATCGGTGACAGTGTCCTGACATTGCTTCCTTGATGGAATCGGGAGAATTGCTGAGGTATCATCCTTGGCTTCTGCTGGCCATGGCGTCCTCCCTGCTGTGCCATGCGGCGTTTGCGGTTATCATCAAGCTCCTTGCGCTTATCCTCCAGTATAAGTGCCTTATTTACCAACTCTTGAAAATCCAGAAAGGTGTGGGTAATCAATCCCACCTGTAGACCAGTGTTAAGTCCTTTCATGAAACGGGACTGTCTAGCCTTGTCGGTTGCTACGTCTTCTGGAGCGTAGCGAGCTAATTGCGTGAATTTATTCAAATAATCGGCCACTGTCTGGCCTCCTTGTTTCAGCGCTCTAAATTCCTCCTTCTTCAGCTCTATAATTCCTTCTGGCACATGATATTGGCGAAAGGCTATAGTGAATTCTTCCCAGGTGATTTCCTGTGGGTTTTCCTACGATGCGCAGTAATTTTCCCACCACTCAGCTGCTGTTCCTTCTAGTTGGTGAGAGGCGTAAAGCACCCTATCATTTCCATCACACTGTGTTATATGCAGTTTCCTCTCGATGGTTCTCAACCAATCATCTGCCTCTAACGGGCTAGCATTGCCTGAAAAAGTAGGCGGACGTGTCCTCATAAATTCGGACAATCTCGAGTAGGGACGGGGACCATTGTTAACAGCTTGGTTGTTGGCGACTGCCTGAGTGTTGATTTACTGCACAATGGCCATCATTGTCTGCATCAATTGAGTTTGTGCTGCGAGAAAAGCTCCCAGATTCTGCATGTCAACTGGCGGTGCTGCCTGGGGTGGTGGTGTACTGCTCTGACTGCCTCCTTAACGTGAACCACTGCCTCCGGCTCTAGTGTTGTGAGTGTTCTCCATCTGCTGATTGCCTCGACAGTTTAGAGATAAGGGGGAAAGAATAGGCAAGTATAAGAACCTATATGGGCAAACAGGTGTAACTTAAAACCTTTAAACATCAAAGCATAGATAATAGATAGGTATGGTTTCTTACATAGTCTAGGGACTATGCAACCATAATAACAGTCACAACATCACACCAAATAGTTCATTACACGCACATCTAAGTTCGAAATTTTAAAGACGCGACTCCAAACAAGTGAGTCTCAACGCAAAATCCAAATAACTACTAGACCCAACGGACTCAGTCATCCAGCCATCCTGGCTGCGGCTCGCCGATCACGTACCTTTGGCGGGTGGTGGCATTAGGGGCAAGCCAGTCCCCATGCCCTCCCACTGGTGCTGCTGGGGGTACCACCAGCTGCTGGTCCTCTGGCGCGGGCTCGGGCTCCTGCTCCTCTGGCTCCTCCTCGTCCTTGTCGTCAAGCTCCATGATGGCCTCCGTCTCCCCATGACCGTAGAGAGCCTCCTCCAGCTCGGCGATTCTCTGCACAGCGTGCATCCTGGTCTCTCGTAGGGCCACCTCGGTCTCCTCCAAGGTGCGGTACACAGCCTGCAACTCCACGGTCGTAGCGTCCATGACCTCCTCCTGAGCCGCGGCAAACCGGCCCAAGTGCACGATAGCAGCGTCGTCCTCCAGCTCCAAGCGCGCCTAAAGGGGTCCTCCCGCGTGCGGGTGCACATGAAAAGCAGTGTCCCACAGCTCGAAGCCGTAGTCCCTACTAACCCGACGCAGCGCTACCCGGGCACAATCCTGTATGCCCGCCTCGTAGCTGGCTCGCTTCACCGCGAGGTGGAGCGGACGACTGGCACGCGTGTGCTCTCATGCGTACAAGGTGAGGGTCGTCTCCCATCTGTGGTTGATCCCGTTGACCACCCAGGTGCGGGACCGGTAGAGAGGGCGGTCGAAGCCTCCCAGCACCTGGAGCATCCTCCAAAGCTCCACTGCGTAGCCACCGTGACGCTCGCCGAAGGAGTGAACCATCCGCATCTGCTAAAGCAACACGTCAGTACAAAAATTTTAAAAGAACACAAAAGTATAGCAAAATGCAGCATAGGTATGAAGTAAGGAAGAAGGGATAAGTCAAGATTTCATTGATTATTCTTGCAGAATTTTTAATCCTTTAGAAATTAATTTTTATCCTTCCTAGGCGGCCAGTCTAACTAGGGTTAAGTCCTACAGTTAGTATGGCTCTGATACCAACTCTGTCGGGACCCAAATCTGCAAATCAGGACCCTCTATGTATTCTGTACTAGTCCAGGATCACGCTAGTACACACAGGATGAACAGTGTTGAAGTACCACATTCATACACAGCGGAATTAATAATAAAGTACTTCAAGAATAAATATAACCGAGTTACACGACCTTATGGTCACCTTATAATAATTCGCCACGCAGGGCGATAAATAACAAAGTAGCACAAGTTTAATAGCGGAAGCAAAAGTACGGTAATGAAACCCCTCGTAGCCACAGGCAACCGACGAGGCTTAACCCTAAATCTCCGGACCTTCGTTGAACTCCTCTTCCCAGACTGGCATAGCTTCTTCTTCTGAGGTTGTTGTTGAAGCAAGGGTGAGTATACAACATACTCAACAAGTCATGCACAGTGCAGTTCTATTACTACATGCATGGCTTAGTCCAAAGGAAAGGCTTAAATGGTTATTTTGCATAAAGCAGCATTTCTTTTTAACATGTAATCCTACTAGATTAAAGGCGGTAAACCAATATTAATAATAATTAATTCATAATTCTTTTCCAAGAGTTTGGCACCTGACCCTAGTTTGATTCATCGAGTTTTTGGCACCTGACCACCCATTCCACATTTGTATTTTGAAAATCTAACCCTTATTTGTAATCCCGAGCATTGTCCAATACAGTGGATCACGCTATTGAATAGATTCAACACACACACTCTGCGGAGGCTGTACACTTCACCCACGAGATCTGATCGCTCACCACCACAGTGAATGATTGCAACAAAGTCCTTGGATACTAACACTTAACGGTGAACCTCTCTGATGTGCCTCTCTAACACTTTCCTCACACAGAGCCAAAGTTTAGAAACGAGGCAAATCTGATTGGATGGGTACCAAGCACGCAACAGTGCGCTCCCCACTGCAGTTACACTCTTGCGTAACCGCCGCGAAGGTATCAAAGGAAAGATATTAGAAACCTACTAAACTAGGTCCGTCCCATTAGGACAAGTGGTTGTCTGAGAAACTTCAGTTCAAAGGCTGCAAGGTGAAGTCCTTAAGCTGTCCCGAGCAAGACATCCATTTTATACTTTTGGCACACGGCCTTTACAATCTCAATACATCCCGTTGCCACACAGGCCCACCTGGCACGAAGCCTTCTTGCCACTTGCCCCGGTCCAAATCATTTCCCATTCCAGGTTTGCATTTATGCAACACATGCCAATGCACACGTCATTGCATGAGTAGAACCATACAGGTCGCTACCCTCAATTCCATCTCATGACATCATCACATTATTCCAAAATGTGTTCCATAATTGTCTAGTCAATATTCTTTTGCAAATTTGAAAGTCATTCAACGCACATAAGTATACTAAGCATCTAATCACGGTCTAGCCTCCCATGTTGGCATTTATATAGCAACCAACATAAATTAACCTCTTATGGTGACAAGGATTTCAGGGCGTACAAATAGTATTAACAAGGTGGCATAAACAAGATAGGTATTTTAACTACTTTTCCCACATGAGCAATATCATTTTTAATTAACATAGCATGCATAACTTGAATCGAGATATATTTGAAAATCTAGGGGCAATATGGTCAAAGCATGACTTGCCTTCAAACAGCAGTTGATTCTGGCTTGGTTCTTGTGATGGTTCTCCGAAATCCTTCTCGACGGCTTCCGGCAATTCGGAGTCTCGCAATCAAGCGAATATACAATGAACACTCAATACAGATAATAAGATCAACTCTAAAAATAAATTAAAATACACTAATAAATAGGTCACATTTTTACAAATTTTTAGGAACTGGAATCACCCAATTTCGAGTTAAAAGGCAAAAGTTATAGCATTTGTAAGATTCTGAAAATCAAATAAAGAATAACCGAATTAAATAATTTATTTTTCTACTGAAAATCCCGGTCAATTCTCTCGGCGTGACACGTGTCAACACCAGAGACAGCCACATCGACACTGACACTGACATGTGGGCCCCGGATGATGTCATGCTGACGTTAGCACCCACGGTGGTCACCCAGCGGCAGTGGGCCCCATGAACGATTGCGGACCGGTGAGGGCGACCGCGGCACCACGCTGGCGATCCACGCGACGAGGCGATTTTCCGCCGTTGGATTGAATCAGCGGTCGATGCTGTTGGACTTCCATGCGACCACGTGGCAAGATCACGACCCTAGATCGAAGATCTAGCGGATCGCGATTACGGCGAACACTATTCACGGACCTCGTGGCATCATCTGAACCGATCATCGAAGCATCAGCGGCTATGATTCCGCGCGGTGGGCTCTGGGACGAATCGTGGCAAGATCTCGACCATAGATCGGAGATCCAGCGACCATTAACAAATGCATCTACCTACGGATCGTGGGCTTACGAGAGCGATGCGATGATCATCTAACGGCCTTTATCAAACGCCGCAACTACTGCTTCGTGGATGCCGGGCGGTCGGATGAAATCTAACGGCGGTGGTTAACGGCGGTTCCTATTCACTTGCACCTCGCGGCGCAATCCTGGCCGGACATCACGGATCGGACGGTCATTTTCAAAGGAAGCCACCGGTCTAGCGCTACTGGGGGAAGGGCGTGTCGTTACCGATGCGTTCGATGAAAATCCGACGGTGGCTAGGGCTCGAAGTAGGCGGCGGCGGGCGGCGGCTCTCGAAGGCCGGAGGCGAGGAAGGCGATGGGCTCGGCGGCACTCGAGGCTTCTCGGCGTGAAGAAGTGGCCCGATCGGCCTTGCGTGACCACGAGGAACTTCGGCGAAGGCCTCAAGTCTTGGTGGAGAGCGGCGGACAACGGTGAATGGTGAAGAAAAGCGCGGCGGTGGTGTTGCGAACTCCGGTGAGCTATGAGAAAACTAGAAACACGAGCTAACCGCCGAATGGACCAAATGAGCAGGCGAGCGGACCATTTAAATGAGCCATTGCTCGGCGTTGAAGTGCTTTGGAGGCGTGCAAATCACGCCAAATCTCCTCGGCCAGCGATCGGCGGCGGCGCTTTGTTCGCCTACTCTCGAGCGACGACGCAATCGAGACCGTCCATTGATGCGATCCAGCAGCGCAAAACGCAGGCGAAGCGGTATTTGGGCGTGGCCATTCGATCGGAATCCGACGGCTCGGGATGGGCGACTGTTCGGTCACCAGCGACACGTGGCGAGATCAGGACGGCCCGAGTTATGGAGATCTGATGGCCAATGTGTGCGGACGACGCGACCTAGTCCTGAGCGTCTGATGAAGATCGCACGGCCCGCAATTGGTGGCGGTTTAGGGTTAGCCGGCGCGAGCACAGTGTTGGGCTCGGCCGACAACACTTGTAGCTTAGCGATTTTCGGCTTTTCTCAATAAAAATAATTGTAGAAATTCAAAGTAATTAATTAGGACACTAAAATACTCAAAAATTCTAGAAAAATTCGAGAAAATATTTGAGCATTTTGAGCCTAAAGAAAATATTTTTATTTATTTTTTATAATTACCTTTTTGATATTTAATTATTCAAGGAAGAATAACCCAAATTAATTTCAATTAAATCCAAATAATTTAAAAAATTCAGATAAATTCAATTAAATGCTAATACATTTTAATTAATTCACAAAAATTTAAATAACTCCAAAAATTAAGATTAAGCCAAATTTAGGGCGTTCACGGTGGCCAAGGATGGTAACCTAAAAGCCACAGTGGCAAGAAAGTGGAAGTTCGTGCAACTGCGGTTCGTGATGGTCAGTTAATGGTTAACAGTGTGAAGGTGGCTAGCAAAGAAGAAGTGCCAGTGGTTAGAGAATTCCTAGATGTATTCCCTGAGGATTTACTAGGTATGCCGCCAGATCGAGATATCGAGTTCGTCATTGAATTAGCACCTGGAACAGCACCAATAGCAAAGAGACCGTACCGAATGCCAACCGATGTGCTAGTTGAGATGAAGAAGCAGATTGAAGAATTGCTGGAGAAAGGTTTCATCCGACCAAGTTCTTCCCCGTGGGGAGTGCCAGTTTTGTTCGTCAGGAAGAAGGATGGGAGTTTAAGGATGTGCATTGATTATCGTGCACTTAATGAAGTGACGGTTAAGAATAAGTACCCTTTACCAAGGATTGATGATTTGTTCGATCAGTTGAGAGGAGCAGGAGTATTCTCCAAGATAGATCTCCGATCAGGATATTATCAGCTAAAGATTCGAGAGAAAGATATACCGAAGACCGCATTCTCAACCCGTTATGGACATTATGAGTTTACAGTCATGTCTTTTGGATTGACAAATGCCCCTGCATTCTTCATGAACATGATGAATAAGGTATTCATGGAATACTTGGATAAATTTGTGGTTATCTTCATATACGACATACTTGTGTACTCCAAGTCAGAAGAAGAGCACGTGGAGCACTTGAAATTGGTTCTAGAGAAGTTGCGAGAATAACAGTTATATGCCAAATTCAGCAAATGTGATTTTTGGAAAGAGAAGGTGGAATTTCTTGGCCATGTGATGACCGCTAAGGGAGTCACCGTAAATCCAAGCAAGGTAGAAGTGGTGTTGCATTGGGAGCAGCCGAAGTCAGTCACCCAGATCCGTAGTTTTCTGGGAATGGCGGGATATTACTGTCGGTTCATAGAAGGATTTTTTACGGTTGCGAGACCTCTTACGCAATTGCTGAAAAAGGAGAAGAAGTTTGCATGGACACCAGAGTGCAAGAAGAGTTTTCAGGAACTAAAGAAGCGGTTAACATCTGCGCCAGTATTGGTATTGCCAGATGTGCAGAGCAGTTTCGACATTTGTTGTGACGCCTCGAGGCAGGGTCTTGGTTTTGTGTTGATGCAGGATGGCAAAGTGGTGGCCCTCGCATCAAAGGCGATTGAGGCGCATGAAGGAATTACCCGACGCATGACTTGGAAATGCGGTAGTAGTGCATGCTTTAAAGATATGGTGTCATTATCTCATTGGAAATAGATGTGAGATATATACGGACCATAAGAGTCTGAAGTACATATTCACCCAGTCAGATCTTAATATGAGGTAGAGAAAATGGTTGGAATTGATCAAGAATTATAATGTTGGAATTCATTATCATCCTGGAAAAGCTAATGTGGTAGCTAACGCCCTAAGTCGTAAAAACCACAGTGTCAATGCGATGGTGGCAAGCGAACAACCGGAGTTGTGTGAAGAATTTCGGAGGATGAGATTGGAAGTGGTGCCGCAAGGATTTATTGCTGCTTTGGAAGTGAAGCCAACCCTGGAAGATCAAATCAGAGATAGGCAAAGTAAGGATGAGAAAATCAGCAAGATCAAGTCTAAGAAGGAAGAAGGGTTAGCAGAGGATTTCTCGGTAGATGAGCAAGGCACCCTATGGTTCAAAGGTCGAATTTGTGTGCCGGACGAGAAGGAGCTTAAGCAGTTGATTCTTGAGGAGGCTCACAATTCCAAGTATTCTATTCATCCGGGAAGTGCCAAGATGTATCAAGACCTTAAGGGAACATTTTGGTGGACTAATATGAAGCGTGAAGTAGCGGAGCATGTTGCATTGTGTGATGTGTGTCAGAGGGTAAAGGCGATTCACCAAAAGCCCGCTGGGCTGTTGCAGCCATTGAAGATTCCGGAATGGAAATCGGAGGAAATTGAAATGTATTTCATCACGAGATTGCCCAAAACTCAGAAAGGTTATGATTCCATATGGGTAATCATTGATCGATTGACAAAAGTTGCCTTGTTCATCCCAGTGAAGACAACCTATTCAGGATATCGATTGGCAGAGTTATATATGTCAAGAATTGTGTGTTTGCATGGTGTGTCCAAGAAGATCGTGTCGGATCGAGGTACCCAGTTTACTTCAAGATTTTGGGACAAACTGCATGAAGCAATGGGAACTCGTTTGAATTTAAGCACCTCTTATCATCCGCAGACAGATGGCCAGACAGAGAGAGTTAATCAGATTTTAGAGGATATGTTGAGAGCCTGTGCAATATCATACAGTACATCTTGGGATAAGTGCTTGCCTTATGTAGAATTCAGCTACAATAATAGTTACCAGGCTAGTTTGCAGATGTCACCATTTGAGGCCCTATATGGTCGTGCCTGTCGTACCCGTTGAATTGGAATGAAAGCGGAGGCGTTCGATATTTGGGCACGAGATTCTCGAGGAGGCGAAGAGCAAGTTGCCATGATCGGGAAAGGTAAAACAGTCACGATCAAAGCGGAAAACTCTGCCGACAATCGTCGCCGTGAATTGAGCTTTGAGCCCAATGATTTTGTATATCTCAGGGTCACTCCCCTTAAAGGTGTTAAGAGGTTCATGTGTAAGGAAAGCTTGCACCCAGGTTTGTCGAACCCTTTAAAATCCTGAGCTACCGAGGAGAGGTTGCGTATCAGTTGGAGTTGCCACAATCATTGGCAGGTGTGCATGATGTGTTCCATGTGTCACAGCTCAAGAAATGTCTCGAGTGCCGTGAGCAGAGCCGTTAGAAGCTATTGAGTTGCAGGAAGACCTGACCTACAAGGAGCAGCCGATCAAGATTTTGGATGTGATGGAACGCAGGACCAGAAACAAGTCTGTTCGCTTTTGTAGAGTTCAGTGGAGCAATCACTTAGAAAGCGAAGCAACCTGGGAGCATGAAGAGGACCTGAAGGCAGAATTCCCAAACATGTTCTCTAGTTAGCCCTGAATCTCGGGGTCGAGATTCTGTTAAGGGGGGAGGTTTGTAACATCCCAAAATTTTGGCTTTTTATTTAATTAATAGTGTTTTACTGCAATTTGTGAATTTTCTAGATTTATTGGATTTTTCTGAGATTAATTTGAATTATTTTCAAATTAAGTATATTGCTTTTTGTCAAAAACTAATTATAAATAGATAAGTTTAAAATAAAGTTTTACTAAAAATATTTTATTTGAGTCCAGAATGTCTCAAAGTATTTTTGAGATTTTTTTCGGATTTTTATTGGTATTTTTGTTGCCTTAAATAAATCAAACTATTTTCCTTATTTATTTTAAATCAAAAACCCCGAAAATCTGGTATGAATAGTGCTGGGCTCGGCCCACCACTGTGCGCTCTGAAGCCAGCCTGTTGCGGCATGTTTTCTAGAAGCTTGCACCGTAGCCGTAGGATCCAGATCTGAGCGTCAGCATTAAAACCCTAAGGCGTGCGGGATCTCAGCCGTCGGATCTGCCTGTGCGGCTGTGACGCGTCACAAGTGATCCGGGAGCCGAGAATCTCGGTCGTTAGCGCCGCCGCGTGTGCCGTTGGGAGCAAGGCGCGTGCGTGGGGGTTGGCCGCTCGATCTGCCACGTGTCGCCCATCCGGTCGTCGTCTTCGTCCCGTCTCCGAGCCGGACTCCAGGGACTTCCGTCGTTTGCGCCGCGGACTCTCGCTGAATCCCGCTTTGTCCGGCCGCCGTGTTCTATTTAAAGGGGGAGCACCGGGTGCGCAATTCCGCAAGCAACCAAAGCCCTAAGCCCTTAGCCCGAGAATCGCCGCACAGCCGCTGCAGTTGAAGCTCTTCCGTGTGCACCGCCGCAAGCCTTTCTTCGCCGATTAGTCGCCGTCGGAGGGTCATCTCAAATCATCAGCCGGACCTTCGAACTCGCCGCGTCAAGGCGCATCCCGTGCACACCGTCATCTCGCCGAAGCACCGCCAGGGAAGGAGATCACCATTGAGGCCGTCGCCGCCGGAGAAGGAGATCGCGCTGCCGTCGAACTGAAGCCCAACCCGAAGAACCGATCGTGTCACCAGATCTGTGACGTCGAGGCGAGTCGGTAGGTGCCTTCGCTGCCAGTCGCCGGTGACCCTAGGGTCGCGCGCGCCGCCGGCTGAAGTGGCTTGATGTTTCGTCGACACGTGGCACCACGTGGCACGGGTTGCTCGTGTGGCGCTGAGGTGGCACTGCGTTGTCGCTGCGTCCTTTGCCGGTCATCCGCCCTTATTTGGTGTGCGTCGACGCGAGGTCCACCGAGCGATGTACGGATTGATGAAGCGGGTCCATGGACCAAGGGCCCGCGTGTCGACGCGCCAAATGACCGGATCGAGGCTAATGTCAGCTAACGCAATAAAGCGAATTTCCTTTTCAAAAATAATTTGGTTATTATTGATTTTCCGATTTTATAAATTTTCAGGAATTTGAATCTTCCGAGAGCTCGTTCTCCCTCATACGAACTCCGATCGGGGTGATTCAAATTTCAAAAAAAAAAAATTGAGATCTATCTAATGGTGGCTTTTGTTTGATTTTTAGAGTTTATTTGCTCTCTATTTTGGGTGATTATTTGCTTTTCTCTCTCGGTTCGCGTAGACGTTGAATTGTGTGACGCTTCGGAGGAGGATTTAGCACTTCAAGATCAATTTCCAAAGCAGGACTAGGAGCTTAACCAAGGCAAGTTGTGCTTTGACCATGTTGAACCCATATTTACAAAATTGCTATTTTGTTTTACCTTATTGCATATTATTTCATGCGTAAAAACAATTTCAATTTAAATTGGGACTTAGCTAGCATACCCATTAAATTATACCCTACCTTGTCAATCGTATGCCATGATCCACTTGTCACCTTAGATTGGTTAATTATAGTTGGTTACTAATAAAATCAACTTGGGATGGTTAGATCGGATTAGATTGCTTAGCCATGCCACATCATCACATGTTCATGAATCACTGTTTAATAATCTTGACTAATGGAATATGGAACAATGAGATGAATTTGTGTGTCATGTGTGGTCACACGATGAGATTGAATTGTTGTGGCAATGGATGTCACGCAACGATGTTGATTTGTGGATAGCACGTGGTGCTTGGTAATCAACTGGGTTAGTAATCACTTCGATTGAAGCAAGTGGCAAGGGCAGGTGTACCAGGGTGGGCCCGATGGGGAGAGAGTATGTGCAAGTCTTGCTTTAATCAACCCTAAGGACTTAACCTTACGAGCCTTTGACCTGAGTCAATCATGCAACCACATGTCTGTTATGGGGCAGCCTAGCTGACTAATTTGCAAAGTCTTAGCTTGGGTATTATCGTGGTGGTGTGAGTCCGAGTTCACAGATCAACTCACATGGTGCAAGAGGGGGGCCCTGTTGGGGCAGTTCAGCCCATCAGTGTTGAAACCTCAGCGGGTAGTACTGGGTTAAGATGATGCATTGTAAAGGCTTTGTTATGATCATTCGCCTGTGTGGTGCATGGTTGTATCGTGTGGGTAAAGTGCATAACCTCTGCAGAGTGTACAAACTATTTGGATAGCCGTGCTCACGGTATTGAGCAATGCTCGGGAATTACAGGCAAGGGGTAGTTAATTAAATGGACAACTGAATGGGATGGCAGGATGCCATGTGGATGATGAAACTTGACTTAGGTGGAAACTTGGTTTACTTGAGAATCATTGAATCTATTTATTGCTATTATTTGTTTACTGCCTTTTTAATCTATGTATGGTATGTGTTCTTAAATGCTGCTTTACTGCAAATAAACCATACAACCATTCCTTGGAATAAGCCTTGCATGTAGCTATGGTAGAAATGCATTCTGTGCACAACTTGTTGAGTGCTTTTGTACTCACCCTTGCCATCAACAACAAACAACAGTGGAGGAATCATCGCCCGTGTTGGAGGAGGATTTCTAGGTGGATACGAGTCACTAGGCCAAGCCTTGTCGATCGCTTTGTGGTGTCTTGATAGGACATCTACGTCTTTTGCTATTTTCCGCTGCATTTGTCTAAGTTTATTTTCAGTCTAGCCCATGTAGCTGAATAATGTAAGTGATCATAAGATCATACACTAGTTATATTAAATAAATGGAGTCTTACTATTTTTATCGTTGTGTATGATGTGATACTTACCGATGTTAAGCTGTGTGCACTAGCATTGATCCTGGGACTAGTGCGGTAAAACACAGTGGATTCGAATTGGTGAATTCGGGTCCCTACAGCCTCTCTCTTCCAGGAGTGTGAATATCTCATGAGCAATCTCGAGAAGATTGTACGAGGCAAGAAGAAGCTCAATCTCATTCTAGACCAATCTAAGATTAGCAGATTTAATCAGGGTCTAGGATTTGACTACTTGGAGCACGCTAAGACTCATCGTCCTACCATTGTGTGTGGCTCCAAGAGTGGTGAGATCGTGGTAGCTCCCAGGGTAATTACCACTGTGTTTAGATCTACTGGAGTTATCTATGGGACTTCTGACCAGAAGGTTTCTACTTCTGCTACTTCTGCCTCTAGCAAAGTGAAGTACTCATGCACCTTCTATCAAAAGGAAGGTCACCTAGTAATTTCTGCTTCAGACATGCCAAGATCACAAGGCGTGAGCGTGTTGCTATACTTAGGGGTATTCAAGGTCATCCCCAGACTCTGGATGCTCATAAGGCATACACCACTACTAGGCAGGTTAGAGAGTCGCCTATTTTTGGGCAGCATTCAAGACTTGGTTTTCATGTTGTTCAGTCGAGTTTTAATCCTAGAGTTGCTCATGGTCAGTCTTACCGCCGTCGTCCTCTTCATATTCCTCATTTTTCCTATCGAGGTAGATATCATCGGCGTAAGGTGGTTCCTAGTACAAGATTTGGACAACCTCACTGGGATGGTCCAGCCTTTGCTCAATGGCGGACCAGCCCAGTTCTATCTCCCATATTTTCTCCTATTGTTGTTCTTGATCGTGTGAGAGTTGAGCAACAGAGAGACACTGGAGTCCAGTCATCTTCCTCTATGGCTGGTACTCTAAGCCGTCGTATGGTTCAGTATTGAGTTCCTAGGTCTTCACTTTATCCCAGTACTGAGTTATCTTTCTCTCTTTTGACCTTAAATTTAGAAATTTTGGCAGCATTTCAACTGATTTTTAGATTCTAACACTTAAATTTGGCAATAATCAATTTATGCTATGATCACAAATAATAAACATGGAATAAAATCGACATAGATGACATTCATATTCACCAACATTATGATGTTGCCTGCATCCCATTGCATGACAATTCACAATTCATAAACACCTTTGAAATCCCATTACATTACAACTTTAAAATCACACAGTACATTCCATCTATCTTATTTCATCCATCACAATTGTTTCGAACATAATAAATGAGAGAAATCCTATCGAAGCATGGATGTCGTCACAACCCACTGGTCAGCCCAAACCACCTGTTAGAGGCATAATTAAGGAGTATGAACATGTATTGCTCGAAGATGTACTACATGAGTACAAGGATCTTGTGGACAACTATGCATTAGCATACATACGAGTTATAGTACGTACATGGTGTAACCTCCACCGTTGCATCATCAATAATGATCTCACCATACTTTCTCTTGTCTTTTTGCTTGTACTCCTCCTAGTTCACGTCCTGTGATAGCGAGGCAAACTTCTAGTGTTCGTAATATGCCATCTAGATTGAATGATTCTCCAACTGATGCAAGTACCTGGTAGGCATTTATCATGTGTACGAATCGCCGTAGGGATTATTGTAGTTGAACAACTACGATATACTCAATCTGTCTTGATTCTGGTAGTGACTATACCCACCCTAGTCCCCTCTATAGGGCATTGAGCCATGCCCTAACATGGGGTATCTAAGCTGCTCACTAGGGAAACCCTAATGATTGGAAGACTGGCTACTAGACCATGAGCCCATAACATCCTAGGGTTGTCCTACATATCACCCACCCTACCACTCATCATACCCTTTCCCATACTATGAGTCTGCTTTTGTAAGCCCATCCTTGAGGCACTTTCACCTGTTACGATTCTCCAACTATCTATGGCTATGAACAGGGTTGAATAGATTAGGATTAATAGTCAGTGTTGCATCCAAATTCTATCACTGAGTTGCTATTGTCGGACTCCTGGTATTGCATCTTCCTGGGAGGTGTCTTTATTTCATCATCATTGCCCACATCCGGCTCGTCATTACTTGGGGCATTTCCTTTTCCCTTGCCACACAGGTGGCTGACAACTTCTCCAACCCACCTAAAGCACCCACCTACCTATCCTCCTCCTCATCATCAGTGCCACACTTCCTCTTCCCTTTGTGGGTGTTGCTGATCGAGAACTCTTCCCACCTATGGCCAGTTCGAAATAATATTAACACCATTGTCAGATGCAACATATACATGATAACCAAGTAGAACAAAACATAATTAAATGTTACTTGTGGCTTTGTTGAGCTCTTTCGGTGGGATGCAATCAACCGAAATCTTGCTGGTAGGGGCAAATCGTACCCTAGTATCCTCGTCAAATATCACAATCATACACAGCGGAAACATAATAAAAGACTTCATATATTAAACATAAACCCGTTGACTGACCTTATAGTCGACTTTACATGACTTTGCCACATAGGATTAAACCTTAGATAATAAATTAAACTGCAGTGGAATGAAAATGTAGATAAACCCCTCTGTATATCACAGGTAACTGACAAGGCTCACGCCCTAAACGTTCATCTCCTCTTGGTACTCCTCCAAAGTTGGCATGGACTCCTCCTTAATTGATGATTTTGTTGTAGCAAAGGTGAGTACTTAAAGCACTTCACAAGTTTTGCGTAGAATGCAAGTCTAACATATCTATATGCATAGCTTATTTCAAACGAATGGTTGATATAGTTATTTTGTAGTGAAGCAACATTTACAAATGAGTATATTAAATAGATTGAAATGATAGTAAAACAAATAACAATAATAAGTACACTTGGCAACAGCTTGAAAGCGTCTTTGGCAACGATGACAAGCAAAAAGAGATGGCGCAGCATGGGGGTCCTCAGGATGGGTGTGGCGTAGCTTTTAAAGGTCTTGGCATCTAAGCAGAGCAAAGGAAGGCAAACTAACTCAGTGGCAGAGTCCATGTTTGAGATGGAGATGACCTTGTGTGAATGAAGCACGTCAACTATCCACGTGGCGCAATCAAGGGACCCGATGTGATGGATTCAATTCAATTCAAGTCGTATACGAGATCAACAATCATGATCTGTTAAAGTCCCATACCATTACAATCAAGCACATGAAACATAATCCTGATCTAATGGCTAAAAAGCATTACGGTTTCCAACTTGCTCACAGCCTTTCGATCAAGATCCCACGGATGAGCTTCTAGGGTTACACATGGAACTGGACCGAGTAGCAACAGATTGGGCCTACAGGGCTTCTCAGGCTATCTCAAAGGAAATGGGCGAGCCCAATACTATTTATATCTTTTTCAAAATCTTTTTTCCCAATTAAAATTAATTCCAAAAAATAATTTAAAGGCAAATAAAATAGTAAAAACATTAGAAAATTTTTGGATAATTTCTAAAAATACTATGAGACATTTAGGGCTCAAATAAAATATTTTTAACACAATTGAACTTAAAATTTTCAATGAATTAAATATTTTATATATTAAGCATAATTTAAACATTTAAAATAAATTCCAAAAATTCTCAAAATTCATAAAATGCTTAAATAACACTAATAAAATAATTTGAGCCAAAAAAATAGGATATTACAAACATCTCCTATAACAGAATCTTAACACCAAGATTCTGCGCTAACTACAGAAACAGGTTAGGAAACTCTGACTTCATATCTTTCTCACGCTCCCATATTGCTTCGCTCTCCAAATGATTACTCTATTGCACTCTACAGAAATGAATTGACTTGCTTCTGGTCTTGCGCTCTGTAACATCCAAAATCTTAATCAGTTTCACCTTATAAGTCAAATCTTTTTGCAACTCAATTGCCTCCTTGGCACTCACAGACACTTCTTAAGTTGAGAGACATAAAATACATCGTGCACACCTACCAAAATTGTGGCAGCTCCAACTAATAAGAAACATCTATTGGACGGCTCAAGATTTGAACGGACCAACATATCGTAGTGCAAGCTTTCTTTTAGCGTGAAACCTTTTGACTTCTTTAAGGGGGGTAACTCTAAGATACATGAAATCTTTCAACTCAGAGCTTAGTTCTCGTTGATGATTATCAGCATAGCTCTTCTATCTTGATTGAGTTGCTTTCAATCTTTCTCTAATCATAGCAATCTGCTCTTTAGCCTCTTTAAGAATATGAGGTCCAAAGACAAGATGCTCTCCTATCTAATTCCAATTTAACAGAGTACGATAGGAATGACCATATAAAGCTTCAAATGGTGGCATTTGCAAACTTGACTGATAACTGTTGTTATAACTGAACTTAGCATACGACAAACATTTATCCCATGATACAGCATAGGGTAAGGCACACGCTCTCAACATATCTTCCAGAGTCTGATTGACTCTTTCAGTTTGACCATATGTCTATAGATGATAAGCTGTACTGAAATTCAAACGAGTTTCCATTATTTCATGTAACTTATTCTAGAATCTCAAGGTAAATTGGGCACCTCTATCTGACATCATCTTATTTGGTACTTTATGAAAACATATAATTCTTAACATATACAATTCTGTCAAGCGATCTCCAGAATAAGCTATCTTAACTAGTATGAAATATGCAAGTTTGGTCAAACGATCAACAACGACCCATAACTGGTATGAAATGTGCAACTTTGGTCAAATGATCAACAATGAACCATATAGAATAATAACCACTCTGGATTCTAGGCAAATTGGTGATAAAATCCATATCGATCTACTCTCACTTCCACTCGAGAATATTTAATGGTTGTAGCAAACCCGCTTGTCTTTGATGCACTGCCTTCACACTTTGGCACATATTAGGCAAAGCAATATGTTCAGCGACTTCACGTTTCATATTAGTCCACCAAAAATTTACCTTAAGATCCTGATACATCTTGGCACTTTCCGAGTGAATGAAATACTTCGAATCATGAGTTTTCTCAAGAATCAACTACTTAAACTTCTTCTTATTGTGTACACAAATTCGGCCTTTGAACCACATAGTACTATGATCATCCAAAGTAAAATCTTTAGCTTTGCCTTCATCCATCTTAGTCTTAATCCTTTTGATCTTAATATCATCCTTTTGACCCTCACAGATCTGATCCTCTAACATCAGTTTTACTTCTAATGTAGCTAGGAATCTTTTTAGAACCACTTCCAATTTCAGCTTCTAAAATTATTTACATAATTCAGACTGGCCTTCCTGAACTAGCATGTTAGTGTTGTAGCTCTTACGACTTAAGGCATCAGCTACCACATTAGATTTACTAGGATGATAGTGGATTCCTACATTATAATTCTTTGTCCACTCCAACCATCTTCTTTGTCTCATATTGAGATTTGATTGAGTAAAGATATACTTCAAGTGGTCCGTATATATCTCATAATAATTTTTGATGAGATAATGATGCCACAACTTTAAAGCATGCACTATGGTAGCTAATTCTAAATCATACGTTAGATAATTCTCCTTATGCGGCCTCAATTATCGTGACGCATATGCATCAACCTTGCCTTTCTGCACCAATACGCATCCAAGTCCTGTCTAGAAGCATTATAGTAAATATAAAAACTATCCTAAACATTCGGCAACACTAACGCAGGTACTATTGTTAAACGTTTCTTAACTCCTAAAAACTTCTCTTGCACTCTAGCGTCCATGCGAACTTTTTTTCTTTTCAACAACTACTTAAGTGGCCTAGCAATCGTCGAAAATCTCTCGATAAATCATCGGTAATATCCTGCCATTTCCAGAAAGCTACGAATCTGGGTAACTGACTTTGGTTGCTCTCAACGCAACATTACTTTCACTTTATTTGGGTCAACAACAACTCCTTTGGCAATCATAACGTAGCCTAGGAACCCAACTTTCTTTTTCCAAAAATCGCACTTGCTAAACTTGGCATATAACTGTTCTGCATGCTCTTCTTCAGATTTAGAGTAGATCAAGATGTCAACTATAAATATGACAACAAACTTGTCCAAATATTCTATAAAAACCTTATTCATCATATTCATGAAATATGCAAGAGCATTGGTCAATCTAAAAGGCATGACTGTAAACTCATTATATCCATATCTCGTAGAGAACACGATTTTAGCAAAATCCTCAATACAAATCTTCAATTGGTGGTATTCTGATTAGGGATAGAAATTTCGATGAATTTCGGCGAAATTTCACCAAAATTTCGGATTTCGAACCCCCCCCCCCCCGAATTTATATCTACCAGCCGAATTTGAAATTTTTAAAAAAATTGATTTGCTACAGTGTTGCTACAGTATTTTCAGAAATTTCGGGTTTTAAATCCGGATTTTCAAATGTTTTGGCCGGATTTGAACGGAATGGGTCCAATAACCCTTAACAAAGTCTTGTTACATGAAAATTTGACGAAAAACTAATTTTTTTGAGATTTTTTAAAATTTGGGCAGAAAAACTATCAGATTTTTAAAAACTTTTACAAGCCTGATAATTATCTGAAAAAATTATGATACCATCCCTTGTTGTTTGGGATCATAGACAAAAATTTTCAAAATAATTTAACATCATTTGTTATCTTTAAAAAATCAAAAACAGAATAGACATAGTTGGGACAGTAAACTTGTTCGATATTTGTAAATTTTCTCGAGTGTGATCATCATCTAAAAATTTTATGACAGATTAATAATTTCCTAAGTACCATTCTATAAAATTTTCAAAAAATTTCAACCTTATTTGTTTGCTCAATAAAATCTATGAATGCAGTAAGCATTGAACTTATGTGCCAATCTACTCTGCACAGTTTTCAGATTTCGGATTTTGATTTATCAGACAATTCAAATATTTTGTAAACTTTTTAAAAATTTGTTTTTAAATTTTATTTCATCTAAGGATCCTTATTTAAAATTTTCAGCTAAAAATATTGTTCCAGGAATTTATAAAAATTCTGACATTCAGAGTACTAATTTTCAATTCTCTCTATTTTTAATTTTTAAATATTCTAAAATAATTTATTAATTTCTGAAAGTTTTACTGTAGGTGCATTAATGGCTTCAGAAGATAATATAAAATTTTTAGCTGGGGATAACTCATCATTATTTTTATTTAATTCTGACAATGCTACTGTTTCTAGTCTTGGTGCAATAAATGAGTTTGGATTTTATGCATAAATGTTGGATATGACATTTTATCATTTAAAATTGGGATTCCAGGTTATTCTCAAGATTATCCATCATTTTTGAATTTTATTTGCTTTAGATTTTATTTTTGTTATTCTTTTATTTCTTGATTACACTTTTCCAATGAAGTAGAAACACTGTCAGATTCTGAAAAAATTTTACAAGCTCGATAATGATTTGAAAATTTTATGGTACCATCGGATCATACAAAAAAAATTCAAAATAAGTTAACATCATTTGTTATCTTTAAAAAATCAAAAATAGAATGGACATAATTGGGACAGTAAACTTGTTAGATTTTTCTAAATTTTCTCGAGAGTGATCATCATCTAAAATTTTTATGACAGATTAAGAATTTCTTCAGTACCATTCTATAAAAGTTTCAAAAAAATTTAACTTTCTTGGTTTGGTCAATAAAATCTATGAATGCAGTAAGCACTAAACTTAATTTGTTGTATTATATTTCAAAAATCAAACAGAGAAAGAACATAAATGGCACTGTGCCTTCTACGAATTTTATAAATTCACTGGAGCATGATCATGATTTAAAATTTTTATGAGATATTAAGCATTTCCTTCTCACCCTTATGTAAAATTTTAAAAAAATTTAAACCTTTCTTATTGCTAAAGTAAATCTATTATTGATCATCGGCCTTTTAATAGGATAATAGCACCTTTAGAATTTTTTAAAATTCATGAAACGTGATAATCATATGAAAATTTTATGAGAATATTATGGATGTGTCAGGACCATCCAGAAAAAGTTTCAACATTTTATAACCTCGTTTGTTCTAATTTTCATTCGGATGAAACTTGCCGCTCAGCGCTTTACCAAGATAGTACCAATGTTTGAATTTTTAAAAATTCCTTACATTTTATCATCATTTGAAATTTTTACAGAAATATCATAAGTATATCATAAATCTCCAAAAAATTTCAAAATTTTCAAACTTGCCGATCAACGTTTCATCTACATAGTATCAATGTTTGTATTTTCAAAAATTCCATAGATCTGATAATCATCTGAAATTTTTATGAGAACATCTCTAATTTTTCAGGAACCTACAAAAACAATTTCAAAATTTTTTGACATCGTTTGAACCAATTTTCAGTCAGTCTAATTTGGGCAAAATTTCGGGTAATTTCGGCGAAATTTTGGAAATTTCAGTACCAAACAAACCGGATTTGAATTTTGAAATTTGAATTTTGAATGTCCTCCGGCCTAATTTACCGAATTTTGTCCGAAAATTCGGATTTCGGCTTGGAACGAAATTTCTAATGAAACGAAAATTTGAACCTTGATTCTGATAGAAGATCTATCTTGGAGAAAACTATAGCTTCTCTTAACTAGTCAAACAAATCATAGATCCTCTGTAGTGGATACTTACTCTTGATCTTCACTTTATTAAGTGCACAAAAATCAAAACACATCCTTACGCTTTCGTCCTTCTTCCTAACAAATAGAACAGACATTCCCCACAAAGACGAACTAGGTCTCACAAAACCTTTTTCTAGCAGCTCATCAATCTGTTTCTTCATTTCTATCAACTAGTCAGTAGGCATCTGATAAAGTCTTTCAGCTATTGGTGTAGTACTAGGCACCAACTCAATAATAAATGCAATATCATGATCTAGCGATGTTCTAGGCAGATATTCTGGAAAAATATTTGGGTACTCTCTGACAACTGGCACATCCTCCAAACTAATAGCTTCCACACTGTTAACCATTAACTGGCCATCACGAATTCCAGTCGCTTGAAATTCCACTTTTCTTCTTTCAGGCTTTCAACTAACACTACCTTTCAACCATAATCCAAAACAGCCTTATGCTTGGTGAACCAATCCATTCCAAAGATAATATCTAAGGTTTGAGTATCCAACATAATAATGTTTACTTAGAACTATATTCCACCAATAACAGCTTAACTCTCAAACATCCTAGATTAGATCTAAGTTCTGATCTAAGGGATTGGACAAATGGCGTACACTTAAGGTTCATAACATCCAACCCCTTCCCAATAGCAAAAGCTCGAGAAACAAAATAATGCAAAGATCTAGAATCAAATAAAACTGTTGCAGGTACTAAGTTAACCAGGAACTAACCCAGTATGACATCCAATGAATCTTGAGCTCCATCAGCTATGATGTGATTGACTTGACCTCTTAGTGTTGTCTGGGGTGTAACAACAGCTTGACTTGATCCACAGTTCACTCCCTATGCAGGCGTCTTCATAAGTGTAGGACCATTGAAGTGAACAGGTGTAACACCTCCTCTCTTGGGACATTGATTGGAAAAATGTCCTGGCTCCTAGTAACTGTACAATGCTTGACTGAGATTTGTTGATTTGCTCCTGGCACATTAATTGCTTGAGAAAGGCGTTTGAAAACTATGATTAGATGGATGCGGTGTAGGAGATGATGTCTTGAACATAATCTAAGGTTGAAAACTAATAAACTGATGAGGGGCAACCCTCACTCTCTATTGACTTGGATGACCTCCTTGCTATGCCAACCTGCGCTTACGGCCATCACCCAACTCTTTACGTTTATCCTCAAGAATCAAAACCTTATTGATCAACTCTTAAAAATTAGGGAAGTTATGGGTAATCAACCCTACTTACAATCTAGAATTTAGTCCCTTCATGAAATGAGACTGTCTTGCTTTTTTTGTTGCCACATCTTCAAGGGCATAGCAAGCTAGCAGTGTGAACTTGTTCAAATAATTAGTTACTAATTGGCTTCCTTGCTTGATTGCCCTAAACTCTTGTTTCTTTATGTCCATGATACCTTTTGGTACATGATACTAGCGAAATATAGTAGTAAACTATTCCTAGGTGATCTCTTGTTGGGCTTCATGGGTAGCACAATAGTTCTTCTACCATTTAGTAGTAGTCCCTTCAAACTAATGGGAAGCATAAAGAATCTTTTTATTACCCTCATATTGAGTTATGTGCAGCTTCCTCTCTATTATTCTAAGCAAATCATCTGCTTCCAAAGGATTAACATTCTGAGAGAACATTGGTGGATGTTCCTCATAAAATCTAATAGCTTGGAGTAAGGACGAGGTCCATTGTTGGCAGCTTGAGTGGCGTTGTTAGTTGTAGCTTAATTTGTCATATTCTACATCTACTGCTTATAGTCTGCATCAACTGGGTTTGAGTGCCAAGAAAAGCTCTAAAGTTTAGCATATCTACTAGTGCCGATGGTTGAGGAAATATTCCTTCATCGGGGTTGTCATTAGATTGATTGCCACTTCCAGAAGCTCTATTGTTACCGACGAGTCTGCACCATCTGCTTGACCACTTCACTAGGTTAGGGGAGAGAGCAGCATAGACCAATAACGAGAATCCTAGTGTGGAAAAATAGGTTTAACCCAATAAAATATCTAACTTTACTAATAACTTGGTATGATTGCTTACAAAAGTTTAAGGGCATGTATTAATAACTTGGTATGATTGCTTACAAAAGTTTAAGGGCATGCAACACATACTACACACTAAGCAAGCATGAAAGAAATAACTCAACCTAAACACACAAGCTAATGCCTACATGGGCGGCACATACTAAACTTAAACATACGTAACTCAAACAAGAGTCTCAACTAGCTAAACTAACTCCTCACTCATCCAACCACCCAGGCTGAGGTTCTCCTGGTGCATACACTAGTGGGTGGGTTTGCATGGGTGCAAAGTTGTCTTGATGTCTAGTAATTGGAACGACAAACTCTACATGAACATCACACATCTTGGGCTCCTGCTCCTCGGGCTCCATCTCGACCTCATTGGGATCTTCTTCCTCCTCTTCATCCTACACCTGATCTACTTCCACCTCAACAACGTTCAGGGCTTCCGCAAGCTCCATGATCCTCTCCATAGCCATGATGCGTGTCCTCTGAAGTGCCTCCTCAGCAACTCTCAAAGCTTCATACACTTGCTCCAGTTCTTGTGTAGTCTCTTGCATAGATCTTCTTAGGTAGCTACGAACCTAGCCAAGTGTACAACTGTTGCATCCTCTTCTTCTTCAATCGTTTGGCATTAGGTAGCACATCCTTGTGGATAAAGTCTACACACCGTCTCGTCCAACTCGTCATCATAGTTGTGGAAAATACGTCGTAGGGCATGGCATGAAGACTCCTAAATTCCAATCTCAAATGTGGACCTCTTGACAGTGATGTTGATCAGTCTACCGACCTTCGTGTCCTCCCGAATGTAGATGATGATCTTGCAAATAATGCCTCGCTCCTTGCCATTGACAGTCCAGCAATTACCTCTGTAGAGTAGTCTAACAAAGCCTCCAAGAACTTGTAGAACCCTCCAAAGCTCAGCGGAGTAACCACCCTCACGCTCACCATAAGCCTGAGCCATTCTAATTTAATAAAGACAACTTGGGGTAAGGCTTCTACTCAAGCCAGCAGGGAATGAAAGAAAAATTCAGCAAAGACAAGAATAGAAGAATGAGAAGAGTCAAGAGTTTCTTATTAGTCAGGTTAAATTTTCTTTTAGAAAATAATTTTTGGGCATACCTAGAAGATAACCAGTCTATATAGGACCAAGATCTACAGTCAGCATTATTCTGATACCATCATTGTCAGGACCTGAATATACAAATCCGTACCCCCTATGTATATCACACTAATATAAGATTATGCCAGTGCACATAGGCTCAACATAGACGAATATCATAGTCACATACAGCGAAAATATAATAAAGACTTTGTATATTAAATATAAACCTGTTGGCTAACCATATGGTCAACTTTACTTGATTTTGCCACGCAAGGCTAAACCTTAGATAACAAATTAAACTGCAGTGAAAAGAAATTATAGAAAAATCCCTTAGTATACCACAGGCAACTAGCAAGGCTTGTACCCTAAACAGTCGTTTCCTCTTGGTACTCCTCCAAAGCTAGCATAGACTCCTGCTCAATTGATGATTTTGTTGTGGAAATGGTGAGTACTTAAAGCACTCAACAAGTTATGCACAGAATCAAGTCTAACATATCTATATGCATGGCTTATTCCAAACGAATGGTTGATATGGTTATTTTGTAGTAAAGCTGTATTTACAAATAAGTACAATAAATAGATTGAAATGATAGTAAAACAAATAACAATAATATGTAATTTTCAAGCATTGCTCAAAAATAAACTTGCACAAAGCCCTAAATCATATTCAAAACCTCCAATAGCACACTGCCTCCCTTTCCAAGTTTTCATTTTACAAAATCTAACCCTTGAATGTAATCCTCGAGAATTGTCCACAACCGCGAACACCACTATTCGAATAGATTTACACTCTACAGAGATTATGCACTTTATCGACAAGATACAATCAACTCACCATGTCTGTCATGACTCACCATGCAAAAGTATGTAATTGAGCAATGATAACAAAACCTTTTAAAAACTTTTATCCAAACACTTACCCTTTCGACAAGCCTGACTCACTATCCCTTCTCTTTGTTAGAGTAAAAGTATAGGAGAGTTTTATCGTTATACTAATGTGAGACTGTAGTACGCCACATCCTCCCTATAACCACACCCTGTATGGCTATCCACCTGAGGTGTCACATGTAAAGACATCGGTAACCTACTTAGTTAGGTGCATCCCATACCAGACATGTGGTGGCATGTTTGACTCAGTTTAAAGGCTTGCAAGGTTAAGTCCTTAATTGACTAAGACAAGACTTCCATAACCCAATCGTTATACACACCCACCTTGGCGCACGGTCCCTTGCCACTTGTCCGAATTTAAATTATTTACCACCCCAGTTGATTGTCGTGCATACATGCCATCAACAAACACTACAGGATGGACCATTAGCGCAAGCGGTATTACTGCTTCCAAAAATAATAATTAAAAGCTGATTTACCGCTTGGAAAAAGAATTTTAATTAAAAGCTGTAGTGCCGCTTGGAAAAGTAAGTTATATAAGCTGTCATACCGCTTGGAAAAGAATTTTAATTAAAAGCTGTAGTGCCGCTTAGAAAAGTAAGTTATATAAGCTGTCATACCGCTTGGAAAAAGAATGTTAATTAAAAGTCAGTAGTGCCGCTTGGAAAAGTAAGTTATATAAGTCATCATACCGCTTGAAAAATAATTTTAATTAAAAGTCATCGGACCGCTATGGAAATGTTTACGTCTGATTGGACCGCTTGCAATATTATTTTAGCCGGCATAGACGCGCGGATGTAATACCACAAATCTTCTTTGCCAGGGTTTTCGACAAGAAATGTTTTTCTGCCTTCTTGATTAAAGGTTCAGCCGTCGCGCAGTTAATAATTCTATTAAAGGTTTTGGGTTTTCTTAAATCCAAGGATTTATTCGGAAGGGCAAAAGATTGGTTATCTTGCAGTTTTAAGAATCTTAGCGAAAAGTTTTGTGGTATGCAGAATGTATATCGGAAAGGGATTTTCTTTTCCTCCTAGCCTTTTGATTTTGTTTTAGCACCCAAATTGACGGAGTTTTTAAAGAATTCCTTTCCTGCCCCTGCACTTTCCCCACCCCCAGCCGCATCCTGCTGTCCCCCAGCCCGAGCTCCTGCGCCTCCAGCATTTCCCCACAGCGACTCTAGCTTTTCTGGCCTCTCCCTGCGCCCTCCCTCAGTCGGCGCGCCTGTCTCCCTCTGGCCGGCGAGCTGCTCCTCCCCGGCGGCGTGAGCCTGCTCCTCCAGAAGAAGAAGAGGCCGAGCAGCAGCTGCAGCACCGGCGAGCTCTCCCAGTCGGCGGCCCCTCCTCCTCTCCCCAGCCGGCGCCCTTCCTCCATCCCCCTGCGATTTCCCCCTTGAGCCAAGGTGAGGATTAAATCTAGGGTTTGGGTGGGTTTGGGTGGCTGGGTTAGGGTTCTTTCCATGGGTTTTTATTGGTTGATTGGTGGTATGTGGAATGGATTAGAGGCCAGAGCCCATCTCCTCCCCACGCCGATGGCGTCGCCGCCCCTCTGCTTCCCTTCCCTGGGTCGCCGCCCTGGAGTCCCCCTACTGCTCCACCCCCATGGCTGGCACCTCCACCCCCTGCTGCTCCTTTGGTAAATTACTATGTGCCTAATTCGTTGGGCTAGCCCTACTTCCGCCTGTGCTTGGTTTGGACTGGTGTTGTCTGCAAGGTGTTCGCTTGATTGCTTGCACGCTCTAAGTTAACATGGGATGTAGCGACCGCCGTAGTATGGAAAAGCGTGGAATATAAATTACCAATATGCTAGAATTAGAAGTTTTTATGCTGCGAGCTATTTCTAGTTGATTGGGGGTCGAATTAGGAACCTTGTCTTTTGTTGTTGTGGATATAAATTACCAATGTCCTGGAACTGGAAGAAGTAACAGGGTTGGTTGCAGTGCCAGATTGGGTATAGCTATCGTCTGTTCTTGCTAATGAGTTACCGATATGCTAGAATTAGAGGCAGTTATTGGATGTCTTGTGTCAGCTGAGATGAAATCATAAAGGTGATCTGTAAAGGTCATATGATTTTCATTCCTTGTGGTTCAAGATATCGAATCCTTAGGAGTTCCAACTTCGACATTAGATTGTGATGTTAATGTATGCAGCCCATTGTTTCATATTCATATTGGATGGTCGATATATATTGTTGCTTTTCTTGCCTTTTGAAAAACTAATTCTTGTTCATAACAGGGAAAAATCGTATGTGGCAAAAATCTGCAAAAACATTGGTGCTGTTTTTCAAAATTTGGAATTTGTACCGTTCGGGAAGAAGTAACCAACCAATATCCAATATCCAGATTATGTTGGATCGATGACTATGTTGCTATCCATCGAGGATTCACTCACAGAATGCACATCCTTGAACAAAGAAACTTACGGTTTATCATATGATTTCTTACTTGACCAACTTTGCATGTTTGACAAATTCATGAATTTGTGCTAATGATCTTCATGAGGATTGTCTTTGTCTTGATAGGTAAGAATGGATGGAGTGCCATTGTGGAGAAGCTTTGACTATGATGAGCTTTGTCTTGCAATTGGCGATTTAGTCCGTAACATGTGCACTTCTATGTTCTTTGTAATTCGTGACTTAATAATTAGCCTCTGTTACTATCATTACAAAACTTGTGGGATGTAGCTTTGACATTAACCTATGGATTTATAATTGGAGTGCTATGATTTTCTTGAGGAAAGAGGGTTTGAGGTCCTAATCATGAACTGTTCTTTAGGTGAATGATGAGTTGTTCTTGGTTTCTAGTTGGAAAACTTAAGTAGTAGAACTTGTTATTATATTATTCTATGCTAGTTTTTTTAGCATGAGCCGTTTTCTAGATCTGTAGTACCTCCAATATCATGTCAATATAATATGTAAATATAACCCCTTAAAATTTGTTTCTTTTACTTCCAAGTGTCTTGTAATGCAAGTCTTGTTCTTGGCTTTGAACTAGTTTTTTGTATCTCATTATCTCGAACAATTTTGCTTGACACCGGTGTTACTAGAAAATTGATCGGGAAGGAGGGCATGCTTTGAGGTGTACAAAGGGCGGCTTGCGATGGACGGTTTGTGGCGGTGAAGAGGTTAACAAAAGGTGGTAACAAAGAGGACAGGATTAGCGATTTCCTATCCGAACTTGGAATAACAACCTTTAAAACTGAATAGTAAGATTCCATTGTTTTTTTGGCTTGTCTTAATTGCCTTCTCTCGCCATTTCTACATTACCTATTGTCTTTTAGCTTGATGGCAGCCACTTGAGGTGATAGTTTTCCATACACGGTGAAATGGTGCATGCTAGTTTATGTTTCTTTTTCCGTTGATATGGCATTATTTTGCATGAGTCTGTGACAATGTAATTTTATTTTAACCTGTACCAATTATATTAGAGGCCAAGTTTTACCTTTTTAGTAACTTGAATTAGATGTTTGAACTGACCAAGATTCTTATGTTACGGTCTTGACGCATGTAAAACTTAGCAAAATGTCGATGATGCACCACAACTAATCCTAAAGGGCTTATCTTCAAAATGATATTTTTCTCGTAATCCGTCCCCAATTTCTGAGATTAATTTGTGTGTTGTTTTTGTGCATCTGAAAACTAGAAAGAAACAATATAATGGGGATGTCTCTTCTCTTACTAATCGCTTGATCTCAATGTCTTGTAAGTTAAGACACGAAAAACTATTTGAGCGGTTTGTAGTTGTACATGTGTGGGTTTCATGATAGCCTCTTTATTATTGAGTGTTGCTCGAAATGTATCATATAACAACTTTGGTGGTGTTGTACCTCTGACAACAACTTTTCACGATTTTCACCGGCGGTATTGTCTTCGGTAGCAATCCATCCCTTGAAAAATAATTTTTTGTTAGTCCTTAGGCATCTTGGTCCTAATTTATAATCTGAACTTTTCTTGACTTCTTGGAGTTTCTGAAGCAAACAACATCCTTTTGCGAAACAATGAAGCCAACCAAAAGGGAAGAAAAGGGAATTGTTGAGTGGTTTAGTTAATTAATGAGTATACTTTTGGTGTAAGTATGTAGGACATACGAATAGATATATATGTCCATGTCGTGGGAAGAGTAAATTTTGCACTCTAGTTATATTTTGGTATATGTCCATGTATGTGACATGCATGTGAGGAGAATCTTTGTACTACGCTCTTTATATATTTTGGTGATGTTCACATGTTGTACTGTGGATGATTTGTGATAATGAAACTTTGGTACGTTGCTTTCTCGAGGAATTATATGTTATGGTGCTTGGATTGTATGTTATATGTGCTTGATATTATTATAAATTTAGCAAACATTTATTAAGTGGATATGTATTAAACTAATACAATTGTTTTTCCAAGCGGTAGGACCGTTTGGAATTCGAGTATTCTAAGCAGTAGGACCGCTTGGAATTCGAGTATTCCAAGCGGCACTACTGCTTTTAAAAACGGTTTTACAAGCGGTACTACCGCTTGGAATTCGAGTATTCTAAGCAGTAGGACTGCTTGGAATTCGAGTATTCCAAGTGGTACTACTGCTTGTAAAAATGGTTTTACAAGCGGTAGTACCGCTTTTAATGTATATACCGCTTGGAATACTTTTGCAAGCAGCCGTATAAAAAGCAGTAGATATTAGAATTCCAAGCGGTCCTACTGCTTGGAATACTCGAATTCTAAGCGGTTCTACTGCTTGCGAAGACGTGTTATCCTGTAGTGAAATCAACATCGTTGTGAGACAACACGTATCACCACAACTCAACATCATCGTATGACAACACCTGACACACCTTTCATAAACATGATCTATATTCTATTAGTCAAGATTGATTTTGATGTTTTCAAAGACATGAGATATATGTGGCATGGCTAAGCAACTAAGCATGATCTAACCAACCCACTTTAGCATCTATTAGCAACCAACTAATAATGAATCATCATAGGATGATAAATAATCATGGCATACAAATGACAAGGTAGGGTATAATCTAATAAGGTAGAATAACTAGATCCCAAACTAATTTAAAAACAATTCTACACATAAAATAACATTCATAATTTAAATCAACATAGTAATTTTGTGAAACAAGGTTCAACATGATCAAAGCACAACTTACCTTGAAATAGTTCTTGTTCCTACTCCGGTTCATCCTCAAACACTCCGGGCACTTCGACTTCTACATAAATCAAGAAAAATAGAAATAAGTACCAAAGCTAGAGAAAAAATAAACACCAAAAATCAAATAAAATTTACCATTAAATAGATCTCAATTTTATAAATTTTTAGAAATTTGAATTGTCTCAATCGGAGCTCATATGAAGAAGAATAAGCTCTCGAAAAAATTGAATAAAAAATCAGAAAAATAGAAAAATCAATATTTTTCCAAATTATTTTTATACTGGAAAATCTATTTATTGCACCATCGTTGATGTCAATAGATAATAAAATAAATTGGGAAATTCCTGGCACCAACACGTGGCCTCTGGTGTATCGACTCGGTCCATCAGACCACATCGGTTCACTTTGAACCCACTGCATGAACACAGTGCTCGCTGACTTATGGGACCCCATGGTCGACATATGGTATGCTAACGCAAGTAGATGACGGAGGCGAATGATGCAAGCACACACGTGCGACAAGACATGGACATGACATGGGGCACACATCCGACAGCTTTGACGGATCAGCTGATCAAGATAGTGGCCAGCGAGGAATAGCGGGGCATGTCAGTAGTGCCCACTGGAGAGGTGGAAGACAACACATAAGATAACGTTTACTTGCCGGTCTTGCTTCAATCTTGCACACGGATCTGGTAGTGCTCCTCACGGCGAACTCGTAGGTGCCTTTGTCTTCAACTATGGTGAGACAAATGGCGAGATCTTGTCGATTGAAACTGAGGTGAGCTTGGGCGACAGTTCGAGAGCATCTCTGGCAAACGTTGAGCGGGCAAAAAGAGACGACACAATACAGGGATCCTTGGAAGGGTGCGGTGCACCTTTTAAAGGCCTCGGAGTCTGAGTAGAGTGCGGGAAGGCAAACCGACTCGATGGCGGAGTTCATGTTCGAGACGGCGGTGACCTTGCGGGAATGAAGCACGACGACTGTCCATGTGGCGTGATCAAGGGACCCAATGCGATGGATTCAATTCAATACGGGTCGTATACGAGATCAATTGTCCTGATATATTAAAGTCCCAAACCGCTACGATCAAGCACATGCGCCCAACCTTGATCCAATGGTTTAAAAGCATTAGGGTTTTCCAACTTGCTTGCAGCCGTTCAATCAAAATCCAATAGATAAGCTTCTAGGGTTGCGCATGGAACGGGATTGAGAGGTGGTGGACTGGGCCCATAGGGCTTCTTGGGCCAGCTCGAAGGAATGGGTCGAGCCCAACACTGTTTATCTTTTTCAAAAGTTTCTGCAATTAAAATTAATTCCATAAAATAGTTTAAGCCAAATAAAATAGTAAAAATACTAGAACAAATCTAGAAAATTTTCTAAAAATACTTTGAGACATTTAGGGCTCAAATAAAATATTCTTGACAAATTTTTACTTAAAATTTCCACATAATTAAATATTATCTATATTAAGCATAATTCAAAAATATAAAATAAATTCCAAAAATTCCAGAAATTCCAACAATTCATAAAATGCTCAAATAACACTAAAAAATAATTTAAGAGAAAAATTGGGTTGTTATAAATATATTATAATAGAAATTAGTTGTTAAATCTGTATTTTGTAAACCATATCATGTAACTATTTGTGACCGGAGCAGTATAATTCTTTTACTAATCGTTTACGAGTGGGACAGCCGCATGTGACATGACGTTCTCTTCTCCATGGTTCAGCCATACTATCTTAAGCTATCTATGGTTAATCAGTCCGACTGCTCACGACCACCGTGCTTACCGCCGGAGTAAAGGCAAAGCTATTCGCATTATTTTGAATTTGATGAATCGCGCGTTATAAGCATTTTGTTGTGAACCCTTCTTATTTGAATTCGATGAAGCAATATAAGGACTTTGTTACGGTGTGTCTAATTAGTTGGACGAGTTTTTATAATTCAATGTGAATTTATGCTTCTTTAGGTGAAACAAATAAATTAGAATGATTAAGCACGAGTCTACGAGCTGGACAAAGCGTACCGCTATCTCCACTCTACATAAATTACAAGCATATATATCGAACCTAATTGAGTAGATATTCGATTCGACTTCGTAACATTCATTTCGATTCATATTCGAGTATAGTTATATTCATATTATATTTGTTTAAAAAATAAAAATATGAATATGGTTCTCCAAAATTCGATCTGTTTGAACATCTATTTACAATCCATTTAACAATTCCCTCCATCGAAAACTGTAAGATCTCCATGTATTTTGAGATTCAAAGTTTATTAGATATCATTAGATTCATGTTTAAGAGCACTTTCTTGTGATTGTTATTTTTGGCAACAAGCTAGAGCATCACTTTATTAAGTACTCATTTTCGAGTTACAAACATTAATTAGGGTTAATTTGAAATAAAATCTGGACACACGTATCACGAACAACTTGCTACTCTCGACGAGGCCGCCTGCTGAGCTTATGCATGGGTGGAAGTATTGGCCGTCCTGCACGCAAAGCTTAACTTGAACTCTTGTAATTATAAGGGCTTGCTTGTCTTCTCAATGTCCCGAAGCACAGCGCCAATATATGAGCAGCTATCTGTTACTCCCTCCGGTCACAAATAGTTGTCATTTTGAGTATAGATATGGTCTCCAAAACATAACTTTAACTACTAATTTCTATTATAATATATTTATAAAACACAATAAAACTATAATATTGTAAAAATATTTTTTGAAATAAATCTACATATATGATTTTTATATATCCAATTTAAATATTTATAAAGATATTGAAAGTCAAAGTTTCATAAGTTTGATTACACCTATATCCAAAATGACAACTATTTGTGATGAAGGGAGTATCATTTTGTAGTTATGAACAAAATATTGTAAAACAAATTAGCGGACAAAGCTCAATTTTAGAGACTGTGTTAAATCAAATCGTGCCTTGTAATTTTCTATTGAGGCAATACTAATCATTTACAAATCTCCAAAGCACACACCTATTCTTGATGAAAAGCGCACCGTTTAAAATAAGAGAAAATTGATCTCTCGGCTCCCTCTAATTTGTCTCATAATGTTGTTGGTATAATATCATCCAGGATCCGTGCCTTCTGTTATCTCTATTAATCTGATCAAAGCGGCCCATCGAAAATGTTGAAGTATAAGTGAATTGCCCACCTTTCCTCATCAGCTTAAGCTTTTGGGTGAACTGGCTGGTGCATGCAACTCAATAGAAAACCTCCTTAGTTGTTGCCGTGTGGGGCTACCCCCCGTACCGCTTATATCCAATTAAGGATTACTCTTATTAATCGAGTAGTCCATTGCTTGCAAGTTCCATATGCATCTTATCTCGATCCAAAAAATTATATAAATTGGAGGTAAGATCATCTTCACGATCTGTAGATTTTTTTTTTTTTTTGCGAGGACAAACTGTAGATATGTTCAACTCAAATAATGCAAAATAAATTATATAAATTAGAAAAATATAAATCTTATCACAAATTGTTGATATAGGCAGCTCAGACAATACAAAAAATTGCATTGGCTGGTATGTTTCTCACACGTCAGGAATTGAAAGCATAGTAACTGCTCAGATTAAAGCTAAAAAACGATCACATAAAAAAACTATGATCAATTAATCCTTTTCTTGATTAGTTTGTTTTGATGAAAACCCCAACTATTCCAGAAGTCATGGTCTAACCATCTATTACAGTACAAGATTGTAAACATGTCGAAGGAAAAGAACAAGAAGAACCAAAGAGGTTTGCCATGCATATTTAACCATCTATTCCAGTACAAGATTGTAAACATGAAGGAAAAGAACAAGACGAGCCAAAGAGGTTTGCCATGCATATTCAGATCGGTATTAGAAATTAACATCTGCCGTTTCATAAGCTATCAATCAACCATGCGACAAAAACGTTATACTAAAATTATTTTAGACTAACTAATCAAACAGGAAAGATAAAGGTCACAAAGTTGTTAACTAATATTACCTTGGAACAAAAGGACTCTCTGTTCATGAAGATACTAATATAACTACCTTAGCTACTGGCCAGCTAATTAACCGTATACATTAGCAACGACATCTCCCACGCACGACGTGAAGCAGCCACCAAACCCACGACGGCGTTCGGCATTGAACCACCTCTTCTGGAGCGCCTCCGCCGCGGTGAGCCTCTTCTCCGGGTTGCTCTCCAGCAGTCCGCTCAGGACCTCGAAGCCGCCCGTAGACAGCGCCGGCCGCCCAGTGCGCCGGGCCTTTTTGCGGTCGGGGAACAGCTCCCGGAGGCGACTAGTGTTCCTGCATCCACGGGTTAGTGCCGTCGGGTCGGTGGCTAGACGCTTGAACCCTGGCCAGTCCTTTAAGCCATGCACGCCGACCACGTCGAGCATGTTTCCCATGATCTCCATCTCCGACCCGCCGTCGAAGAAGCGCTTGCCATTGCTGGCCAGGAGCTCGGCCATGATGCAGCCGAGCCCCCACGTGTCGGCGCGCCCGTCGTACTCCCTCGAGCGTAGTAAGATCTCCGGAGCGCTGTAGCCCGTCATCATAAGCCCCTCCGGTGGGTAGTCCGGCTCTTCCATCATCGGCAGAGACAACCCAAAGTCGCAGATTTTGTACACCTTCTCCCTCTGCTTCTTGACGTGGCCGTCCTTTCCCTCGCCGCGGCCTTCGCCGGTGATCGCATCCTCCTTCGGCTTCTGCGTCTTGTCCTCGGAGCCGTCGTCGATAAGCACGTTCTCCGGCTTGATGTCCCGGTGCAGGAGTCCGGCCTCGTGCACGGCCTTCACCCCCACCAGGAGCTGCCGCATGATCCGGCGCACCTCGTCCTCGGAGAACGGGACCCGACGGCACAGCATGTAGCGGCGCAGCGTGAGGCGCCCGACGTACTCCGTCACGATGAAGGCGTCGCCCTCGCCGTGGGAGTTGTCGGCCAAGGTCTCCCGGAGCTGCACGATCGAGGGGTGGCCGCGGCAAGCCGCGAGGCACATCACCTCCCGCGCGAGCTCGCGGATGCCAGACTGGACGAGGCCGCCGCCGCCGCGCCCGCTGAGCCGCTTCACAGCGACGATCTGGCTGGCCTTGGTGTCCCACGCCTTGTTCACCACGCCATAGATGCCCTCGCCTAGCTTCTCGAGCCGCTCGTACCGGTCCATCACGGGAGGCCAGGCGACCTCTTCCTTGTTTGCGTCGCCGTCGACGAGCCGCCTACTCGCGGAAGCCGCCATCGCGTACGTGCCTACGCTTGTTTCGCAAGTAGTTGAGCTCTATGCGGCGAATCGAAGCGAGGTAGCCTCATGCATCGCGCTGGTGGGCATATATAGGAAAGGGAAGGTGGGCGGGTGTTCTTGGACTCGAACTCGTACATGTTTCAACTCAAATCCGACCCGGCCGGTAAAGAAGTCGGTCTCGAATACGATTCGGCCGGCTATGGAGTCGGCAGGGCCAATCTTGGGCCAAGGGCATCCGCCCCAGCCCAACGCAAATAAGGACCTAATGCGTACATATCTAGAGGTATCTATATTTGTATAAACTAGTCATGTGTCTATGTGATATATATAACAAAAACTCAATTTATGATAAAAAAATATTTATAAAGAGCACTAATCTTATCTGAATAATAATGTTCACTTTGAATGTGCAATTGTTAAATGTTTAAATCAATTCATCGAAACATACAAATTCCAAGCACCTATTTTAAGCTCGAGTTTGTAAATTTATAACGCCATAATTTGAAATCGATTGAGACCGAAAGAGGCATCACCTGCTGCCTCATGGGCGCAAAGGTATTAAAGAGATAAGCGTCATTCGTATGTGGCTGCCACCATCAGCGACGTGCGTGACTCGTACGCCTTGCTTCGGCAATACCATAGCCCCACCCTATCAACCAACTCCACCGCCTCCTTGTCTCTCCTCGCGAGTGCCTCCCTCATCCTATTGACATCATCCACCGCAACGAGTTCCAGCAGTGCCGCCGGCCTATCTCACCACCCACCACCGACGACCTGCCCTTGCGCCGTATCGACGAGATCAAGAAGGTCGTCTATTACCTCCGCTCAATGGATAAGCTCAATATATTTGGAGGAGATACAAGAAGCGGTGGGATTATATAGATTCAGCAACCAAGGAGATATCTATAGAATCCAGATTGAGAAATTGTCGAATAAGGAAGGCAATAAAAGGAAAAGAGGCAGGAAGAGACCTAACTCCATGAATCGGAGCTCTGCTTCCTTCGGAAGGAAATCAATCAATCCAGTCCGAAGAGCACCGTGAGCAATCGACGCCAATTCGAATGCCAGATTAATAGGAAAAAGGAAAGCAATAAATGAGTCATGCATATTTATTTACATCTCACGATGGGATGATTCAATCCAATCGATCGAGGTAGCCACTACCTACTTCCTACTCAGCCACGCGGATACGCACACTTGTCGGGGTGAGGGTGGAGAACGGACGTACCACCACCAACTCCTAATTAGAATTAGTAGAGATAGGGATAACAAACTTATCTAGTCGCGTCATGCATAGCCGTGTGGAAAGGATGCACATGGCAACTCAAAGGCACATAGTAACTCAGAAGCTGTATGTGTGCAGTATATGGAAAAAATTGGCCGTGCATTATTTAAAAATAGAATCGGCTAATTGAGATAAGAGTCTGATACGTTGCAGATCATGCATGCATGCATATCCAACAGAATTAAAACTTTCTCCGTTTGCCAATGTATAGAAGATTGTGATAATAACGGTTTCGTGGTTGCCCGAGGGGAGAACGGACCACCGTCACCAACTCGTAATTAGAAGTAGTAGAGATAGTAATTTACTAAAAATATTTAAGAGCATTGAACAGTGGTTGTACGAGCAGTATTACCACCATCGAGCAATGTGAAGGGAAATGGAAGACTATTCTAGCATAAAATCAAAACTTTCTAACATATAATTAAAGGATCACAAAAAGTTATATATCATAGAATTACCATTAGATACGCAGACTCATAGCGGAAGTAGAGTTAATGTGGCTTATTGGTGCGGTTGTAGTCGTACTAGCCTTGCGCTTGCTCCAGTAACTCCTCTTGACCATCATGGGGTGCAGATCGTCCTCGTCATCGTTACAAGTTGTGGATCATCATAGCATTGAAATTTCGCAGCAACACATCTAAGGTATCCTCACATATGGGACAAGGACCACTACTACAGAGATGCTTATATTAGATATTACTGATAGTTCTATAGTGCAACCATCAGTGACATCATCACAGACGGTACTCTTCATAAACCATTAGTGATATGCTTGAATATCATAGGCGGTTTTATTATAAAATTGTGCAATATTAATCTATACGTAATCTGCTTTGCGCTGTGATGTAATCTGAGTTGATTGCTAAAATGGATGTAATATTTGTAATCTAAAATGGATGTAATGGTTGTAATCTAAAATGGATTGATACGGGCACGATAGCAAGATCATCATTTTCATCATTTGTTGCTGCCCAAGAATTCACAAATCATTTACAAGGACCAATAACACATGCCCAAGCTAAACAAATCAATCAACAGGTGAACTCGCTCCTGAGTAAGAATAATATTATCTATGAGAGCCAGCTGCTACCTAATGCCAATAATTTAATTGTTCTCAGGTATGAATAAGCTAGAGAATCCCATAAGGTGCAGCAACAAGCCATTAAACAAGCAATGAATGCAGAAGTTACAACTTTGGTTTCCAATGACCTATTAGGAGGAAAATGCGCATAGAGGAGGCATCCGTACTTCGTTTTTGATGTTCAGCCATAGCCTGGAAAGCTTACCTCATAAGCTTTCCAATGAATCCAGCCCCATCACTTAATTTCTCCTGAGCACTGAGTTATCGTCCAATCAATTCGGTGACCAGAAACAGTCCATACTTATTAGCTTTAATCAGGGTGATGTGCACCATAATTGGCCTTGGGCCATGTAAAATGTTCCTATCTGGTAGAATAGGTCTCTACCTCTCTTTCTCCACCTCTTCTATATATAGGCAGCATTCTCATATGTTAGAGGGTTTTTGCCATTTTGTTGGACCTGCTATATGCATTGTCTTGAGTGTTCTAGCCATAGGCTGAATTATCTCTGAGATTGTGCATTCCTTCCCTTTGTTCTTGTAAGCTCTTTGTGATTGCAGCGAGGATTGTATTCCGCTTGACTTGGTTGAGTGGACAACGTGAGGTTGGGCAAACTCCGTGCTGCAGGTTGTTGCACTTGCAACGGTTGGCTGCATAAGATTCGTCAGGTTTCACGAGTATCTTCGATTCTACGCCGTGAAGGTCGGGCACCCCTCGTATCATGGATGTAATGCTTATAATGTGAGTTTAGTTAATTTGTAATCTGCTTTTTTCAAAGGGCATGGCTAGCATTTCTTGAGGCTAGCCAATAAATAGAAAAATGATTGCTTGTGGAAAGACTTATCATGGATGGTTTTTATTTAAAAACCGTCTGTGATATAATGATGTAACAAACTATTTCAAACTAAAACCGTCTGTGATATATATATTCTATCATAGATGGTTCAGAAATCATCTGTGATATGTCATAACATCACTGACACATAGTTACAAATGATTCGGGAAACCATCTGTGTTGACGGTTTTGAACCTTCTGTAATAACCTTTTCTGTAGTAGTGGATGCCACACGCCAGAGTGCTAACACTGAATACGTGGTTTTGAGCAAAGGAAGTGTGGTGACTAGAGTTTAAGAATTTCGAATTCCTATGATGTCTCTCAATCCTAAAGCCACCACTCCCTCCATTTATTTAAACGCCCCACAATATGTCTCTACATTAGAGACCAATTGGGGACTCGAATCCAATCAATAACTCGAAGCCCATCAGAATTCAGATCACCATCCGAATTAAGTCACAACCATTTAAACATGTGACCTTTTAGGTTCACATATACTTGGACATGACCCAAGTACTCTTAACTATTAATCGGTAGCGGTCCCTAACAAGATGTGTCAGCTTCTGAGTATGTGTAAAGATCACATTAGGTGAATCTTAACAATGCTAAGTATGCATTTCCTTTTGCCTCACGATATCGGCCAAACTCAAGGCGAGAATACGCCACCTTTGTTTAAATACCTTGATTACTCTTTCTCGATTACGTGACTTCAAATCTCTTACTATGATTAACTCTTTAACCGCGAGTATCATAGCCATACATTTTCGGAATCTGACTGATTAAGAAGCCTAAAGATATCTCTCCCGTTATATGGAGAGGTAAATCCCATCTTTATCGACTATGCCTCGTAGCATGCTTCACGACAAACCCGAAAACCACTTTTGTAACTACCTAGTTACGGAGTACCATTTGGCAACCCCTATGTAAGTCATTACATATCTCGAGTACATACGTTAACCTCAAATCTAAGAATATAGCATACACATTATATATAAGACCAATTAATGATAAGTAAAAATTACAACATCCTCACAGTGTCTCAAAGTGAGTCAATCCAACTCCATACTCTGAAACATATATCCATATTATTGGTTTGATATCTCTATTTCCATGACCCATAAAATATGGTCTATTCATATATGTCCTTATATAATTATCGACTAGAAATCACTTTTAAATAATCATCAGAAAATCATATATATAGTTTCACAAAAAAGTTACATACTTACTAATAAATAATAGTGACATTATTCAAGAAACAAGATAATAAATTATGAATATAAAAAATATAATCATCTCTATGATTGTCTCTAGGGCATATCTCTAATACAAAGGACAAAAGAAGGTCTTTGTTGCTTTCTCTAGCCTGTAGCCGTAATGCAACATCTAGGTTGCTTGGCTTCTTCCCAATGTATGATACAAGCATCAATGAAACTAGATGCACATTGGTCTACGCGTTGTTGCGGGCAGAATGAATTGTTGAAATAGGCAGAGATTTTAATAGAAAGTGGGTTTTTTCGGTAATACCTACCAAAGAGGGGAAAATATTTTTTAGAAATTGCAAAAGTTCAATTTTTTGGATTTTTTCAATATTTTTCGGATTTTTTCTAGAAAATATTTTTTAGAAATAATGCACCATAGAACTTTCATTCAATAGATATAGATACCGATCATTGCCATATGTGATCCTTGAATTTTAATAGAGAGTAAAATTGGCTAAAAAAATTAAGAAAGTAAAAAAATGTCAGTTTTAATGATTTTGAAAATATATATTGTTTGGATTTTTTATTTTGCAGAAATATTGTTTTTGGAAATAATGTAGTATAGAAATTTCATTTTAAAAGTCTTAAGAAAACAAAAAAATATTTTCAACAAAATTAAATAAAAATTCTTTTCTTTTTTCTTAAGGAAAAAAATATTTGCAAAAAATCGAAAAATGGAAATACAGTAGCTTCTACATTGTTAACCCGTGGCTACAGTGTCCCAAAAAATTCAAACGGCAGCCGAACTCGAAGGCCAGACCGGCTAGCTTGCTGCTGGCGCTTTAACCACGGAGTTGTTGTGAAAATTGAAGGGCAAAAAATATATGAGGTGATATCGAAGTTACTATAGAATCTGCACACGCGTCAGGCAGCCGAGAGCCGTGCCGGACATCCTAACAATAGTTGGTTTTGTATGAGTGACATACGAGAAACAAAGGTTTGTTTATTTTCCCTATAGAAACGATCCAGTTAAACTATTGACCGGTATTATTACTAGTACGTTAGTTTTTTTTTTCTTCTAATTTTGGTATTGACCATGTTTCGTATTTACCGTGGGACAAACAGAAAAAAAAAAAGAAAGTTTGAGAAACCCTCCCAGCACACCCCATCTAGTAGTGAAGATAGTTCTGGCCCATTTCTCAGCTCATAAACATTGCTCGTCAAATCTCTCTCTCTCTCTTCTCTCTCTATATATATTCTTAGTGATGTACGGTGTGCTATCCGTCTCCCCATCACATCGCGCTTTTCCCTGTACGTAGTTTCTACAGTGAAGTGCTACATAGGCTTATAAATTTATTACACATTATATTTCACAAGCAACTCTTATCTCTAATGGCAGAGGTTTTGCCACACGTACATGAGGTCATGGGTTCAAATCTTGTGAAAAGTAAATTTTTTTCCATCAAATTTAGGTCTTGGGTTCAAATATATTGTGAAAAGCTAATTTTTTCATCAAATTTACTGATTTAATTGGGCCATTACATCGTTTTGTAATTTTTTGAATTTTTTGAGAATGATCCACATAGCTTGCCTAACTTACCATAAAAAAATTCGGATCATGATCAAATTTGTGTGATTTTTAAAAATTTTGACAATGCTACTAATATATTTAGAGCAACTTAACTGATTTAATTTAGCTACTAAATTTGAAAATTCTTGAAAATTTTTGAGAAGGGTCCAGAGCTGCCTACACTACTGTAAAAATTTCAGATCATAATAAAGTTTTTTTCATTTTTGAAAGTTCTGACAATGCTTCTAATGCATTTAGAGCAACTTCACTTATTTAATTAAGTTACTAAATTTGTAAATTTTTCAAAATTTGTGAGAAGGGTTCTAAAAGTATGCCTAAGCTACTATAAAAATAATATGATCATGATCAAACTTTTATCATTTTTAAAATTGCTGACCATGGTACTAATATATTTAAAGCAATTGCATTGGTTTAATTGAGCTACCAAATCAAGTTCGATTTTTTTAAACTTTTTGAGAAGGGTTCTCTGAGCATGCCTAAGTTACCATAAGAATGTCAAAACAAGATCAAACTTGTATATTTTTGTGAAATTCTAACAATGCTACTAATGTGTTTAAATTTCATTGTTTTCGTTTTTAAGAGCCATCAAATTAATTTTATTTTTAAAACTTTTTGAGGATGGTTACGAGAGAATGCCTAAGCTATCATAAGTTTATATTTTTATTTCCTAAAAAAGATTCCCTCCCTCTCTTAAATTTTTAAGACTTTGAAAAAATATTTATAAAAAATCAATCTTTCTAAGACTTTTTAAAAAGGAATATTTTTCAAAGACTTTTTTAGATGAATATTTTTAAAAAATATCTATATTAAAACAATTTTTTAGAAAAGATTTCCTCACTCTGTTAAAATTAACAAACAGCTCGTGACAACGCGTGACATTTTAACTAGTTTGTATGTAGCCGTAGCTCCAAGATATGGTTACGATTTATGATTGCCGGCAGGCCGGCGCACGCACATGCCTGCAGCAACGAGCATACCACTTGTCGATCGGTGAGTGTGTTGTATATAGGGGTGCAAACGGATCGGATACAGACGGATGTCGCTCATTCCGTATCCTATTCCAATTTTTTTCTCGGATATAGAATCGGATACGAACAGTGCCGAATACAAATACGAATTACTTCGGTCACGAATGCAGAGTGAATACAGATCGTTCCGGATATGGTTAGTCTCGGTTACGAATAGTTAGTCGGATAATGCGTGAAAGCAGAAACCATATATGTCGCGCATATTAGGATCAATCAACCATACACAAAACTTTACTAGAACCTTGGAGACATATAAGTGTTTCAAATTCAATAATAGTTGCCTTGCCTACATAAGAATAATATGCAGCCAAGTATAATTGCAATCAACATATGAACTTATATGATGAGCACATCCAACCGCAATCAAGCATTTTTGTTTTCCAAAAACCATATGTCCAAACATTCCACATTTCATTTACACTACGAGGTAGTAACTAGACTGCACATCTAACCACAATCAAGCTACAATGGTAGCTGGTTTCACATAGTGCATTGTATATGCAATACAGAGTAATTAGTTCTTACACAAGCTATGACTATGAATCCTGGGAAGCATCAGCAGGTATAAGAAAAGTGTATCTAGGGAAAAATGGTGGCCTAAAAAACGATAAGTGTGTGCAAAGTTCTAATGGCCTCTTCGCAGATCTAAAAAAGAAGCATCAACAATGAAGCACTAAGTATAAAGTGGAAAACTATGTAAGAAAGTCTTAGTGTTGGCAACAAAAAAATGTACCATTGACTTAATATTCATTGGCTAATCACCAACATATCATCCACACTCATCCTATCATCCTAACAAAATATTTCGATTGACACAAAAAATGGTGTAAAGGAGCTCAAAATGAAAACAAATACAAAGTTCAAGTACAAATTGACAATTAGCAAACCTCCTCATTCATGTATGGTGTAGCACATTCTTTATCCTCCAAGTGCAAATCCAACTCATCAACAAGTGATGCTATCTTCTCCTTAGAACCTATAATTTAAAAATGTCATAAAGATAGTAAACAAAAGTTGAAAGTGGTGCAAACTATGAACTTAATGACTTATTATTACCTTTCCTATATGAATGCCTAGTCCTCGGTACAAATTAGAGCCTCAACCACCTCAGGCTCAACACATCCCCCAGCACTAAAAGCCGACTCTGAAGCAACTGTTGATACTTGAATAGCTAACACGTCACGGGCTAGTCGTGAGAGAACAGGAAATGTCCCTTGATGTGTGTTCCACCATGACAATATATCAAACCGTGCATCCTCACCACTAGGATCAACCCAACGAAATGGTTTTCCTTTCATGTATACCTCCAATTCATTTATACCACCATGTGTTGTCAAATCTGCATCCTCATACAAGAATTGTTCATTGTCAAAGTCAGCATCACCAAGTGGCTGAGAAGGTCCTTCGGGATTAGACTTTGATGTTTTAGGTGTGTTGGATTGGTAAGCTTCGAACAATTTTTTGACAACATCAATGAAGTGATTAACTTCATGGGCTGCCCTCTCATGATAAATCCTCCCCATAAAATATTCAACTAGCCTTTTCTTGTATCTAGGATCAAGAAAGCATGCAATAACAAGAGCTATATTGGACTTGTCCCAATACTTGTCATATTTGGCTTTCATAGCCTCTGCGATAGAAGATATATTATCATCAACACTATCACACCATTCTACAAGTGCAATCTTAATCTCACAAAATTTCCACCAAAATAGGTTTGATGTTGGATATTGATTTCCAGAAAATATAAGAGTAATATCATTGAATTTTTGCAAACACTTGCATAGTAATTCTGCCATATCCCATTCTTCATATGTTGGAGCACACTTCTCATATTTACCCTTGTTCAAGTACAATAGCCTATCAAAAGCTCTCCTATAGTAAATAGCTTGCCTTAGCATTTCATATGTGGAGTTCCATCTTGTAGGCACATCCAAAGGAAGACCAGATTTGTTGTCTAAATCACATTCTAATGCACACTTCTGAAATTTCTCCCATTGCAATGGAGAATTCTTCACAATTGCAATAGTAGCTCTAATATTTTGAACTGAAGATGTAATTAATTTCAAACCATCTTGGGCAACAAGGTTTAGTATGTGGCAGAAACATCTCACATGAAAAAGGGCCCCATCACAAATCAAGAGAGAATGCTTATTAAGCTCGGTCACAACTTCTCTAACACATTTATCATTGGAGGATGCATTGTCTAGAGTAAGAGCAAATAACTTCTTCTCAATGTTCATAGACATGACACCCTTGACAAATTCATTTGCTAAATTAGTTCTTGTATGGCTCCCTTTGACATGACTGAATTTAACTATTCTTTTTTGTATACACCAATTATCATCAATCCAATGCACAGTAATGCACATATAGCCTTTATTTTGATTAGACGTCCACATGTCCATCGTGGCAGAAAATCGGCATGAAAGAGTTTTAAATTATTCATACAACTTCTTCTTTTCATCCCCAAACATTTTCAATATATCTTTTCTAGTGGTTGTGCGAGACTTGAATGAAAAATCAGGACGTAGAGACTTGATGAAATCAATAAAGTACTTATGCTCAAAATTTTCTTGATTCATAAAACCCCCTAAATTAATTATGAAATATTGCTCTCGGTTTTAACAAAAAACAGATTAACAGACGTTCACTAAAACAGTAATTTCAAAAATCCAACCGTTGGATTGATGTGAAATTTTAACTATATAAACTAGACTCAATTCCAAAACTAATGCAACAAAAAACAACTCGATCGGATGTATAGATCTCAAGATATTACCTTCACAAGATCACTAAAATAAAAGTGACGAAAATTGAACTTCGGAAGCAACGACGAACCAAACTCCCTGATGATAATTCAACTACGCTGAACCACAATCTCCCGCAAGACTCTGACTACGCCAGGGCAGCAGATGTACGTGCTGAACAAGAAGGACGTTTGTGCAGTACGTCTTCAACAATCAATTCCAACCTGAGAGACACATCATCGAGATGCTCAAGATCCTTCTGCTTGCATGCATGTATGCGGCCGATCAAGCTTCTAGTCATGCCAGGCTCTTTTTCTTTGCAAGCATGCACTGCCAGCCACCAGGAGTTGCGCTAGATAGAGGCAAATTATCTAGTCACCGTATCATGCATGCATGCTCGGCCACCAGAGAACCAAAGGCGCAAGCAAAACAAGGCGCGAGGAAACAATGCAGCCACCGATACGGGAGCACGCCGGCGCCAGAGGTAACACCGTCGCATAAAAATGGTCGAGGCTCCAGCCGCCGCAAAAGCTCAATTCATTGATCAGGTTTCAAGTCCTTTTATACAACTCAAAACCCTAACACATGTATGCATATCCACCTGGCCCAATACACATGGCCCAATATATGCATACAACCCAAAATTCACACATGCACGCATACGGCCCGCTTGCCGCACTCACGTGACTAACCAGCCTTCGTGTGCACTGTTCTCTAGCCCGAACGTCCCGCATGACATCCTCGACCACCAAGACCTCGATTCCTCCCTAAACCTAGTCCCGAACCTCAGTTCCTCCATGAACCTAGTTCCGGTCCCATCATCGACCACGTTCGCCCTCGAGCAACACCTGCACACGAATAAACAAATAACGCATTCGAGCACAAGTCCACGACTTGACTCAAAGTCAATCCATGCAACCACTCACATAAGTGCATTGCATCAAACAAAATCCATCATGCTATCACCAGCATAATAATCATCTTAACATAGCACATGCACAAGCACCACACATGCTATAACCAAAGTCACTTTACAATGCCAATTTCACCATTCAACCAATTTTTCATCACATGATCTCACAATCGCCCCTTTGATGAAAACATTGGCAACACCATTTGGACCTGAGCATTGGTATTCACCTCACAAGAACAGATGTAAGAAATTTTATTTATAAAACAAAAAGACAAACAAGGTGACCAAAAGACAAAGAGAGAATCTCCCCCTACAAAGAAGAAACAAAATCTCCCCTTATCTAAAAAGAAATCTCCCCCTATGACAAAGAGAAACTCCCCCTAACAGAAAGAAGAAATGTGTGTGTGAATGAGCAATGTGTAACAAAAAATTCTCCCTTTGATTCCAAAATTTCTCCCCCTTTGATAATGGATTCATCAAGAATGCAAAAAGAGAACAAAAGAGAAACTTCTCCCCCTTTATGTTGTTGTTTTCCTTTTTTTATGTACTGAGCATTATGAATCATGCACAAATGGAACAACTTGATCACCAAGTGATGCTATCAACAATACTTGCACCCTCAAATCTACACATAAACAATGTAGAGTAAGCATAACTAGAAATCAAGTACTATTAACGATTTTTTGCATGGCATGATCTCCCTTTCTCAACAATCTTAAAACCTGAAAACATTAAATTTTTGTGCACTTTATTTGTGCTTTGAAAAACTGATTCATTACTTTGATTGCAACAATAACAATTGCAAGGAATTACATGCACCATCAGCCTTACTTTTCAACCATGCCAAGCAATCACAAGCTTAAGGTTTCATGGTTTCGGTCATACACAACCTCTTCCAAGTTCATATCAAAGTGCAATGATAAGCAGTCTCGTAAAGAAGAAGTGTGATAGTACATAACCTTGTTCTTGTATTTATCAACAATCACTCTTTTAGCTTTAGCATTTAACTTTCATATTTAGCACTTTTTGAGCAGGATCAAGATAGCCAAGAAAGTTCAACCATGACAAGATTTAATTCAAGTTGTCATTCCATTTAAATAGTTATGTCATAAACTACACCATATATGCATAAATATGAAGTTGCAAAGATCTTCAAACATAAACATGGCTTCAAATGACATATGTGTATGAAATACAATGCTCAGTACTTTTACTATTTTTCATTCATTTTTTTTATTTTTCATTTAAGGAACACACAAAATAAAAAGCATTCTACACAATATTATAAGGTTTTTCACAAGCTCCCCCTCAAAATAACCACCTTAAAAAAACTTCTTCAAAATTGTCACTTGAAGGGAATAAACTTAAAAACAAAAGGCTTGAAAGAACAAACCTCCCAAAAGCAACCGAAAAAGACTTTCACAAAAAAAATCCAATAACTCCCCCTCAAATGGATAACCAATGAGATCAACAGAGAGGAGATAATGATATACATGTGGTTGAGTTATCATGGTATGTTCAATTAAGCATAAGCATGAATTATGATAAGTGAATCCAAAGCATGAAAGGCATGATATAAAATATAACTTTATTGAACATGCCAAGGAATACATATGAGCATATGAACAAGAAGTTATCTCATGTCACAATTAAATATCTGTAAATGTAAAAGACATGAGTATATAAGATAACTCACAAAGTAGATGAAGAATTATTGCACATGCCTCTTGAAAACCATCTCAAGGATGAGAACCATTCAAGTCTTGATCTCATCTTGCAAAAGACCAAGATCCACTAAGCTTCTGTTCTCCAACCCGCATCTGAAAAACCTACATAGCACGAAAAGATGTCGAGGCCTCGGTACTAGGGTTAAAAATAAAGCATTTGGGAATCCAGTATTGAGACACACGACAAGTAGGCACAACACGAGTATGCTTGTTCACAAAAACAGATTTGCCCTTTCTCGTGTGTTTCTTTCAACAAAAGATGTTTGCATCACCCTAGGCACAAAATAAGGATGCTTGTTCACAAACTCAGATTTGCTCTTTTCCGTGTTTTTTCCAACAGAAGGTGTTTGCATCACCCTAGGCACAAAATGAGGAGTGAAATGTGCCTTCCTGAAATTAGACCTAGCCTTAGCCTTTTCTTTCTTTTGCTGTTTGGCTAGCCTAAAGCAAAAATCTACTAAGTGTCTATCTCTACCACAATGAGTGCAAGTGTACTTAATATGATGTTTAGCTTTAGAAACAGAAGTAGCATTTGCATTCATCATAGTAGAAGATAACACACCAGCAGACTTGAAAACAGTTTTCTTAGGCTCATTAACAATTTCAAATTTTCCACTTTCAAGTATCTTAACAACAGTAGGAGCATGCGATTTATGATGAGCATAAGAATCAAAACCTAAACCTTTGTGATGAGTACTGACTTTTGATTGATCCAAAATCATGTTTAGGTTTTTCTTTCCTGAAGTGAACCGTTCTAAAGATTTTTCCAAGTAATCAACCTTTCGAGAAAGAGTTAAACAGTTATTACATAGAACGTCCACTTTTCCTTTCTGTTTGCGACAAGTTGAGTATGAAATAACCTCATGAGTGAGCATAGCATCTGTCATTTGAGAAACCCTAGCATTTGCATCATGCAACTTTAATTCTAGTATAGCACATTTAGAACAATGAGTTGTATCATACAAATCAACAGTAGAACAGCTAGCATTTTTCACATGTTTCTCATTCTCTTTCTTTTCAGCATTGACTTGGTCTAACAAGGAAACATGTTCTTTCCTAAGCACAGTAAGCTCACTGTAAATTAAGTCACATGATTTGCAAGCATTATCATCAGGAATCAAAGATTTAAGTCTAGCAATTTCAGCATTCAAAGATTCCACAAGAACATCAGGTTTCTTAATTTTCTTGTCGCGTTTGTCAAGCAATTTTCTAAGACGAACAACAGCAATAGTTAATTCATCGTAAGAAGGTTCTACCTTATTGCAGTCGCTGTCATGATCGTCCTCGGTGAAGCTTTCATCACTCCTAGCCATGAGACACAACCCTGTCAATTCATGTTTGCTTGGAGTTGTTGTGTCATCTTCACTGCTCTCCGAATCCACATCACTCAAATTGACTTGTTCAAGAGAGGAAAGGACCTGGTGGACAACTTTGCTGTTGATGAAACTCTTCTTTCTATTGCTTGGAGAGAACTTCTTCTCTATTCTTTTGTCATTGTCCTTCTCCTCTCTTGATGCTTTACCTGCAAGTTTAGGATAATTTGGACGAATGTGGTTGAGATCACCACACTCATAGCATCTTGGAGGGCCACCACCAACTCTCTTCCTCATTCTCACATTATGCAAAGCTTTATTAAAACGAGAAGAGAGTAGTGCCAAGTCTTTTTCAGGAAATTCTTCAATCTGTTCATCGGTTAGTGAAGACAAGAAATACAAAGCAAAACTTGAAGAAGCATTATTCTGAGACATGCTAGATTGGGAGGTCAATACAATTGATTTATGGTCATTCTTCCTAGCAAGAACATCCAATTCATGAGTTTTTAATTTAGAGAAAAGAACATCTAAAGTAAGTGTACTCATGACAGTTGATTCTCTAATGGATGTAACTTTCATCTCCCAAATTGACATGTCTAATGCACCAAGCAATTGTCTAGCATTAGCAGCATCATCAAAGCTAACTCCAACAGCACACAAATTGCTAAGAATTGTATTAAAGCGTGCAAAGAAATCATCTAGCGACTCACCAGGTTTCATCTCAAATCGCATGTATTCTTTCTTATATATATCCTGATGAACCTCTTTGATAGTGTTAGAACCCTCATGATAATCACAAAGAGATTTTCATACCTCATATGCCGACTTGAGATGGATCACGCGGTCGAAGTCACTTCTTCCCAAACCTTGGATGATCAAATTCCGTGCTTTGCTGTTTGCTTCAACATGTGCTTGATTGGTGTCATTGGCTTCATCATTCTCAGGAATTTGATATGTCTTGTATACTTTCTTCCAGATTGTAAAGCCCTGAGCTTGAATGTATGCCTCCATCTTCGCTTTCTAAAACTGAAAATCAACACCATCGAAAACATAAGGTTTTGTCGAATACCTATCCATCGCTACGATTTCTAATCACCGGTTATGATTAATTAGAAAAACCTTGCTCTGATACCACTTGTAGGATCGATATATATTAAACTAGCAATCAGAGGGGGGTGAATGATTGCGCGGAAGCTAAAATCAAAATTTTCTTGATTCACAAAACCCCCTAAATTAATTATGAAATATTGCTCTCAGTTTCAACAAAAAACAGATTAATAGATGTTCACTAAAACCGTAATTTCCAAAAATCCAACCGTTGGATTGATGTGAAATTTTAACTGTATAAACTATATTCAAATCTGAAACTAACGCAATAAGAATCACCTCAATCGGATATACGGATCTATAGTTATGATCTTTGTAAGTTGACTATATCAAATAATGACGAGAATAGATCAAACCCTAATTATGAGATTAAACAAGGCAACGTATCCTGTGCACATAGGCCTTCCCGTGTACACATCAGTACACCAACTAACAAATGTCACGAATTCTAAAATTTGTAGATATACTTCATAGATTACTCTACCTATGTATGAAAAATGATCAAATTCATTATATATCGAGAACAAAAGAAAAATTCAGCGAGTTTAAAGTCTTTAAACTTGTCGGATTTTCTTTTTATAACTCTGATATATAATAATTTGAACCTAATTTATACATAGGTAGAACAATCTATGAAGTACATCTAAAATTTTTTTCAGAATTTTTGTAACTTTTGTTAGTTGGTATGCACGGTGTGTACACGGGAAGGCCTGTGTGCACAGGATACGTTGCCATTAAACAAAATACCAGATGTTGTCCAGGTCTTCGATAACGATGAAGGTGCTGACCTGCATTGTGCTCACCACCTCCTTGTGCCCCTGATGCAGCAAAACCACTTGACAAGCGATGCACAAAAAGAACAGCCAACAAATCTCTCATGCATGCAAGCAATGCATACTTCAAGTCGCCTCCTTTATTTGCATGAATCACCAGATCGATGCAAGCTTCTAGTCGCCTGACTCTTTCCTTGCATGCATGCAACCAGGCACCGCAATTAACTAGTCACGCGTAGCCACAAGAATTGCATGCATGCAGCCACAAAACACGGGAGCACGCCGCGCCGTAAGCAAAAGGATGTCGATAAAAGGCCGAGACTCTCCGTTCGCATAAAAAGCCACCGCCAACAAGCCACCGACCAACAAGCAATTTTATTGATTAGGTTTTGAAGTCCTTTTATACAACTCAAAACCCTAACACATGTATGCATATCCACCTGGCCCAATACATGGCCCAATATATGCATACAACCCAAAATTCACACAGCACGATACGCCCGCTTGCACGCACTCACGTTACTAACCACCTTCGTGCACCGTTCTCTAGCCGAACGTCCGCATGACATCCTCGACCACCAAGACCTCGATTCCTCCTCAACCTAGTCCCAACCTCGGTTCCTCCATGAACCTAGTTCGGTCCATCATCGACCACGTTAGCCTCGAGCAACACACGCACACGAATAAACAAACAACACATCCGAGCACAAGTCCACGACTTGACTCAAAGTCAATCCATGCAACCACTCACATGAGTGCATTGCATCAAACAAAATCCATCATGCTATCACTAGCATAATAATCATCTCAACATAGCACATGCACAAGCACCACACATGCTATAACCAAAGTCACTTTACAATGCCAATTTCACCATTCAACCAATTTTTCATCACATGATCTCACAAAATTGTTCATACAACTTCTTCTTTTCATCCCCAAACATTTCCAATATATCTTTTCTAGTGATTGTGCGAGACTTGAATGAAAAACCAGGACGTAGAGACTTGATGAAATCAATAAAGTACTTATGCTCAACCATAGCAAAGGAATATTCATGCATAACTATTGCCAAATAGAATTTCCTCAGGCTAGCTTCAGCATCATACCTGCAAGTCTAAACAATTGCACTATTTTGTTCACCTTCACCCTTCTCAAGTTGGAGTTGTTGTTGGCTTTGCTTTACGGTATGCTTGAATTCCAAATGATTCCACAAGGCTTTCGTGCCCCTTGAGGTTTCACCTCTAGCTTTGGGCGGATATTTTTTGCATTTCACCCAAACTTGTTTCTCCTCCCCACCATCTTTTGTCTTAGATATCACCTCATACTTAGTGTAGTGTTCCCAAACCTTGGAGGTTGATAGCATCTAGGCCCCCTCAATCTATTTTTTATATTGTATCATATAGTTTTGGTGTTGATGACTAAGTTAATAATCATTAAGCTATGAAAAGCATGGGTTGAAAGCATAAATGAAGAATTATGGACTAATAAGATTAAGGTACTTTGTTACTAGTTTATGGCTTGGGAGATGTTTTAACCCAAGTAGCTAGTGTTAGTTCCTTTTGTCATACTATAAAGGGGGATTGTGCACAAGTGAGCACTTTGGTTCATAAGTCTAAGATTAGACTGCTTGGAGCTCAAAATCTCTTGAAAATCTTTCCACTCCTGTTTAATCAAGCTCTTCCATTATGTCAAAATCCAAATATAACACCAGACTAAATCTACATTGACCATTCTATGTAAATCTGACCTAGATCAGTTAGAAACAATCTTAACCGAGCACTCACCATTCACGCCGGACCAAATTCTACTGATACTCAAATTCAGTCCGGCGCAAAAGCAAATCTCTCAGTTATCCTTGTTTTCCAAGTTCTAAAAGTCCTTTGCTTAGAAACTGAAATTTCCCCTTCATGTGGCATGTCTAAGCAATCTAATACGATCTAACCATCCCATGTTGACTTTAATATTAATCAACTATAGTGAACTAATCTAGGGTGATGATAGATTATAGTATACAATTGACAAGGCAGGGTATACATCAAAAGGTATGATAGCTAAGTCCCAACTTAGATTGAAAGCATTTATACACATGAAATAACATGCAATATTGTAAAATAAAATAGCAACTTTATAAACATGAGTTCAATATGATCAAAGCACAACTTGCCTTGGCAAAGGTCCTGGTCTTATTCTGGAAGTTGATCTTGAGTGGTCAAATCCTCCTCCGATGCGTTGCACAACTCAACGTCTACGCAAATCGAGAGAGAAAAGCAAATAAATACCCAAAATAGAGAAAAAAATGAACTCCAAAAATCAAATAAAATCCACCATTAGATAGATCTTAATTTTACAAATTTTTAGAAATTTGAATCACCTCAATCTGAGTTCGTATGAGGGAGAATGAGCTTTGAGAAGATTCAAAAATCATAAAAATCATAAAATTGGGGAAATCAATAATATCCGAATTATTTTTATAAAAGAAAATTGATTTATTGCATCATCATGACGTGCTGCTGACGTCAGCATCAGGCCCAAGCCAACCGCTTGCTGACACGTGGCCTCAGTCCATAGACCCTATCCATAGGACCTCCTCTGGTCCATCGTGGATGCGGTCCACAGAACCTCGGCACCAGTACCTGACATGCGGCGAGCTCTGATTGGCTGACACGCACGACTCGATCTGGACCGCAGAAGCTGGATTAGACGGCCCAACTCTTGCGACACGCGACGATGTGTCAACCGCGCGATTAGATCGAACGGCTTAGGACTGGAGATGGCATTTACTGTTTAGGCGGCTATGGCTCCAACTCCAAAACCCTGCGGGAGATGAAGGCGACACTCCGACTCTCCCTACGCCGTCCACGTGGTGAGATCTTTAGCCATGATGTTGCAAATCCCAACCGAACACACGGTGGATCCTAATGGTCCAGATTCGGCGGATCCTGGGCTACCACGACACATCCTATCCGTCCGCCAGAATCAACGGCTGAGATTTGCTAATGATGTTTCCTGTAGCGACTAATCTTAAGCATCCAATCGCGAATCCAACGGCCAGAGCTTCTAGGGTTTACTACTATACGCGATCAATCCTAGCCGTCTCTCAACGATCCAACAGCGGCTTCTAGAAGATGGTCCACACGGGCCGCACCACGCATGGACCGAGCGCACACAGTGCTGGGCTTGGCCCAGTACTGTTCATACCGATTTTCTCGGGTCTTTCGATTTAAAATAAATACAGAATTTAACTTTGATTTATTTAGGCAATAAAAGCATAGGGAAAAATCCCAAAAAAATATCAAAAATACTTTGAGACATTCTGGACTCAAATAAATTATTTTTGGCAAAACTTTATTTAAATTTTATCTATATTTAATTAGTTTTCAACAAAAAGGCCAATATACTTAATTTAAAATAATTCAAATAAATCTTAGAAAAAACAATAAATCCAGGAAATTCACAAAACTCACAAATTGCAATAAAACACTATTAATTAGTAATAAAGAGCAAATTTTTTGGATGTTACAGAATTTGCACTTGTGAGTACGTCAACTGCGTCGGCACGCGATGGACCCTCTATGGTCTAGTTGGAAGTGTAGCGTACACCGGATGAGAAGGCTGCATCGGTGGTGGTGCTCCCTGCAACTGCGATGGTGTCCAGGCTCATCCGCATCAATGAAGTACCTCGACATACCACCATCGTCGAGATCATAATCCGCATGAGCTGGATCATCAGGCTACCCCTCGTAGTCATCAGGTACAGGTGAAACTATAGATGGGAATCACCGTGTCTATGAACCTGTAACAAATGAAGAATTGTTGAGAGCCTCGTAGTATTGATGCTCGAAGCCTATGAAACAAAAACATGAAATTTATATCAGCACCACACTAATTAACTAATATAAATTATGATACTACAGCAATCATATTTAGAAATTTAAAGAATAATATGTTACCTGGCCCGTAGGGATCCAACGGGGATCGAGCATCTAGAGCTTCTGCGGTGTCCTCGGTCATAGTACGCCGAGCTCCTAAGGATCATGTCCCTCCTCTGGAAAAGCAGTGGCGAAGTGGGCATGGTGATGATGATCAATGACCGGATCTAGCAACTCAAATGACCAGTCGTCATCTCCATCCTGGTGAGCCATACCTGCAAAATACAAAAATGAAAGTAATAATTAAAATGCATATAGAATCAAATGCGTACAAAAAACTATACAAGCATCATAACAATATATAGAAACAAACACGTACAAAAAATTATACAAGCATCATAACAATATATAGAAACAAATGCATACAAAAAACTATACAAACATCATAACAATATATTAAAACAAATACGTATGAAAAACTATACAAGCATCATAATAATATATTGAAACAAATTCCAATAATTTGTGCCACAACACTCACAACTACATGCAACTTGCTTCCAACTAGGTAAAAAATAGAGTTCATACAACACACATTACATCAATAAAATATGAATTTGATATATAGCATATGATGATTCAAATAGCTTCTCCGGTAGTATGATGACGTCGTCTACCACACCTTGCAGATGACGATCCCTTCCCTGCCGTTGGGTTGCCATCTCCTCCTTCATCTACTTCGTTTTGTGGCTGGCGGTTCTTGAACGTATGTCCTGTTTGATTGCATAATGAACATTTTTTACGTGCTTACTAGCTTAAGACTCATCCATGTTATTTCTGATAAGCCTTGTTTTTCAATGCCTTGCTTTGCATATTCTTGCATCAAAATCAGAAACCTAGAACCTTTTATTGACACTAGGAGTTGTGGTGAAAGAACTGACAACACCATAACCATAAAGCTCCTCACTTCAAGTTGCCATCACCTTCTCTTGTGATTAACTGAAGTAGTGCGAAGAGTTTCAAAAATTGAGATTGGAAGTTATTCCACAAGGTTTTGTTGCTTCTTTGGAAGTGAAGCCAACGCTTGAGGATCAAATCAGAGATGGACTAAAAGATGATGAGAAAATCAGCAGGATCAAGTCTAAGAAGGAGGAAGGCTTAACGGAAGATTTCACTGTGGATGAATAAGGAACCATGTGGTTTAAAGGTCGAATTTATGTAGCAGATATGAAAGAGCTTAAGCAGTTGATTCTTGAAGAGGCTCATGATTCTAAGTATTCCATTCATCCAGGAAATGCTAAGATGTATCAAAATCTTAAGAGAATCTTAAGAGAAGATTTTGGTGGCCTAATATGAAGTGTGAGGTAGCTGAGCACGTTGCATTGTGTGATGTATACCAAAGGGTGAAAGCTATGCACCAAAGGGCGAAAGCTATATATGCACCAAAGGGCTGCTGGTTTGCTGCAACCACTAAAGATTCCAGAATGGAAATAGGAGGAAATCGGAATGGATTTCATCATGGGTTTATGCAAGACTCAAAAAGGTTATGATTCCATATGGGTCATCATTGATGGATTGACCAAAGTTGCTCACTTCATTCCAGTGAAGACAACCTACTCAGGGGATCATTTGGTAGAACTGTATATGTCAAGGATTGTGTGTTTGCATGGTGTGCCCAAGAAAATTATGTCAAATAGAGTACCCAATTTACCTCAAGGTTTTAGAACAAGTTGCATGAAGTAATGGGAACTCGCTTGAATTTTAGCACAGTATATTATCTACAGACCGACGGTCAGACAGAAAGGGTTAATCAGATTTTGGAGAATATGTTGAGAGTTGTGTGTTAGCTTACACTACATTGTGGGATAAGTGTTTGCCACATACAGAATTTAGCTATAACAACAGTAATCAGGCTAGTTTGCAAATATCACCATTTGAGGCTTTATATGGTTGTGCCTGTTGTACCCCATTGAATTAGAATGAAACGGAAGAGCGTTCGGTGTTTGGGCCTAATGTTCTCATGAAAGTCAAAGAGCAAGTTGCTATGATAAGAGAAATGTTGAAAACAACACAGTTAAGGCAAAAGAGTTGCACTAATAATCGCCGCCGCGATTTGAGCTTTGAACCAAATGATTTCGTATATCTTTCAATTACTCCTCTTAAAGGTGTCAAAAGGTTTCACACCAAGGAAAAGCTTACGCCAAGATTCATTGGACCGTTCAAAATCTTGAGCCATCGAGGAGAGGTTGCTTATCAGTTAGAGTTGCTGCAGTCATTGGCAGAAGTGCATGATGTGTTTCATGTGTCACAGCTTAAGAAGTGTCTCAGAGTGCCAACAGAGCAGACGCCGTTGGAAGCAGTTGAGTTGCAAGAGGATTTGTCCTACAAGGAGCAGCCGATCAAGATTTTGGATGTGATGAAGCGCAAGACCAGAAATAAATCTGTCCACTTTTGCAGAGTTCAATAGAACAATCATTCAGAAAATAAAGCAACCTAAAAGCATGAAGAGGACTTGAAGTCAAAATTCCCAAACCTGTTCCCTAGATAGTCTTGAATCTTAGGGTCGAGATTCTATTAAGGGAGAAGGTTTGTAATATCCCAAAAATTTACCCTTTATTATTATTTTATTGTTATTTGTGTGTTTTGTGATTTGTCTAAATTTATTGGATTTTATTTGAAATTATTTTAAATTAAGTATATTGGTATTCTATTGAAAAGTAAATAAATATAGATAAAATTTATATAAAGTTTTGCCAAAAATATTTTATTTGAGTCCAAAATGTCCCAAAGTATTTATGTGAATTTTCTCATATTTTTCCTAATATTTTTATTGCCTAAAATAGACTAAACTATTCTCTGGAATTATTTTAATTAGAAAAACAGCAAAAATATGTTTGAATAGTACTGGGCCGAAACCCAGCTCTGTGCGCACGTGGCCCAGTGTTGTGTGGTCCGGCCCACTCTGCGTGTTTGCTCGCTCAGCCTGTCTTCCAGAAGCATTAGCACCGACCGTCGAATCGAGATCGGGCGGCCTACATGAAGCCGAGTCGCAGCGAAAACCCTAGGAGGTTGAGAGCCGTTGGATCCAGATCACATGTCTGGGAATAGATCACGTTGTTTTGGGCCATTTTGATCTAGACCATTGATCCTTTACTGGCGGTTGAGATCGTGTCGCTTTGGGAGTAGTCCGTGGCCGTTGATCCAAGATCGGACGGCTATCCGTTGTCATCTCGGATTAGAGCTCGGAGTCCGCCATTGTTACATCGCACCACCCTGTAGGGCTAGGGCTCTAGATTTAGTGCGTTGCCAAGGCTATGTAAGGGGGAGGGTAGCACCCTGAGGATGATTAGACTGCGTCACGTAATTGCCTTGAAGCACCATCGCCCAAGGAGCTTCATAGCGCTCATAAGATCTCGCTGTCATGTCGAAGCTCCACCGCGTTGTTTCTCTGCTTCCCGCTTTCATTGAGCCGAGGAACCACCGCTTTTGTGCTAGATCCGAGCTCGCTGTGTTGTGACGCGTCCGTGTCACCGCTCATTGGTCGTCGGAGGTCATCGCTTCGCCACAACTAGAGTCATCATCCGCAAGACCGGTGAAGCCATGCCACCATGCCACCATCACCGTGATCAAAGGTTGTCAGCCATCGGATCTTCTGCCAATGCGCTAGATCGAGCCACGTCGCTTCGCTAAACAATAAACCCCTCTGGTAACATCCACCATTGGATCGTCGGTAGACGCTCAGGATTCCGCCATGTAGACGTAGAGCTTTTAACTGTTAGATTGGGATGAATGGATCGGATCACACCACCGGCCGAGCCAATCAAGCGTCGACACGTGGCAGCTATAGCATCAAGACGTTGTGGACTGCGTCCACGGTGGACCAGAGGAGGTCTCGTGGATCGAGTCCATGGACTGTGCCACGTGTCAGCATCTGGTTGATTCAGCCTAGTGTTGATGTCAGCATGATGCAATAAAACAAATTTCCTTTATAAAAATAATTCGGTATATTATTTGATTTTCTAATTTTCAGATTTTTATGTTTTTTGAATCTTTCGAGTGCCTGTTCCCCCTAATAGGAGCTCCGATTGAGGTGATTCAAATTTCTAAAAATTTATAAAATTAAGATCTATTTAACGGTAAATTTTATTTGATTTTTGGAGTTCATTTTCTCTCTGTTTTCATATTTATTTGGTTTTCTCTCTCGATTCACGTAGACGTTAAGTTGTGCAATGCATCGGAGGAGGATCCGTTGACTCAAGATCAAGTTCCATAGCAAGACCAGGACCCTTGCCAACGTAAGTTGCGCTTTGATCATGTTGAACCCATGTTTATAAAGTTGCTATGTTGTTTTACCATACTGCATGCTATTTCACATGTACAATTGTTTTCAAATTAAGTTGGGACTTAGTTAACATACCTTTTGATCTATACTCTACCTTATCATTTGTATGTCATGATCTATTATCACCCTCGATTAGTTAACTATAGTTGTGTCGGGGATTGGATAATTTTCATAAAGACCATCGTGCCCCGGCAACCAATCTCTAGCCGACCATATATGCCCTTGGACGGTGTCCCCAAGGAAGACCCACGGGCAGACTGGCCGATGGGTCTGCCCCGACCACGACCAAGCTCGTCCCCGAGCATGTGCCTTTGTTTCCCGAGCGTGCTTGTTCGTATGGATGCGACAGTCGGCCAAGGCTGAAGGAAGATCCCGGGCATGATCGGTAGGTCGCGTTCGGCCCGTGAAGACGACGTGGCATTAATCACACTACGGTGTAAGGACCGTACGGTCACGTTCTAAGCCCACTATGCCCACATCACGGCATGGCGAAAAGAAAGGGCAGTAGTTACGCTCACGTCCGGGCATAGTAGTGGCATGGCATTCAGTTATAAATGATGTGAAACTGTAATCGTCTATAAATACCCTGCCATAAGAAACAACCAGGGCGATTAGAAAAAGTGAGAGGGGTTCTTTTGGTTGTTCAGAAGTCGTGAGAAATACCCAATCGTGTCTGTAAGAAGAAGAGAAAAGAGGGAAAGGCGCAACACACCTGCACAAGCACCCTGTAAACATTTTCGGCAGTAGTAAAGCCACTGGATGTAGGGTTGTTATCTTCTTTGCGAGAGGCCCGAACCAGGATAAAATCCCCTATCTGTCGTCCCCTTTTGAACCTCTGACTATCCACCGACCTAGCTCGACAGCTCTTGGGACGCCAACACCTTCGTGGGAAAAGGGCCCTGGTTGATCTCTCATTCAACAAGTAAGCTCGGTAGGGGATCCGTTCCCAAAACGTCAATAGCTGGCGCCGTCCGTGGGGATCGACTGAGTCCTTTCGCGAGGAATCCCTGAAGATGCTGAATTCTCAGGATGGTCAAGACCTCTGCGTCTTCAACGACGTTGAGGATGATGACATGTACTACGCCGACGAAGATGTAGCTGGTGTGGCTGATCCAGAAGGCCACATCGAGTTCGGGAGTTCTTCCTCGGTGGCTGCAACGTGAGAGCATTTCCTCCGCTCGCAGCTTGATTCCCTCACTGATGAGGAAGAATATGACGATCTCCATGATGGTCTGGATGTCCCTGACCGTTCTGAGCCCGATCATGAGATCGCGTCGCGCGGAGACACCATGATGTTGCCTTCGCGGTCCCAATGTTCCCGCGACATTAATATGGCGGGAAGAGAAGAAGACCCCAAGGCCGAATCCTCGGGGGCTGCTCATCATCATCGGTACAAGGCAGCTAAGAGCCATCTGGAGTCATCCCAGAACAGAACCCTAGCGAGCTTCTGTCGCCAAGCCCGTGAAAAGATGGGTGCCAGGGCTGAAGACTCAGCTCGCAGAAATTCACGCAAGCACCGCTCTCCGGAGCACGCGCGTGACCGCCGGCCAAGATCATCCCCTCATGTTCCCCGGAATGATGAGCGATTGCGTGCCATGGCACGGTTGTGCGCAACCTTGGGAATTTTCCTGGTTAGGCGGACCTGGAGGCCATGGGTGCGGTCGTGGCCGAGAATCTGGAAAAACTCACCACCAACATGAAGCTTTCAAGGTCCCCCGACGGTAAAGAAGCCCGGAGTGTTTCCCGAGACAGTAAGCATCATTCCCCTATTCGCTCCCGTCGCGGTGACTCCCGAAGCCCCGCTCGGGAAGGCCATAGGAAGTATGATCGATGCTGCGGGGACGTTCGGAGTGGTTCTCAGATGATCTCACGGGATCAAGGGTACACTCGGTCCGGCCACAGGCATACCGAGTATTCTGCCTCAGGACGGTCTTCGCCGCGCCGATATGGAGAGGAGTTCTCTCACCTCGGTCCGTGCATCAGGGGCCATCGCGTTGGTGACCGTCACAGCCACCACGCTCGGAGGGGCCGTCATGATAGCTCAACATTCGGGTGCCGAGCTTTCTCAGCATCCCTCCGCGACGTCTCGTGGCCGAGCAAGTTCAAGCGCGGTCACATTGAAAGATTTAACGGGACCCAAAATCCGGATAAGTTCCTCTCAATCTACTCCACTGCAATTCTTGCAGCTGGGGGGGACGAGGGAGTTATGGCCAACTTCCTCCCCATGATCTTGGATGGAGCTGCCAGAACATGGCTCTTCAACCAAAAAGAGGGGTCGATCCGCTCGTGGAGGCAACTCAGTGAAGTGCTTCGGGCAAACTTTCAGAGCTGCTACACTCACCCGGGCAATGAGCGCGACCTCGAGCGCTTGATCCAGACCGAAAAGGAGTCCTTGAGGCACTTCGTCCAGAGGTTTATCAAGGTGAGAAACTCAATTCCGAGCATTTCGGATGAAGCAGTTGTCTGGGCTTTCAAGCTCGGTGTTCGGGACGTTCCCTTCATGCATGACCTGGAGATTCATCCAAATCTGACAGCCAATGAGCTGTTCCGTATGGCCGACTATTATGCGAACGCCGATGAGGCGGTCTAGTAGAAGAAGATGCTGGACGAAAGCAAGCTGCCGCCTCAGCCGGGCCTGGAGGGCTCCACGAGCAAGAAACACCCAGTCTCTGTGGAGAGGAAGATTAAGAAAAAGAAGAGGTCGTCTGCGCCGGGTATGGTGGTGGCTGTCGAGCATCACCCGCCGTGGGTTCCATCGGCTCAGTAGCCTAGGAGAGGAAGGAGCTGGCCGCCCCAATGGTGTAACGACCAGGGTCGCAATGACTGAGGTCGCAGCGACCAAAGTCACAACGACCGAGATCGCGATAGCCAAGGCATGCCTTCTAACGATCGCTTTTGTCCGCTCCATCAGGCATACGGGCACAACCTCCACAACTGTCGAACCTGGACACTCCGCTTGGAGAAGTTTAACAACGGCAAAGGCCCTATGCCCACACTCCCAAGAAAAGGGGAGGGAAGCAAAGGCAAGGGCAAGGCGCCTACAGATGGAGACGACGACATGGAGTACCAGGAGCCCTATAACCACATAGCGGTTATATTCAGGGGTTCCCGGCATACAGGTCCCGTAGGGATCTAAAGGAGGCAGCACGGAAGGTGCACCACATCACTCAGGGCAAGCCCCCCGTGCAGCAGCTCAAGTGGTCTGAGCTATCCATTACTTTCTCCAAGGATGACTGTCCCCTTGGAATGACCAAGCCTCAAAAGCTCCCATTGGTCATGAGCATGGCCATCAGCAACGCTAAGGTGGGGTGAGTACTCATTGATGGCGGGAGCTCCCTGGACCTCATATCTGCCAAGGTCTTGGATGAGATGCAAGTTCCTCGGTCCAAAATCAAGAGCCTAGCTGTCCCATTCTTCGGGATCGTCCCGGGCACCTCGGTCAAGCCCCTTGGCCAGATCGTCTTGCCCGTCATGTTCGGGAGCCCGAGCAACTTCCGAATGGAGATGGTCACCTTTGAAGTAGTCGACTTCGAGTCGGCCTACAACGCCATCCTTGGTAGGCCGGCTCTCTCCAAGTTCATGGCCACTACGCATCATGCGTACCAGTGCTTTAAGGTTCCTGGCCCGAAGGGCATAATCACCATAAGGGGAACCAAAAAGCGGCCTTGAACTGCGATAAAAAGTCGTTTGACATGGTCGGGCAGCTACCTCAGCGCGGTCTCGACCAAGAGCCGAAGAATTCCCGATCGAAAGTTACCTTCCAGTCGGGAGGAAAAACCAAGGTGGTCCCGCTAAGCAGCACGGATCCGGCTAAGGTCTTGCATTTGGGATCTTCCTTAGATCCCAAATAGGAACGAGCTCATTGCTTTCCTCCGAAAGAATGCGGACGTGTTCGCTTGGGAACCGTCCGACATGCCCAGAGTCCCATGGGAGGTAATTGAGCACAAGCTAGCTGTTCGGCCTAATAAGAAGCCTGTGCGGCAGAAGCTCAGGTGTTTTTCCCCAGAGAAAGAAGCAATCATCCGGGATGAACTCGACAAACTCCTCAAGGCCGGCTTCGTCCGGGAAGTCAAGCATTCGGAATGGCTGGCGAACTCGGTCATCGTCAAGAAGAAAGGTGGCAAGTGGCGCATGTGTGTCGACCACACTGGCTTGAACGTCGCATGCTCCAAGGATAACTTCCCGCTGCCGTGCATAGACCAGCTGGTCAACGCGACGGCGGAGTCCCAGGTGATGAGCTTTTTGGACGCCTAGTCGGGCTACCACCAGATCAGCATATCCCTTGAAGATGAAGAGAAGACTTCCTTCATTACCCCGTTTGGCACGTTCTGCTACACGACCATGTCTTTCGGTCTAAGTAACGCTGGAGCGACCTTCCAGCGCCTGATGCAGAAGACCTTCCCAGATCAAATAGGCCAAAATCGAAGCCAGAAAACCCAGAAAAAATCGAGGCCATCGAAAGAATGCAACCTCCCAACTGCATGAAGGAGGTCCAAGCCTTGACCAGACGCATGGCGGCTCTGAGTCGCTTTATTTCCCGGTCAGGCGAGCATGGGTTGCCCTTCTTCAAGGCGCTCCACAGGCATGATGGTTTCGCATGGACAGAAAAAGCCAACCGCTCCTTCGAGAAGCTAAAGTAATACCTGTCCAGCCCACCTGTCTTAACCATGCCAAGGTTGGAGGAAGCGCTTCTGCTATATCTAGCGGCGACCCCGCAGGCTGTAAGCGTGGTGTTGATGCTCGAACGAGATGGGGCGCAGCGACTGATATACTATGTCAGTGAGGTCTTGCACAGACCAAAGGAGCGGTACCCTAAGGTCCAGAAGCTCTTGTACTCGCTGCTTATGGCTTCAAGAAAGTTGCGCCACTATTTTCAAGCCCATAAGGTCGTCATTTCGACCAACTTTCCACTTAGGGAGATCCTAAGAAATCAAGACGCTGGTGGTTGAATAGTAAAATAGGCTATGGAGCTCGCCGAGTTCGACATCCACTTCTCAGCCTGCACGGCGATCAAATCTCAGATCCTGGCAGACTTTGTAGCGGAATAGACGAATCCGGTGCCACCCGCTACCGAGCTCGATGGATCCGAGGAAGGTCGCTGGACCATGTACTTTAACGGGTCCCGAGCTTACGAACGCTCGGGGGCTAGGGTCGTACTGGTATCCCCCTAGGGAGATCAGCTCCAGTACGCCATTCAATTACACTTCGCCGCAACCAATAACGCGGCGGAGTATGAAGGCCTCCTGGTCGAGCTACGAGCATGCAGAGCACTCGGAGTCCAGCGACTAACTGTAAGAGGCGATTCGCAGTTGGTCGTCAACAAAGTTAATAAGGAGTATCAATGTTCTGATAACTCAACGGTGCTTTACTTGGTTAAAATAAGGAAGATGGAGAGGTACTTTTGAAAATTTCGAAGTACTCTACATCCCCAAGAAGGACAATTCCCTGGCCGACCACCTCTCCAAGGTCGGTTCCTCCTAAACGCCCGCCTCGGCGGGGGTGCTCATGAGCACATATACAAGCCCTCCATTTCCTCTATAGAGGAGGCACCGCAGATGTGCGGTAATATCTCCTTCCTCGAGCATGGTGTAGACTGGATGACACCATTCGTTCAGTATCTTGCCCATGGGACACTGCCCGAGGAAGAAGCTGAGCATTTCCGGCTTATAAGGCGATCCTCTTCATACAGGTTGATCGAGGGTGCCTTGTACCGCAAAGGGGCACTAGGAGTCCTCTCCAAGTGCATATCTCGAGAAGAGGGCAAATTCCTTCTTAGAGATATCCATGAGGGAGTGTGTGGAGCTCACTCGTCTTTCAGGACGTTCATGAGCAAAGCCTTACGATTAGGATATTATTGGCCAACGGCCTTAGCCGACGCTCGGTCGATCGTGGCGATTTGCCGAGCATGCTAGTTTCATGCTCGCAAGGTACATCAGTCGGTGTACGCACTTCAAACTATCTCGCTCTCATGGCCATTCTTGACCTAGGGAGTCGATATACTCGGACCTCTCCCCCGTGGTTGAAGAGGTTGCAAATCTTTGCTCATGGCTGTCGACACCTTCACTAAGTGGATCGTGGCCGAACCTGTGTCAACCATTTTGGCTCAAGCAGCCAGGAGGTTTTTTTGCAGTAACGTGGTGACGCGTTTTGATGTCCCCAATTGCCTCATCACGGATAACAGCACTCAGTTCACTAGCTAACTGTTTCAAGCCTACTGCGAAGACATCGGGACAAAGGTCTGCTTCGCCTCTATAGCGCATCCGCAGAGCAATGGAGCAGCCGAGCGAGCAAATGGTCAAATCCTTCAAGGGATCAAAAAGAGGGTTTTCAAAAACCTCACCCAACACAGCCAATCATGGGTGGATGAGCTTCCTTCCGTCCTCTGGTCAGTTCGCACTACGGCGAGCCGGGCTACGGGCGAAACCCCTTTCCAGCTCGTCTATGGTGCAGAGGCTATATTGCCGTCGAAATAGTACTAGGTTCCTAAAGAGTGCACTTGGTCGACAGTGTTGACCAAGAGCTCGAGCGTCTCCTTGACCTAGACCTCGCTGAAGAGACACGCGAACGGGCACTGCTGCAATCCGTTGTATACCTACAAGCTGCACGTGGCTAAGTCGACACAACCAAGGACCTTGCAAGTTGGCGACCTGGTCCTACATCGAATCCAGGACCTGTCAACGGCCAACATGCTCTCCCCCAGATGGGAAGGTCCGTTCACGGTCGTCTCGATGGCACGCCCGAGGGTTCTCCGGTTAGCGATGGAAGATGGTCGTGTGCTCATTAGCTCCTGGAATATCGACCAGCTGTGCAAATTTTTTGTCTAGCTCGCATTTACTTTCGTGTTTTGCGTTTGCTCAGCGGATTTTTTCTGTAAAATTCGGTCCCTTCGCCCGCGCGAAGTCCATTATTCCCAAGATTTTGTGAATGTTTCTAAAGTCACTACCCGTTGGTAAGCCAACTCTGCTTCGCATGTAACATCCCAAAATTTGGTCTATTTTGAATTTAATAAGTTATTTTGAATTTTTGAGAATTTTTGGAATTTATTTGGATTTAATTGGAATTTCTGGAATTTAACCTTTCTTTGGAAATTAATTAAATAATGAATAAGTTTTTGCAAAATATAATGAAATTATTTTATTTGAGTCCGAAATGTTCCAAATATTTTCTGGAATTTTTTTAGAATTTTTCTGCTATTTTAAATGCCTCAAATGATTTAGTGGAATTTTCATAATTATTTTTATTGGAAAAATTGAATAAAACCCGTGTGAACAGTATTGGGCCGAGCCTGTTACTATGCACACTGTTGGCCGAGCCCGACGGAACCCTAATCGTCACTGCGGGTGACCGTCCAATCAGGATCGGATGGTCCAGGGGTGACCACGTCTCGCGCGTTTTCGGTTCATCGATTCATTGCCGCGTGGATGGCTGGGATTGCGCCACGTAGCCTCACCAACCATTTCCGGTAAAGCCGCTGCCACGCGTTATGGACGAAGATTCCGTGTGCCATTAACGCCGCTGTGCTTACTCCCCGTCTTCATTATCTGGCGCACCGTGTAGAGCACTCCCTTCCGCATCATTTGCACCATTTCCCATCTCCCGAGACTCACCGTAGCCATTGCACGAGCTCAGATGATGAGGACATCGCTCCTATGCATACGCCCGAGACTCCTCCAGTTGTGATGCAAGGACCCATCACAAGAGCACAAGCACGGCAATTGAATCAACAGGTGAGCTCGTTCCTAAGTGCCCGTGCATATACTTGTGAGGATGGTATGCTACCTAATGATATTCTTGATTATATGGTACTTAGGAACTTTGGAGAGGATCATGAAGGCCTTGGGAACCAGCAAGGGCCAGGAGGGAGGCAAGGGGGGCGTCCAAGTCAAGTTGGAGGCCCAATTCACCTCGGAGTCGACTACCTCGGCCACCAGGAGCAGTATTCCCTAAAATCATCGTCCAGGCCACAAACAGGCTCCGATTTCAATGATCCACATGTGCCTAGAAAGCTAAGGAGATAACCTTTCCAATGTCACTAGTTTTAGGTCATTTGAACTTTGGAGTCGACAGGAATTCACATTGCAAGTTGGCGGATAGAATCTGTCCCAAGGTCCTGCGTCACCAATTTGGGCCGTTGGCCCATGTATCGTGTTGGAGTCCATCACGGATGCATCTAGGGTCTCTAGGACATCCCTTAGACCTTATATTCAGTAGCCACCGCTAGGGTTTGACTCGGGTTTTGCTTAGATCAATTCTGTCTTTGAACAGTGTCGCCGTTCATCCGTTTGTGAGACCCCAACTCGTGAGCTTCATCATCAATTGCAAATTCAGTTGCATCTTTCTTATTCTTGCTTGTGTTCTCGATTCACTGGCAGGGATTAGCCTTCGTGGCGAGGTCAACAGGCAGCGCACGGTTGATAACTAGAAGACGCGTGGTGCTGCGATTGTAGGGGTTTTGACCGTGCCGATCAAGAAGCCGGATCGTGTGTGTCTCGCGCCGCCTAATCGACTTATCCTTCACCTGACGGAAGTTCGGCATCACCGTACCCATCACTCGTCATAGTCCCGAGTCCTTCCGCCATCGCCGTTCCATCTCCGTCATCGTCAAGGTCACCGGGGTGTTCCTTGCGTCAAGCCACGTCGACCCATCCACTTCTTGTCGCCGGAGAAGCCCCGCATCGCCGTGTCGCACGTCGTCTTCTTCCCCTCCGGCAAGTTCTGCGCCACCGCGACACCACCGTCAGCCCGAGCTTCGTCCGCCGTCCGATCATCATCGAACGCTCCGGATTTTGCCATGTCGCCCAACAATAGTAAACCCCATCTTCACTTCTCGTCCGTTGGATCTAATCAATGGTCTAGATTGCATCGCATAGATCTATGTTAGTTTAATCTTAGCCGTTAGATCTAGATCGTAGGGTGTTCATTTTGCCGCGTCGCATAGTTGTTGTAGCCGTTGGATGCGCGCTGGTCATCTCCGATCGTGCCGCGTGTCATCCCCGCAGTGGACTAGAGCCGTATTGCATCGGTTGATCTCGGTTGTCCCTTTTGATTTGAGCGGACGAGATTACGCCAAGCGCCGGGCCAGTCCTGTGTCGACGCGTGTTGCATGGAAACCGAGGAGTCAGTGCCGCCGTCTCTATCGACGTTGCCGTTTAAATCTTAGCCGTCCGATTGGGATCCAATGGTCGTGGTGAAGCCACATGTCGGTGTACTTTGCACCGGGGTACCCTCTTCGCCGAAGAAATAATAGGCCCAAAAAGCGGCCTAGCCCAGTTTGCCCCTAGCGGGCAGCCGGGCGATCACGCCCTGCCCCCCGAGCGAGGAGCCCGCATGGCCCACTAGCGAGCAGCCAGGCGATCACGCCCTACTCGCCGGGTGAGCGGCCTACACGGCGCCCTGGCGAGCAGCGGGGCGATCACACCCTGCCCAGCGGGCGAGAAGCCTTCTACCGAACCATACCTTCCGTCTAGGGAGTAGTCAACTCTGTTCATTGACGGGATCTTGTCAGGTAAAATACGCCGACACCACATGTTGGCTCCGGGGTAGATCTAAGTCGAATCGCCGCATCAATCTCGGCCGTTCATTTTGAATCAGACAAACGAGAGTGACTTGGGATTCGATTAACCGTGTTGCGACGCGTGTCGCGTCTCGTTTGGGCCACGTGTCATGATGACGTCATAAATAATTTTAATATAAAAATATTTCAGCCAAAATTCATTTCAGTACTGATGTCATCATTAGGTCATGCTGACATCATAAATCCCAATTTTCCGCATAAAAATAATTAAAATAAATCGGATTTTCTGATTTTAGGATTTTCTATTTATTTAAAATTTTGAAAGGCTATAACTTTTGCGTTTTAACTCTGATTGAGCTGATTTCAATTTCTATAAATTTTTAAAATCAAGATCTATTTATTAGTGAATTTTGTGGAATTTTTAGAGTTGATCTTACTCTCTATAATTTATATTTATTGTGTATCCATTTGTTACGAGTAGACGTTGATTTGCCAGAAAGCTTCGAGGGGGAATTCTCAGTCTAAGACCAAGCTCCAGATCAGGATCAACAGCTATTTGAAGGCAAGTTATGCGTTGATCATTTTGCTCCTAAGTTTTAAAATGTATTTTGATTCAAATTATGCATGCTAAATTAAATATGGATTTAATTAATTTGGGTAGATTAGTTAATCAACCTATTTGTTATTACCACCTTGTCACCAATATTTGTATGCCATGATTCATTTGTTGCCCTAAGTAATAATATTAGTTGGATGTAATGATATACCAACAGGGGAGGCTAGACCGTGAATAGTTGCTTAGCCTTGCTTATATCGTGAGTAATCTTTTAAAATACAAAAGTAACATTGACTAAAGGAATAGTAAATGCATTTTGGTAAATGGTGGAATGTTGTTGGTAATGACGTTGAAATGTGGAGACCTGTGTGGTTCTACATGGAGGTTGAGTTACTGGCATGTGTTGCACCGTAAAACAATTTGGGATGAGAAATGATTTAGACTGAGGCAAGTGGACCGAGACTTTGTGCCAGAAGGGGGGCCTGTGTGGCAAAGGAGATGGCTATGCGCCAAACTTTTGGAAGTAGGAAGTCTTGCCTTGGTCAGTTAAGGACTTTACCTTGCAAGCCTTTGAACTGAGTTAATCGTACAACCACATGTATGGTATGGGGCAGACCTAGTTTAGTAAGGTTCTAATATCTTTCTTTTGATACCTCAGGGTGGCAGTTACACAAGGGTGTAACTGTGTGGGGGAGCGTACCTGTGCTACGGCTTGGTACCCATCCAGCGGTGTTCTTTGTTCTATACTTGACTCTGCGTGAGGAAGTGTTAGGGAAGGCAATCTTGGAGAGGTTCATAGGTTTAGATGGAAGTTTCTGAAAAACTTTGTTACAATCAATCACCTGTGTGGTGAGCGACTGTATCTTGTGGGTAAAGTGTACAACCTCTGCAGAGTGTGTCAAAACTATTCGAATAGCCGTGTCCGCGGAATTAGACAGAGCTCGGGGATTACAGTCAAGGGGTAGATCTTCGAAAATAAAATGGGGATGAGTGCCTGTGTGCCAAGGATAATTGTGAAATTTGATTCAGGACTATGTGTCAAAAATATGTGGAAAAACAATTTGAGAAAGTTATTATATTTATATGGTTTTGCAGATTTTTTTCCAAATAAATAATAAGTTAAAATGTTGATTCACTGCAAAACAACCAATTGAACCATTCCTTTGTAAGAAGCCATGCATGTAGTAATAGAACTGCATCCTTGCAGACAACAATATACCAGAGGAGGAGTCTACGCCTACTTGGGAGGAGGAGTTTGCTGAGGAGCCAGAGAACTAGGGAGCAAGCCTTGTCAGCTGCTTGTGGCAAAGTGATGGGTCACCACGATGTTTTATTTTCCGCTGTTATTTTCCTGATACTCTGACTAATGTAAGCCCTGCGTGGCAAACTATTGTAAGGTGACCATAAGGTCGTGCAACTCATTTATATATATGTTTGAAGTACTTTATTATTATTCCGCTGTGTATGATTATGGTACTTTAACCCTGTTTAACCTGTGTGCACTAGCGTGATCCTGGACTAGTGCAGAAAACACAGAGGGTCCGGATTTGCAGATTCGGGTCCCGACATCGCACAAGGGCATACTCTTTTCCTCACAGTCTTGGTCATGGGACAAGCGCGTCTGGGCAGGAACATTTGCTCCAATATGCTTATCCTAAGGTTTGGCTAGCGTGTGCAAGAACATACAGAGTGCCACGACCAGCGCCGAATCGCTAAGCTCGCCACCAGGGGCCGCAGTCTCCATAAGCCGATTATTGTTCACAGTAGTTCTTCTCTGCATTTTCACGATCACATACAGTCTCCCTCTCGGTTGGTCCAGAGCCTTAGCTCGATCGCACGTGTCCGGTCGTTGTGCACTCTGTTGGGCAACCGTGTGTTCTTCCTCGTCAAGGCCATGCTCGCGAATTAGGGGCATGGGTTCGAGACATTAAGGAAGTTAAGGCCTTGCGCGTTTCCTTCTCCCGACCTATCCTATGCTCGCAACTCGGAGAAATTTGGCGGTTTGGTCGAGGGAAAAATGCGCCTTTTTTCTAGCTCTCCTGTGAACGAGCTCGTGCTCACAACTTAGGTGCACGACCTTCATTCACAGCGGGGGCTTAGGGGCGAACTACCGCACTAACATTTTTTCCAAAAAATGCACACGTTCATGTCGCCCATGTTTCGTCCTACTCATACTTCTATTTGTATCTTTTTCATCTGCTCTTCTTGCGTTTGCTGTATGCAGGCGGTCACCAGAAAAAGGCAAAACGTCAAAGAAACAAGACGCAAGGCAAAGAAACAAGGCAAAAAAGTGAGTCTCGGGGCGGAATCATCTTTTATTCACATCATCAAAAAAAGAAAAAAGGAGAAAAAAGGAAAAAAAATTTACACCAAGACCAAGTCCTAGACAAGGAGTTCTACTTTCCAAGCTTCGCTCCTCTGAGTGCCGAAAGCTTTTGCTTCGCCTCATCGAGCTTGATCTCGTGGTCGAGCACCCGCCGCCGAGCTTCGCGTCTTTCGTGGGCTTCTTGGCGAAGTCACTCCATCTCCTCCTTGTCCTGGTCGGCGAACTCAGTGGCCTCCCGTGCAGCTCGGTTGAGCTCGTCCACCTTCGCCTTCAAGATTTGAGAGCATTGCTACTCTTGCTCGAGCTTTAGCTCGAGCTCGCATATCCGCTCTCTATTCTTGGTGGCGTTCTCTTCGGCCTGGCGGCACCTCGTCTGGATCCTTAGGTCCTGGGCCTTGAGGTCGGCCATCCGTTGCTCGAGCTCCGCCACCTTGGCCTCATGCTCGGCGTTAAGCTTGGCCACGACCTCAGGCGGGACGGTCGCCGAGTTGAAGTCTGCCATGGTCTCTTGGAGGACCTGCTGACAAGAAGGTCTTAGATCCCCTCCGATCTCCAAAGAAGGAACTTTCAGAAATGAAGTACACTTACCCAGTAGAGACGCACGCGAAGATTATCCCGGAAGGCCTTAGTGACGTCTACCTCCCGAAGGTCCGTGAGATTTCCCGCGGGGAACTTCGGGAGGGAGAGGGAGGCTTGGCTTTCACCCCGAGCATGGGTTTTGCCCGGGGCCCCCTCGTCTTCTTCCTGGGCACGGATTTTGCCCGGAACCCCTTCGTCTTCCTCTCGAGTGAGAGTTTGGCTCGGGGGTTTCGAGCCTTCCTCCTGGGCAGATAGTTCACCCAGGGGCCTCGTGTCTTCCCAAGCATGCTCTTCACTCGGAGACACGTGGCCTTCCTCCTCCCCCCGAGCATGCTCTTCGCCCGGGGACGTGCGGTCGCCCTCCTCCTCCCGAGCATCCGATGTGCTCGGGAGCGCCAGGTATGCGCCCTGGAGAGTTGGTCCCTCTAGGGCAAGGAGTTTCGCGACCTCTTGGTCAGCGTCGTTGGCGAGGTCTTCTGCCGTCACGAGATCGACAGCCTCATCCATCACGATGTCAGCAGCAAGGACGACCTGCCTCTCTATGACACGATCAAGGATCTTGTAAGCCATAGCCCTAAAATCCCTAGGAGCTATCATGCCCACGTCAATGGAGTGGGGTCAGCTCGGATAAGGGCAAAGAAGGAAAGAAGAAAACAAAAGGGAGAAAAGACGGAGGTCAAAGGCTACCTTCGTTAAGCCCCTCGCTGTCATCTTCGACAGCTTTGGCGCCGCGTCGCGACCACGAGCTCGGATTTCTCCACAGCAGCGTGGCTGATCCTCACCAGAAGGGGGTCGACCTTCTCCATGTCGACCGCCTCCAAGGTCTTCCTCGAGTGCTGGCGCCTCAAGATGAGAAGTGTCGCGTCCTCGTCCTCTTCCTCGAACTCTCTTGCTAGAGAGCCCGAAGTAGCTCGAGCAAGTTTGGCCTTAAGCTCAGCGACCTCCCCCTCCAGCGCCTTGCGCTCAGCGTCCTTCGCCTCCTCGGCCCGCCTCGCCTGCTCCGCGAGCTGTTGCAAGTGAGCTATGAGACCAAGTTTTTTCTCAGAGTACTCCTTCATCCATGTCTTCAAGTCGCTTACCTCCTTCCTATTAGCGAACTCCAAGTGTTGCCGAGGAGGACTCTTGGCCGAGGTCGCCCATCTCTTCAATGACCGGGCAGGAGGCGGTGGCGGTGGAGCTTGTCGCTTACCCCTCGCCTTCTTGGTCTTAGCGGCAGGGATGATCTCCCCTTGGCCGCGTGACAGCGGCTTGAGCTCGGCCACCGCTGCTTCGAGGGCGATCTTCTCCTGCCAAAAATAAAGGATCATCAGAAGATGCTCAGGATGTATTCCCTCGAGCATGGATCGCAAGGAAACTTACCACTTCGCCCCGCTCGAGCACGTTCCTTGGGACCTACCGCCCGTGCTTGAGCTCCTTGCCTTTATGGTGCTGAACATCTCAACGACCTGCTTCTCCACCCAATCGTTGCTCGGGGCTGCAATCGGTCAAGAGGGATCGTTAGCACGAGCAAACATCATGCATAAGAGGTAGAAATTAATTAAGTTCAGGAAGCTTACCAGAGTCAGCCTCTCGGGTGAGGTCTTACCACCCGGAGACCTTGAAGAAGGGGTGTTCCCTCCTCCTCAAAGGGGACACCCGATTCCTGAGGAAGTCCCAAACGACGTCAAGACCAGTGAGCCCCATGTTCGGGAGCTCGCTGACCGTCATCAGGGCCCGCTCCTCCTCGGCTTGCATGGATGGGCGCGAGGTCACGACGTTGGGCGCCGCTACTTCGGAGTAGCGGAGAGTGCTTCCCTCCGCCTTCCTCAGATAGAACCAGAAATCGACCCAATCCGACACCGAGTCTTTGAGTGTGAAGAAGGGATACTCATATGGTCGGTTGGGCCGCAAGCGGAAGTATGCGGAACCGGTGGGAGAAGCCCCACCGGTGCGGAACAAGGAATAAAAATAAAAAAAGAGGCTCACCGTGGGCAAGATGACCACGAATCCCTCGCAAAGGTGTGAGAAGATGGCCAAGACGAGGATGGAATTAGGATTCAAATTGGTAATCTCACAATCGCATTAGGCAAGTACGGATTCAAGGAACTCACTTTCGGGCATTCTAAGCCCGTTGACGGTGTAGAGATCGCAGGTGACGATCTCATTGTCGTGCGGCACGGGGGATCCTTCGCCATCTGGGATGCGCCAGGTGCCCGCGTTGAGGTAGCCGAAGTCCTCAAGCGCCTGCAGCCTCTCCTTGCTGATCTTGCTCAGGCCGAACTTCGCCATGAAGAGAGGTTGAGGAAGGGGGCGCAAGGACAGAAGAGCATAGGGATTGGAAGATTTCGGAGCCTGATTGCGAGATGCAAGAGAAGAAGTTCTTAGTATTGTCCCCGCCGAGTATATATAGGCGGAGAAGCCGAACAGACAGAAAACCGCCCCCGCCCGTTCGTGAACTGACGCGCGGCAGCGCAGTTTCCAAAACTGTCCAATAAAGGAACAGTTTTCAAAAACTATCAGAACCGTACCCGCAAGGCTTCGCGGAGAAGGAACCGTCGCGACCTTTCACTTCCTTTCCCAAGCCTCGCTTTGGTTGGTCCTAGAGCTAGATGCTCGATCCTCGCTGGAGCATGCCCGTCTACGGGCAAGGGTTGCTCGGATGCTGCAGTAGTATTTCGCTGCAAGATTCCAATCCCTCCTGTGAGTCCAAAGGCTCAAGGGGAAGACCCCACCAAGTGAATTTCCACTTGAGCCTCGGGGGCTAGCTGTCGTGCCCCGAATTTTCACGGATTCGGACACTCTGTGTATACCGTACTAGTCCAGGATCACGCTAGTACACACAGGATAAACAGGTTGAAGTACCACAAACATACACAGCGGAGATAAATAATAACGTACTTCAAGCATAATATAGTCGAGTTACATGACCTTATGGTCGCCTTACAATAATTAAGCCGCAGCGAGCGATAAATATCATCAGTATCAAGTTCATTCAGCGGAAGCAAAATACGATAGCGGAACCACTACTAGCCACAGGCTACTGAGTGCGGCTCAACCCCCTTAGTCCTCGTGGCCTTCGACGAACTCTTCATTCCAAGCTGGCACGGCTTCTTCTTCTTCTGAGGTTTTTGTCGATGCAAGGGTGAGTATACAACATACTCAACAAGTCATGCACAATGCATATCTATTACTACATGCATGGCTTATTCCAAAGGAAAGGCTTAATTGGTTATTTTGCATAAGCGGCATTTCTTTTAATCGGGTAATCCTATTAGATTAAAAGCGATAAAATCGATATTATTAATAATTAATTTTTTTCAATTCTTTCTCAAGAGTTTTGGCACACGCCCTAATTTCATTCATCGGTTTACGCACACACCACCCATCCACATCTTTTATTTTTAAAATCTAACCCTTATTTGTAATCACCGAGCAATGTCCAATACCATGGACACGGCTATTGAATAGTTTCACACACACACTCGCAGAGGTTGTACACTTTACCCACAGGGATCTGATCGTTCACCACAGGCGATTGATTGTAACAAAGTCTTTCAGAGACTAACACTTAGCGATGATCCTCTCGATGATTGCCTTCCTAACACTTCCCTCACACAGAGCCAAAGTTTAGAAACGAGGCACATACCGTTAGATGGGTACCAAGCAAGAAGACAGTACGCTCCCCGTCTGATTACATTTTTGGTGTAATTGTCACCCCGAGTATCAAAGGAAAGATATTAGAAACCTACTTAACTAGGTCCGTCCCATTCGGACAAGTGGTTGTACACGGAACTCAGCTCAAAGGCTCGCAAGGTTAAGTCCTTAATTGTCCGGGCAAGACAACCATTTTATACATCTCGGCACAGCCTTCACAATCTTTTCATACATCCCATTGCCACACAGGCCCACAGCACGAAGCCTTCTTGCCACTTGCCCCTGTTCAAATCATTTTCCCACCCCACTTTAACTTAAGCAACACATGCCATTTTCCACATCGGTTCATGAATAGCACCACACGGTCACTATCCCAGTTCAATTCATGACATCATCGCATTTTCAAAATCGTTCCATAATGTTTAGTCAATATTCATTTGATATTTGAAAGTCATTCCACGCATACAAGCGGGCTAAGCGACTAATCACGGTCTAGCCTCCGTGTTGGCATCATATTAGCATCCAACATATTTAAGCATCTTAGGGTGGACAAGGTTTGGGGCATATAAACATTTATAATCAAGGTGGCATAACAAGTCCGGCTTTTAACTACCATTTCCCAATTTAATCAATAGTGGTTGTACTTAACATAGCATGCAATATGGAAATCAAAATATACTTTTAAAACTAGGCGCGAAATGATCAAAGCATGACTTGCCTTGAAGAGGAGTTGGTTACAGTCGAGGTTCTGCGGCGGGTCTTCAAATTCTCCTCGGCGAAACCCGTGACTCGAGTCTACTCGGCACAAGCAATCACACAATAAATACACTATCCAGACAGCAAGATAAATTCTAAAAATAAAATAAAAATCATCAATAAATAGCTCACATTTTTACAAATTTTTGGGCACTGGAATCACTCAAATCCGAGTTAAAATCGAAAGTTATAGCATTTCTAAGTTTGCTGAAATTCAAATAAATAATAACCGAATTATTCTATTTAATTTCCTCTCGAAAATCCGGATTAATTCCGGCGGCGACACGCGTCAAGCCACGAGAATGAGCCACGTCACCTTCGGTCAGTTCCGTGGCTTAGAAGAACCAAGAGCCAGAGCGCTGAGACTCATGTGTGAGTCGCCCTTCTAAGATAGAAGTGTTACCCTTCTAGATGGTAGAATATTGTGTGTTTAGGTTAATTTGGTTTTCCTTGTTTGTCGAAAGTGCAAGATATGCTGCGTAGCTTTTAGGCTAATGTAAGCAACCATACCAAGTTATAAATATTGATTGCTAAAGTTGATGGGTTAAACCTAACTTCCATACTAGGATATCCAGATTTACCTATATCGCTTTCCTCTTTCCCAAATCCTTTTGTTCTTCGATGGTGAATACACGTGGAAACAAAGGAGCCGAGGAAGCAACTCTCAACAGAGAGTCAACAACGATGCACCAAACCCCCCACCAAAGACCACCGGTTGATATGGGAAACTTAGGAGCATTCTTGATCGCCTGCACTACCGATGCGCATAATGATGCAACAATGCACAGATGCGTAATCAAAGAACTAATAACAACAACCAAGTTATGCATCATGGGCATCACACAAGACTCGCAGATTTCATGAGAACTAGACCTCCAACCTTATCTCGGGAACGCCAACCCCATTGAAGCAGATGACCGGTTTGCGACAATCGAGAGGAAGTTGCACATAACCCAATGTGTCGGCAATGAGAGAGTCTTATATGCTTCCCACCACTAGAAGGGATCAAGGTCGATGGGAAAATTATTGCTTTTCCCATGAGCATCCTCAGAAATCACCGATGAATTTACTATAGCCTTCGCCAAGACTATGTGCCGGAGGGTATGATGGAACTCAAGAAAGAAGAGTTCCGATCCTGAAGCAAGGGGGCCACTGGTCGACATTTGAACAAGTCACACAAATTTTGCTCGTTATGCACTGAGGATGTGTCCACGGACAAGGCTAGGCAGTCCCGATTCATGAAGGGACTCAATTCTGGACTTCAAGTGGGACTGATCACCCACACCTTTCCTGATTTCCAAGAGCTTGTCAACAAGGCGCTCATTCTTGAAGATAAGCGCAAAGAATTGATGATAATCGCAAGCGCCTCTGCACAGAAGGAGGATGCCAAGGTCAGAGAGACCGAGGGTGGTACCTCAACAGCCACTCGATTTCAACCAGAAGACAAGGGCTCCAATGCTCACAGAGACCTACCGTCGAATCCACGACACCAAGGATCATCACCAAATCACAGAAACTCACAATGGCGTGAAGACGTTGTTATAACTGCAACGAAATGGGGCATTTCGCCAATGTTCCGGCCCCAAGAAAGGAGGAGTCACTCCTTCGCTTAATCTGGGAATACTCGCTAGAACGCCATCAAGGAGGAAGTCGAGTACCGCCTAAGCCGAGCCGCACCACAATCACCTGTTCGTGGAAGAGTTAATCACATCGTGACTAAGAAGCTGTAATGCCACGATGTCGATGGGTAAGTCGTTAGTTAACTCAAGCTACCTACAATTCTATTCGATTCAGAGCTTGTCATTCCTTCGCTTTCAAGTTTTTGTTATGAAAATGATTTAGATGTAGTTAAACTTAAGCTAATAGTTCAAACTCGAATGTAACTCCGAGCTAAAGTAGGATGTTCTGGGTAAAATTACTAATAAGTGGAATAGAGTTCCTAGTTAACTAATCATATTAGATACCCGCACCATAGATGTGATTTTGGGAATGGACTGGTTATCCAAGCCACAAGGCATAGATTGTGGGTGAGAATGGTTACCATTGAGAGCCCGATGGTAGGAAGGTGGAAGTTCACAACCGCCGCCGAGATGAGCATTGATGATCAACAAGATGAAGACTGTTAATATGGAGGAGGTTTTGGTAGTTAGTGAATACCCGATGTCTTTCCCCAAGATTTGCCAGTGGATGCCACCGGACAGGATATAGAGTTCGTGGATTGAGCCGGTGCCGTGAACAGCCCGATCGCAAAGAGACCTTATAGAATGTCCATCAAGAACTAGTGGAGATGAAGAAGCATTGAAGAGTTATTGGAAAAGGTTTTATAAGACCTAGTTCATCACCGTGGGAGCCCCTAGATTGTTTGTAAAGAAGAAAGATGGAAGTTTCGTATCGTGTATAGATTATCGTGCACTTAATGAAGTGACGATAAAGAACAAGTATCCATTGCCAAGGATAGATGATCTTTGATCGCTTAAGAGGAGCGGAGTCTTCCTAAAATAGATCTTCGATCCGGATATCACAAATTTTAAGATTCGGATCAAGACATACCAAAGACAAATTTTTCGCCAAGGTATGGTCATTATGAATTTACTACATGTCTTTTGGATCACTAATGCTCCTCGTGATATTTCATGAATATGATGAATAAAGTATTCATTGAATATTTGGATAAGTTTGTTGTCATATTCATCGATGACATATTAGTTTACTCCAAGTCGAGGAAGAGCATGCAGACATTTATTAATGGTTTTGGAAAAATTAAGGGAAAATCGCTTTATGCAAAATTCAAGAAGTGTGACTTCGAAAAGAAGGTTGAATTTTGGGTCATGTGATGACCGCCAAGGAGTAGTCATGATCCGAAGAAAGTAGAAACAAAGTTGCATTGGGAGCAACCAAGTCCGCTACCCGATCAAGTTTTCTAAATGGCGGATACTACCGCTTTCATTGAAGGGTTTTCTTCAATTGCAGACCTCTACACAATTGTTAAAGAAAGAGAAAAGTTCTTGTGACACCAATGCAAAAAGAGTTTCCAAGAGTCGAAGAAGCTTTTGACTTCGCACTGCTGGTGTTGCCAATACCAAAGATAATTTTGACATATATTGTGATGCTTCGCGTCAGGATCGATGTGTACCGATGCAGAATGGTAAAGTAGTGGCGAGGCCAAGGCGCTAAGGCCACATGAACAAAATTACCCGACCCATGATTTAGAGCTAGTCAGAGTGCACGCCTTAAAATATGGCGCCACTATCTTATGGGAAATCGTGTGAAATATATACGGATCATAAAAGTTTAAAGTATATATTCACCAATCGACCTGAATATGAGATGAGAAGATGGCTAGAATTAATCAAGGATTACAATATTGAATTCACTATCATCCCGAAAGCAAATGGTAGCAGATGCCTTGAGTCGAAAAGTTATAGCTTGAATTCATTGATGCAGAAGATCACCGACTTATGTAAAGAGCTTCGTGGTTAAGATTGGAGGTTGTACCGAAGGATTTCTAGCCACTTTGAAGTAAGCCAACCCTTGAAGAGCAAATCAAGGAAGGTCAAAAGATGATGAGAAGATTAATAGAATCAAGTCAAAATGGACGAAGACTTAGCCAAGGATTTCGTAATAGATGAGCAGGTACTCTTGGATGAAGAATCGAATTTGTGTACCTCACAAGCCGGAATTGAAGCAGCTTGATATTGAAGAAGCACATGATTCCAAATATTCAATTCACCCTCAGAGTAAAAATGTACCAAGATCTCAAGAAAAGATTCGTGGCCAAATATGAAGAAAGAAGTAGCCAGCATGTAGCGTAGTGTGATGTATGTCAAAGAGATCGAGTTTCCTCAATCATATAGCTATACTGCTCAACTTTCAAACATAGCTAGTGGGTGCCCCATTTGGGCTTGTACGCGTGCACTCTCCAGAGGCACCCATGGATCTCGCACACCACGTTGTAATAGGCTGGGATGGATTTCTTAACTCTGAAAGTCCTTCTTACTGATAAGGCTCAATCTTTCATAGCATCTTACACTATCGGGTACATACTGTTAGGTCTAACCTCATTGTCACTATACTCCCAAGGTGTATCATTGCTTTCGTTCACAACCAGCTTAATAAATTGATGTGTGCTCCAATCTGTTGGCACAAGTGTAACATCCTCAAATTTAGCTAATTTTGAATTTTATAATTTATTTTGAATTTCTGAGAATTTTTGGAATTTATTTGGATTTATTTGAATTTTGGAAATAATTCTTATTGAGAAATTAATTTAATAAGGAAAGGTTTTAATAAAATAAAAGTGAAAATATTTTATTCGAGTACAAAATGTCTTAAAATATTTTCTCGAATTTTTCTAGAATTTTTCTCGATATTTTTGAAGCCTCAAACAATTTAAATGAATTTTCGAATTATTTTTAATCGAAAACGATTTAAATTGGTTGAAAAATAACGGCCGAGCCCATTCTCGCGCGCCCCAATAACCCTAAACGCCGCTCATTTTCACCGATGGATTTGCATCGGACGGTTCAGGTTCATTCGCGTTTATTCGTCGCTCGCGCGCATTGGATCACGCGTGGGCGGCCGATATCGACCACGCCGTGTCGTCTTCGGAGAACGGCGCCGCCGCCGCCGTGCGTTTCAATCGGAAACTGCCGCCATTACTCGCCGTCGTGTGACTCTCTCACTTCACCTTCTAGCTCCGGGTATAAAGCACCTCGCGCCGCACATGTAGAGCCCTTTTACGCATTCCAAGGTCCACCGTAGATGCCGTACGTGCTCGCCATAGTTCCGTGCCATTCCGTCGCCGTTTGTGCCCACTCCGGTGATTCTCCGTCGCATCCAGTGACACCGGAGTACTCCTCAAGTCGTGGCGCATCCGAAGACCAACTCACCTCGCCGGAGCATCACGGGAACGCCGTCGCCATACAGTCTTCTTCCTCAACTCGTGCCGGTCTTCAATTGCATCTTCGCCGGGTTTGCGATCAACGTCGTCCGTCGGTTACATCCATCGGTTGAGGTTAGTCCACGCACCCTTCGCATTAGAGACCAGCCGATGGCGCTTTAGATCTTAGCCGAGAAGTTGAAATGGATGGTTAAGATTTGTGCCACGCGCGCGTAGCCGGATCGCCCGTGTGCTCATAATCAAGTAAGTATCGGTAGTTAGATCTTTGATGTGCGGTGTAGATGTAGCCACGTAGTCGCATGAATAGTGAACCCCATCTTCTAACGTTAGCCATTAGATCTTGATCGTGTGGTTTATATTGCGCCACGTAGCTCATATTATTAACGTGGAAATTGAAGCAATAAGAGCCGCTCATTTTAAAATGGACGCTTGAATTGCGCTGTGCGGTCGATCCAAGATCGAGCGGACGCGGTGCACGGAAGCGAGGCGACGCAGCCGCCGTTTGTGGTCGACGCCACCCGACTAATCGCCGTCGTTCGATTTAGATCCGAGGGTCACGATTGAGCCACGGTCGGACCGTGGTGACGCTCAAAAGTGTCGGTGCAACCACGATCGTAGATCTTAATCACACGAATCTTGGCGCATGACCGAGTAAGTAAAGTGTTATTCGGTTTATTCTTCGCCGCTGGATTTTGATCCGAGGGATGAGAATGCGCCACGGTCGCCACCGAATAAACCGAGCCGAACCGTTGTTTAAATCTCGCCGCTTATTCTCGATCCGAAGCGGTTGAGATTAGATCAACCTCTCGGTGATAATCTTGTTGACGCGTGTCATGCTTGGATGATTGACACGAATTTTTGAAGAAATCAGTTTCGGTGCTGACGTCATAAATAGTCCTGATGACGTCATAATTCTCGGATTTTCAGTATAAAAATAAATGAGGAAAATTTGGTTTATTCTTTTTGAATTATTTTAAAACTTTAAATGCTTATAACTTTTGCGTTTTAACTCCGATTTGAGTGATTCCAATTTCTAAAAATTTGTAAAATTAAGATTTATTTATTGGTGAATTTTGTAGAATTTTTAGAGTTAATTTAGCTCTCTAGAAAATATATTTATTGTGTGTATGTTGAATTTAATTAGACGTTGATTTGTCGGGAGAGTTCGAGAGGGAAATTCCAGTACAAGATTTGACTCTGGACCAGGATCAACAACTCTTTGAAGGCAAGTTATGCTTTGACCATGTTGCTCCTAATTTTTGAAATATACTTTGTTTTAAATTATGCATGCTAATTCAACTAAAAATGACTTTAATTATTTTGGGTGAATTAGCTATCCAACCAAATTGTTTATGCCACCTTGATATCATTTGTATGCCATGATTCCTTGATAACCTAAGTTGGGTAAATCTAGTTGGTTGATGATATATATTGTGCCAACACGGGAGGCTAGACCGTGAATAGTTGCTTAGTTATGCTTACTACGTGAATGATATTCTTAAATACAAATGTAACCTTGACTAAATATTATGGAATGATTTTTGAATAAAGTGGAATGCTGTTGGTAATGGTGTTGGACTGTAGAGACCTGTGTGGTTCTACATGAAAGACGATTATGGGCATGTGTTGCACCGTTGAATAACTTGGGGTGGAATTGATTTAGACTGGGGCAAGTGGACCGAGGCTTCGTGCCAGGTGGGCCTGTGTGGCAACTGTGGGATGGGTTGAGTGTTGTGAGGGTCAGGTGCCAAATCGAGAGAAGGATGTCTTGCCTTGGTCAGTTAAGGACCTTACCTTGCAAGCCTTTGACCTGAGTATCTCGTACCACATGTCTGAATGGGAAGACCTAGTTTAGTAGGATTCTGATGTCTTACCTTTGATACCTCGGGGTGGCGATACACGGGGTAATCAGACGGGAGCGTGATGCTGTGCTTGACTTGGTACCCTATCCAATGGTGTTCGCCTCATCCTATACTTGACTCTGAGTGAGGGAAGTGATAGTGAAGGCAACACGGAGAGGTTCTTAGGCTAAGATAGAAGTCTCTGAAAAGCTTTATTACGGTTAATCGCCTTTGTGGTGTGCGTTGTATCTTGTGGGTAAAGTGTACAACCTCTGCAGAGTGTTAAAAGCTGTTGAATAGCCGAGTCCACGGTAATGGACAATGCTCGGGATTACAAATCAAGGGTAGTATTTGAAAATAAAATGGGGTGGAGGTCAGGTGCCAAATAAACGTGATTAGGACCTGTGTCCAAAATGATGTGGAAAACAACTTGAGAAATATGTTAATTATATGATTTGATGCTTTCAATCTAATTAAATATCTTCTTAAAATATTGGTGCAAAAGCAAAATAACTGGTAGAGCCATTCTTTTGTAACATGCCAAGCATATAGAATATAGATGTGCATTTTGTGCATAACTTGTTGAGTACGGTGTGTACTCACCCTTGCGGACAAACCTACCAGAAGAAGAAACTACACCAGCCTACGAGGAAGAGTATGTCGAGGAGCCGGGGAACTAGGGCAAGCCTTCGTCGAAGCGTCTGTGGAGAAGATGGACATCACGAAGTTTTACTTTCCGCTGCTATTTACTGTTTACTTTGAATAATGTAAGCCCTGTGTGGCAGACTATTGTAAGGTTGACCATAAGGTCGTACACTCGTTTATATACATGTTTGAAATACTTATTTAATATTCCATTGTGTATGATGTGATATTATACCTGTTAAGCTTTGGTGCACTAGCGCGATCCTCGACTAGTGCGAGAATACACAGAGTGTCCGGTTGTAAATTCGGGCACGACAGAGGTGGTATCGAGCATCTTGACCGTAGGTCTTGACCCTAGATAGATTGGACGCTCTTTAGAAGCTTCAAAATTATTTTTAAAAGAAAATTTTAACTTGAAAGAATGATAAGTTCTTGACTTATCTTATTCTTCTATTCTTTTCTCCTTGCTGAAAATTTCTACCTTTTCCCGTTGTTTTAAATGAAGATCTTATCTGAGTTGTTCCAAATGGTTATCGTTGTTTCACACTTATAGCTGCCAGTCCTGAAGATCGTGAGGACAGGAATCGTCGAACGCAAGAAAAATGGATCGATGAAGTGTTCCAGAAGCTAGAAGAACCAGTGTTTTCGTAGCCAGTTGAGACTCATGTGTGAGTCGCGTCCTTCTAAGATAGAAGTGTTACCCTTCTAGACGGTAGAATATTGTGTGTTTAGGTTAATTTGGTTTTCCTTGTTTGCTGAGTGTGCAGTATGCGTTGCAGAGCTTTTAGGCTAATGTAAGCAACCATACCAAGTTATAAATATTGATTGCTAAAGTTGATGGGTTAAACCTAACTTCCCCCATACTAGGATATCTGTATCTTACCTATACTGTTTTCCTCTTTTCCCTAAATCCTTTTGTTCTTCAGATGGTGAATACACGTGGAAACAAAGGGAGCCGGAGGAAGCAACTCTCAGCAGAGAGTCAACAACAACGATGCACCAAACCCCCAGCCAGCACCACCGGTTGATATGGGAAACTTAGGAGCATTCTTGATCGCTCGCACCACCGATCTGCGCACAATGATGCAACAAATGCAACAGATGCAGAATCAGGCAGCAACCAATAACAACAACCAAGCTATGCATCATGGGCATCACACAAGACTGTCAGATTTCATGAGAACTAGACCTCCAACCTTCTCTGGGAACGTCAACCCCATTGAAGCAGATGACTGGTTGCGCACAATCGAGAGGAAGTTGCACATAACCCAATGTGTCGGCAATGAGAGAGTCTTATATGCTTCCCACCAGCTAGAAGGGACTGTTGCTGACTGGTGGGAAAATTATTGCGCTTCCCATGAGCATCCTCAGGAAATCACCTGGGATGAATTTACTATAGCCTTTCGCCAGTACCATGTGCCGGAGGGTATGATGGAACTCAAGAAAGAAGAGTTCCGATCCTTGAAGCAAGGGGGCCAGTCAGTGGCCGATTACTTGAACAAGTTCACACAGCTTGCTCGTTATGCACCAGAGGATGTGTCCACGGACAAGGCTAGGCAGTCCCGATTCATGAAGGGACTCAATTCTGGACTTCAAGTGGGACTGATCACCCACACCTTTCCTGATTTCCAAGAGCTTGTCAACAAGGCGCTCATTCTTGAAGATAAGCGCAAAGAATTGGATGATAATCGCAAGCGTCGTCTGGCACAGCAAGGAGGATGCCAAGGTCAGCAGAGACCGAGGGTGGTACCTCAACAGTTCACTCGATTTCAACCAGGAAGCAGCACAAGGGCTCCAATGCTCGCGACAGACCTCTTCGTCGAATCCACAGACACCTGCAAGGATCATCAGCCCAGCTACAGGAAATCTGTCAATGGCAGGAAGACGTTGCTACAACTGCAACGAAATGGGGCATTTCGCCAATGTTCATCCCCAAGAAAGGAGGAGTCACTCTGTTCGTTTTAATCTGGGAATACTCGCTAGAACGCCACCAAGGAGGAAGTCGAGTACCGCCAAGCCGGAGCCGCACCACAATCACCGTTAGTGGAAGAGTTAATCACATCGTGACTAAGAAGCTCGAATGCCACGTAGATGTCGTCTTTGGGTAAGTCGTTAGTTAACTCGATGCCACCTACAATTCTATTCGATTCAGAGCTTGTCATTCCTTCGCTTTCAAGTTTTTGTTATGAAAAATGATTTAGATGTAGTTAAACTTAAGCATATGCTAATAGTTCAAACCCACGAGCGTAACTCCGAGCTAAAGTAGGATGTTACGGGGTAAAATTACTAATAAGTGGAATAGAGTTCCTAGCTTAACCTAATCATATTAGATACCCGCACCATAGATGTGATTTTGGGAATGGATGGTTATCCAAGCACAAGGCGATGCTAGATTGTGGGAGAATGGTTACCATTGAGAGCCCAGATGGTAGGAAGGTGGAAGTTCAAGCAACTGCTGCTCGAGATGAGCAATTGATGATCAACAGTATGAAGACTGTTAATATGGAGGAGGTTTTGGTAGTTAGTGAATACCCGGATGTCTTTCCCGAAGATTTGCCAGGGATGCCACCGGACAGGGATATAGAGTTCGTGATTGAGCTGGTGCCAGGAACAGCTCCGATCGCAAAGAGACCTTATAGAATGTCCACTGAAGAACTAGTGGAGATGAAGAAGCAGATTGAAGAGTTATTGGAAAAAGGTTTTATAAGACCTAGTTCATCACCGTGGGGAGCCCCGGTATTGTTTGTAAAGAAGAAAGATGGAAGTTTCAGAATGTGTATAGATTATCGTGCACTCAATGAAGTGACGATAAAGAACAAGTATCCATTGCCAAGGATAGATGATCTCTTTGATCAGTTAAGAGGAGCGGGAGTCTTCCCTAAAATAGATCTTCGATCCGGATATCACCAGCTTAAGATTCGGACTGAAGACATACCAAAGACAGCTTTTTCGTCAAGGTATGGTCATTATGAATTTACGGTCATGTCTTTTGGACTGACTAATGCTCCTGCATATTTCATGAATATGATGAATAAAGTATTCATGGAATATTTGGATAAGTTTGTTGTCATATTCATCGATGACATATTAGTTTACTCCAAGTCGGAGGAAGAGCATGCAGGACATTTACGAATGGTTTTGGAAAAATTAAGGGAAAATCAGTTGTATGCAAAATTCAGTAAGTGTGACTTCTGGAAAAAGAAGGTTGAATTCTTGGGTCATGTGATGACTGCCGAAGGAGTAGCTGTTGATCCGAAGAAAGTAGAAACAATGTTGCATTGGGAGCAACCGAAGTCAGTTACCCAGATCAGAAGTTTTCTCGGAATGGCAGGATACTACCGCCGTTTCATTGAAGGGTTTTCTTCAATTGCGAGACCTCTTACGCAATTGTTAAAGAAAGAGAAAAAGTTCTTGTGGACACCTGAATGCGAAAAGAGTTTCCAAGAGTCAAGAAGCGTTTGACTTCGCACTGCTTTGGTGTTGCCAATACCAAAGATAATTTTGACATATATTGTGATGCTTCGTCGAGGGGATGGATGTGTCTTGATGCGAGAATGGTAAAGTAGTGGCGTATCGTCAAGGCGATTAAGGCCACATGAACAAAATTACCCGACCCATGATTTAGAGCTAGTCAGAGTGCACGCCTAAAATATGGCGTCACTATCTTATGGGAAATCGATGTGAAATATATACGGATCATAAAAGTTTAAAGTATATATTCACTCAATCGGACCTGAATATGAGACAGAGAAGATGGCTAGAATTAATCAAGGATTACAATATTGGAATTCACTATCATCCCGGGAAAGCAAATGTGGTAGCAGATGCCTTGAGTCGGAAAAGTTATAGCTTGAATTCATTGACAATGAAGATCGATCGACTTATGTAAAGAGCTTCAGAAGCTAAGATTGGAGGTTGTACCGAAAGGATTTCTAGCCACTTTGGAAGTAAGCCGACCCTTGAAGAGCAAATCAAGGAAGGTCAAAAAGATGATGAGAAGATTAATAGAATCAAGTCAAAAATGGACGAAGACTTAGCCAAGGATTTCAGAATAGATGAGCAGGGTACTCTTTGGATGAAGAATCGAATTTGTGTACCTCACAAGCCGGAATTGAAGCAGTTGATATTGGAAGAAGCACATGATTCCAAATATTCAATTCACCCCTGTAGTGCAAAAATGTACCAAGATCTCAAGAAAAGATTCTGGTGGCCAAATATGAAGAAAGAAGTAGCCGAGCATGTAGCGTTGTGTGATGTATGTCAAAGAGTCAAAGCCATGCATCAGAGACCAGCCGGACTGCTACAACCACTTAAGATACCAGAATGGAAATGGGAGGAAATCGGGATGGATTTCATCACCGGCTTTCCAAGGACTCAGAGTGGATATGACTCCATATGGGTCATAGTAGATCGACTAACAAAGGTCGCTCATTTTATACGTAAAACAACTTATTCGGAGATAAGTTAAGCGGAATTGTATATAGCAAGAATTGTGTGTTTTACGGTGTCAAAATCAAAAAGATAGTATCAGACGAGGTACCCAATTTACCTCGAGATTTTGGGATAAGTCGCACACTATGGGTACCTGTTGAACTTTAGTACGGCATACCATCCACGCATGGATGGTCGACCGAAAGGGTTAATCAAATACTCGAAGATATCTTTGAGAGCTCATGCTTTATCATACACATCATCATGGGACAAATGTTTGCCATACGCGAGTTTAGCTACAATAATAGCTATCAAGCTAGCTTGAAAATGTCGCCTTTTGAAGCTTTGTATGGTCGCATCGTGTCGGACACCCTTGAACTGGAATGAGGCGGAGAACGTCATATTTTCGGACCGACATACTTTTAGATGCGTAGAAGAAGATTGCTATGATCCGAGAAAGATCAAGATCGCACAATCGAGCGAAAAGAGTTATGCGGATAACCGGCGTCGTGATTTGAGTTTCGAGCCAGAAGATTACGTATATCTCAAGGTCACGCCACTAAAGGGAGTTAAAAGGTTTCATGCTAAAGGAAAACTTGCTCCGAGATATGTGGGACCATTCAAGATATTGAGCCGCAAGGGAGAAGTTGCATATCAACTAGAACTGCCGCAATCCTTAGCTGGGGTACATGATGTATTTCATGTATCTCAGTTGAAGAAATGTCTGCGAGTGCCAGAGGAGCAAGCACCTATTGAAGATATTGAACTGCAAGAAGATCTGACTTACAAGGAACAACCGGTGAAGATTTTGGATACCATGGATCGTGAGACCAGAAACAAGTCAACCCGTTTCTGCAGAGTTCAGTGGAGCAATCATTCAGAAAGCGAAGCAACTTGGGAGCGCGAGGAAGATTTGAAGAAAGAGTTTCCCAATCTCTTCTATGGCTAGACCTGAATCTCGGGGTCGAGATTCTGTTAAGGGGGGGAGGTTTGTAACATCCTCAAATTTAGCTAATTTTGAATTTTATAATTTATTTTGAATTTCTAAGAATTTTTGGAATTTATTTGGATTTATTTGAATTTAAAAAATAATTCTTATTGAGAAATTAATTTAATAAGGAAAGGTTTAAATAAAATAAAAGTGAAAATATTTTATTCGAGTACAAAATGTCTTAAAATATTTTCTAGAATTTTTCTGATATTTTTGAAGCCTCAAACAATTTAAATGAAATTTTGGAATTATTTTTAATCGAAAAATGATTTAAATTGGTTGAATAATGAACGGCGAGCCCATTCTCGTCTTGCTACCATGAACCCTAAACGCCGTTCATTTTCACCGATGGATTTGCATCGGACGGTACATCAGTTCATTCGCTTGGATCGCCGCTTCGCACCATTGGATCACGCGTGGGCGGTGGATATCAGCCACGTCGTGTCGTCTTCGGGAGAACGAAGCGCCACCGTCGCCGTGCGTTTCAATCGGAAACTGCCGCCATTACTCGCCGTCGTGTGACTCTCTCACTTCACCTTCTAGCTCCGGGTATAAAGCACCTCGCGCCGCACATGTAGAGCCCTTTTACGCATTCCAAGGTCCACCGTAGACGCCGTACGTGCTCGCCGTAGTTCCGTGCCATTCCGTTGCCGTTTGTGCCCACTCCGGTGACTCTCCGTCCATCGGTGACCGAGTACTCCTCAAGTCGTGGCGCGTCCGGCGACCAACTCACCTCGCCGGAGCATCACGGAACGCCGTCGCCACGGTCTTCTTCCTCAACTCCGCCATCGGTCTTCACTGCATCTTCGCCGAGTTTGCGATCAACGTCGTCCGTCGGATTTACATCCATCGGTTGAGGTTAGTCCACGTACCCCTTCGCATTAGAGACCAGCACAGTAGCGCTTTAGATCTTAGCCGTAGAAGTTGAAATGGATGGTTAAGATTAGTGCCACATGCCCGTAGCTAGGATCGCCCACGTGTGCTCATAATCAAGTAAGTATCAGCCGTTTGATCTTTGATGGGCGGTGTAGATGTAGCCACGTAGTCACATGAATAGTGAACCCCATCTTCTAACGTTAACCATTAGATCTTGATCGTGTGGTTTATATTGCGCCACATAGCTCATATTATTAACGTGGAAATTCGAAGCAATAAGAGCCGTTCATTTTAAAATGGACGCTTGAATTGCGCTGTGCTGCGATCGAAGACGAAGCGGACGCGTGTGCACGGAAGCGGCGGCGACGCAGCCGTTCTTTGTGGTCGGCGCCACCCGACTAATCGCCGCGTTCGATTTAGATCCGAGGGTCACGATTGAGCCACGTGTCAGCACCGTGGTGACGCTCAAAAGTGTCGGTGCAACCCTGATCGTAGATCTTAATCACACGAATCTTGACGCATGACCGAGTAAGTAAAGTGTTATTCGGTTTATTCTTCGCCGTTGGATTTTGATCCGAGGGATGAGAATGCGCCACGTGTCACCACCGGAATAAACCGAGCCGAACCGTTGTTTAAATCTCGCCGTTTATTCTCGATCCGACGGTTGAGATTAGATCAACCTCTCGGGTGATAATCTTGTTGCGCGTGTCATGCTTGGATGATTGACACGAATTTCAAGAAATCAGTTTGATGCTGACGTCATAAATAGTCCTGATGACGTCATAATTCTCGGATTTTCAGTATAAAAATAAATGAGGAAAATTTGGTTTATTCTTTTTGAATTATTTTAAAACTTTAAATGCTTATAACTTTTGCGTTTTAACTCCGATTTGAGTGATTCCAATTTCTAAAAATTTGTAAAATTAAGATTTATTTATTGGTGAATTTTGTAGAATTTTTAGAGTTAATTTAGCTCTCTAGAAAATATATTTATTGTGTGTATGTTGAATTTAATTAGACGTTGATTTGTCGGGAGAGTTAGAGAGAAATTCCAGACAAGATTTGACTCGGACCAGGATCAACAACTCTTTGAAGGCAAGTTATGCTTTGACCATGTTGCTCCTAATTTTGAAATATACTTTGTTTTAAATTATGCATGCTAATTCAACTAAAAATGACTTTAATTATTTTGGGTGAATTAGCTATCCAACCAAATTGTTTATGCCACCTTGATATCATTTGTATGCCATGATTCCTTGATAACCTAAGTTGGGTAAATCTAGTTGGTTGATGATATATATTGTGCCAACACGGAGGCTAGACCGTGAATAGTTGCTTAGTTATGCTTACTACGTGAATGATATTCTTAAATACAAATGTAACCTTGACTAAATATTATGGAATGATTTTTGAATAAAGTGGAATCTTTGTTGGTAATGGTGTTGGACCAGAGACTGTGTGGTTCTACATGAAAGACGATTATGGGCATGTGTTGCACCGTTGAATAACTTGGGGTGGAATTGATTTAGATCTGGGGCAAGTGGACCGAGGCTTGTGCGTGGGCCTGTGGCAACCTGTGGGATGGGTTGAGTGTTGTGAGGGTGTGTGCCAAAACTAAGAGAAGGATGTCTTGCCTTGGTCGATTAAGGACCTTACCTTGCAAGCCTTTGACTGAGTCTCTCGTACAACCACATGTCCGAATGGGAAGACCTAGTTTAGTAGGATTCGATGTCTTACCTTTGATACCTCGGGGTGGCGATTACACGGGGTAATCAGCGGGAGCGTGCTCGTGCTTGACTTGGTACCCTATCCAACGGTGTTAAATCATCCTATACTTGACTCTGAGTGAGGGAAGTGATAGTGAAGGCAACACGGAGAGGTTCTTAGGCTAAGATAGAAGTCTCTGAAAAGCTTTATTACGGTTAATCGCCTTTGTGGTGTCTGATTGTATCTTGTGGGTAAAGTGTACAACCTCTGCAGAGTGTTAAAAGCTGTTGAATAGCCGAGTCCACGGTAATGGACAATGCTCGGGATTACAAATAAGGGTAGTATTTGAAAATAAAATGGGGTGGAGGTCGTGTGCCAAATAAGCGTGATTAGGATTGTGTGTCCAAAATGATGTGGAAAACAACTTGAGAAATATGTTAATTATATGATTTGATGCTTTCAATCTAATTAAATATCTTCTTAAAATATTGGTGCAAAAGCAAAATAACCGGTAGAGCCATTCTTTTGTAACATGCCAAGCATATAGAATATAGATGTGCATTTTGTGCATAACTTGTTGAGTACGGTGTGTACTCACCCTTGCGGACAAACCTACGAGAAGAAGAAACTACACCAGCCTACGAGGAAGAGTATGTCGAGGAGGGAACTAGGGCAAGCCTTCGTCGAGCGTCTGTGGAGAAGATGGACATCATGAAGTTTTACTTTCCGCTGCTATTTACTGTTTACTTTGAATAATGTAAGCCCTGTGTGGCAGACTATTGTAAGGTTGACCATAAGGTCGTACACTCGTTTATATACATGTTTGAAATACTTATTTAATATTCATTTGTGTATGATGTGATATTATACCTGTTAAGCTTTGTGTGCACTAGCGCGATCTGGACTAGTGCGAGAATACCAGAGTGTCCGGTTGTAAATTCGGGCACGCACGGAGGTGGTATCGAGCATCTTGATCGAGGTCTTGACCCTAGATAGATTGGACGTTCTTTAGAAGCTTCAAAATTATTTTTTAAAAGAAAATTTTAACTTGAAAGAATGATAAGTTCTTGACTTATCTTATTCTTCTATTCTTTTCTCCTTGCTGAAAATTTCTACCTTTTCCCGTTGTTTTAAATGAAGATCTTATCTGAGTTGTTCCAAATGGTTATCGTTGTTTCACACTTATAGCTGCCAGTCCTGAAGATCGTGAGGACAGGAATCGTCGAACGCAAGAAAAATGGATCAATGAAGTGTTCCAGAAGCTAGAAGAACCAGTGTTTTCGTAGCCAGTTGAGACTCATGTGTGAGTCGCGTCCTTCTAAGATAGAAGTGTTACCCTTCTAGATGGTAGAATATTGTGTGTTTAGGTTAATTTGGTTTTCCTTGTTTGCTTTGAGTGTGCGTTATGCGTTCTGCGAGCTTTTAGGCTAGTGTAAGCAACCATACCAAGTTATAAATATTGATTGCTAAAGTTGATGGGTTAAACCTAACTTCCCCATACTAGGATATCTCAGATCTTACCTATCTTGCTTTCCTCTTTTCCTAAATCCTTTTGTTCTTGAGATGGTGAATACACGTGGAAGCAGTGGAGCGGAGGAAGCAACTCTCAGCGAAGAGTCAACAACAACGATGCACCAAACCCCGGCCCAAAGACCACCGGTTGATATGGGAAACTTAGGAGCATTCTTGATCGCTCGCACCCGGTGATCTGCGCACAATGATGCAACAAATGCTGAGATGCTGAGAATCGGCAACAACCAATAACAACAACCAAGCTATGCATCATGGGCATCACACAAGACCGCGATTTCATGAGAACTAGACCTCCAACCTTCTCGGGAACGTCAACCCCATTGAAGCAGATGACCGGTTGCGCACAATCGAGAGGAAGTTGCACATAACCCAATGTGTCGGCAATGAGAGAGTCTTATATGCTTCCCACCACTAGAAGGGATCATTCTCGATGGTGGGAAAATTATTGCGCTTCCATGAGCATCCTCGAAATCACCGGATGAATTTACTATAGCCTTCGCCAAGATTACCATGTCCGGAGGGTATGATGGAACTCAAGAAAGAAGAGTTCCGATCCTTGAAGCAAGGGGCGATCGGTGGCGATTACTTGAACAAGTTCACACAACTTGCTCGTTATGCACGGAGGATGTGTCCACGGACAAGGCTAAGCGATCCCGATTCATGAAGGGACTCAATGCGACTTCAAGTGGGGTGATCACCCACACCTTTCACGATTTCCAAGAGCTTGTCAACAAGGCGCTCATTCTTGAAGATAAGCGCAAAGAATTGGATGATAATCGCATAGCGTCGTGCAGCACGACAAGGAGGATGCCAAGGTCAGCGAGACCGAGGGTGGTACCTCAACAGTTCACTCGATTTCAACCAGAAGCAAAGACAAGGGCTCCAATGCTCGCACAGAGACCTCTTGGTCAAATCCACGACACCGCAAGGATCATCACCAAACTCAGAAACTCACAATGGCAGGAAGACGTTGCTACAACTGCAACGAAATGGGGCATTTCGCCAATGTCTGTCCCAAGAAAGGAGGAGTCACTCCTGTTCGTTTTAATCTGGGGAATACTCCTGCTAGAACGCCAGCTCAAGGAGGAAGTCGAGTACCTGCCCAAGCTGGAGCCGCACCACAATCAGCTGTTCGTGGAAGAGTTAATCACATCGTGACGGAAGAAGCTCAGAATGCCACAGATGTCGTACTGGGTAAGTCGTTAGTTAACTCAGTGCCACCTACAATTCTATTCGATTCAGGAGCTTGTCATTCCTTCGTTTCTCAAGTTTTTGTTATGAAAAATGATTTAGATGTAGTTAAACTTAAGCATATGCTAATAGTTCAAACCCCTGGAACAGAACTCCGAGCTAAAGTAGGATGTTCTGGGGTAAAATTACTAATAAGTGGAATAGAGTTCCTAGCGAACCTAATCATATTAGATACCCAGACCATAGATGTGATTTTGGGAATGGACTGGTTATCCAAGCACAAGGCAGTGCTAGATTGTGGGCGGAGAATGGTTACCATTGAGAGCCCAGATGGTAGGAAGGTGGAAGTTCAAGCAAGCTGCTGCCGAGATGAGCAATTGATGATCAACGATATGAAGATTTGTTAATATGGAGGAGGTTTTGGTAGTTAGTGGATACCCGATGTCTTTCGAAGATTTGCGGGGATGCCACCGGACGAGGATATAGAGTTAAGTGATTGAGCCGGTGCCAGGAACAGCTCCGATCGCAAAGAGACCTTATAGAATGTCCTTTGAAGAACTAGTGGAGATGAAGAAGCGATTGAAGAGTTATTGGAAAAAGGTTTTATAAGACCTAGTTCATCACCGTGGGGGCCCGTTATTGTTTGTAAAGAAGAAAGATGGAAGTTTGAGAATGTGTATAGATTATCGTGCACTCAATGAAGTGACGATAAAGAACAAGTATCCATTGCCAAGGATAGATGATCTCTTTGATCGCTTAAGAGGAGCGGAGTCTTCCTAAAATAGATCTTCGATCCGGATATCACCGACTTAAGATTGGATGAAGACATACCAAAGACGACTTTTTCGTCAAGGTATGGTCATTATGAATTTACGGTCATGTCTTTTGGACTGACTAATGCTCCTGCATATTTCATGAATATGATGAATAAAGTATTCATGGAATATTTGGATAAGTTTGTTGTCATATTCATCGATGACATATTAGTTTACTCCAAGTCGGAGGAAGAGCATGCAGGACATTTACGAATGGTTTTGGAAAAATTAAGGGAAAATCAGTTGTATGCAAAATTCAGTAAGTGTGACTTCTGGAAAAAGAAGGTTGAATTCTTGGGTCATGTGATGACCGCCAAGGAGTATTTGTTGATCCGAAGAAAGTAAAGCAGTGTTGCATTGGGAACAACCAAGTCGATTACCGGATCGAAGTTTTCTCGAAATGGCGGGATACTACCGCCGTTTCATTGAAGGGTTTTCTTCAATTAAGTAGACCTCTTACACAATTGTTAAAGAAAGAGAAAAGTTCTTGTGGACACTGAATGCGAAAAGAGTTTCCAAGAGTGAAGAAGCGTTTGACTTCGCTTTGTTTTGGTGTTGCCGAATACCAAAGATAATTTTGACATATATTGTGATGCTTCGCGTCAGGGACTGGGATGTGTACTGATGCAGAATGGTAAAGTAGTGGCGTATGCGTCAAGGCAGTTAAGGCCACATGAACAAAATTACCCGACCCATGATTTAGAGCTAGCTGCTGTAGTGCACGCTCTTAAAATATGGCGTCACTATCTTATGGGAAATCGGTGTGAAATATATACGGATCATAAAAGTTTAAAGTATATATTCACTCAATCGGACCTGAATATGAGACAGAGAAGATGGCTAGAATTAATCAAGGATTACAATATTGGAATTCACTATCATCCCGGGAAAGCAAATGTGGTAGCAGATGCCTTGAGTCGGAAAAGTTATAGCTTGAATTCATTGACAGCAGAAGATCAGTCTGACTTATGTAAAGAGCTTCAGAAGCTAAGATTGGAGGTTGTACCGAAAGGATTTCTAGCCACTTTGGAAGTAAGCCAACCCTTGAAGAGCAAATCAAGGAAGGTCAAAAAGATGATGAGAAGATTAATAGAATCAAGTCAAAAATGGACGAAGACTTAGCCAAGGATTTCAGAATAGATGAGCAGGGTACTCTTTGGATGAAGAATCGAATTTGTGTACCTCTGGCGGAATTGAAGCAGCTTGATATTGGAAGAAGCACATGATTCCAAATATTCAATTCACCCAGTAGTGCAAAAATGTACCAAGATCTCAAGAAAAGATTACGGTGGCCAAATATGAAGAAAGAAGTAGCCAGAGCATGTAGCGTTGTGTGATGTATGTCAAAGAGTCAAAGCCATGCATCGAGACCAAATGGATTGCTACAACCACTTAAGATACCGAATGGAAATGGGAGGAAATCGGGATGGATTTCATCACCGGCTTTCAAGGACTCGAGTGGATATGACTCCATATGGGTCATAGTAGATCGACTAACAAAGGTCGCTCATTTTATACGTAAAAACAACTTATTCGGAGATAAGTTAAGCGGAATTGTATATAGCAAGAATTGTGTGTTTTACACGGTGTACCGAAAAAGATAGTATCGGACAGAGGTACCCAATTTACCTCGAGATTTTGGGATAAGCTGCACACAGCTATGGGTACACGACTGAACTTTAGTACGGCATACCATCCATAGACAGATGTGAAAGACCATGTGGTGGTCTATCCATGTTTGTGATGAGTAATTGACTGGAGTTGAGCTTGGTTTGAATTGAGTTTGATTTGAATTGGATCTTCAAATTGAAGCAATTTGAGTGTTGGGTGCTTTTCGATTACTACCGTCTGAGAAGCGGTAGTGCCGGACCGTTAAGCGCAATTAAGATCGATTAATGATTTTGAGATAATCATTGAAAATATTTGTGGGCATTACTATGTGAAAGGTTTTCCTTGTCTTTGATGGTTCTTGAGGCGACGGTGCTAGGTCATGGTGAGGCGGAGGATGGCCGGGACTAGGCGAGGCGTCGGAGGTCCGAGACGGTCGGAGATCGCCAAGATGACCGGAGGCGGAGTCGGGCAAGCCAAGAAGATAAGGAAAGGAGATGATGCTAGCTAGATGCAGCGTGGATCAATGAGGGCCGTCGGATTGCGGTCTAGTTGATAGGTTAGCGGGTCTAGGTAGTGTGCTTTGAAAACCGTGCAAGAAAACCCGGTATGTGTGTGGGTTTTGGGTTAGCCCTTGCATGGCTGTGTGAGTGGGTCAATCCTAGCCCTTAGATGAGTGTCCTAGGGTTGAGGGACTCATCCAAGGGTGGTAGGTGGCCCAAGAGTAGTATAAATAGGGGTGGAGGGGTGGCCTCCTCCCCTTGAAGGTTTGAGTTGCTCCTTTGAGCTTTGCCCACATGAAGTGAGGCTTTGTAAACCTTCCACCAGAAATACAAAGAAATTTCTTTGCATCATTGTGAATTTAAATTCGCATTTAAAATATGTCTTTACTTTACATAATTTAAATTCAGCGTTTACATTACGCATTTACTTTCCATAATCTATATTCATGCAATTTGGATTTGCCTCCCCTCCTTCTAAATGCTGATCTTGGATGTTTTGAGTGTGTTCATATGGTTTTACATCTCTTTTGCACTCTTTGATTGAGTAGAGATCATCTCTTCTTTCAAGTTCCAGTTCTGTCCAGAACTTGTTCTTCGCAAGCAGTTAGTCTTTGATTTTTAGAAAAATATAGAAAAATCCTTCTGGAGTGATTCTTGTTGGAGATTGTGCGGAACTCCTATACCCATCTTTAGAAAAAGTTTGGAGTCCACTGGTTTCACCGTTTGGGTGCTATGAAGTGAAAACCAAGCCCCAAATTTTCTGCCCGAAGTTTCTGACTGTCTGTGTTCATAGATTTATGATGATTTTTCTACTTGGCTTTTTGATCTGAATTTTGGTGAAGAGCTTTACGACTCATCTTCTCATAGGGAGAAAATTTCTCATAATTTTGTGAGCAGTAGAAACCCACCAACCTCCTGTTCAAATTAAAGACAGATTCTGGAAATATCTGCTTTTGCTTTTCTAAAAGAGACTTTTGTGTTTTGGCTTGATCTCTTTTAGAAAAGAAGTATTTGAATTGATTCCTCTTTCTTTTGGACACTTGACAACCAGGATTGTGATTGAAAAATCCCTCACATATTTTATGGATAATATTCATGTAAACTAGGGATGCACATAGTTGTTTAGTCGTTCGGTTTTTGCGGGTTTTCACGATTTCCTTACGCGATCTTTTCTCGGTTTTAGTTGGAGTATTTTGGGGGAAATTTTATTTGCGACCATTCACCCCCCCCTCTGTTCGCCATCTCGATCCTTCAAGATGGTCAGACCGAAAGGGTTAACCAAATACTCGAAGATATGCTGAGAGCCTGTGCTTTATCATACACATCATCATGGGACAAATGTTTGCCATACGCTGAGTTTAGCTACAATAATAGCTATCAAGCTAGCTTGAAAATGTCGCCTTTTGAAGCTTTGTATGGTCGACCGTGTCGGACACCCGTGAACTGGAATGAGATGGGAGAACGTCATATTTTCGGACCGGACATACTTTTAGATGCAGAAGAGAAGATTGCTATGATCCGAGAAAGACTGAAGACTGCACAATCCAGGCAGAAGAGTTATGCGGATAACCGGCGTCGTGATTTGAGTTTCGAGCCAGAAGATTACGTATATCTCAAGGTCACGCCACTAAAGGGAGTTAAAAGGTTTCATGCTAAAGGAAAACTTGCTCCGAGATATGTGGGACCATTCAAGATATTGAGCCGCAAGGGAGAAGTTGCATATCAACTAGAACTGCCGCAATCCTTAGCTGGGGTACATGATGTATTTCATGTATCTCAGTTGAAGAAATGTCTGCGAGTGCCAGAGGAGCAAGCACCTATTGAAGATATTGAACTGCAAGAAGATCTGACTTACAAGGAACAACCGGTGAAGATTTTGGATACCATGGATCGTGAGACCAGAAACAAGTCAACCCATTTCTGCAGAGTTCAGTGGAGCAATCATTCAGAAAGCGAAGCAACTTGGGAGCGCGAGGAAGATTTGAAGAAAGAGTTTCCCAATCTCTTCTATGAGCTCGACACTAATCTCGAGGTCGAGATTACATAAGGGGGAGGTTTGTAACATCCTCAAATTTAGCTAATTTTGAATTTTATAATTTATTTTGAATTTACGAGAATTTTTGGAATTTATTTGGATTTATTTGAATTTAAAATAATTCTTATTGAGAAATTAATTTAATAAGAAAGGTTTTAATAAAATAAAAGTGAAAATATTTTATTCGAGTAACAAATGTCTTAAAATATTTTCTCGAATTTTTCTAGAATTTTTCCGATATTTTTGAAGCCTCAAACAATTTAAATGAATTTTGGAATTATTTTTAATCGAAAAACGATTTAAATTGAATTGAGCGATATGGTAGAGCCCATTCTTGTCTTGCGCGCCATGAACCCTAAACGCCGTTCATATTCACCGATGGATTTGCATCGGACGGTCATCAGTTCATTCGCGCTTTATTCGTCGCGCGCACATTGGATCACGCGTGGGACGTGGATATCGACCACGTCGTGTCGTCTTCGGAGAACGGCGCCGCCCGCCGTGCGTTTCAATCGAAATCGCCGCCATTACTCGCCGTCGTGTGACTCTCTCACTTCACCTTCTAGCTCCGGTATAAAGCACCTCGCGCGCACATGTAGAGCCCTTTACGCATTCAAGGTCCACCAGACGCCGTCACGTGCTTCGCCAGTAGTTCCGTGCCATTCCGTCGCCGTTTGTGCCCACTCCTGACTCTCCGTCGCATCGGTGACACCGAGTACTCCTCAAGTCGTGGCGCGTCCGGCGACCAACTCACCTCGCCGGAGCATCACGGAACGCAGCGTGCTCGTCTTCTTCCTCAACTCGGCCGGTCTTCCTTGCATCTTCGCCGAAGTTTGCGATCAACGTCGTCCGTCGGTTTACATCCATCGGTTGAGGTTAGTCCGTACACTTTTCGCATTAGAGACCAAAGACAATGGCGCTTTAGATCTTAGCCGTAGAAGTTGAAATGGATGGTTAAGATTAGTGCCACGTGCGCGTCGTAGCCGATCGCCCACGTGTGCTCATAATCAAGTAAGTATCAGCCGTTAGATCTTTGATGTGCGGTGTAGATGTAGCCACGTAGTCGCATGAATAGTGAACCCCATCTTCTAACGTTAGCCATTAGATCTTGATCGTGTGGTTTATATTGCGCCACGTAGCTCATATTATTAACGTGGAAATTCGAAGCAATAAGAGCCGTTCATTTTAAAATGGACGCTTGGAATTGCGCCGTGTGCCGGTCCAGTACCGAGCGGACGCGTGTGCACGGGAAGCGAGGCGACGCAGCCGTTGCTGTGGTCGACGTCACCCGACTAACTGCCGTCGTTCGATTTAGATCCGAGGGTCACGATTGAGCCACGTGTCAGCACCGTGGTGACGCTCAAAAGTGTCGGTGCAACCCTGATCGTAGATCTTAATCACACGAATCTTGACGCATGACCGAGTAAGTAAAGTGTTATTCGGTTTATTCTTCGCCGTTGGATTTTGATCCGAGGGATGAGAATGCGCCACGTGTCGCCACCGGAATAAACCGAGCCGAACCGTTGTTTAAATCTCGCCGTTTATTCTCGATCCGACGGTTGAGATTAGATCAACCTCTCGGGTGATAATGCGCTGACGCGTGTCATGCTTGGATGATTGACACGAATTTCTGAAGAAATCAGTTTCGGTGCTGACGTCATAAATAGTCCTGATGACGTCATAATTCTCGGATTTTCAGTATAAAAATAAATGAGGAAAATTTGGTTTATTCTTTTTGAATTATTTTAAAACTTTAAATGCTTATAACTTTTGTGTTTTAACTCCGATTTGAGTGATTCCAATTTCTAAAAATTTGTAAAATTAAGATTTATTTATTGGTGAATTTTGTAGAATTTTTAGAGTTAATTTAGCTCTCTAGAAAATGTATTTATTGTGTGTATGTTGAATTTAATTAGGCGTTGATTTGTCGGGAGAGTTAGAGAGGAAATTCCAAACAAGATTTGACTCGGACCAGATCAACAACTCTTTGAAGGCAAGTTATGCTTTGACCATGTTGCTCCTAATTTTGAAATATACTTTGTTTTAAATTATGCATGCTAATTCAACTAAAAATGACTTTAATTATTTTGGGTGAATTAGCTATCCAACCAAATTGTTTATGCCACCTTGATATCATTTGTATGCCATGATTCCTTGATAACCTAAGTTGGGTAAATCTAGTTGGTTGATGATATATATTGTGCCAACACGGAGGCTAGGCCGTGAATAGTTGCTAGTTATGCTTACTCGTGGGTGATATTCTTAAATACAAATGTAACCTTGACTAAATATTATGGAATGATTTTTGAATAAAGTGGAATCTTTGTTGGTAATGGTGTTGGACTCAGAGACACGTGTGGTTCTACATGAAAGACGATTATGGGCATGTGTTGCACCGCTGAATAACTTGGGGTGGAATTGATTTAGGCGGGGCAAGTGGACCGAGGCTTCGTGCGAGTGGGCTGTGTGTGGCAACCGTGGGATGGGTTGAGTGTTGTGAGGGCTGTGTGCCAAAATCGAGAGAAGGATGTCTTGCCTTGGTGAGTTAAGGACCTTACCTTGCAAGCCATTGACACAGTATCTCGTACCACATGTCCGAATGGGAAGACCTAGTTTAGTAGGATTCGATGTCTTACCTTTGATACCTCGGGGTGGCGATTACACGGGGTAGCTCAGATGGGGGAGCGTGCTGTGCTTGACTTGGTACCCTATCCAGCGGTGTTCGTCTCATCCTATACTTGACTCTGAGTGAGGGAAGTGATAGTGAAGGCAACACGGAGAGGTTCTTAGGCTAAGATAGAAGTCTCTGAAAAGCTTTATTACGGTTAATCGCCTTTGTGGTGTCTTGTTGTATCTTGTGGGTAAAGTGTACAACCTCTGCGAGTGTTAAAAGCTGTTGAATAGCCGAGTCCACGGTAATGGACAATGCTCGGGGATTACAGTCAAGGGGTAGTATTTGAAAATAAAATGGGGTGGAGGCTGTGTGCCAAATAAACGTGATTAGGGACTGTGTGTCCAAAATGATGTGGAAAACAACTTGAGAAATATGTTAATTATATGATTTGATGCTTTCAATCTAATTAAATATCTTCTTAAAATATTGGTGCAAAAGCAAAATAACTGGTAGAGCCATTCTTTTGTAACATGCCAAGCATATAGAATATAGATGTGCATTTTGTGCATAACTTGTTGAGTACGGTGTGTACTCACCCTTGCGACAAACCTACGGAAGAAGAAACTACACCACCCTCACGAGGAAGAGTATGTCGAGGAGCCGGGAACTAGGGGCAAGCCTTCGTCGAAGCGTCTGGAGAAGATGGACATCATGAAGTTTTACTTTCCGCTGCTATTTACTGTTTACTTTGAATAATGTAAGCCCTGTGTGGCAGACTATTGTAAGGTTGACCATAAGGTCGTACACTCGTTTATATACATGTTTGAAATACTTATTTAATATTCTGCTTTGTATGATGTGATATTATACCTGTTAAGCTTTGTGTGCACTAAGCGCGATCTGGACTAGTCACGAGAATACACAGAGTGTCCGAAGTTGTAAATTCAGGGCACGACAACAAGCGGCTCCATATTTCCATCTTCCTTATCCGAGTCATCGTTGTCTTCCACTTTTGTTCAGTTGTATTCACGGTCTTCCTCGTCCATCCTTGCTGTTATTTACTCAATTTCCTCACCTTCGTCTACTTGCCCTCGCGCTTCTTGTCCAATATTTTCATCATCATCCCCAACCTCAACTTGCTCACTACTCTGCCAAATGATGTCCTCGTTGCATTTCTGAACATGTTACTCATGGCTGTATTCCCTAATTTTGTTGTTACCATAACTAAACTCATTTTGAGATCCACTGCACTCACCGGCGTCCAACTGCTGTTCCAGGGCAACAATCCTATCATATGCTTACACTAAAAGCACCCGATACCAAATACATTGCTCCGCCCCCCTCACATATGACCTCCACGATACAGTTCCCTTCACCTCAACTGTTGACACCAAAAACTTGACGGAGGGTTTTCAGCCTCAACACACCGGACGAACACCGGGTTCTGTTTTGCACGAGCGTGCCAATCGATTTGACCCTACAATCGATAAGGGAAGTGATGTGAAATTCGATCAAGCCGATCCTTGAAGCGAATCGGCTAAGAATCAAGAATCGGCCAGAAAAAAACCGATTAGAAGGGTAACTAGATTAACCGATTAAGACTAATCCGAGATAAAAGGTAGATCGATTCTGAAAAGGCGATGCGCAACAAGACAGAACAAATCAAACCTAAAAAAAGCCAATGACGATCAAACAATCGGCGATGCACAACTTTATTTGATCGATGTCGACTTACAGAGGAAAGATTACAATGATAAAAAGACTAACTACGGAAATCAAAAACTGGTAGATGTGTTGATTGTTGTGGATGCCCCTCCCAAGCAGCCTTAGCGCGCCTTATATACTCATCAGCCGATCCGAGTCCGGATACAATACGTTGGTCTAGTCCGAATCGGCTATAGTTTCCTTATTAGACTCTGCTTCCATATATTGTCCGTACGTCATCTGGATTTCCTAATAATGCCTTCGTGCCTTATCTAAACTCGAGTTCTTCTGCCAATTCCTTTCATAGTTTCCAAAAATTGGTGCAAACATATGCCCCCCATTTTTGGAAGATAACTTGTTATCTTTCAAAAATTTATCGGCCTCTTCATTCGTCGGCTTCTTCTCCCATCGGTTTCTTTCTTACCGGCTAGAGAAATGTTCCAGTAATCGTATTAATTGCTCTGTACGGACCTTAAAGCATCGTAATTGCTCCGTGTCGCCTCGATAACTGTTCCCGCCGTTTTTCACTTTTCACCGTGCTATATATATGCGGGACCCCCACGGTCATTTTCACGCTTTTCTGCTCTCGGACCTCCTGCAATCGGCTTTTCTCCCTTGATTGGCTTCTCTGTGCTGGTGATCAATCCTTCATCTTCCTCAGTCGGCTGAATGGACCCTTCAAAGGTACTCATCCCAATCCCAGAAAGTAATAATCAGTATTACTTAGGACCGGTAGGAGATATAGATGCCGATACAATGATCAATGTAGAGATCCCGAGACTTCCTCTATCGGCTCAAGGATACAACGTAAAAGAGTGGGGCAAGAGTTTTAGGGCTTGGCGACGGCGCTCAAGGATGGAGAAGTTGGTATATTAGAGTATCGGCTTAGAAAAGAGAGAGAATGGGAGGCGGATGGGCATAGCCAATGTCTTCCTTTAAGCCTAGCTCGCCTGAAGCCAATGAGCCTTTAGTGGTCACGGCGTGCTATTTCTCGTCCGATACCTTTAACGCTTTTACATTCGCCCGGTCCCATCGGCCCAACCCTTACGGATGTGGCTGAATTGTGTTGCCTACGGCCGATGGAGACCGATTATCGACTTCTGACGGAAAACCTCGGTACAAGCTGATCCGACGAAGGGTGAAGGATGGTGAAGTACATCAACATAACAACAAAGTGAGCGGGCTTGTATCGGATGAAGAACCGCGCCTTCTTGAACCTTTGGCTTGAACATTTCCTTTTCTGCGGTGCATCTCTTGGGCCAACACAGTGTATATCGGTAGCAGAGAGCGACTTATAGAGGGTCGTCGACTTGCTCTGGGAAAGATGTTTCTGGGGGTTGTTTATCAGATGATGTTCATTATCAGAAGCCGATTGTTTTCTGGTTTCGCTGATTTTGTAGTTGGTAACGTTGGCGGCCCTTTATGGTTTATCCAACTCTGGCTGTATAGTATATTTAGCCGACAGCTTATTTCTGAACCCATCGAAGACTCCGCCTTCCCTTGCGAAGACTACCCAGAGAACGCCACCCCCCGATTCAGAGCGAGCCGATCTCGTGGTGAAAGACTCATCATGTGCTCAAGTGGCGACACCAAGATTACATCGACTGGTCTCCACAAATATCTTACATTCTTCCTGGGCCTAGACAGTGTAATATTTACTCAACAAGATTTCTTCTCTTATGGTGATGCGGCCGATTTTCAATGGCCATCTTTCCTGCACTTAGATGCCGACAGCTCTTCGATGCCAGAGTTATCACTGATGTTTTATCGGATTTTCATTTCCCCCTGCATTCTCCATGTCGGCTTAAATTCCAGACACAGAACATTTCAGCCTTCATATGAGTTCTACCACCCTTCCGTTTACTCCGTCACCGGTTTTGGTCAAGTGGTTCCTTCATTGCCCCTTCTTGATCGGCTTCAACCCAGAGCCAAGGTGAAGAATCTTGCTATCGGCCAGCGTACTCTGAAAATTGCCGATGAGCTTGATTTCGCCGCCGCTTCTTCACGAATTCACGTCGAGCTAGTCATTTCTCTGTTTGGTGGTAGCGTGCGTGAGGCCCTTTATTTGGACCGTGACCCGTCGGCTATCATAGAAAAGTTTTTACCGGATTATCATGAACCGACGGTAGTCTCCGGCTGAAGGCAATGAAGATTCGGTAGTAATTCCTCGGGTTATACTAATTCGTCGGTAGCCGTAGAGGTATCGGCTTTTCTAAATAGCTCTTACCACTTGCAATCCCTGTTATCCGTTAGCTAACCTTCTTATTACCTTTGTAGGTTGCAACTACAGGCGAGCGGGCCGCCGAAGGTCCATCGGCAAGTGGGACGCGGGGAAAAAGGCCACACCAATCGGTCGGTTTGACTGGCTATACTTCGGGCAACCTCGGAGTGAAGAGCCCATCGCTAGAGGAACTAACTAAGGATCGGCTGCCAAGTAAGCATTTATTCTGCTTTGTAGGAATTGGAATTGTTTTTTCTGAATCTCTCTGACCTTTATCTGTTGATTCTAGAAAAACCAAAATCTACGAAGGTAGTCACCAAGAAAAACCCAAAACGAAAAGAACAAACAGCCGAAAGTTCCTCCCATGCGCCAACCAACAATGTTGAGGTGAGCGTTTATTATCTTACCATGCTTATGCACCTTTTAAATGTAGCAATACTAACTCTCCAGTCTCTTTCAGCCGACCCCATCGGTTCAGGTAGCTGGCATCTTGACCGATCTCGAGTGCGCCATCGTCGACCCTCACCGCCTTCTCGGATGAACTTCCTATTGCTTCACTACCTCGGTAGACCCTGCTGCTTCCCAAGCCAATTTGTTGCCCGGTGACACCTCTGATCTCGGTCGTTTCGCGCTTCAACCAACTTTCGCGCTTTGCACAAGAAAACCCCGATGACCCGATGGACTTGCTTGGTTTCACCACAGACGAACCGACGACCGAAGTCATGGCGGCCGATGATTATGTTGAAGTACTCGTAACATCATCGACATCTCTGCAAAGGCATCGGCTTGGTTGTTCCTCGAACCAAGTATGCAAGAGAAGGCATACGGCTTCTCAATGAGGTCACCACCGGCGCGCATATCTTAGCAAGCGCGCAGCGCTCACGGATCACGATGGCGTGATAAGCCGACCTCCGCACGGAGACTATGGGGGCACTCTGGGTCCGCCATTTGGACGAAAGCAGAGGTGGAGGTGGAAGCGCTCGTGGCGAATCGCCCGGCCGGGAAGCGCAATGAGCCGATCGCCGACTCTTGGATCGGTGGTGGTCAAAGCGAAGACGATGAAGCGAGATTTTGACAAGAATCTTTGCTACTCTGAAATCCACCAAGGCCGAATCCTCCAATGGAATCGGACAAGAAAAGACATGAGGACCACCGGGTGAGCTCAAAATCGATGGGCCGATGAACAATGCAAGTGCTTAAGCAATGTCGGCTACTCTCCTTGACCAAAAAGAGAATCGCCAAGCCGTGGCAAAGGTGAAAGAGCAGGCGGCGAAAATAGTCCCCATGCCCGGCAACGCCCAAGCCGACGAGAAAATCGTCGATGACGTTTAGACCGCGCTTGCTAAAGCTGCCGGAGCATTGTCGGCTTTGGGAGCCAGACTTCCCGGGTCGGGTCTGTAATTTTTTAAGATGTAATGTTGTTTCTGCTATACTTGTTACATATTTCAATTGGCTGTTTAACCGATTGTTTTTATCTTATTTAATCGGCTGTTTTAACCGATTCGTTCCTGAATTATTTATACCGTACTTTGATCACGCACCGATCCAAACGCTAGGATAGTATTTCTTTAGATATTTCCCATTGATTGCTTTCGTGTCTGATGCCTTCTAGTGTTTGAGTATATCGCATTTCGCCAATAAGCCGATTTATTTTATACGGTCCTTCCCAGGTAGGTGACCACTTACCGAATCGATTATCCTTAGAACCGATCGGCAATATTGTTTTCCAAATCAAATCGGCCTTGCTGAAGGATTTTGGCACGACCTTTTTATTATAGGCTCTTGCAACCTTTTCCTTATTCTTTTTAAGCCGATTTAAAGTAACCAGTCTTAGCTCCGCTAAGTCATCCAAATTATATAGCATCAATTCTTTGTATTCATCGGCTGATAGATTATTCTACCTCGCTACTCGCATTGACTCAATATTTATTTCTACGGGTAACACGGCCTCCTGGCCATACACCAACTGATATGGTGATAATTTAGTCGATTCGTGGAACGCTAGCTGATAAGCCCACAGGGATTCTGATAATGTGGAGTGCCAAGTTCGAGGCTTCTCGTCAATTTTTCTTTTAATCAGCTTGATCAAGGTTTTGTTAGATGACTCGGCTTGCCCATTGGCCTGAGCGTAATATGGCGATGAGTTGAGCAATTTGATACCCAGGCATTCTGCGAAAATTTTAAAATCGTTAGACATAAACACAGTTCCTTGATCGGTTGTGATAGTCTGAGGGATACCGAATCGATGGATAATATGTTCATTAACAAAGCTAATAGCTTCTATACTGGTGACCTTTTTGAGTGGAACGGCTTCAACCCATTTTGAAAAATAGTCTGTGGCTGCGAGGATGAATTTGTGGCCTTTGCTTGATGCTGGGAATATTTGTCCGATTATATCTATCCCCCACCCTCTGAATGGCCATGGCTTAACAATTGGATATAAAGCCGATGCTGGTGCGAGTTGCACATTTCTAAACTTTTGACAACTTTGGCACTCTTTGTAATACTTGAAGCAGTCTTCTAACATCGTCGGCCAAAAATACCCGGTTCGTCTTAAGATCCATTTCATTTTATGAGCCGATCGATGCGTATAAATTCCTTCGTGAACCTCACCCATGGCTACCTTTGCTTCTTCATCGCCTAAACACCGCAGAAGCAATCCTTCTAATGTCCGATAGTAGAGCTCCCCTTCCAACACGACATATTTCAAAGCCTGCTATCGAATCTTGCGAGCGGTGGGTTTGGATGGGTCCATCAAGTAGGCTTTTATTTCGGTTCTTCAATCGGTGCTAGAGACGCACAGAACTGTTTTGTCGATCAAATCAAATGCTTCATATCGGCTTTTTTCCTTGTAGCTTTGAAGTCGTATCGAGCCAATGTGTTGGCTCACGTCGTTCATTCCCTAGGTATATGGCGTCTGAGAATGATGTAAAAGCGTTGATGATATTAAGGCAATCTTGTAGATATTACGATAGCACCTCATCGTTGCATTTAAACTCTCCTTTAACTTGTTGCACCACCAAAATGAGTCACCGTATGCTTCCACACTACTTGCCCCGACATCGTCTATCAACTGCGGCCCTTTGAGCGGTGCCTCATATTCGCCTGGTTATTAGAGCATCGGCTTGTGCCGATATGCAAACTTCGATGTGATGTCCTTTTGGTGAAATCAGCACAATACCTATCCCACCCCTCTTGACAAACCGATCCATCAAAATCTGATTGCCACGGTGCTACATCGACTATTCTGCCATGGTGTCATGTCCGATTATGAAATCGACTCTTGCTTGGCCTTTAATGGCTTTGGCGATTCGATCTTGTAGGTCGAACTCGGTTAGAGCATAAGCCCACTTCCCAAGTCATCCTCTCAAGATTGGTGCAGACAACATATATTTGATGATATCGTTTCTGCATACTACTATGCAAGTTGATGCTAGTATATAATGCCTCAATTTTGTACAAGCAAAATACAAGGATAAGCATAATTTCTCTATCGGTGGGTACCTGGTTTCGGCTTCCAGGAGTCGTCGGCTTAAGTAAAATATTACTCGCTCTTTGCCATCGACTTCTTGCGCTAATACAGCTCCAATGGTCTCGTTTTCAGCCGATATATATAACTTGAAGGGAATTCCCTTTCGTGGTGCAACCAAAACCGGTGGTGATGCTAGGTATTGCTTTATATCATCAAAAGCCTTCTGCTAATCAGCTCCCCACGTGAACTCCTAATGATCCTTCAGTTTTAGCAGTGGCGTAAAAGCTTGGATCCTACTAGACAGATTCGAGATCGTCTTAAGTAGTTAATTTTACCGATCAACTTTTGCAGCTCATTCTTGCACGTCGGAGGCTTTGTGTTTGCTATGGCGTCGACCCTTGTCTGGCTAACTTCAATACCTCTTTGATGAACCATGAAACCGAGGAACTGGCCAGCCGACACGCCAAATTCACACTTCAAGGGATTCATTTTTAGCCCATGAACTCTTGTGTTTTGAAATACCTTTTCTAAATTGGCTAAATGTTGCCAGTCTTCCTTAGACTTGACAACCACGTCATCAATGTAAATTTCAACGATGTGGCCGATTAGATCGTGAAAAATCAAATTCATGGCGCGTTGATAGGTGGCGCCTGCATTTTTTAAACCGAATGTCATAACTGGCCATTCATACAACCCTATCGCGGCAGGGCACCTGAAGACCGTTTTGGGGATATCGGCTTCTGCCATAAATATCTGGTTATATCCGGCGTTCCGTCAAGGAAGCCGATAATCTTATTACACGGCAGCATCGATAAGCATATCGGCTTTAGGCATCGGATATTCATCTTTTGGCGTGGCTTTGTTCAAGTCTCTGAAATCCACACACACGAAGCTTTCGCTTCTTTTTCATGACAGGGACAATATTGGATACCCACTCGGCGTATCGGCAAGGTCTTATAAATTTGGCCTCCAGCAACCTTTCAATTTCTTCTTTTATCACACCGTACAATTCTGGATTAAAACGCCGAGGCGGTTGCTTATATGGCCGATATCCTGGTTTGATAGGCAGCCGATGTTCCACTAACTGTCGGCTTAATCCGGGCATCTCATAGTATTCCCAAGCGAAACAATCCCTGTACTCTCTAAGTATTTTGACCAACTTATTTTTATATTCTATATCTAAATTTGCACTCACAAACGTTGGCCTTTTCCTATCACCTTCTCCTATGTCGACTTCTTCAAGCATATCGGTTGAAGTGAAACCTTGCCCCAATTTTTCACTTGGGAAGTCCTCAATGGCTTCACACGAATTTATCACTTGCCGATAGCTTCTTGCTTTGTTTTGTAGAATTTGGATCATTTTTGACCCCATCTTCTTAGAACTTCATTTGCCCGATCAAATGTGCCTGGCTTCACACTGATCGGCATCAAACCCGACTTCCCAATGCATATAAAATCACAATCGTCTAGAGCTTTACCTGATATGCATTCTGCTTCTTCGTGCGGCCAATTCGCATCTGAACTAGCCATCGCAATATGAGCTGATGTATCGGCTGATACAACTTCAACCTCATCTCCGTTCCACTGTACCAGAAGTTGGTGCATTGTGGAGGGGATACAGCAATTGGCATGTATCCAATCTCATCCTAGAAGTACACTATAATTCCCTTTAGCTTCAATTACAAAGAATGCAGTCGGCAAAGTTTTACTGCCGACAGTCAGTTCTGTAACCATCACCCCTTTTGCTTCAGTAGGGTCACCTGTGAAGTCATTCAGCACCATGTTAGTTTTGATCAAGTCTTCATCAGTTTTGCCCAACTTTTTGCAAGTGGAGAGTGGCATTAAGTTCTGATGGCGCCCGATCAACGAGCATCACGGATATTGGCTTTCCATTGATGTAGCCCTTTAAGTACAACGGCTTAAGATGCGATGGGGATCTTGCGGTTTTTCAAATACAGCATCCTGTGCTCCTAAGCATAGTTGAGCAAATGTATCTTTAGCCGATTCTGTTTTAATTCTGAACTTCGGTGGTAGGGTGAACACCATGTTGATATCCATGGGAGGAGTGTCATCTCGAATCATTGGTGACAGCAAATCATCTGAAGAATCCGACTCATCGTCGGCTTGTTGTTTTTTCCTCCACTCCTTTGTAACGAGTTTCACTGGCCGCAGCTCATTAAACGTTTGGTCCCTCTGTTTCTCTTCTTCGGCTTCTCTCATCTCTTGCGTTCTTAGACGTTGAAGCCGTCTGCGCTGTGATCGACTAAGTCCAGTCGGGCACCACCTGGGTTTAGGTTCTAATGGCTTACGGATTTTGCCGACCAAGTTTTCCGTTGGCGCTTTTTCCTTGTCTTGCTCTGGTGTGCCTAGTCTTTATTTTATCGGCCTTCTATAAACTGGTTCGTTTTGTTCAGACATCGGCCTGAATAGGCGTTCTTTCTGTCGTCGTTGGCCAATCCTTTTGCGGGTAATGTTCCATGGGGCATGACCTTGCAGATGGTAGTGCCATACCCCTTTCCCAACAGAACCGCCAAAAAGGACATCTCTGGTGAGCTTTTTCCGCGTTGTCTGGCCGATACCAATTATTGGACCGAGACATAGTGTTTGGCCGATGTGATTAAATGCGTCGATTTAAACTACGCTTTCGCCGATCGCTCATCCTTTCATATTTTTGAAGTAACTACAAGAAGGTTGGATTGGGCTTGAACGCTGGTTTTCGCGGTGGAGTCCTTTCAGCTTTGTACCATCGTCCGATTTGTAATTCCCCTTTTGGCTTCACAGTCCTAGAATTTTTCCCGTCTCGATCGGCTTCAATTTGAAGTGAGCCGATCGTTATCTTCAGTGTTTCTCCTTGTGAGCTTGACTCTATGTCGACTTGCCGCGCTACTCTGGGATTCTTGTCGACAACCTGCTTCCCTTTGCTGGAGCACTGGACCATGTTAATTGGGAAAGGGTTGACATCGACTTCCATGGCCGGCTCTTCTGCAAACTTCAGCCGACCATCTTCAATGGCGGCCTGTATCTGCTGCCGAAAGATATTGCAGTCGTTAGTGTTATGGGAAAAAGAATGATGCCACTTACAGTATCGTCGCTTCTTGATCTCATCGGCTGAAGGTATGGTATGCCCTTCAGGCAGTCGTATCAGTTTTTCTTGCAACAACATGTCGAATATGCGGTCGCACTTGGACACATCGAAGCGTTTAACCGACTTACTCTAGTCGGCTTGAGCCATGAACAGACAAGTGGTTTTTAGAACCCTTTATCCATTCGCTATATTCACATCTCGCTTCATTTTCGAAGTTTCACTTTAACTATATTCAACCATGTTTATTTTAGCTTTATCTTTCCATTGCCATTTAATTTAATTTTATCTTTGAATTCTTTACTCAGATATCGGCTTTCATGTGCCGATTACCACGATGAAACAGTGACTTAAATCGCTGAACTCTGTCCGGCAAGTTTTTCTTTAAGTGGGGAATTAACCCTTGAAAGGCTAAATCGGCTAGTTGGTTATCGGGCAATACTACCTTTGAAGCGGCGATTGATTACTTCTCTAAATCTCCTAATGTAATCTGAAGCCAACTCACCAAATTTTTGCGAAACAAAGACTCAGTTTGAAATTCTTAACTCTAAGCTACGGAGAAAAAGTATTCATGAAATCGACTTTCAAATCGTTCCAAAATGGACCGAATTTGGAGGCAGATTGGTAAACCAGGTGAAGGCAGTCCCTGATAAAGACAAGGGAAAAAGCCTAATTTTTAGCCCATCGGACTGAGCCGCTTCACCACACTGAGCGATAAATCTTCCAACATGTTCTAAAGTGGTGACTGAATCATCCCCTGAAAATTTCGCAAAATCGGGAATCCTGAAGTTATGGGGATATGGCATGCGATCAATGTAATCCGGGTACGGCTTTCTATAGCCGATGGTCTTTCCTTTGAAACAGAAGCCAAATTGATCTCTTAAGACTATGGAAATTTGATCAGCCAATTAACATTGTTAGCCGATGGAACACTAGGGTTTGGCCAATTATTTTGGGTAGCATCCTGCCCCCCGAGTGTAAACTCGGCCAGTCGGCTTGCTCTAGCCAATGGATACTGCTGTTGCCATGATTCGTATCCATCGGCTCCGGCAGCCGTAACCTCAGGTAATGGAACAAACGGCTCTGTGTATGTAACTACTTTATATGGAGCCAGATTTCTAACTTAGGTTAGTCCTTGAGGTTTATAATTTCCATTTAATTCAATCGGTTGAGGAGCCGACTGGACGTAGTCGATCCACGCCGATGGATCAACTTTGCGGCGTCGGATATGCATGGACATGAGTAATCGACTCGGCGGGGATTTGGTGGAGCCAACACGGTGAAATTTGGGTCGGCATTAGTTAAGTCTTTGGTCCGGCGCTTTGACCGTGTTGGCGTTTGGAGCCACGAATATACAAGGTGCGTTGGGAGTGGTACGCAATGGGTCCATCAATCCCTAGACGTAGCCAACTCTTGTGCAATCGTTTTTACGCTATTCTCTATCATCGGCTTCAAGGTCGTGACCAAAGCCGATGATTAATTAATTAATGCATGATGCACAGATTGTTCAATCATAGCAGATAACTCAGCTTGAGATGGCGTGTATCGGCTTACCGGGGTTGATGTGACGCCAGTTTCGCCAAGCGGATTCAGCGTTGGAAGTGCCATCTTCTGCGTGACTCCCCGTCGGGTTTTTTGATAGCAACCCAACATCAATTCCTCCAAGGCAACTTTCCGATCTTCGATCTCCTTGCGCTGCTCTGGAGTTAAATCGTCCAAAGTGGGGACGATTATGGCTTCGGTGTTTACGTCGGATGGTGTGACAGATTTACTTGCAGTCATCTTGTCGATCGAGTCCCACCGGGCGTGCCAAAAATGTGTTGACACCAAAAACTTGACGGAGGGTTTTCAGCCTCAACACACCGGATGAACACCGGGTTCTGTTTTGCACGAGCGTGCCAATCGATTTGACCCTACAATCGATAAGGGAAGTGATGTGAAATTCGATCAAGCCGATCCTTGAAGCGAATCGGCTAAGAATCAAGAATCGGCCAGAAAAAACCGATTAGAAGGGTAACTAGATTAGCCGATTAAGACTAATCCAAGATAAAAGGTAGATCGATTCTGAAAAGGCGATGCGCAACAAGACAGAACAAATCAAACCTGAAAAAAGCCAATGACGATCAAACAATCGGCGATGCGCAACTTTATTTGATCGATGTCGACTTACAGAGGAAAGATTACAATGCTAAAAAGACTAACTACGGAAATCAAAAACTGGTAGATGTGTTGATTGTTGTGGATGCCCCTCCCAAGCAGCCTTAGCGCGCCTTATATACTCATCAGCCGATCCGAGTCCGGATACAATACGTTGGTCTAGTCCGAATCGGCTATAGTTTCCTTATTGGACTATGCTTCCATATATTGTCCGTACGTCATCTGGATTTCCTAATAATGCCTTCGTGCTTTATCTAAACTCGAGTTCTTCTGCCAATTCCTTTCGTAGTTTCCAAAAATTGGTGCAAACATCAACTAACTCTCAATAAATAGGATCATTTCGCATACTACAATGGCAAAATAACTTCAGCTAGCACTTCTTTGGTTCCATCCGAAAAGTATAATACAACCAGTTCAACACAGAAGAAAATATACGCGCTTCGACCCTACTTAAACTTTTGTCCACATACTAGAAGTTCCTCAGATCCGCACCCTCTAAACTATACATGACAACCCCTTCTCCATAATAGATTCTAAATAGAACTCGTTCTGACATATCTGTGAACCCATTCATTCACCTACGAATTAATTTCTTTTCATAAAAAATACTGTAACACCTAACATAACTATATCTACATGCTCAAAAAAAATCTAGATCTATCTGTAGAAAAATAACTATATTCCTAAAAATATATATCTACTTAGATCTATCTACATTCCTAAAAATATACATCTCCCTATTTCTATTTGTAAAAAACATCTACACTCCTAAAAATATATATCATGTACTTCTATCTGGAAAAAACATCTATATTCCTAAAAACATCTGTGTACAAGTATTTATGTAAACGAACTATATTACTAAAAATATACAAAATCTATCCGTAACCACTAAATTTAACTAGATCTAAAATTTTTCTATCCTACCATGATTTATTGCTAAACAAAATAAATAGAAAAAATTACCAACACAAATGTTGCACGGCTAAAAATTTCTTCTCATCTTCATTTTTCTCTCCTCTTCCTCCCTCCCTTTTTCTCTTCTCTCCCTCCCACTCCTCTCTTCTTTTTCTCTCGGGTCGGCTGAAATGAACTCGCCAGGCTATAGTATGCGCGCCACGAATTAAGTACCGAACCTCTATCGCTAGTTGGTTTGGCGACAGAGGCACTGCCCCCTTTGTTGCCAAACCAACGTTCAATTTGTTCTCTGTCGCCCCATGGTTTGCGACAGAGGGAGCCGAACCAATTTGAAACTTACGTGGCATCGACGTGGACATCAGTTGGCCGTTCAAATAGCGACACGTGCCTCTATCACCATTTGAACAAGTGATATTTCCCTCTCGTTTTCTCAACAGGTGATAGAAGTATATTTTTGCAAATTTTTTATTCAAGGTATATTTTTGCAATTTGAATAAAAAATGTATTATTTAAAAAAATTAGTGCCCTTCCACCGTGCGATAAAATTTTAACGGTCATTTTGTAATCGATGATCCACACCTCACTCACACGGTCACACCGCACGCAAACACACACTCTAGAAATCATAACTATATTAAAGTTTGCAAACTTCCCAACCTGGGAGCCTCACCACGTCGCGCTTCCTGCTCCCCTCACTCGTGGCTGCTCACGCGCGGCTTGCGCGGCCTGCTCGGCTCGTTGTTAATGCGCCTCGTGGAGTGGAATACATCATGCACTATCTTCTTTGGAACACCATGCAAGCATACAATTCTTGATATGTACAACTCCGCTAAGCGATCTCCTGAGTAGGTGGTCTTCACTAGTATAAAATGCGTGACTTTAGTCAAACGATCAATTATGACCTATATGGAATCATACCCACTCTAAGTCCTGGGTAAACCGGTGATAAAATCCATACCAATTTCCTCTCATTTCCATTCAGACACTTTTAAAGGTTGCAACAAACTTGCTAACCTGTGATGCATTGCCTTCACTCTCTGGCATATATCACACAAGGCAACATGCTCAACAACTTCATGCTTCATATTTGCCCACCAAAATCTCATCTTTAGATCCTAGTACATCTTTGCACTACCTGAATGAATAGAGTACTTTGAATCATGCGCTTCTTCAAGAATCAACTACTTTAGTTTCTTCTTATGCGGCACACAGATTCGACCTCCCAACCATAAGGTTCCCTGTGCATCTAAGGTGAAATTCTTAGATTTACCTTCATCCATCTTAGACTTATCCTCTTTATTTTGGCATCCTCTTTCTGCCCTTCTCTAATTTGATCTTCTAAGGTAGGCTTTACCTCTAGGGTAGCTAGAAATCCTTTTGGTACCACCTCCAATTTCAGCTTCTGAAACTCCTTGCATAACTCAGGCTGACTTTCTTGAATCATCATATTAACACTGTAACTCTTCCTGCTTAACGCATCGGCTACCACATTAGCCTTTCCAGGGTGGTAATGAATTCCTAAATTATAATCTTTAATTAACTCCAACCAACTTCTCTACCTCATATTCAAGTTTGACTGAGTGAAAATATACTTTAAACTCTTATGGTCTATGTATATTTCACATCGATTTCCAATAAGGTAGTGACGCCATAACTTTAAAGCATGCACTACGGTAGCTAATTCCAAGTCACGCATTGGACAATTCTCCTCATGTGGCCTCAACTGCCTTGATGCATATGCGACCACTTTACCATTCTGCATCAGCACACATCCTAGTCCTTGACACGAAGCATCACAATAAATATCAAAACTACTCCGAATATCCGACAACACTAACACTGGTGTGGATGTTAACCTTTTCTTTAATTCTTGAAAACTCTTCTCACAATCTAGCATTCATGCAAATTTCTTCTCTTTCTTCAACAATTGCGTAAGGGGCCTAGCAATTGATGAGAAACCCTTAATGAATCGACGATAATATCCCGCCATTCCAAGAAAACCACAAATTTGAGTCACCAACTTCGGTTGTTCCCAATGCAACACTGACTCAACTTTACTAGGGTCAACTGCAACACCTTTGGCAGTCATCACATGACCGAGGAATTCCACTTTCTTCTTCCAAAAGTCACACTTACTGAACTTGGCATATAGTTGTTGCGCTCGAAGCTTCTCCAAAACAATCCTTAAATGCTCTGCATGATCTTCTTCTGTCTAGGAGTAGACAAGAATGTCATCTATGAAAATGACGACAAACTTATCCAGGTATTCCATGAAAACTTTATTCATTAGGTTCAAGAAATAAGCGGGGGCATTGTTCAATCCAAATGACATCACTGTGAACTCGTAATGACCAAATCTAGTTGAAAATGCTATCTTGGGTATGTCTTCTGCTCGAATCTTCCACTCATGATATCCTGATCGAAGATCTATTTTGGAGAAAATTCCAGCTCCTCTTAACTGACCAAACAGGTCATCGATTCTAGGTAGCGGATACTTGTTATTTATGGTCACCTCATTTAAGGCTCGATAATCAATGCACATTCCCATGCTTCCATCCTTTTTCCAAACAAACAAAATAGGTGCTCCCCATGGCGACGAACTCGGCCTTACAAAACCTTTTTCCAGTAACTCCTCAAGCTGCTTCTTCATTTCCACCAACTCATCTGTAGGCATCTGATACAGTCTCTTGGCTATTGGGGCTGTACCAGGCACTAATTCAATCACAAACTTAATGTCTCGGTTAGGTGGCATTCCAGGTAACTCTTTAGGAAAAACGTTTGGATATTCATTTACAACCGATACTTCCTCAATGCTGACTGCTGTAGCATTGTTAACCATCATTTGCCCATTACGAACTGCAGTTGCTTGAACTTTCACTCTTTCACCTTTCGGGCTTTCAATTGACACTACTCTTCTACCACAATCCAGCACAACCTTGTGCTTAGACAGCCAATCCATCCCAAGAATAACATCTAGTGTTTGAGTATCCAAGATAATAAGGTTTGCTAGGAATTCTATTCCACTCATGAGCATCCATACTCCCATACATCCTAGGTTAGATCGCAACTCCGATTCAGGAGATTGGACCAAAAACATGCACTTAAGATTCATAACTTCTAACCATGCCCAATAGTAAAATTGCGGGAAATAAAAGTATACAGAGCTCCAGAATCAAACAAAACTGTAGTAGGTACTGAGTTAACCAGAAACTTACCCAGTATGACGTCCGATGCTCCTTGGGACTTGGTCGTTATATGATTAACATGACCTCTCACCGTGGCCTAAGTTGTGGCTCCAGACTGAACAGCTCCACGGCTTCCTCCTGGTACAGGCGTCTTGGCCGACGTCGATCCGAGGTTGAAGCAAATGGGCATAACACCTCCTCTCTTCGGACAGTTGTTGGTGAAATGTCCTGGCTCATTGCAACTGAAACAATGCCTCATTGTCGACTGCTGACTTCCTCCTAGTGCATTATTGATCTGAACAGGTGTCTGAAGGTTCTAGCCACTAGGACGGGGTGCAGGTGGAGGCATTTTGAAGATTGCCTTGGGCTGAAACCGAACAAACTGCTGCGGTGCAACCCTCATCTTATGTTGCCCTTGGTGAGCTCTCTGCTGTGCCATTATGCGCTTGTGGTTGTCATCCAACTCTTTGCACTTATCCTCCAGAATAAGGGCCTTGTTCACTAGCTCATGGAAATCAGGAAAGATATGAGTGATTAACCCAACTTGCAGTCCAGAATTCAGTCCCTTCATGAAGCGAGACTGCCTTGCTTTATCAATCGCTACATCCTCATGTGCGTAGCAAGCAAGTTGGGTGAACTAGTTTAGATATACTGCCATAGACTAGCTCTCCTGCTTGATGGCTCTAAATTCTTCCTTCTTCAAGTCCATGACACCTTCAAAAACATGGTACTTGCGGAAAGCAGCAGAAAATTCTTCCCACGTGATCTCTTGTGGGTTCTCCTGCGATGCACAGTAATTCTCCCACCATTCAGCAACTGTACCCTCAAGCTGATGAGAAGAGTAAAGCACCTTCTCATTCCCTTCACACTAGGTGATATGTAGTTTTCTCTCGATGGTCCTTAACTTGTCATCGGCCTCAATCGGGTTGGCATTCCTAGAAAATGTTGGCAGACGGGTCCTCATAAAGTCAGACAGCTTCGAGTATGGACAATTCTCATTGCCAACAGCTTGGTTAGAATTATTAGCCACTGCTTGATTAGCAAAGTTCTACATTTGCTACATCATGGTCTGCATAAGCTGGGTTTGCGCAGCAAGAAAAGCTCCAAAATTGCTCATATCAACTAGGGGCGCTGCCTGAGGAATTAGCGATGCATTCCTATTCTCATTCTGACGGCTTCCACTCCCTTGGGCTCCATTGTTTTCGCGAGTCTAAACCATCTGTTGATCACACCAAGGTTTTAGAGAAAAGAGGAAAAAATAGCATAAACAAGTAATATAAGGACTTAGGCTCACAAGTGCCTAAAGGCAATGCAGCGCATACTACACACTCAAAAGAACATAAGAACTCTCAAATAACCTAGTAAGTAATTCTAACTGACTAATGGCAAGACACTAACTAAGACTCATGCGACTCACAACTCGAGTCACAACTACTACTAGACTCAAACTCCACCTAATCGCTAATCCATCTTGGATGCGGACCTCCTAGCTGGCACAACGGAGGGTGACTCGGCATTAGGGCAAACTTGTTCTGATGGCTAGGAGTCTCATTGGACAACACAGATCCTTTACTCCTCGGCTCCGGCACAAGCTCCCCCGGATCCTCCTCAGACTCCTCTAGTCAGTTGCCTTCTCCCTGAGGTAGAGAGCCTCCTCCAACTCAATGATCCTTTCAGTAGCCATCCTCCTGGACTCCTGAAGATCCCTCTCAGCCTTTTCCAAAGCCTCATATGCCTCAGAAAGCTCCTGATTGGTGGTCTTCGTAAGCGTCTCCTGAGCTGAGGCGAGACGTGCCAAGTGGATGATAGTAGCATTCTCCTCCTCCCTAACTCTGTCCTCGGTGATGGTACTCCCACTTGGATGATACTTGAAGGCTGTGGACTATAGCTCCAGAGCGTAGTCATGGGCGAAGCGGTAAAGGGCAAAGCAAGCAGTCTCCTAGATTCCAGCTTCAAAAGATGACCTTCTCGTGGAGATGTGAACTGGGCGGTTCCTGATGGTATTCTCCCAGGCATATAGGGCAGGTCGGATGTGGATGTTAGTCTTGACATAGGAAAGTTGGGGTTTTAGAAAGGTGTGGTCATGTTGGTCTGAAAAGCATGTGGTAGTGTGTTGTCACATCTGATGAAAAGTAATTGACAATGTGATATCATGTCTGATTGAAAGTATTTAGCAATGTGTTGTCATATCTGACATAATGTAATAGGCAGCATGATGTCACCTCAGTTGAGAACAAATGGTGGCAGTGTGTTGTCACTCCTGATGAAAAATAATTGGCAATATGCTGTCACATCGGTAACGTGCACTGGTTGCAGCTGCACGATGCTATGGCTGCCAGGTCAACTCTACTTGTAACATCATGAAACTTTTGAAATAGTAAAAATGCATGTTTAAATCTGAATGTAAATACTTCTGGGTTTTCTTGATGTTATTTGTTTTATTTGGATTTTCTCGGACTTTTGTATGCTGAGAAAAATCAAACAAAAGGAAAATGGAGGATAAGAAATGGTAAGAGGTACAAAGGTAAAAGTAAAAATTTAGAAAAGTTACCATGGAAACCTTAGGAATGCAAGTAAACCATTTCAATCAACAGATAAAAATGTTATGAACAGGAATGGAATTGAATAATTGAAATGACAACTTCTTTGACTAACAACAGTGCATAGTCAGATTTAATGTAAAATCTACAAACCTTATCTCAACCTAAGAAAATTACCACAGTAATCTCAATGCAGTAGTTACTCTTGGTAAAAATTTCAGAAATTTACCATGTAATATGAGACTTTTAAAAATTCAAAAATAGAAGCTTGAAAAATCTAAAAAATGGAGTGTCAGAATTTTCATAAAATAAGTAAGAAAGATATTGACTTAAAATTTTTATTAGAGTATTATTAGGCTATTTAAAACATTTAAGAAAAGTTTCAAAAATATATTGTGTCATTTCGACACTTAAATAAATAAAAATCCAAAATGATAATTTTGGATAGTATTCAGTTTCAGAATTTTTATAACTTATTTATAGGGTATTTTGGCCCCAAATTTTTATTAGAGACCTAAAACTATGAGAAGACTTTATTGAAAAATTTCAAAAAAGTTTCGTGGAGATTTATGGCTGAATTGATGCATGTACTGACCTGTTCTATCCAGTCCTGTGGTCTACTCCCCCTTCCCCTCACCGATAGGTGGGTCTGGGTGTTGCAGTGACTCCATTTGCTGGTAAGAAGCAGAGCAACTCTCTCTCTCTATCTGGTGGACTCGGTACTGCGTGTCATCCACTGTCGTTTCTTTCTTCTCCTTTGGCCGAAACCCGTTCATCCTCCTCTCACGTTTTCTTCATTGATTCGTGGTACCAGCGACGCCGCCCATTGAATTGCCCGCTGCCACGACCAGTCTTAGCTCTCCTGCACCATGCCCCGGCCATACTATGCCGCCCTGTGCTCGCAAGAATCTTGTGCCAGCTCACTCCTTTCACACATAAGCACCACAATCTGAGACGTGTGTTCAAGTCCTAGAGAAGCTAGCGTTCTTTGGCTATAAATACTTGGAGGTTGCCACATAGAAGCCCCCTTTGTTCATTCCCCTAACAAAGCCTGGAACTGAGCCACTCAATCAGAGTCCTTTCTCCATTCTGCCGCAGAACCCAAAAAGGGGGAAATCAGCAAAGCCAACCAAATCGGTATCAATTCTTGGAAGTAATTGGTCCTAAAGCTTCGCAGTGTCCTCTAGTGCTCTGACCAACCTTCATTTTTGTTTTTCTCAGTTGGAGCACATCTTTTTTTCGTTGCCCTTCTTCCTCCGCTCCGGCGACTGGTGGCAGCCCCACTGAATTACTCTCTGACCAGCTTTTTAGGTAAAATAGGGTCCTAGTGGCACATTGATGCTCAAGCAATCTTTGCCCGTTGAAAATGCTCTAAAATCTTAAGCTTTCGTTGTGTTGGTCATGGCACCACCGCACCTCCGTGGTGGTGGCCACCTTCCCTACCAACTCTGGCCGAATGGGTACCATCCCTAGATGTGCATATTCATGCTGGTGCTTTCCACAGCGTCGGAGCTTGTTCATTGGTGGTGAGCTGAGAACTGAACTACTCTGTCTCTTGGTCGCTGACAAGAAGGCCCCGATTGTCAGTCTCTATGGTGTTCCCTGTTGCGTGCATGTGCAGTCGCCGATAGGTAGGCCCTGCCTATCAGCCATGTGTGCAGAATGTGTGATCAACTCATGGGCCTGGGCCAACAGTGTCTGGGAACTGATTCAAAAGGAGCCAACACGCATGGAGGAAACCGCTTTCCAAATAGTGAAAATGTAAATTTGAATTTCAAATCATTTTTCAAACCCGAGCGATTCAAACTGCTATAACATTTAAACTATAACTCCAAATGGGGTTAAACAAATTTCTAGAATCATCAAAAATCTAGTAGTTTTAGAATATGTAAAAATATTTTGAAAAGATTCACTGTGTGATTTTTAATATCAGAAATACAAATGTAGGGTTTAAATACACTAAATAAATGACTCTTTCAAACTTAGTCAAAATAAATAAAGATAAATTTTATTAAAATCCTTACATTGAGAGAAGTTCAAATATGTAAAAATATTGGTGTTTGAAGTTAATTTGCTTCATTTACTAAATGTATGTTTAATTAGTGTAAAATGAATATAGTTTTAATTAAATGTTTTATGGAATGAATAAATCTTATGATCATAATTAATATAAAAATTTGGGCTGGACTTTCCAGAAAATATATCTGAAGTTTGCTTTGCAATTAATTATCAAATGAATGTTGTTAAGGAAGAAATGCAATATAAGTCTCATTTGTGCATAAGCACTTATAAGTGTGTGTGTGCGTATGTCTATGATGGAGGAAAGATTAGCTTTTAAGTACCTAGCAGTCTACTTAAATGTTTTTTTTGAATATGAATCCTAATTAAAGGAAGAAAATTTCTTTATATTCAAGTGGTGACCATATCATTATAATCCTAAATAATTTTTGCATCTTGGATTTGAAAATGAAAATATAAGAGTACATAATTTTAACTTCTTGAATTCATAAAAATGAAACTAATTAATTCACAAAATCAACCTTTGTTCTTTATGGAGAGTTTTTGCTTGATTTACTACATATTTTCTTTTTGCCCTTTTCAGCTTACTGATTGTTGATTATTTTCCTGTTACGCGACATGTAGACACCAACGTTCTGAGGAGGAAAAAGATCTCGTCGCTGATCCAAACTTTGATCCTGACAACGAGCAACAAGGCAAGCACCTCCTTGATCATGTTAAACCTGATAATTTACCTCCAATATGTTGCTTTTGTCAATGTATTACGCATGCATGTAATTCCTCATAAAGTTGCTATTTTGGGTAGTATTAGTAGCTACACCTGTAAATTGTGGATTTCCTTAATATGTATTGTCGGCGTATTCCACCGGACAGGCCCTAGCCTACAGGCTGGGTTTAGTTCGGTAGGGGGGTAGCTTTGATAGTTGGCAAACCCTAGCAGAGGGAAACCCCAGTATCTCCCACACTAACGAATCTTGATGTCTAAGAACTCGATGAACACGGCGATTTTACCCAGGTTCAGGCCCCCTATCAGGAAGGGTAACAGCCTTACGTCCTGCCTGATCTTGGATTGTGTGTTATGAACTTGGTTACAGAGCTTGCGGATGACCAGCTCTTCTATTGAGCCTTTTTTTCTATATCTCTCCTTTTCGTCTCTCCACCCCCCTCTCCCCTATGCTCTAGAGTGCCCTTATATGCGTGGGCTTACACGAGTCAGATAGAGAAGGGGGCATCATCATGCTTATCCTACATACATTTATTACGCCTCTATGCGCTGTCCAGTTCCTTTAGTCTTAATTAATGCCAGCGCATGCCTTCGCCCGGTTCTTCTGGGATGTGACCCCTCTGCGACAGGTAGATGAGAGGCGTCAGAGGAACGGGATTGTAGCAAAATTCCTTGGAATCGACGTGCACGCACAAGTGACGCCTCGACACGCGATGCGGCGGGAAGGAGACTTCGAGGCGAAGCCATCGCATCCCGCCCTTTTGTATGGCGGTGCCGGGCGAGTAGGGCATGGCCGCCCACTTGCTCGCCCGCGCGCCACGTGGACCGACACCGGCGGCGGGCGTGCTTCGCCCACCGCCGCCAAAGCCGCCACGTGGGCGGGCGCCGGCGGCGGCGTGGCCGCCCGCTGCTCGCCCGCGCCACGTGGACCGACACCGACAGGCGGCGTGCTTTCGCCCACCGCCGCCAGCCGCCACCACGCGGCGGCGCCGGCGGCGGCGTGGCCGCCCGCCTGCTTCGCCGTCGCGCCACGTGGTCGACGCCGATGAGCGGGTGTAAACACCCACCGCTGCTAGGCGCCACGCATGCTTTTGTGCGATTTAAGAGGTACCCTAGCGTAAAAACGCCGACAGAGCCGGGCCCACCCAAGAACGCACATTAGAGCCTCCTGAGATCTTACATTAAATGCCGGTGCATTCTTGGATGGGGCCATCACTCATCAGGATGCGACCGCCTCGATTCTCCCCCGCATCCGCTGATTTTCCTTGGGACCCGAAACGGCGCACGACCTTGTCCTTTCGTGAACCGTTGGTGCGAGTGGGGGATACATATAGGTTCATCCACACCAGGCAGTTCACGCCTTTAGCACTCTTTGCAAACTTCATCTTCTTGCTCTAAGTTTTCCTTGCCTGTCGCCACTTTCGCTCTCATGGCTCCTCCCGCTTTGCCTCCTGTTCCTGCTTCCACTGTGGACTCCTACACAGTGGGGAGACTCTACACCATTGTGCCGGAGGGCACCCTCTTTTTGCGGGTCGGGACCCCCACGCCACGGTGCCTCTCCGACGAGATCATCATCTTCGTGTGGGGCATAATGGCGGGCCTGGTGCCGCCTTTTTCTGACTTTTTTCTCACTGTCCTCCACTTCTACGAGATCCATCATCTCCACCTTACGCCCAACTCCGTTGTTTTTCTTGCCATCTTCGCACACCTCTGTCAAATGTTCATGGGGGTGATGCCGAATCTTCCACTTTTTAGTTACTTCTTCCTCTGCCGCGCCTCCTCTGACGGCGAACTGTTGGGGAGCTGCCACTTCCGTCTTCGGGATGGGATGGCTGCCCACTACATTCCCTTCCAGCCCAGGTCAAACTGGAAGGCCTGGCGCGGCGAATGGTTGTACGTCACCGACGACAGCGGAGTCGACGCTCTGGGGGTGCCCGTCGGGCCAGCGGCGGCCACCGAAGATTGGAACTCACCCGTCGAAGAGACGGCGGAGCTCCTGGCAATGGCGGCCCGCATCAACAACCAGCGGGACACCGGCTTAACCGGGGCGCTGGTTGTTAGGGATTTCGTGTCCCGAAGAATTAGCCCTCTTCGTCGCCGTATTCGCCCCGCATGGCAGTACACAGGCGACGATGACATCACCCGCACCTTTCCCGGCCGTAAGTCTTCACTTTTCTTTGGTTTTTTTCGCATTCATGCCTCTTTTGTGTTGCTCCCTACCAACCAGCAGTCCCTTTTTAACTTTGGCGGATCACGGGAAACTTGGGCGGCCACGCCTCAGCAGTGGCTCTCCGGACTCATGGCACCGATCCCACCGGTCAGACTTCCTTCATCGGCCCGCTCGCCGACTGGAGACTGCGGGCGTCCCGAGATCGTCGAGTTCTTGCCGCCAATGGACTCCACCGGCCTTGCCGTGGTGCCGCCAGCCCCTCGGCGATCGAGGATGCACCATCTCCCATCGATCGGGCGGCGAACAGCGACCACTCGCCCGGACACCTCGGTCCGGCGAAAAACGCTTCTGTGAGGCGAGACCTCGCCGCCACCGGCTTAAGGGTGGCGGTGACTTCATGGGGCGGTCACCCGACCGCCTAAACCTCGACGCTAATCGCACCGGCGCCGCGCCGCTATCCGCCACCGGTGCCAGCGCCGCGGCGCCAAATGATGACCACGGCGCCAACCATTACGGCCCGGCTTCATTATCTTCTCCTTCCTCGACTCCTCCCGTGGCGCCGGTCTCGCCCTCCACGGTGCCACTGCCTTCTGCTACGGGGACCCAGGCCGCCGCTCGACAAAGCGGGCTCGAGGTCCCCAAGTCGGCTTTCGGCTTGAGGCGGCGCCAAGGCGGCCCTCAAGATGCCCGAAGCGATGCCACCGCGCTGCCGAGGCGGCGGAGACTCCCACTCAGGCGCCGCCGGCTGCCGCCACTACGGGAACCAAGGCAGGCGGCCCTGACACCAGCGCACCCCAGCAACTCGCCCCCCGGACCATCGCCACCCCCACCGCCCGCTCCGCCGAGCTCTTCACCGAGCTCAGCAACTTGCACAGCTCGCTTGGCGCACTCCTTGCCACGGCCGTTGGGCATGGAGCTCGGACGGTGAGACAATTGGCGGGGGCCATCGATGAGCTGGCACGGGAGTGGGAGAGGGCGGACTCGATGGTGGCGCAAGAAAGAGCCACCGTGACCACCATGGCCGCCATGCAGCAACGGGCGAAGAGGGCCGAGGCAGCGCAGAAGACCTCCGAGTATGAGGCTGATCGCCTCAGGCGCAATCTTGTCACCATGCTCAAGGGAGCTTTCCAGTGCATCAAAAGATGCCTGGAACCTTTAGGCGAAGTCTTTGGAGACGCCCTCGAGACACCGCCTGCTGATGACGCCTCTGCGACCCACCAGGCCGCGGAGGCGCTCCGGGGACTGCCCACCGCCCTGGCCACACGCTCCACCAAGGAGGGGCAAGAGGTTGCGGTGATGACCGCAACTTATGTGCTGGCATGCTGGGCCAGCCGCGACGCCACCTTGGACCCAATGGCGGCGATGGTGGCCGGCATCGAGGGAGACGCCGACCAGGCAGAGGCACGCGTGCTAGCGGCCGCCGAGCATTTGGCCGGGCAGCTACAGGTGCAACAGCCGGTCATAGATGTCTCCACCCCGGTGGCGGAGGAGGAAGACGCTGGCGAGATCGACTTGGACGGTGAGTGAAGGGCTGGGCTGCCACTCCACTTCTTTTATTTTTATACGTATGCGTATAAACACTTTAACAAACTTTAGTTGTAATGGACGTTTTCTGGTTTTACCTTCATGCTTGCTTGCTGTGCTTGTTTGACATTGCACGCTGGAACTGCTAGGCGACTACCTTGAAACTCAGCTAAGACGCTAGTTAGGCTTTTAAGTTCAGGACAACGTCCCTGAATTCCTGGAGAAGTTGCATGCAACTAACCACAAATATAAGCACAATGCGCATAAGTTATATAGAACTTAGGCAAAGATGGCTTTGAGGTATAATGGTTTGTATTTAAGCATAGAATAGCTTTGCCGCCAAGATTTTATGCAGGGTTGTCATTGGCTTAAGTCCTTTCGGAACTTAAATCCTTGTGATCTCTTAGAATCATGCAACAGTGTGGTGCAGAAGATGATAAGTTCCCAGAAGTGGTCTTGGACCAGCGGCGCTCAACGGTGACAACCAGCGGTGCTTCTGAGAGCCAACCCGAGGTGTACGAGCCGTGTTTGAGTACCGTGCCAAACTTACACTCTGGTCACTTAGTCTTACTAAACACTCACACTGAAGACTTTCCCTTTATCACCAAGGAGCCGTTGGGTTCTTGACATCCGTGATAACCATGCATAATTTCACCAATTTTAGCATACACATAAGCAAACGATCAGGAGTGTTACTTAAAACACTTATCTGGTTTATGTGCTAATGGGCGATCAGCCCCTTAGCGCTGGGCGACCAGCCCGAGCACTGGCGACCGGCCTTCTTGAGCGACCGGCCCGGTATTGGCGACCGGCGTTCTTCGAGCGACCGGCCCCGGTATTGGGCGACCAGCCTTCTATGACGATAAATTCTTTCTTTTTTACACAGGCTAACGTTGTAAAGTTTTGCCTGTGCATAAATGCAGCTATTGCAAAGAGAATTAAGATATTACGCAGGGCATATGTAAAATAAATCCACATAGCACGAGCTTTTGCATGAAATAACCCTGGTCCACTTGTTTTGACCTCTGAGCCCTTGTATTCTTTCCGGAAACTAAACCACGACAAATCGCGTGTGTCAAGACTCTGAGCTCGGGGATACGGGACAGAGTGCTCACGGTGACGACCAGCGGTGCTTCAGAGAGCCAACCCGAGGCGTACAAGCCGTATACGAGCACCATGTCAGATTCGCCCCCTGGTCATCTGACCTTGCCCGGCATAGACATCGGGAGTTATCACGGATCAACAAGGAATTGCCGCATACTCAGAACCAGTGATACTCATGTAAAAGGTCATTCCTTAGAACAACAAGGAGCAACAATTGCAACGCAGAAAATTTCTTAAGGCTATAACATTACCAACTATCAGAAGCCACCGATCAGCCAAGGGACAGACCCACCTCAAAGCTGATCAAGGCGAACTACTGGATACTTACAGTTTTTATGGATAGAACTTCCGTAACAACTCCACATTAAAGGAATTCGCCAATTCCTGGCCGTCCTCAGTGGCCAACCGAACCGCCCCGGGCCGAGATACTAAGACCACCTTAGAGGGGCCCTCCCACCGGGGAGACAGTTTATGCAACCCGGCATGCGCCTGAATCCTGCGCAAGACCAGGTCGCCCATTGCCAGTGTTCTCTCAGAGACCCGGGTGGCATGGTATCGCTTGAGGCTTTGCTGGTATCGGGCGGCGCGAAGGGCGGCCCGATCACGAGCTTCTTCCAAGAGGTTGACATCTTCTTGCCGGATATCGTCATGACCTTCTTCGCTGAAAACCGAGACGCGCGGAGAGCCGAACGATAGTTCGGAGGGGAGAACAGCTTCTGCTCCATACACTAGGAAGAAGGGCGTCTCGCCAGTAGCTCGACTGGGGGTGGTATGAAGCGACCACAACACAGCCGAAGCTCTTCGGTCCAGCGCGCCCCCCGCTTGTGGAGTCGATCAAACGCCCTTGTCTTGAGGCCCTTCAACACCAATGCATTGGCACGCTCAGCTTGACCATTGCTCTTGGGGTGGGCGACCGAAGCAAAGCATACTTTGGTGCCCATCTCATCGCAGAACTCCAGAAATACTGCACTGGTGAACTGAGTTCCATTGTCGGTGATAATGCGGTTGGCGACTCCAAAGCGGGTGAATATCCCATGCATAAATTTGACAAAGAATGAAGTAATGGCACGCTTCGCTTCAGCTTCAACCCACTTTGTGAATTTATCGATAGCGATGAAGAGGTGGGTGAAGCCCCCTGTGGCCCGCGAGAACGGACCCAGGATATCCAGCCCCCAGACCGCGAATGGCCAAGAGAGCGGGATGGTTTGCAGAGCTTGGGCTGGTCGGTGGACTTGCTGGCGAAGAACCGACGAGCCGCATGTCCTCACCACTCGGAAGCATCCCGGAGGCGATAGGTCAATAAAATCCTTGGCGGCGCTTTACCAACCAGCGTTCGGCGGACATATGGCTCCCTTTGCGCCTCCATGGATATCGAGAGCGAGCGCTCCCCTCTTCCCGAGTGATGCACTTCAGTAGAATCCCATTTTTGCTCCGGCGGTATAGGTCCCCACCCACCAGAGTATAGCACTTGGCCTTACGTGCTATCTTCTCAGCTGAGGCATCATCGTCGGGGATCACCTGGTCTCGCAGGAAGGCTAGGATCGGATCCATCCACTGACCTTCCCGGCCAAGCGTGGCGAGCACTCGATGTTCGCCCGGGTACTTTGCTGGGCCAAGCATTTCCCCTGGTGCTGCATTGGCAGCACCGCCGCCTTCCTTCCGGACTTGAAATTTGAGGCGGATCGCCGCCCTCCTCCTGAACGGAGGTTGTGGCAGCGATCCGCCCTCCTCCTCGAATCGGAGGTCGTGGCGGCAAGACCGCCCCCCCTGAGTCGGAGGCCGCGACGGCCATACCATCGTCCCCACCTGAATCGGGGGCTGCGACAGCGACACCATCATTCCCACCTGGATCGTGGGCTGCGATGGACGGTCGCGATAGTCTTTCTTCGAAGACTCCAACCGGGACAGAGGCCCTTGAGGATGCAAGCTGCGAGAGCCCATCCGCAAGGTGATTATCACACCGGGGGATATGAATATACCCCAATCCTTCGAAGCGCCGCTCCATTTTCCTGACCTCCGCCAAGTACGCCGCCATGGTGGGGTCAGGACATTGAAATTCCTTCCTCACTTGATTGATGACCAGCAGGGAGTCGCCCTTGACCTGGAGACGCCGGATGCCCAGCGCCGAAGCAATGCGTTGCCCTGCCAGCAGGCCTTCATATTCGGCAATATTATTAGTAGCTTTAAAATCGAGAGCAACAACATACTGAAGAATGTCACCAGTCGGAGAGACTAGGACAACACCAGCCCCTGCGCCCTCTAATCTGAACGAGCCATCAAAGAACAAAGTCCAGGGAGGCGACGCAGGGGTTTCTTCCGCTTCAAAAGTGGCGGGAGTCCACTCGGTGACAAATTCCGCCAACTTTTGACTTTTGATGGCAGTGCGGGGGACGAACTTAAGGTTGAACTCTCCCAGCTCTACTGACCATTTGGCAATGCGACCTTCTGCTTCACGGTTGTACAGGATCTCTCGCAATGGGTATGCCGTGACCACAGAACTTCGCCCACGAAATAATGCATGACTTCCTACATGCCACCATAATCGCATCTGACATTTTACGTGCTTGTGGGTATCGAGTTTCGGCTTCATGCAACACCTTGCTGACGTAATAGACAGGCTTCTGGACACCTTCCCTCTCCGCCACCAACACAGGAGTAGCCGTAATATACAAAAGCAACGGTTCACCATGTGCAGGGGAAACCAACACTAGAGGAGAGGTGAGGTACCGCTTCAAGTCTTCAAAGGCCTTCTGGGCTTCATCAGTCCATTCAAAATGATTAGTTTTCTTCAACAGCTTAAACAGAGGTAAGCTTCTTTCTCCTAGTCGGGCGATGAACCGCCTAAAGGAGGCCAAACGACCGGCCAAGCACTGGACTTGCTTAGGCCATGCTGACGGCTTCATGTGCTCAATTGCCGCTATTTTATCTGGATTGGCTTCAATACCCCGGTTGGACACCAGGAACCCCAATAGTTTGCCGGAGGGAACACCAAACACGCACTTTTCAGGATTTAGCTTCAGGCAATTCTTCCGGAGATTGGCCAAAGTTTCCTCCAGGTCTTGAATCAACTCTTCGCCCTTTTTAACCTTCACGACCAGATCATCAACATAAACTTCAAGGTTACGTCCTATCTGTGGACAAAAAGTAATGTGCATAGCACGTTGGTATGTGGAGCCAGCATTCTTTAAACCAAAGGCCATTCTAACATAACAATAAACACCCATAGGGATTACAAAAACGGTTTTCTCCTCGTCCTCCACCGCCATGCTGATCTGATGGTACCCAGAGTACGCATCCAGAAAGCATAGCAACTCACAACCTACCGTAGAGTCCACAATCAGGTCGACTCGCGGCAAGGGATAAGGATCCTTTGGGCAGGCCTTGTTGAGGTCGGTGAAGTCGACACACATTCGCCACCTCCCATTGGATTTCTTGTCGAGCACGGGGTTAGCAAGCCACTCAGGGTGAGTGACTTCCTTGATGATCCCCGCACTTAGCAGCTTCTCCACCTCCTGCCGAATGGCATCTTGCCGCTCCGGAGCTTGCCGCCGGATCTTCTGCCGAACCGTGCGCACTTCGGGGAGCGTAGCCAACCGGTGCTCGAACACCTCCCTGGGGACCCCAGTCATGTCGGACGGTTGCCAGGCAAACACGTCGCAGTTAGACCGGAGGAAGGTGACGAGCGCGTCTTCCTATTTGGCGCTGAGGTTGGCGCCAATGTTGACGGTCTTCTGAGGTTCACCCTCACTCAAGGCGACCACCTTAACCTCACCGGCAGAGCCAGGCGAGGCGCGGGTCCGGGCTTGAGGGGTTCCTGAGCGGGCGGCATCAGCACGCCCGGCACAGGTGGTACCAATCATGTCAAGCGCGAATTTGTGACAGCGCAGAGCTTCAGACCGGTCCACCCAGATGACTATGGGGCCAGCAGGCCCTGGCATTTTCACCACCATGTAAACATAATGGGTCGCCGCCATGAACTTGGCCAACGCCGGTCGGCCAAGCAGGGCATTGTAGGGGAGATCAAACTCAGTGACTTCGAAGTCCACCAGCTCGGTGCGATAATTGTCCCTCTCTCCAAAAGTGACGGGGAGACGCACCTGGCCCACGAGGATTGCACTAACCCCCGAGGCTATTCCGAAGAAAGGCAACGACGGACTCAGATCCTGCTGCGGGATTTGAAGAGCTAGAAATGCCGAAGAGGACAGGAGGCTAAGAGAACTCCCTCCGTCCACTAGCACACGACCCAGCTGGACATTCCGGATTGTGGGTGATACCACGATCGGGAGATGCCCCAAGCCGGTGGCGCCCTCAGGGTGGTCGGCCTGACTGAAGATGATCGTCTCCTCTGACCATTTCAGCATTCGACACGTCCCCGAGCCTGATCCCATGGCGCACACTTCCCTCTTCAATCGCTTACAAGCAGTGTTCGAGCGAAGGGCAGACGAACCACCATAGATGTACGCCATGGTACGATCCGCCTGCTGGAAAGCCAGCGGGGCGGGGTCTTCATCTTGATCATCGTCGCGAGGGCGACGCTCGTTATCGCGAGGACGACGTTCCTTGATCCGCCGCTCCACCATTCGGACCACGACCTGGCAATGGTCCAGGTCATGAGTGTCAGTTCGATGAATTGGGCACCAAGGCCCTCTTTCCTTCCGCCCGCGGCGGTCGTTCCCACGGCCGCAGCGGTCACCACGCCGGTCACGGCGATCATCACGCCGGTCACGGCGGTTGCCAAGCCGATCGCGACGGTCGCGCTTCGGTGACCCAGAGTCATCGCGGTCGCGCTCGGCGGCCAAGACCCGCCTAGTCTCTCCTGCCTCACGCTTCCTTGCCTTCTTGCTTGGCGGGCCGGAACCCTTCGAGGTCCTGGCTTCATCTTTACCTCGGCCACCACAGGGACGGACCACACTGCCCTCGCCTCGCGACCAGCGCACACTTGTGTGCAAGGGAAAATAGCTCGGAGGTGGTGCTGATGGTGCGGGTGGCCATCTTCTCCTTCATCTTGCGGTCGCGGACGCCTCTTCGAAAGGCGATGACGACCGACTGCTCCGAGATATGGGGGATCGTGTTGCGGCAATAACGAACCGGGATAAAATCACGCGACTCCCCTTTTTGCTGCTCTAGGCATGCAGATCATCCTCCACGCCCGCATTGCCAAGGAGGCCACGAAATTAGCGACGAAGAAGTCAAGACAACTCCTCCCACGAGTGCACCGACCGCGGGAGGTTCAACAACCAAGAACGGGCGAGAGCCGTCAAAGTGATGGGAAATAATTGGCCATGACCTTTCCAGATCCACCGGCCGCTCACACCACCGTGGTATAAATTTGCAAAAACTCCTCCGGATTGGTGGTGCCGTCATAATTTTCTATGGATGCCGGGCGAAACTTTTCAGGCCACTCCACATGGCGTAACCGCCGGGAGAACGCTTGGTATCCAACACCATAAGCAGAGCCCGGCCGCCCACCGGGAGCTCGGCCCGGAGAGCGAGGGATGGGACTCTCCGATGAATCGGAGGAATAGCCCTCCTCCTTAAACCATAGGTGAGACCCACGAGGGGGACTCTTATCTTCAAAAGCTACCCGCTTGCCGCGCCCCTGCCCCTGAGTTGGGTGACGTGGCAAACGGCCACGAAGATCGCCGCTTCGCTGGCGAGTGTCGTCCAGATGACTCCTTAGGTCCTCACGGTTCCTTCGGAACTGGACCCCACAGCGACACCTCTTCCCTAGCCCCGCCCGCTGGCCAGGCGGTTGCCACTGTGGCTAGAGCCTGCGAGCCTCACCAGACTCGGTGGTGGAACACCACCGCATTCGGCCGCCGGGGCCCTACCCGAAGCTGGGCCGCACCCACAAGGCTGGCAAGATCCCGCAGCCACGGAGTGGCCGGGGAGTCTCCTGCAAGTTCCACCGGAGGGTGGTCCAGGAGGAGACGAACTGCATGCAGATTATGAGCCGGAGTGGCCGCTTCCATGGCCACCGGCGCCGCACGGATGCTCGCCGCCATTACGGAACATCGCCACCACCCGTGGGAGGCGGGTGGAACGTCTTGCGATCGGCGAGATTGCGGGACACACCGAAGGGGCCCGACTCTTCCCTTCTCGATCTGCGAACCCGCCATCTCCAAAGTCTGCAGAATCAAAGAAAGCACCAAAACTCGCCGGAGAGATGATCGGAAAAACCAACTACTAGCCCCTACCTGGCGCGCCCCTGTCGGCATATTCCACCGGACAGGCCCTAGCCTACAGGCCAGGTTTAGTTCGGTAGGGGGGTAGCTTTGATAGTTGGCAAACCCTAGCGGAGGGAAACCCCAGTATCTCCCACACTAACGAATCTTGATGTCTAAGAACTCGATGAACACGGCGATTTTACCCAGGTTCAGGCCCCCTATCAGGAAGGGTAACAGCCTTATGTCTTGCCTGATCTTGGATTGTGTGTTATGAACTTGGTTACAGAGCTTGCGGACGACCAGCTCTTCTGTTGAGCCTTTTTTCTATCTCTCTCCTTTTCGTCTCTCCACCCCCCTCTCCCCTATGCTCTAGAGTGCCCTTATATGCGTGGGCTTACACGAGTCAGATAGAGAAGGGGGCATCATCATGCTTATCCTACATACATTTATTACGCCTCTATGCGCTGTCCCGTTCCTTCAGTCTTAATTAATGCCAGCGCATGCCTTCGCCCGGTTTTTCTGGGATGTGACCCCTCTGTGACGGGTAGATGAGAGGCGTCAGAGGAACGGGCTTGTAGCAGAATTCCTTGGAATCGACGTGCCTGGCACAGCAGACTGCCTCTGACACGATACGGCGGGGAAGGAGACTTCGAGGCAAAGCCATCGCATCCCGCCCTTTTGTATGGCGGCGCCGGCGCGGCGGCGTGGCCGCCACCGCTCACCGCGCGCCCGTGGACCAACACCGACGGCGGCGTGCTCGCCCACCGCCCGCCAGCCGCCATGTGGCGGGCGCCGGCGAAAGCGGCGGCGTGCCGCCGCTTCGCCGCCGCGCGGCCCACATGGACCGACACCGGTGGGCGGTGTGCTCGCCACCGCCGCTAGGCCGCCACGAGGCGGGCGCCGGGCGGCGCGTGGCCGCCGCCGCTTCGCCCGCGCGCCACGTGGACC